>CM024791.1:3644043-4844043 GCA_014281875.1 Nibea albiflora | reverse complement strand
AAATACTAGAATTCATGAATCATTCATAGTGACTTCATTATCAGGGAAGAATGAACACAAGAATATGTCTGTTCCTTTGTCTGCTTTCCTCTCAACATTAAATTAACCTGTTTCATTAAATTATTTTTTTAAATGATTAAATCATGCTGTACCAAGCAGTCTTCAAAAAGTTCCTCATCCTTCTCACCAAGGTACAGTATAAGGCTGCGGATAACGGTTTCACGTCTCATCTCAATGCTCTGTTTCTGTGAACAGATTAAGAACATGAACATCACCATTATACATACACAATGAACTGCCAAGTGAAAACACAAGTGCATATGTTTGCTCTTGTGTTTCAAGTGCATGGACCCAGAACTTGCAGGGGCACTGAATCTACCAAGTGTGAGACTTGTGCTGTATGTGTTTATACGTGTGTGTGAGTGAGAAAAAACAAGTAGGCCCATCTCCCTGTAAAACATATGAACAAACAAGCACACCTGACTCAGTCTGTCCAGGAGCGGCCTCATCTTGATCCCCACAGCACCTCCTTTGGCTTTCATCAGCGTAATAAGTTTTGGTGTATACTCGTCAAGTTTACGCATGAAGGTTTGCTCCAGGGGAATGGTAGTTATTCTCCTGAATTCCTCCTTGATCTGAAAGGACAAATGATTCACAGGTACATCAATATTTCTATATAAATTTACATGTTCGAAAAGAAAATTAATAGTTCGTTAAAAAATTCATTCAATAATTATTGTTACAGCTCAATAAAGAAAGTAACACCTACCTCAGCTTCACAAAACAAAGCAGGCCACCTCTCTTTGAAGTCAGCAGCATGAGGACTATCACTCACAACCTCCAGTCTTCGATAGGAAAATGTGTTGGCCATTTTTTCTTTAATTAATTTAGCATTGTTGTTCTTCTTAACCTCATTAAGGAGCTCTTGTCTGTCCCTCTCCAGACTGTTATCAGTTTCTCCCCTTGGATGTGGAGGAAGGAAGTTGACCTCGGCTCTCTTCGGTTTCTTGCATGTTTTTGCAGCATGTCTCTCACAAGGGGCCTTCCTTTTCAAGGAGTTGATGTGGAGCTCAGGACAAGGGACATTGCGCCTTTTCAGTTTACTTCGGAAATTGGCCATCTTCATTTTGAGACGATGCTGCCACCCATATGTGCCTGAATATGACCTTCCAGGCTCCCTCAAGCATGGGTGCTTGTTTAGTAGAGCCTCTACAACTTCCAGTTGTTGGAGAGCACTGGGATAGGCCTGGTAGTGGTAGATTGCTTCTGCAAGTTTTTCAAGAATGTCAGAGTAGATACTTGGATCCTGAAGGAGTGAGCCGTCACGTTCATAAGCTTGATTTCCAGCCTCAAGAATCATTTCAACACCATATGAAAAGATGGGTATCACAAAATTGGTTGGCCATCGCTCTGTTCGATACTCCGCTGAAGGTTGTAAAATGATGGTGTCTGATGAGCTAGCTGAGGAACTCTCATCTTGAGGAGGCTGATCCAGCAGCACTGTGGAGGAAGGAGTGGAGGAAGGAGTGGAGGAAGCTGAAGACTCACCGATAGGAGTCAAAGTCAAAGTAACAGATGGTTCTGTTTGAACTAGTTTTATTGTGTCCTTGTCATTGACCACATCGGTTGATGTTAGTGTGAAGAATTGATTATTGAAATCTTTGTCCATGTGCATTACAGTAAAACTCCCTTCAAGCTGAAAATGATTCTGCGCCGCTGACAAAAGTTCATCTACAGTGCTAGGGATTCCATCTGGTAGGGTTAACTTGTGCACTTGTGTCTCTTCAATAACAACACGTAGTTGAGTTGGGGCAGACATGATCGCAGTCCTGGGCAAGCAGAACTGCAAGAGAGAAAAAAGAACAAAGACATGGTGTGATAAAACAACAAATAATAAACAAAATACAGTGTAAAAAAACAAATAACATATTTTCACACTGATTAATACACAACTTACACAAATCAGACAAAGTATAAAATAAATATATAATAATATAAAATATTTTTAAGAGGAAGTCATTAAATTTGTAATGATTTTGAATTTAATGAAACATTGTCTGAAAGTTGATAATTCTATCTTATGTTGATCATTGAGGATGTAAGGAAAGAGTAGTGCTGGTGTGCAGTATGTAATAAGTAATAAGTAATAAGTAGAAAAACATGTAGGAAGGAGTTAGGTTATTTTACCTAGTTTGACAAGCAGATGTGGTGTTTCAGAGAAACCATGCGATCGCCTTCCACTGCATAGGTAGCCAATGGGTATGTGTCAGTGAGTTGTGACTGCTCAATTACTTTGATTACTCTTGTGGACTCCAACTTGAAACATCTAAAATGCTCAGAGTACCATGCACTTTGCAGTTTCACTACAAACACTAAGGTGTCATGAACAATGATGATTTGTAGGATTTCAGCAAAGTCGGGCAACCCAGCAGTGGAGCCATATACCACCATCATGCCAACACTGTAACTGGTGCCCTGAAATTCTGCCTGGTTGGTCAAATTAACACCTGTCTCTTGTGGATATTTCTGTAATAGATATTCCTGCACGTTCTCATTTACAACTTCAAATGGAACTCTTGTCATCTTTGATACAGACAAAGCAGGCTCTTTTACAACTGAAGCATGAAGATGGCATGCGATCATGGACTGGTGTTTGTTTGCCATAGACTTCAGAATGTTACGAAAGCAGTTAGTCTGTCTTACAATCTTTTTAAAAAAGCGGTGCTTTCCTTCGAACCGCATAGTCCATAAGGACACTAGTGGCCCAAATGATTTAATGAGCTGTGGATAGTGCTCTATGAAATGGTGTTTTGGGATCAGGTTCACTTTTGGAAAGACACTGGTAAATCTCTGCCTGTGCTCAGAAATCAGGCTATCCAGGAAACCAATGCTTTCATCTGTGTGAGTAGGTGACATAACAAGCTCAACGAGATCTTTAAGTGTCATCAACAACTGCCATGCTTGGTCTTCTTCCTGTACTTTGGAGCCAATCATAAGTGGAAGTAGCCTCAACAAGCACCAATTTTCAGTTGCATTACCACCAATAGTTTTACGAGATGCAAAGGTTGGTGGTATAGCTTGGGGACAATTTGTCCTGTCTTTCCACTTGTACGGAAACTGTTTGATTATTTTATTGAGCTCTTCAAGAGAGAATTTTTTTTTCTTTATCAAAATATCTAAACACAATGCCAGTTCTAAAGGTACAATACCCTCCAGTAAATCATGGAATACATCAGGTGGGTAACCTGTTGTCACATGAAAATGATTTAATCTTTCAGTAATTGTACACTGTCTTTTAAC
This sequence comes from Nibea albiflora, assembly GCA_014281875.1. NCBI lineage: Eukaryota > Metazoa > Chordata > Actinopteri > Sciaenidae > Nibea > Nibea albiflora. The sequence goes on along the minus strand of CM024791.1, from coordinate 4,840,743 downwards.
TCCACGACTATGAGTGTTACTAGCGAATGCTGCTTCAATGTCCAACTTGTGATGCTCTTTTGTTCTACCTGGGAATGCTCCTGTCCTGACCTCAAATTCCTGAAACTGGGATCTCTCTCCTACACAAAATCTACAAATGTGTGATCCACAGAAACTTTCAATAAACCCCCCAACTGAGTGGGCACCAAGGTTATCGGCAATCACAGAGAATACAGTGCCCCTTATTATTTTTCCTAAACAGGGCACAAAAAGACCATCTTCTTCAAGTCTTTTCAAATCGCTTAACAGTGGATCTAGCACTTGGGAATAACCAAATTTCTTAATGTCTTCAGCCTTGCACAAAACAGATAAGTAAATAGATGATAATGTAGACCTCAATACAGATGGAATATCAGCAAACACCCAGTAAACACCTGTTACCTTGTGCTTCTTACGAGAGGTTCCTAACGGATTGCATATTTCAAAGTCATCACAGTAAAGTAAAAGTGAAAGCCTTAACTCCTCTCCACAAAGAAATGTGTTTTCCTTGAAGTGGGAACCATCATGAAAACTAGTGTACTGACATGAAGAACCACAATGTCTTACACTTTTCAAAACCTTTTCCTGGATGTCACTATTTTTCAGAACTTGTGACAAGGATTGCAAAATAGGTATATACTGAAAGGTCTTTCCTTCTTTCGCATCTAGTATATACTCAACAGGCTCAACAACAGAGAAATGTTCTTTTAAATAATTATTTCTCTTGTATGCCGTGCCAAGAGGGCCTTCTTCACTAAATGCTACACTAAGAGGATTTAACTGGCAAAGGTTTTTTACTAAATCTGTGATCACCCCTTCTTCAACAATGCAGTTATGGTTTTGTAATGTGCTATGGACAATATTTTTAATAACAGGAGCAGATGCTGAACAAGTAATAAACTGAAGCTCCTCTACAATCTCATCTATACATCTTCTAGGAACATTGAATACACAGTCTAATTTAAGCAATAAGCAACCAAGCTCATCAACAATAACCTGGACTAAGTCTTCACCCTCTTGGACAAATGTTTCATCAGAATTACCTTCACTTTCAATCAAACTACTATCCTCTATTACCTCACCTGCCTGACTTGAATGTGCCTGGAATACAGCATTTTTAAAATCTTCAATGCAGTGAGGATTGTGCTTCCTACTTTTATGTGAGGCAAAAGTTGAATATATATTCGTACTGTAGTCACAATCTTTAAAAACACAATTAACAGTCTCGTGCTTTCTCAGATGAGTCCCAAGGTGTTCAAAATATTGCCTCTCTGTGTTAAAACTACATGAATTGCATACAAGGCACGAAAATGAAACTATCTGCCCTGACTGTTGAGTCTGTGTATGATTTCTAGACAAATGTGCATGAAGTGCCCCCCAGTTTTTAAATAAACAAGGACAATCTGAGTACAAGCAGGGTAGTGACCGGCCTTGACTAGTGTGTGGATGCTTCAACCTGTAATGTTTTATGAGCTCTAAACGTTTAGATGACCTAAAATTGCATTTCTTGCATGACCATCTCATATCACAAGGGGCCTACTCTTTCTCCCTGATGAATTTCTTCTCCTCACTAGACCTCAACTCCAACTGTCCACAAAGTCCACTGGCACCTCCAAAGGGCACCCTGAAAATGAAGACACAATTAGTGTTATTAAAACAATAGTCTAAAACATTCAGCCACAGTTTTAATATTACGTTGTGATGGATAAATAAGGGAAAATAACAAAACATTATATCATGCATACATTTTTTTCCTACCTGCCTAAATGATGAGAATAATGTTCTGTTCTGCTTTGCTTTCTGTTAATAGATAGAAATTTTAATACCTTTTTTAAAATTAGGAGTTATGGGAGTGTATATGAATTTGGGGGAATTTCCTGCAGTAAACTACGCTGTGTAAATGTGATTGAGAAATAACATTTTAAAAAGGTAAGCTGACATAGGTAGCATGACAATTATTAAAAAAAAAAGATTAGAAATTCTGTTCTGTAAACACTGTTGCAAGACCAGTATATAACACTCATGTATTGGGATATTTAATTTGAAGGGGGAACTTATTTTAATTATTACTATTTTCTGCTTAGCTCTTTGCTATAGTAGCTAACTCACTATTCTTCGACTAGCTAACTAACTTCACTAAGGCAACGTTACTGAAGTATCGCCGCCGTTTTCACTCTTGTTTTACAGAGAATCATGTTCTACCATGTTGACGTCACTTGATAAACGTTAAACCGTTACGTTAGTGCTTTATTTAATATCCAAACTTTAGCGTTAACGTTAGCTATTTTCATCGGGAAAAAACTGCAGCCCTCCCACTTCGGTACAGACCAGCCCGGACTAATGTGGCGTTATGCTAACTTTAAATTAACTTGTGAACAGTAACATATCTTGCGCCAAACTATCAAAATACATACAGGCCTATATATTATCACAAATATAAAACAGAACGGTAATAACTTACCTGTGTTTGTATGCCTTCGCGCTACACCTTGCTCTGTGATCTTGTAACGGACGTAAGGGACGGAGCCAGTCCTGTTGCGCAACTGCGCATGCGTCGTCATGTTTTTCAAAACGCTACACTTTCAGAGTAAAGTTTATGCAGTATTTCTAGGTACATGTACATACAATAATAAACATTTAAATATTATGAGGAAAACAAAAGTAAAACTTACTCTTCCCCAATAGTTCATGTATTACGTTAATACAATGTTTGATTTTACCTAAAAAACTCTAGTTCTGATTGAATCTTTAAAATACTAGGTAGAAATTATGACAGTTACTCTAATAGAATTTACCACACCAAAAAGTCACTTTTTTCAGTGTACAGGTGAAAAGGGATTACATCCTGTCCTGAGCAGCCGCACCGGAGCCAAAAATATGTTGCTCAAAGGCACTGTGATCGAGGTCGTCATATATTCATTTAGTTCCCCAACCCAGGTTTTCATAGCCAATCTGGCAGATTCAGACTATATGACCTTCCGGTCACAAGAAAGCTTCTCTAACCTTCAGGCTACTCCAGCGTTGGAATATTTGTGTAATGAAAAAGGGATGAGATAGTTTATTATTTGGGGAAAAAAAAGGTCTGAGGAGTGTTTGAGAAAATAAAGCACGGGAGTGGAACCAAAGCCGTCATTATATGACTGATAATGCCTGATGTGATGGATCACGCAAACGCTGTACATCCCCAGAGGTGCACATGACTTCATTTTACATGTGTGGTGGGACAAACATTCACCCCAGGCAATTTTACAGTTCTCTCATTGCTTTTGCATCAGATTCTCATATGTTACTTTAATAAATATGGCACAAGCAAAATTTGGTTATTAAAATGAGTCAGTGCTTTATTGGATCACATTCCGCTTTTGTGAGATTCAGCTGTGAACAGCCCTTTGAACTTGCATTGTATCATGTCAAGAATATATAAATGTATTATTTAGGCCAAACACTGTGAGGTAATGTATCTGATGAATGGGACCGGAGAGGTTTCTGAGGAAAATCATTATATGGATCCTCAGGAGTGAGTAGATCCTACATTGAGCAACAGTGAAAGAGGTATGTCTTTATATGAATAGTGTTGTTCTTTTTGATACGTTCTAATTCTAGGGAACAGATTGGTTGTAATCTGTGTTTTGTGGCCTACAGTGATGCAACAAAACCTGTTCTTCCTCTACTGCTCATGCGGCATTGTTCCAAAAGATAATTGCGGCAATGTGATCATTTTCAGTACCATGAAATGTCATTATCAGGGCTTGTTTGAGCAGCACTCCAAGATTAGAGGATACTGCAGTTGTGAAATTGGAGATATTATTAGAGAGACATATAAACACAAGATGACACATCTGACATGCAAACTCAAACGCTTGCTCTTCAAATTAGATCTAAACAGACACAGAGTTGAATTATTTAATTACATTTGATGTATTGCAGACCGATGTGTACATTCAGGGGCACAGCTTGGAATTATGGGTATTAATTCTATAATTCTATTCTTTGCACCAACCCAACAATTTACAAATGGTTATAGACACATCAGTCTCTAAGAACATGGTCTTGAACACTGTTTGTAAAAAAATTGTAGAGTTCTGAGTATAGAGTGTAAAGAGTGAGACAGATCTTCAGATAAACGATGCCTTACTTTGACAAAATTATTGATAGAAATACTAAAGCAAGACTTCAAAAAAAAGAATACTCCAAAGAGAGAGAGAAAAAAAACATTTACAGACTGGATTTGCCACTATTGAACGGTGGGCTTCAGGTAATGATTGATTGATATTTTCCAATGGTCAGTGAAACATGAATTCAGCCAAGGTTGACAGGTTGTTCGTCCATGATCCTCGCCAAGAGAACTGCAGATCCTCTAGTATGTTGGAGGCTTGGCCCTCGCGGACCAACTGAGTCTTAACCCCTTCCATGGTGCTCATGGTTATAACACAGAGCATTCTGATCACTGGACCTGAAGGGCAGTTCAAATACCGTCAGGTCATTGGGGGCCCATATTAACAGAACCGAGGCTTTGTCACCAATCCCACTCAACTTCAAGGATCTTTAGGGGAAACAGATCGATCAACTCCTGACTCCATAACTGGTCTATGGCCACAAAAGAAAAACACCATAAAGGAGATTTTTTTTTGTGTTGTGCAGCAGAAAAAAACAGTGAAACTGTATTAAGTCAGGGATGAAAATGAGATAAATCAATACACTTTTCTGAGCTTTCGTGATTCTGATATTGTTCTCATATCAAACAAAAAGATCAGCAAAGAAAATGTCCATTTTTTTTCCTTCAATGATAAACAAGTGACGATTTCTAATATGCCCACCTGCTCCGTTCTCTCCTGACACCCAATTATCAGTCCAATTACTTCAGCATACAAACCACAGATCCCTTTATCTTTTGAACCACAGCAGCCAAAATAAGAATGAGTTGGAACCAGAACAGACTTTTTTTTTTATCACTAGTTTAATAAAGTCTACTGCTACACTACACGAGAGTCATTTTTTCAGTAACTTTAATATCAGTGGCTTCGGTAAAAATGTCAGATTGGCAGCTGACTGTGTGAGCGGGCACCCATCCATCATCACCATCTCTCAGTGTAAATCTGTCGATATTGTATCTTTCCACCAAACGCAACCTGCCAATTTATTACACCAAAATGACATGGACAAATTTTATCTTACCATAAGTTAAGTCACATGAACCTAAGCTATAGGTGTGAGACAATTGTTCTTTCTTTGTTTCTACTGATGCAATATAGGACCAGTAAAGGGCAGATAGCTATTGGTGTCTCAGAAGGTCACAGATGAGGCTTTTATGTCCTTCCATACCCTCCGTCAGCATGCTGTGAAGTACCCTGGCTCTCCTGGTAGCTCTCCTTCCTGCTGGGACGCATTGCAACTCTGTCTTGGCCGCCAACCAGGAGCTCAAAAGGCAAAGGCATTAGCTATGCAGCTCCCAGCGAGGAGAGTGGAGCTGTGGCATGGGGTAGCAGGGTGGTGAAAGCTCTTCCACCTGTTCACCTCAGCGAAACATCTAACCTAGGACACTTGGAAGGAAAGAACGGGTATTTCCGTTTAACATGGAAACAATTATGGTCGTTACTGGCCTCTCAGGACAAAATAGTCGCAGCCATGGTTGGGGATTAACACGGATGTTCATTAATACCAGTGGCTCAAATAGTACTTAATGTGCCGAGATTTTGAGATCTCTGCCTTTTAAAACACATCACATCACTGCCTGAACAATGTCTATCCAGATTCAACGCCTGCACTGTTCAGCAGCATGAGCAAAAGATCAGCGTTACGTGTCACAAAATACATAGGAAAGCTCTCCCCACAAACACAACACTGTGTGTGCACAAATTGCTTTGATTTTTCTTGGTGGTTTTCCTGCCAGAAATGTGGCTAAATTCAACTTTGACACCCAAATACACTTATTTCCTCAAGATCTGTCCAGGAAGTGGGATATTATCGGTGACATGTCTGACTGCAGAAAATAGTGACTCCATGAAATTCATGTAATCAGCTCTATATCTTAACACTGGACATGTTCATACCTATACCTATGTCACAAAGAAATAAGTGTAAAGCTTCTGGTTAAGCAAACCTATATATTATAAGATTAAGTGGTTTGTATGACTTATACATTAACATATCATTTCACTAGCTGTGTCTCAATTCGCATACTTCCATATTTACACCATACACGCTATGTTGAGTACAGTACTGTCACTGGTGGCAAAATACAATGTACTGTGAGTACCTGGATGGTGCACTGGTAACAGTCAAAATGCTGACCACTGGACACGCTCTCAATGGTTGCCATTTCGGGTACATAGTGTTTGTGGTGAATACCATAATATAAACCATTGACATATGCTTTCTATTTAGATTTTGGCCGTCAAATGTTGATACTAATGCTCTTCTTACAATTCTGGTTGCAACACAGCAAAGAAGAAGTAAAATGTTGCTGTTGATCGTCTCATGGATGCACTCAGATTGAGACACTACCTTGAAACCAGCACAGTATGTTAGGAAGTACAGAGTATACATAGTGTACTACATAGAAATACTAATAGAAGTATCTGAACTAGCGCCATGTCCTCGCAGTAAACTGACTAAATATGTTGCCCGTTTTGCTTATAACACATAAGCATTTTTGACAGAGATAACTTAATGTAACTTAGGAAAACACATTCAAATAGATCAAAACAATGTATACATTTATACATGTAGAATTTAGAAAAAAAACTACCTTGTGAGAAAGCACAACCAAATACAGAAACGCTGCAAGTTGCGTCAGAAAACAAAAAAAGTTCTGAACATATCTAGGGAAGTGCACAGTTAGTTGACTAGACAATTAAAGTGTGTTCACCGCCAAGTGAGTGCTAGTCAAAATGCTGAGGATGTATTCATCATTTGCTTGTATTTTGTCTCTTTGCGTGTGTTTCCTTACGTTTCAGTGACTTGAGCTCTCAGGGCCACTGTAATTTTCTGACCTCACGCCTTTTTTTGGCATTACATCATCATTTGTCAATGCCTTTTCAAAACTGTTTAAAAAGCATGATTTAGGTTCGGTTAGGTTTAGGCACAAAAACAACTTGGTTAGGAAAAGATCATGGTTTGGATTAAAATAACTACTTGGTTAAAGTCACGGAATGCTATTCATGGTTAAGAGAAACCAATGTTTGGAAATTTTAAGTGAACAGTGGTCTTCTGTGTCAGTTTCACTGACCCTTCCCTCCACTCCGACCTGCTTCTGCAGAACTTGTTGCTCTGTAACTTCACACTGCATCCCAATTGAACATAGTTGTCATTCCTACTGCTGCTAGAGGACTTTGTCACCTTTACAGAAACTAATGTTGTTTTTGGACATTTGAGTTTCAGACTGTTGGAGATGTTGTTCTCTTGGGAGGACTGTCTCAATAAAATGTGCTTTGGCTTGCCTTGTTCTATCCTCTGCTAACTGTTTGTTGTTTCAAGATTGAATGATGGTTCGGCACAAAAATATGAGTTTTTGGTGAGTCAATCAGTCACAGGCTACTACTTGGAATTCCTACAGTCAACAATGCTTATGTCATTGAGTGTCCACAGCAGCCATCTTTTCTCTGTCTGAAAGCATTATAATGAGGAAATGTCCATCCAAGTTTTACCACTCAACCACTTTTTACACTCACCGTCCTCTAACACTGCACCCTCATTCATCCCAAAGCTCCCCTTAAAGCACTTTTACAAGGTGAGAAGTGCCAGATCCAACAACAATTGGAAACAGAGCTGGTGTATCAGCTGTAGCCATCAATCATACTTCGATCAATCACTGTCACCTGGCCCCGCGCCAACCTCACACCAGTCTCTCTGCCGCGCCCTCGGCATGTAGCCCTCAGGAATGCTGGGTAATGAGGGATGGCAAGGGGCATCCAGGCATCCGATTACGAGCCATGTTGGGAAGAAAGGAAAGATGTCATGTGAGGGTGTGTGTGTGTGAACTTGTTTACATTTACTTGTGAGGTACTGAGCTTCTGCTTTCATCCAGAGGAAAAGCGGGATGAACTTCCTGCATTACAAACATTGTAAGGAGAGGAAAGGTCAAAGCAAGGAGCCGATGCACGAGAGAAGTTTACGACTGAGACGAGTCTGGGATGATTATGTTGACATGCTGGTGATAAGAGGGCATTGCTGTGGTCTTTCAAGCTGTGATCGCCTGTCAATCAAATGGTGACTCTGCTGGCCTTTACTTTTGATTTTTTTCTTCATAAAAATGTATGCTGAAATGTTAGCCCTTTGTCACTACACTGTTTGTTGAAAAAGGAAGGAAAATGTCAAACACAATTCTCTAGGCTATGGTAACACAACTACACAATAAAGAACTGATTACTAATCATACAAACTATAAATATGTGCCGTATTCATCTGTATTTGCACCCTGTTCATTCAAAAACACGCCCATGGCTTAAAATAGTGCTGGGCATAGTCTGGATTTTTAGACATGCTAGCACTGTTGTCAGTGTCGTTTGGTCGGTCCATCTGTATAGTCCCGACTGAAATATCTCTACCACTACTGAATGAATTGCCGTGAAATTTTGTACAGATATTCCTGGTCCCCAGAGGATGACTCCCAATGACATGGTGAGCTGCTGACTTTTCCTCCGGCACCATCAGTGGGCTTAGTGGGGCTTAAGCTCAGCAAAGCCCCGAATCTTTACTGTCCATCACATGTGGCATTTTCCTTTTAACCAGATCCAGATCATAACTGCATGGAAAGTTATATGTTTTAAATGGAACTGACAGAATGGAAGTGTAGCATTTACATTCAAGATATCCATCGCTGAACTGACGCTTTCAACATTGTCAATACAAAATTTCAACCGGGGATAAAATAAAACATTCAAAGCAACATTATGGAGGAGTTGTTTTTTTTTTGTGATTTATTTCAGTGTTTCAGAGTGCAATACTTTGGATCTAAAACTGGACAGTGGCTCACATGCATTTGTTGATCCAAAACTAGCAAGTGGACAACTTTGCTAACCTAACGCAGCCAAACACGAAGCGATTCTTTCAGCTTTTATCTCACTATACTTTCGCCAACAACTAAAAGCCAGTCAGGCTCAGTCTTTTCCAGCAGCTTCCCACTCGTTCGTTTACATGCTTCTCATGGGAGATTGTACTTAACATTACATTCATATGGGACGCAGCGTGGGAATGACCGTCACCTGGTCATCACATCATGATTCATTTAACTGATAAGAGTCTCATTGATACAGTAACATTATAGTTCCTCACAGCATCATACTAATAATGGTTATCTCTATAACCAAAGCTAAAAGTACATCTTCTACAAATCAGACAAACAGACTTGATGGAAATGAGACATCATAAGATTTACACTTGTAAAGATGTAGTGTTAGGGTATAAGATGTTTATTTGCTGCACATTAGACTTGTGTATTTGTAGATTTGATGCTTAACCAATTTCCCTTCCAGTGATTGCGGCTGTTATACAGCTCGAACATCTAAGATATGAGTCCTCAGATTAATGAGTATTTTTTAAATGGCAGCAAATATCACATTATGCCACGGAAGTGATGGAGATCTCGCCGTTAATCTGTGCTACAAACAGCAACTATTGGAGGGGGCACCGTGAGGTATTAAGTGTAAATCCTCTTTCCTGAAACTTGTTCACAGCGCAAATGGAAATTCCATCAGAAAATTCAGACTCATTTATTATTCATCGTCACCCCTCACCAATGCCCCGCTAGAGGTGATGAAAAACGACGGCGGATGCGCAAGTATATCATGTGGGACTCTAATATATCGCTATCAAAAGCAGTGAACTGGAAAAGACAGGATTTAATATGGTATCTGCTCCTAAGTCCCTACTAATTCAATAACATTATGCCAAAGATTTATTAGGCATCCCATTTCCCATAAACACATCTGCTCGCTGAATTTGATGCAGGCCGTGCAACGATATGTAAAGTGTGTCAGAGCTGTTTGCTTGTGGCGAGAGTGAAACAAATTGTGGCGAATATACCTGTTAGGGTTCCGTTTCCCATATTTCTTTCTTTTTAGCACTTTTGACACCTTTTTATCTTAAAAATTACCAACAGTGTTGCAGATAGCGCTGCTGGTAGTGTTTGTTCATAGTTATTTGCAAACATTTAAACTAACCCTCTTAAATTATACGGAAAAGTGAAGCCCAGCCTTACAAAGTGATCCCTCTAAGGTTTTCAGTCCTTTTATCCTGTCTGATTTATAGATAGTAAATGATTTCCCTCCCTGAAATGAACACTTTATTTTGAAGGAGACTGCAGCTGAGTGCACAGTGATCTGTCAAATCTCAACAGGAAGAATTCCAGCCCGGCAAAGGACAGACGTTACCTGTTTTCTTTCAAAAAGTATTTTTTTTGAATCATCAAAGGACATATTTCACGTTGTTTTGGTGTTAAAAAGTTTTGAATATTATTTTGGAGCTAAACTTATCATTTCAGACCTGTTGTTGCTCTTACCACATTCCTGCAGAGACTGTCATATCATCCTCATTCACCTATCAGACCAGAACTAACCTCATTACTAAGGAATGTGCCTTACTCATACGCACTGCACTCTCCTGCTCTCTGCATTGTGACTCAGTGTCACATACCTTTTTTGTACCCAGTTTGAGAAAAAAAAAAAAATACAACTAAACAGGAAAAGAAATGAATTCCTCTTATCTTTTCTAATATCTTGAAATCACCTTCTCCATACTTAAAGCGATGACCCTTTAAAGGCATCGTGGGAGCTTCAGAGACACATGTGATAGTCGAGAGCCATCCTCTGGAACCCATTAAGAAATGTATAAAATGCCTTCCTACCAGTTTGATTTGTAGTTAGACGGCTAACCCCTAAAATGTCTGTCTGTGGTTCTTGAGAATTTGAAACCCCAGTAGTGAGTGATTGTTTCAATGTAAATGGGGCATGAAAGCTCCTCTGTAACTTTTTTTCAGGGTCTTGTCATGCTTGATTATAAATCCCACAAGTGATTACTGGTTTCCAAGAGGCCATTTTACAGTTTCAAAACCCAACTTGTGAGTTTTATTCCTTTTTAAATCGATTTTGTTAAAGAGGTGAAATAACAAATCCGACCTTTGATTCAGAAATATTGTACAAATAGTCATACGATGAGGGAGAACCTATGTCAATATGATATCTGCTTGTTGTGACAGTAGGACTGCTGTGTGCACAAACACATGACTGAGTGTTGTGGGGAAGTATAACTGAGGCTGGCTCGGCGTTGACACCTCCAGCTGTCTCCAGGGTTGGAATAAAGATCTGACACCCGCAGCGGTCCAGTGTAGACACCAGCTGGGCCTGGAGCCAGAGAAAATGTCTTTCACCTCCTCTATCAACGCCGCCACTCGCTCTCCTGCACAACCACAAGCCTCTTTTCCCTCCTTCCCCTCCCTATATCTCTTCATTTTACTTTATTCATCCAGTGTTTTTCCCTCAGCCTCCTTTAACTCTCTCCAATGCATCCCTCTTCCGCTTCAGCCCGAGTTCCTCTCTCAATCCTCCCTCCCTACTTCCCCTCGTTCTCCCTCCTCCCACTTGCAAATCCTTTCCAGTGACACAACACTGATTTTCTGCCAACTTTTCTTCCCTCCTTGAACATCAGTCTGTGGCACAGTAGCTCTTGACTTTTGTGATGACTTCATGCCGCCTCTCTTGGCTTGGGTGGTGGTCAACTCGAGCGGAGAATGAGGACTCTTGAGAGTCACAAGTGCTGTCTGCTACAAGTAGTGCAGAGGATGCAACGGTGGGATAACATCATCAAACACTAGTAGTACATTTAAATGTATACTCTCTGGTTTTTATTCTCCTTAGACAGATATGACTGCAATGCATGACTGTACTGAATACAGAGTGAAGAAAAGTGGTGGGAGCATATCATGCAGGCAGGTCCTTTTTGATGTTTTTATGAGCATGAGGGGGGTATGTTTGGTAATGCACATTTCTTTTTACAAGAAACCAAACCATGACAAATTATTGATTCCATATCATCTCCAACTGTTCACAGATTTCCCACAAAGTTAAAAAAAACAAAAACAAACAACTTGCAGCTGAGTTTCAGTGTTAATGGTCATCTTTCCTCTGTTGGGAAGTTTAGCTTTGGCGAACTTTGACAAGAGACAATCTACAACCACTGACCACCAGCAAACCGCCCAGACTATGCTGACCTTAGAGGGAACCAAAAGAGAGGCTAGGCTGTTATAGCTTATTGGCTTGGTTCCACCATCTACTTGCATATAATCCTCTTTGATGGAGTATAAACTGCCTCACAAAAGAGGATGTGTCAGTTATGAGACAGAAGACTCTCGAATAAACCGCGTGAATTTATTAGCCCACTGGTGACAGAGTTAGCTAGGTCAAAGAGCTGCTTTTATGGCGTCAAGAAGCATGCTCCTGGCTGGCTAGTCTGTTAGCTGTTAACTCGCAGGCAACTGGATATCGTCAATAAGTCCTAGGAGTAGTTTCCTTCATCACCTGGTAACACTGTTTTTTTGCATGGATGCACAAATTACCTTGGATATGCTACTTTCTTGTGTGTCCAGGAGTTAATACATGTATTTACAGTTTGTCTATCAGCCTGCTTTTATTGAAAAGCATCTGCATTGGCACACTGTGCTGTGATATTGCACAATGGAGTGTTTCTTAGTTGAGTTTATGTGTGAAATGTATACGCCACTTGGACAGAGGTTTGGACTCTAAACTGGATAAAAGCATACGTTCTCAAACCACCCTGCAACTTCAGTTCTTATAGGATGAGATCCTGCGCCAACTTGTAGTACAAACCGAGAGTCTAATACTTTTCAACATTTTAGAAATTGCACGAGTTGCACTTTGAAGACAGCATGGGATGGCTAGACCATTATTTAAACTTAATATGTCAATCATTTCAGCCATGAGTAGCTCTGTGGGATAGGTTCTGTAACCACACGATATCAGCCTTTGCCAGTGCATATTTATGTTCCAGCTTAAAAATTGCCTCACAGATTTGAAACATCCAAGAACATTACTGTAGACACTGCGCACATGCTTAATGACTGGGAGTAAATGATATGTTCATGTAGCACAGAACAATAACAAAGATCATTTATTGTGCAGAGTGCTAGTCATCTATTTAAGAGAAGCTTCACATTAGATTCATACCAAACGAAAAAGTATACGCTATGATTTCAACTGAGAGTCATATCAGTTTTGTGTATAAATCATCATGGGCTGAAGACACTCAATTCAGTGCTTAAATTTAAGCTAAATAAACAGAGCCAGATCTTTATATTTAGCCACAAATACTATATGGAATGGAAATCACTAGTAATTCCAGTTGTACACACATTAAATCCAGCACTTAGAATCCATATAAACCATGTTAAAAAATATTATGGATTCTGTGAATTGGATGATGTCCAGTTGTGGTCTCTTGGCCTATTGCTATTCAACTTGTCATGTCTAAATTAAAGGTGTTGTCACCAGCAAGACATTTTGAGTTGCACACACATTAACTGGTGTATGCATCAAACTAGTTTCAGTGCCACAGGTATTAAAATGAGATTATGTAGAATTTGGTATTTTTGCAATTTGGCGCCCCCAGTTTCAGAGTGTAATACCACTGTATTAAACATGGACAGCTGTAAGTCGACAACTTTGCAAACTGCCAAACATCAAGCAAGGTCAACAACACAAGACATAAGCAGCCAGCTAATATTACTTACTGTACTTGTCCAACAGCAAGAAGCCCAGCTCAGCGTCTGTCTTTCACCGTTTTATTTCACCAAGCTCTCACCGACTAAAAGTCAGTCCCAGATCTACTCTTCTCTGGTGATCTGTCACTCTCTCCTTTTCTCTTGTTGCTGTCTCCTTCAACGTCCTCTTAGGTCTTTTCACCTCTGTCATTATGTCCATAGAGGCCGCTGAGCTGGGTAACATTGCCCACTTGCCCAGCTCTGGTTCTGGCACGCTACTGGCTCTGGTCTCTGTCAGCATTCTCGCATGTCCCAGGAAAACTTCCTGCTCCAGAACACCTGTGGTACAAATACTAACACTACCCTGTTGGTCTGAGCTCACAGCCTGGTTAATAAATGGAAATAGTATTAGCTAACAGCAGCTACAGTTGGCAGCAGCTTACTTTTCTCCATGAAATATGTCCCATCCAGTTTCACCAAAATGAATGTATGTAATGAATGTGAATGAAGTAGTTGGTGGTATGTGACTTAGTCCCATAAAACATTACATATTTCACTTTCTAGAGATTGTTCCTGGGGCACAAAGTTACATTGTGCAAAGTGACATACATAGTGATTTAAAATCTGTTTATTTTATGGTAGAAGACTTGCACAATGAGGCTTTTAATAACAGTGTATCTCATCTGTATTCGGATTTCCTGCCCATTTTCTTCTGAGAGCAGTGCATGTCCAAAAAGTCTGGACTAAAGTAGCACAGCTGCTAAATTTGGTTTAAACTCTTAAGGTCAATTCATTACTAAACCTTTGATGTGGTGAAATCAACTTCCCATCAGCTTCATCTCTGTCATGTTCAATCCTTGATCACTCACGTTTTAAAGACATTTAGTCGGATTAAAACATGTACAGTAATTGCACGACATCGACTGCTGAGGTACATGTCTTGTAGCGGGTTGAGAAAGCCATATTGGGTTTGACGAGGTCTCTGAAAAGGGTGCGGAAAGGGAAAGGAATGCCTTCAGATTTCATTTGAAGGAAAAATGCTGATGCGGTGGTAAACGAATGCAGACGAAAAGCTGGAGAAAAGAGTGAAATAATGATCACAGTCTTGACGTGGTTCACAGACAGATTTTTGTGGTCACCCAGCAGCGTTACAGAAGCAATTCCCAGTTTCGGCTCCTTTCCCCAAATGTTTTCCTATCGCTGGCCTTACACTTGCATTTTATAGGGCTCATATTCTGTGGCTCATGGTGGTGTTTTAATACCTTAAATTGGGCTGATGTAGAAGAAAATTACTGAAATGAACTGGGTCCAGGTTGATCAGGATTTAGAGCGATGTATGTTAGTTTTTTGAGGTGATGATGGTTGTAAATCCTCAGACAAACTCTTTAGTACTATTAGCGATTAAGCAGTTTAAGGATATTTGGCTGCTGGACCGACTGAGAAAAAAACTGAAAAAAGTGTCAGCTAAGGAAATTAGCCCTCAGAGACTATTACTGCACACACTCCAAATAGTGGACTATAGTCATAAAGTCAGTACCTCATTGGCTATGCAAATCATTTTGGGACCTTTTGACCTGCTTGGCTTTTATACGAATGAGGGGAAGATTCTTTGGTTTAAGCCTCTTAGTGACAGGAACTCTGGGCCTTGGGCCAGCAGTTATGACTGATGGAGAGGGTTGTCTCCTCAGCTGCCCCTGTACCCACTGAGAGAACAAGCTAAAGATGTAGAGGCCAAATATAGAAGGCTATTTCTCACCCTGGGTTGATGGATTACTCTGAGGCCAAACTATGTACAGTGTCCAAAGAGGTAACAATGTAATGTATTCATAGGATGGGTATCTGTTATCATACACAGTAAATGCACCTTTTCCACCTTTTTTTTTCTTTGTAGCTAAGCCCGCTGCATTGCAATACGTTTATCCTGCACATGGAGATCATTGTAACTCCTGGCTCTGAAACTGAATAAGACCTCAAGCAAATTGTGTCAGAAGCCAACAAAGCTGGTGGCGTTTGTTTTGAAGGCTGTCTGCTCCCAACTTATGCAGTCTCCTTAGCTGGGTTTGTGTTCTTTGGAGCCGAGTCCAACCAGATGTTTCTCTTTGAGTCACTGAAACTGATAGCTCATGACGCAGTGTCATTTTTCACCGCCATATCTCCCTGCTCCACTCAACACCCACATAATGCCTCATTTCTGCGAGCGGAATCAATACGTATTTTAAAGTAATATTCTCCGAGAATAATTTTCGCAGTGCGGCTGGCATCTTTAAACTGTCTGAAAGCGATCTTTCAAAAGCAAAGCCTGTGTGGGAGGATTTGGCTGTGAGTGGGGAAAATGCGAATGAAAAGGAGCAGAGATCAATATGATTTTGAATCAAACAACATAACAGTAATTCCTAATGTCTGTTTGCAGCAAACTCCAAACTGAGTGACTGGTGTGCGGGGAGGTCTTCTTTCTTCTCTCATATTTTCTTAGTGCTAAATATCAGGTCTGCAACACATAATAAGAAATGAACATGGGTGCAAAGATAGGGTTCACTCTGTTTGAGGTAACGATTGACCTTGTAAATAAATGAGAACAGATACTATGGCATGGCATTGAACTGTTAAAGATTGCGTACAAAGTTACACAGTGAGCCACAAAAATCAATACTCTGCCGAGAGGAAGATCAAAAATTGCTTGATGAAACGGTTTTGTTTGGTTTTCTCTCCACAACTTCCCACTCCCACTGTTCAGTGGCCCCTGTGGTATGTTTATATCTTTTCAACACTATGGATTTATAGATGCCTCAGCATTGTAAATCATCTTGGAATCTAGCATCCACATGCTCTGTATCTTCCACTGTGGCCAAAAATATCCCCTTTTTCCAGAAAACTAAATTCTCTTGTGTTAAATCAAGAAGCTTGTCTCATCAGAATGAAGTTCTGTTAGCCACAACAATACAAAGAGTTAAAGGTCTCAACAGATGCTGCCCCTCTTCTGAGCAGCAAAACAAAAAAAATGACAGCAGTGACCTGTGTATCTACATTATGAGGACCTTTTTAAATAGTTGGTATAGCTTTCTAAAAATACACGACATGGATATCCTTTAAACAATGTTGCACAAGTGGCTCCTATTTTCCTGTTGATCATCAATGGCACTGGCACACGTCATTGGAATTTGAGCAGCAGACAAAGCACCGAAGTAAATAGAAAAATCACCTGGTTGTACAGTTCAAACTGTTCTCAGGTCACAGTGGTGGAATAATGGTGGTTTTAAAATAGAACTCATGGTGACTTGTGTTCCATTCTCAACTTTTGAGATCATTTCTCACTACCAGCAGAAAGGAAGCGATTTAACCCAACAATATGTGCGTTTTAGGCCTGACACAAATGAAACATTGTCAGCTCCGTCCTCCTCCCCCTCACTGGGTCAAGTTCATGCCCTGGCAACTGTCACTCCTCCTGGTGAGCTGTCTGTTTTAAAGGATCAAGGTCAGGCTTGTGTCTGGGCACACCAAGCGTTTAACAAGAAGACGGTATTTGCAGGCCATTGGCACTACTGGTAATGTCTACAGCAGATGTTGTATGGCCAAAATGACTTCAGCAAGCCAGTTTCATGCAAACTGCCAAAGCCAAGAACAACAGGTGATGTATACGGACATTTCATATAACTCCATCCGCGAGCCATATTCTTTGACTCCAAACTAAATTTTGTTCTACTGAAAGCATATCTGGATATTTGACATTTGACATTTGTGTTGTCGCATAATCCTCTCACAATCGGTTTCTTTTTTTGTCATCACAAGACAGCGCCAATGTAAACTTCATGCTTATTTCACACAAAAATTTGTGAGACTGTGTTTGTCACAAACAAGTTAGGGTTGTCATATAAATTATCGGCTTATTTGATGGCAAATCAAACAATAAACTGTTATGTTGGAATTGGTTGAAAGGGACTGTCATAAAATTTTAAAATCCATTTTTGAAGCTTGCCCTTAAATTACCCCACCCTACCCCAACAAACATGAACAGTCTTAGAAGAATATCTTCTAAAAACATGCAATGGTCTCTCCAATTTGTAAGAATTAATCTAAAGACAAAGACAGTGAATGAAGAAACCCATTGCATGCACAAACATAAGGGGTCCTCGTGTTTTTGCATGCATTCTTTTGCAACTAAATTTAGCCCAGCCCTGTAATCCCCGGCATTGTTCTGTTAGTTTGGAGCAATGCTAGACATGCTTTTGGAGGCATAGCGCTCAGAGCTTCAATGTGGACATAGCCAGGTCCAATCCAAGTCCACCTCGCGCCACTGAGTCATCTGCCAGACTCAGAGATGACTCGCCGCACAACTGGAATCGAGGGGGCTGCGGTGTCGGGTGTCCCATGTGCTCAAGAATAACCGATCAATGTCAAGAAAACAAACTCGAGCACAAATTAGCCTCGCACAACTGGACATGTGAGATGTATATGCTGCGTGTTTCCAGGCTCAGAAGAGCTCAGGAAAGCAATATGTGCAGGCTCTTGAGACCTATTAACATAACTGTAAAAGATGTCACGTCACTACCTCACTTTCTTTAATTATCTCTTTGAATTTCCTTTTAAAGAAGAAAGGAAACATCAATTCTGTTTTGGTTGTAATCTGATGTATCTTTAATGGATATCCCATGATCTTTACCCAAACGAAAGGAAAACCTTTGTCGTGAAGTAATGGGGGATAGTCCTGCAGCGCCCGATGCAGACAGTTCTTTTAACACTGGGCATGTCCGGCTCACCCTCCTAAAACAATAAAGGGTTAAATTACATTTGTTTTCACACATGTTAATCTCTGCTTGTAAAACTTACACAAGCTCAAGGAGGTGTGCTCGTACAAAAATTCCTCAGTGAGTTTGTCAGACGGCGAGTGCGTGGCTGGAGTGAGTGAAATTAATGAAGTCTGTAATGGGTTATCAAAGAGGGGAACTCGATATCTGTGTCGGGGAACCCCACCTGTTTATGGGGAGACGCACTTGGTCCATACACACACACATACATACACACACACACACATCACAGTCTGTCAGACCAAAGAATTGCAGGTGGGGTTCAATGCTCATGCTCCCCCAATGCCAGAACAACAGGTGGATAGGCATTTTTTTATGATGTCTGCCCTCTCCATGTGTACTTTTCAAGGCGAGCAACATGAGATGACAGAATTTCCTGCTAGACAGAAAGACAGACTGGGGAACTTTGGTTGAGTGAAATGCTCATGTCTGAGGTGGAGTTCCGCTCCATTTAGCTATTTTGTGGCAGTTATCCTCATACAAATAGAGGTCTATCTATAGCCAATCTTCTCGGTATAAAACGATGCTGATGGAGTCCAGTTTGTGAAAGTTTTAGGGCCTTCGCAAGTCACCAAGAAAACAATCGTTGTTTCCAATAAACAGGAGGCCGTAGTTGGCACCATGATCAAGGACCAACACAGCTGACAAGGCAAAGATAAGGGCAAACAGTAAATCTTAATCAAGAGAAAATCTGTGGAAAATAATGTGACAGTACTTGCTGTTTGATTGTTAAATGTGGGAAATGTCCAACTCATCATTCTCTATTTATTTTCATGCGGAGAGTTGGGTAAGAAGACTGAAATGATCCTTAAGTCTGCACGCTAACTATGAAGCCACACTAGATCCAACAGGCTTGTTAGCATAGAGCAAGAATAAGCATAAATACTGGAAACTGGTCGAAACGGCGGCAACAATGAACACACCATATCACAACTGAATTGGTATCCAAAATGGAAGTTGTGGCACTGAACTGTTTCTCGGCCAGGGGCAGTGACTTCCTGGTGTTTTTCCTGGTTGCCTGGCAACATCACATGACAAGACCTTTTCTTAGTGTAAAAATAAAAAGCTAAATTGAGCACCTTTACTGCAAATTCTATCAGTCGGAGCTGCAGCTATTTGTCTGCTGATAGGCAAGAGTGTAGGACAGGCTTTTAGTCGTGGGTTGGCAGGCATTGATTGGAGAATGCATCGCACTATTTAACATGGTGTACTGCATCTTTTCTCCCTATCTATGCCACTGTCGTCGAGGAGGGGGATGTTTACCGACGGATTACTGAAATATGTCTTCTGCATGCAGGGCATGTAGCAAGCTGCTGTAAGGTAGTGCTAAAACTAGTGTGCAGGAAGAAAAACATGGTCTTGCTTGAACCCTGCTACACGGTTCTGTTGGTCATTCGTTGCTCATCGGTTAGCTGAAAGTTTTGTATGCTTTGTTGGTAAGTGCTCTTAACTCAGTCGCGAGTATCTTTTGAACAATAAAAATCCCATTTAGAATCCTTTTGAATGCAAAGTACGTTTTATGAGCTGAGAATTTCAAGATTTTCTGACGATTTCCATTTAAGAGGCCATTTATGTACTATCGCTTTACCTACAAGTCAACCACCCTGGTCGTTTGCCACGGGCACATGCCAGTCATCATCAGCCAAATGGCAGAAGACGTGGAACGCTTCACAGAGCTGCCAAAGTGCAGGTAACACCCCTCCAAACCGCTTTGGAAAATAGCACTAGATTTCCACTCCACATGCGTTCAAAATATCAAGCCACTGCACGCCTCGCTACATATGCACAGCTCCTCAGCTAATAAGTCTAAAGTGACTGTTAATCTGCAGAATATCAAAGACTTATTTGCGCCGCTTGTAATGTCAGCCCTTCGTGTACTGTGAGACTTTTTGGTCTCAGGAAACACAGCCATGTTACTTAATGTTCCGAGCTTACGTGTTGAATTTGCCACTTCTTCAGTGTCATAAAAACAACACTGTCTGAAATACATGGAATCAGCATGAACTCTGAAATGCAAATGATGTGGTGTGAATATGTATAAACTGAAGAATATCCAACTGGATATGGAGGCTTTGACATCTCTGAGATGTGAAACAGTCTTCACTTGGGGTTGTTTTGGCTGGTGAAACAACTTCAGCTGAAGCTACATTTAATTCGGATTATTTTGAACTTTTCCAAACTGCAACAATATGCACAGCTGCATCGATTTGATCGGTTGTTGTCGCCATTCCGCATGGAAAATCTTTTGTGGCCATTCAATCTGTCTCAGGAACATCATGTCCCCTATGTGCAAAGACCCAGTCAAGGTAAATAAAGAATATTACAGCTGCATGGTTTGCAGATGAAAATCAAAGACACCCTTTTAACACAGTAACACTCCCGCTGCATTTAAAAGTCACTGAACAATTATGAAAACCATATTTCAGTTGTAATGGTCCATTTGATATCTGTGCTGTTGCACATACATTTTTAATTGCTACAGCCTGAGAGTTCCTGTGACTGACTCACTGGAACGCAAACACTGTATTTTATCTTCTCCTGAATCGAGCCAAAGAAGACTTATTTCTTGCTCCTCAAAAGTGCGGCTGATTGTATTAATGTGTCGTGACTGATCATTTTGTTTTGATTAGTCTGCACTTGACAAATTAATTCAATCTGTTGCTTTAGACTCTGTTTATTCTCAGCGTGATAGAGTCACAAATAAATCAATTCTAACTATTCTGTAAAGATTTGGCTCTTTTTCTCTACAGTCTTTACAGACAATTAATACATTTGTTGTTGATATAGAAAGCTCAACCGGCCCGGAAAACACGCCAAGGTCAGTTGCGTCTGTAGTAACTATATTTTCCTTTTAAACTTCCCATCAGTTTTCCAAACACCCCCACCACTCTACTTTTTCCATCCCACTGAACTGTGGAGCATGCACTTACACTCTGCACTCACCATATTATGTCCTATAAGTTCATCTATATATAGTATTCCTAGATCACTGGACAAAAGTGCTAATCATTTTCAGTGCACTAGGGCCAAAATATTGTAAGTTCAAAGTTAAGCTCAAGCAGACTTGGAATGTGTTACCCTCTGAGCTATTTTAAGACTTGTCTTGCTAACTATCTGCCTTTTGGAATTGATTGGAGATTAGCACTATTTTCATTCTGGCCATGAGTAAACATCCTTCCATTTATTTTGAAGCTCTGAATCCTCCCACCCTGGTTAGCTGGATGGGCACCCGCTATTTTTGGAAGAATATGGTGAGGGGTGTTCTAAAGAGAGATGGTCTTGTTTTACACCCTGATCAGAGCCTATAAATACAAGCCGTGTGTGTGTCTGTGTGTGTTGGGGGTAGTAGACGGGTATCTGTATGCGGGTGATGATGTGTGTATGCATGCTGAGTGTATGGGTGTGTATTTGTGTATATCTATGTGAGGGGAAATTGAGACTGACCCAAGTGAGTGTTGAAATATAACAACATATACAGTTTCTTTTCGTGCTGTGTCAGTTTGGTGGTGGGAAGAGCTGTTGATGATTCATTTTCCAGGTCATTAGCTACTTTGTTAGCTACTTAAAAAACCCTTAAAGTCTCCCTTCTTTAGTGACTGTGAAGCCCATTTCTGCTAACAAGTTGAAAAGTCTGGATTTTGATTGTCAATGTACCAAAATGTGTCAGTTTGACTGCAGGAAATGTCGTTAGGTTGTGTGCAAGGCCCACAGGTTAGAGAAGTGCTTCTGCTGCGATGTTGAATAACTGGCCACATCCCAAACCGTGATGTCACAGCAGGCATTTTCCATCAGCTGCCAGTGTCAAACATTTATTGTGACATCACCAGAGGGGTGGCCAGAAGTTCAACCACTGCACTTTTCCTTGTAATAAAGTGTGTAACTAGTTTGAACAAACAGAAAACACCATGTAAACATGATGCAGCTAATCCGAATACATCTCTTTAGTTCATTGTTTGTTTGATGTAACAAAGATGATGTATTCTACTTAATACAGAGTTCCTCCTTTAAAGTGTTCCAACATGGTCCTCACCTTACTGTATAGCGGCACAGCAGTGAACTAAAGGCGCGATAAATGAAGACTGAAGTTGAGAGCTGGCTGCAGCTTTTAGTGAAGAAACTGTGGAACTTTGATCAAATCAGACAGAAAAATATGAAATGGTAATGTGAGGGCATAGACTGTGTCCCTCTTGCGAGGAAGAAGTGGTGGACGTATCGGTGTCAGTTAACTGTGTAGCTATGGCTACTATAGCAACAAAGAGTTCAACTGCTGGTGCCAGAAAACATAAAAACAGACACATTCAAATAAATATATTGAAAAGAAATATATATATATATATATATATATATTTTTTTTTTTGTCATTTCTATTGAAGTTTTTCACTAAAATCTCATTTGAAGACAGAAAAAGAGTTAAGAGCGCTCTAATGTTACCCCACAGTGCTTAGAGTTTGTACAGGCGAGCACAGTCCTGACAGCTGGTCAGGTTCAGGACTGTGAAGGTTATGATCACAGTGAGTGATTTCTATCTCACCACTCCACCCGCTTGCCATGGCCCCCAAGACCCCTGCTCAGACCCTCAGACAGCTGGACCCTGGTTCTGGTTTCATTACTAGTTTGGTCAGTACAACTACAACCTGCAGTTTGTTTTCCCATATTTTGCATTCTGTTATCTGTCTGTAGTCAGTGAGCCCTGCCTCAGTATGTCTCTGCCTAAAAGCCACCGCACAATTTATCATGCTCAGTGTATAATTATGTTGCTGACACTTGTTGCACAACAATACACAGATAGCAGATATATTAAAGAATGCAGACGACAGGCGCAAAGGCTTCTCCCTCGGTCGTTTCCTCTTTATGAGTATAATGTCGATTTTAAAAGCGCCCTTCCCCCCCTTCCTTTCTCCCCCCTCTCTCTTACTTTCCCTTGCCCCTTCACGCCAGCTGTGGTCTGCACAAAAACTGATTTTCAGAGTGTTAACCACCATGTTCTTCCTGCCGACGGCAGGATTTCATTTGCAGAGCACAGGGGGCCAATATCTAGGGTAATTCCCAGGGTTTAGTGCCACTGATCTCTTCCCAGTTCACCTTGGGGAGAAAAATTAAAGTGGCGATAAGGCCTTACCCTGCCCAGCTCCTCGTTCACCCCGCGCTGCCCGCCGCCTCACTGCTGTCGGCTACTGGAGGCTCACACTGATAACACCTGGTCAGTCTCATATTCACCATCCATAGGCATTTGTGCACAAACTGAAGGTAATATGATAAACGTTAGACTCGCTTGAGGAGTAATAGACAAAGCACGGTTAGATTATTTTCTTGTTTCATTATGTATATGGTGAAATATTCAATATTTCAAGTCATTTCATGTACATTTTTTTGTTTTTTTTAATATCTTCCATCAGTGAGTTTGATCTAATTGCATACGTGGTTAAGTGAAATATAATAAATACATGATACACAAATATATAGCTATATCGTCTAAGTGGTAATTACTTCAAGACAAATAACTGTGCTTTCAGATTGGAGAGTTGTCTGTATTTCCTTCTCTCCTTCAATATTTTAAACCTTCATATGGTGAACCATCCCTGAGGCAGCGAGGGGGAAACAAAGTCCTGCTTGTACATTTCCATCTTCCTGGCAGCAAAATTACTTTTTTGCTGATGAAAACTTTGTCCATGACCATTTCCTGTGAATGTGACGTCTGCAAGAATCCTAATTTAATTTAAAAATGTGTTAAAACCTGACAGCACTGCATTAGGACAGAGGAAAGACACATTATGAAATGAAATGTTAAAAGACTGATTCACTTTTTTTTTTTTTTTTTAACAATCAAACTGAGAACAGATGTGATTTTCATGGACGTTAATTGGAAAGTAAAATTATCAATGGGGGCAGCTTATGAGGAAATAATAATAATAATAATAATAACAGAAGAAATCAAAAGTTTGTTTTAGGGTTGGCTGTCCATTCAAGGACATTCTGGTACTATGCTTAAAAACTATGTGATGGGAACAATTAAAAGGCAAAGTCGTGTTAACGATGTGCTAAGACTGAGGAAAGTGGAAGAGGAAAATTAAAAGGGGGGAGAAACACATGCGTTTTATGGCCTCCTTCATTCACATCATGCACTATGTTTCCTTCCTGTCTTCAGAGGGAGTGAAAGACCGGGGTAAAAAAAAAAAAAAAAAAAAATCTAAAATACTTCAACTCAGTTTCTTTAAAACTCAGATTTAAACGCACACAGCAGTTTCTTCCCTCGCAGTGGGAGCGGGGATCCCAGAAAACTAAATCTATTTCTGCACATCAGGAGGGACTTGTGAATTTAAGTGGAACCAAATGAGCTGATGTCTCCCTGATTAAATGCGTAAGTTATTGTTTCTTTCTTTTTTTTTTTTTTTTAAGTGCACACATATTGCTCTCTCTCTCTCTCTCTCTCTCTCTCTCTCTCTCTCATACATGACATGACTGTTGGTTTGACATTTTACCATATCGAAACGCTGCAATGTGTTTCCAATTGGCGGGAGATGTGAAGCCTGCGATGGGACATGCACGCTGCCTCTTTGAAATGATGCACCAGGAGGAAAACATAAACAAATGTTTGCCACCAAGCACGTTCAATCCCCCCCTCCTTACCCCCTTTCACCGCCCGCCCACCCCCGCTCTGCAGAAAGCCACAGGCTCACATGTGACACATTACCAGGGAGGCAGAAAACATGTTTTTGGAATTAAACCATTACGAACCCTTTCAAACAAGATACATTTCCTAATTGACTCCTTTCACAACATTTACATATTGCCTTTCTTTTTCTTTTTTTTTGTCTCCGGGAGGTGGGTGTTGTTGGTTTGGGTGTCAAGTAGAGGTGTCCCGCGGAGGTAAAGTTTATAAGAAGAGGTCTGGTGGAGATTCACGGCGGGACAGAACCACACTGGGAGAAAAAGAGTGGCCGCGTCGACACATGAAGCAAAACAAACAGTCTGACTTCTAAGCCTTGGCAGACCCTGCTGACGGGTCGCTTGGTTTCTCAGCTTTCCTCCCAGATGCCTTTTAAGCCCTTTATTCTGTTTTTTACTGGCACTCTTTTTTTTTTCTTTCGTTTTTGCACTTCTTTTGGTTTGTGTGTGTGTGTGTGTGTGTGTGTTTCATTATTCCCCGTAGGGATGCATGCAGAAAGAGAGTGAAGGGAGAAAGTTTCAAAGAGGTAAAGCGTTCCCTCTGATGCTATTTTTAATATGCAACATTCAAAGACACAGTCACACACATAATTCTGCCGGTACAATACACATAGCTCCTGTGAAATGATACCGTCATAATGGCCAATTGCTGCCGAACCCAAAATAGCTTCACACCGCACTTTAACAACTCCTCACTTTCGCTGTCAGTTTGAGCAAACACAGACGTCACGACTATCAGAGGAGTCCTCTTTTTCCCTCTCCCCTGCCCATTTCTGAGACGCTGCTGCCGCTGCTGCCGCTGCAGCAGAGAAACTCAATCTATTGTTTGATGTGGACAGACAGATTGTCTTCCAAAGATTGCCAAATACTTTGTGTAAACAACCCCCATTTTAACCTTCCCCAAAGTGTGACTTAATAAAGATGAAAACGCGAGGTGTCCGTTTCCCCCTCACTGAGGAGGCTGAATGAAAACCACATGCGTAAATATAGCCCGGTGCGCAGCGCTAAGTGTGCGCATGAGAGAAGAAACAGTAATCAGATTGGTTTCCTGTGACAAACAATAACATTTATTTTAAACCCAGCAGCATTTTTCTCAGGCAGAGGCAGTAGCTCCCATGGTAATCAGAGCCAGACTTGTCTTGGCTCCGAGATGTAGGGCTGCTGCTACCTACCTAGTGGGGCAAGTGGGGGGTCACATTAACACTGGTGTACGACAAGGTGGTACTCCTGTTTAAGAATAGCATTTGTTTGGAAGAGGATGACTGACTAGGCTAAATACAGCACTTAAAGTTTCATTAGTGAGGCGTCTCTGGTATTTTCCCCCCGTGCAAAGAAGCACGGCAACTCATTAACTTCTAGAACTTAGAAAGAGAATAATACAAGAAAGTTTACGTGTTTCATATTTTGCAATTGCAAATGTATTATTGCTATTGTCAATTGAATCCATGGTTACCAATCTGTGGCGTTGGGTAGGGCAATACTCCAACACGATATCAGTATTGGCATACATGCTGGACATGAGTAACAAGAAACTGCAGTCCAGAAATAGCAAATATGTGTCATTGTCACCATTACATACAAAGCTGTCCACTGGAGAGAACTGACAAGCGTGACAATGTCTCAGTACATACCATGGTCAAATTCATAAAACAAATAAACAAGCACACCGAAAATCAATAGATTACAACCCCAAAATAAATGAAAAAACTCTTTGAAAAGCTCAAATATGGTATATGTGTGCCAAACGTAATTTAAAAACTATAAATTATGAGCAGCTGATGTTTTGATGTATTACAGCTATTTTTTTTTTTTGCATACATGTGAGATATACGTTATATAGATATACGTTGCTATCAGAAAATGCGCTCATTAGTATTGATCACAGCCATGTCACCGTGCCAGTGACCGTCATGATCTATAAAAGCACATGGGAAACGCATTGAGAACAAAGGGATTTAATATTGGGATAATATTTTACTTCTTGCTGCACATCTACTTCAACCAGTCCCTGTGAGGATCTACTTTAATTATTTAATGTGGAAGCTTATCTCAGTTTCCCTCCATTTTCATAATGAGTGATAGCTTTGGTGCCCCATGTAGCCCAGCTTAACTGTGATCAAGTGGAGGCCTGTGGGAGCCCCCAGCACGCTTACAGTCCCTTAACAGACGAACGTGCTGGCAATGATGGATCACACGGTTTTCATCACAAACTCATAGGAGCGTCTGCTCGCCTCAACTTAAGGGCTCCTGACCTAAGAGCTCCCCCCTGTTGGGATGATTTTAGTTGGACAAATTTTCCCTCCTACAGGGTGTCTGCTGTCGGCTGTGAGGGGGCTGCAAGACTCATCTGCCTCTTATTACGCTCCCAAATTGAGAGCGTACACAGTGGATGTGTTAATGGACAGAAATGCGGTGTAGGGACATGCCGTGCAGGGCTGGTAAAGAGAAACTTCTTCCTTAGCTTGCCAGGTAGCCAGAGGTCTCAGTTTATATCTGCTATTATGTCTAGTGTAATGTTACTTGGCTGAGTTTGGATACTCAGATACTTGTGTTTGTCTATTTACATGCTGCACATGTGAGTATTTCCCTCAGAGGCAACTTAAGAACTTCAGAAATGTACAGTATTCGCCTTCTTCCTTTCACTTTTGCTGCGTGCTGATATGACCTAGAACTAATGCCAGACATTGACTTCAGACACCAAAGTCAGTTCCCAGCTGCCGTTGCGTAGCCATTACACCTTCACAAAGTGGACATTTATTAAAAGGCAAAGTCAGTGTAAAGTCAAAAGTCACCTTTTGAGTGAAGAAGTTGAAGAAAAAAAAATCCATTTTGTTTTTGGTTGCTGTTAACTATCTTAAAAACTCTTCACTATGTGAACAATTTATATATTCTTAAAAAAAAAACAAAAAAAACAATTAGTAAATGTGGACGTCACATTTTGAAATCCACTGGGTAATTTGACGAGTGGGTGAGAAAATTAGTTTGACACGCTGCACATAAGTGGGTGAGGATTACCTTGTGAGGGCTTTTTAGTGGACGGATGCAGCGCAAGCAAGCTGTGGCCAGTGCGGAAAGACTCTCATGGCAGCAGTCAGCGCCAGTTGTTTGATACTGTACCCTGGAATGACGAGTGCTTTTCTGAACCCACAATGGATCGCGCATGACCACAACACTTAAATATAGAAGCGCAGGCAGCAAAACTGCAACTTTTCCAGCAGTAGCTGATGGTAGACCTTTTTTTTTTGCAGGCGTATTGTTGTGATTACTAGCAGGCGCTAATAGCCCCATTTTCTGGACACATTAAAAAGTCAGCAGTGCTGTTGAAAGGCCACTTCACAGATAGTTTGTCATTATTAGTATTACTCAGCTTGCGGAAGCAGTTGTGTAATTTCTTCATGTGTCTCTGAAGGAGCTTTGCCAAATCTGAGAAAATGATGGCGTCAACTTGGTTTGATAAGATTTCCCATTTTTAATGAGGGAACCTTACTTACAAACTAGGGTCATGCAGTTTGAACGCTGTGGGCGTTTACCACACTGGAAGGGTGTAATGAGAAGACAGTTTTCAGTTGCATTATGGGAATTGTGTGATTCAGATTTTTGGAACTTAACTCTTCTTAGGAAAGACATCTTGGCCTCTGTTGAATGAGATTTGACAATTCTTTTTAGAAGTTTGTGGAGTTCTTGGATTCCCAACGTTACACGTATCTCCATAGATAAATCACAGAAGCAAAGTGGCGGTTAAGACGAAAATCCAGCCCATCATCAATCCATGATATGAACAGGTATCGAACAAGTACAACAAATTCAACAACAAAAACATCTGGCTTGCTGAAGTGTAAAAAAACAGGTTTCTCTGATCTGCTGAAAATTATTGTAATAACTAAAATTCCAGAAATACTTCATAGTAACCAACTTTCATTTTCTGTTGCCTTTGTGATGAACTAATGTAATACAGAGAATAGGTCATTATTAAGCAATGGTGGCATGGAAATTATCTTTTTTATTTTTATTTTTTTTACTACAACCAAAGCAACACAGCATGTTTTAATGAGGCATTAAGATTAAAAAAATGAGCAACTATTTTTTCATGTTTTGCTGTTCTTGAAGATGTGATATGCCTGCAGAGATCTATCCATCCATCCACTTTTATTTGTGATTTAGTGGACGAGTGGCAAAGTGATGTTGTTTTCTAAGTTATGTACGTAAGACAAATATAAGAAAATATGTTTCTCCAAAGAGAACACATATCTAATTTGTTTCATCTGTATGCAATCATAAATGTTACAAAAAAATTTAAAAAAAAAGTTTGTGGTTTTATTGGAAGAACATGCTGTAAATGTGTCTTGGCGACCAAAGGTCCTGCTAAGCTAAGCTAATCACCTCCCGATGCTCGCTCCATATGCTATTTTATGCACATTGATCTTCTCATCTAACTACAGAGCAAGAAGAAGAAAAGGAATATTTCCCAGAATGTAAAACTATAGTCTGGGCTAAGTACAGCTGGTTTGCACTGTCAGGTGCAAAACCCTTTTTGTGCAGTGTGTTATCTGTTAATTGACGTAGCTTAATAAATATGGCAGCCAATTCAGGCAGTATGCACCCTCCACTGAACTGCAGAGGAGACCATCTCACACTATTTAACTAAGTCTTGTTATTTTTATTTTTTTTTTATAATGTGAGCATCGTTTTAGGAAAACCAACTGGTACTTTTGCAGACTTTGACAATCGGCTTTGACAAACTTCACCAACAGCTGTGTCAGAATGCCCCACGTTTGCCATTAAAAAACAATCAAACAGCAAATGTTCTGGTATTCAGACGATGGAGTGAAAAATTGAGAAGCGAGGGAGGATTAGAAACAGCTTGGAGTGCAAATTGAATTAGCCCTTTTGAGATGACTTGGGCTAAGAAATGAAATGTCATCCTCACCCATGCAGGCAGAAATGCAAAACATGTGAATGTGAAGAGCATTTTTTTCTCTCTCTTCTTCTTCTTCTTCTTCTTTTTTTTGTATGCTGACTCTTTTTACTGTACTAAGATGTGTCAGGCATAAATCATCACGGTGAGGATGAGAACCAGCCTCCTGCTGCTCCCCGAGACACACGGGGACAAACAGACTCATGCTGTATGGTGAGTTGTACAGCTGTTTTCGAATTGTGTGTCACAGCTTTAACCCTGCTTGGACTAATTACCTCCTGCAGCGCTGTGGAGGCCAACCAACAAAAAAAAAAACAAAGTTCACAAGACTGATTCATAATTTAGAAATGATTAATGCAAACCACAATTCCCCCATGATCCTAAAAACACGGGGGGATTGAAATATTCATCTGAACAAGTAATTTAATATGATTATATCTTACTGTATTGTGTTCTTAAATGTGCTAAAACTAGTGGAACATAGAAATTGAATGCAAGAAATGAACTGCATATGCAGTATTCATTATTTCTCTGCTAAGAACACTTGTATTGGAGTCATAATCCTCTAGCAAATCTGAAACTCAAACTAAAGGGCGTTTTAGTGAGCTCAAGTACACACCTTGTAGACAAAGTGATCGTGTTTAACCGAGGCATGACCTATTCTGTCACTATTTTTATAGACATACAATCTCAACCTGCTGGAGAACTTTTTTTTCCCCCCCCTCCTCAGCGACTAAGTTATGCTCAGCGCCCCGGTGCTGGATTTGAAGTTGATATGCAAGACTCATCGAAGGTAATAATAATGTTGGGAGCAGACGAGTGGAAGCCGGCTGTGTTTCTCCGCTCCCCTGGCTCCTGCAGCGATGCTGTTGGTTATGACACCAGAAACTGGCTCGAAGTGTGAATACTTTTTCCAAAAGTCGGTTTTGGTGAGAAGATGCAGACTCGAGTCATAACAGAGTGATCGTGTAACAAAAATCTGCGTTTTATGGTCTCCCTGATGTAAATCAGATTGCAGAAAGAACACTGGAGATACATTCGGTTGAATTTGTCATAAGTATCGTTTAGTTAATGTCCGACATTTGTGAGGAAGCCTTGTCAGATGTGGTCAAAATGAACGAAACACATAACAATATCTGAGCGCTGACGACCCGATGAGGGCCCAAGATGTCGTACGATCCTGTTCTGCAGTGTGCTGTGAGATATCAGACCTCCGCCGATGAGGAAAGCCTCCAATCTTTTTAGATATGACATGAATATAAATCTTATTTATGCTCCCAACATTGCATAAGAGTTGAAGATACGCAACTAAGTCTAATGACTTGAAATGAAAGGAATTATGACTGATTTTATGCCATGAAATCATTGCTCAATTTGTTTGGTATGTAGTGAGGCGCATTTTTCCTCCGCACCTGGATTTATTAATAACATCACCAATGAGGGAGGCAAAACATAGACATAGTGTGAATAGTGAATATTTAGATAGATTACAGTATCTTAATATTCACTTCTCAAGGAGCATTTTGCAGCTATTAATTTATACGCGAGAAAATGAAACATGTTTTTAATCGGATCTTTATTGCACCATATTATTGGAGCCAGCATCGAGCAGCCTCTTGTGGAACTGCGTCCTCAGGCACGTCACCAGCGGTTTTTGTTTTGGCTGTAGCGATAGCTGATTGGTTTGTGCCCTAAACTACTCCTCAGCTCCATTTTCCTTTACGGCTATAAGGTCGTGGATGAGATATTCTAAATGATGGCTGCCATTAACAATAGATCCATCACCATGTTTACTACTTGGCAACAGATTGGATGGGAGGGTGGATACCACAGCTGACTCGTAGTATCTGCTGAGGTCTGACTCATCAGATCACAACATTTTCCATTGCTCATAGATCCAATGCTTTATTACTTAGCCATGCTCAGTTTGATGTACTCCAGCAGTTTTGTATTGAGCTTCCATTAGAATTTTGTGGAGCAGCAGAAGCAGCGGTATCTTGACCTTTGGTCCCTAATACAACATGGGTCAGGACTCACACACCAGATCCTACGGTTCCCATTATAAATAGTGTCTTTTATTAGACCCTCCCTGCCCACTTCTTTTTTTTTTTTTTTCAAACCCCACGGCTCAGCTTTGTGATGTGGAGATCTCAAGCCAAGCCAAGATAACCCTAATGACATCATTTGGGTTATTTTCTCAGACTCCCTCCAGAGCCACAGAGGACATTATACATCTGTTCTTACAGGCTGAGTGGCTTGTGACAAATAAAGTGAACTTTGCGTCTACAAATGGTGCATTGGCCCTTTTAAATTCAAAGGGTTATCAAAGCGCACCTTAAAGAACACCCCATGTGCACTTTTTGCTGCCTGTTTTGAAGTTTTGTGATTTTTTTTTTTTGTGGTATTCAGGACGTCACTTACTGTCACTTCCCTAAATGTGTATCTGGAGCATGCTCAATGTGGGTGGGGGGTATTTTACAACAGATACAAGGCACATGCTGTACAGTGATGATGGGTCTGAAACTAGGTTATCCATCACCGGCCGTCCTCAGCCCATGGGCCCCTGGCCAATACCACATCCATTATCAGGTTATGGGGATACAAGAGGGAGATTTCCCAACAGGAGACTACATTAAAAACGTATGGACAGATGTGAGAGTCTGGTAGACCTACTATAGTTTTCACTCCGAGAGGACACAAACTCAGGAATGTCCTCTAGTAAATAAATTAGTACATAGGGATGATTGATGAAAGCTGACTTCAGGACTCCTGGCTGACTTTTAACCAAGAATATTATACAAAACATTATCATTTGGAAATAAATGTGACTCCGAGAGAATAAGTGATACATTTAAAAGTAATCATGCTTTAAATGCAGTAAACCTAAAGTCCTAACAATAACATTTTCTGACTCTAATTTGTTGCAGTGTAAAGAAAAGCTTTTTTTTTTTTTTTCCCTCTGCAGCATGAGGCAGAAGAGAAGAAAAATCCCACCGAGACTTTGGGCAAAAGTGCTTTTTCATATTGTAAATTAAGGAGAAGACTGTGGCTTTCAAAGCAAACCATTATGATAGTTAACGTAGAACCACTTAAAAGGCCAGCTGCGGGAGTGACGTGAATAATAGTGTTTAATTTGTCTAATCTTAGCAGGAGCAGTGGGTGGCTGGGGTGGGGGGTTCGCCTGGTACCCTGCTGGCACTTGAAGAGAGCTGCTTCCACCACAATGTGGTGCAAATGCCCTAAATTATCAGTTGGCTGTGTTGCTGTTGTTTTTTTGCACTGTTGCCCTTTCATTTGTAGTTTGTCTGTTGTTAACATGTGTGCACAAAAGACAGACATGGCCGGACTACTGTGGAAAAGTCGGTGCAGGATGAAGTTTGGCACGCGCCAAGAATAGTTGATTGAGGAGATGATTTTCTCTTTCTTTTTCAAGGGCGCTGTAATTTGCCAAGGCGCTATAAAATCCATATAAATAAATAATTTAAGAATTTTATAGATGTCGTTTGGAAAGTATTTACAAGGTTACGTTTTTTTTTTTTTTGCAAGAGCAGAGGCATTCACTTGGCCACATTCTAACGCTGTATGTACTGTATGGTGAGCCTTATTTAAAATGTCAATAAAATTGTCTCCTTTTGGAAGCAGGTTTGAATGTGGCCACTCACAGTATGAGTGGTTTAAAAATACAAAATAATGCAGATATCAACAGTTTTGCGAGTATTCATCATCCGAGGGCTGTGGTTTATGCTGAGCTATATTTCCTTTATTTTATTTTCCTAACTGAATTCAGTGGTGCTGCCTCTTGTGCTGCACCAGCCAGCACTAGTTTGGCAGTGGAAAATTTACTGCTGATTTTTATACTGCTTGTTTTCAATTTGATACAGTGTTACTTTCCTGTAAAAGACCGTCTTGGAGCCGAGAGATCTCCTGTGATTCTCCTACCAGCTCTGCTCAGTGTTGGTTTGTGTTGGAACAGGAGATGTTGTTCTACACTACAAGCAGCTAGATAGTCTTATACTATTTATTGTTATAATCCCTCAGCACACGTTATAATTATGTGACAGAGCTAATACTTAGTGCGCTGAAATGTAAACTTGTGTGACATCAAATACATGTATAAGATTTCAGACGAGCTTCAGGGAAAAAAAGGAAGAAATGTCTTTTAAGTGTTAAATTATAAACACTAATGTCCTCTGCAGCTCTAACAAAAACAAATCATGGTCACGGAGCCCAATATAAAGAAGAGAAGGTACAGACTGTGGGGGCAAACCGTGTGTGTGTGTGTGTGGATCTCCCCTATATTAAACCATGTGGTCACCAAAAGTCCCTCACCACTCTCCCACCACCCACCTCAATCTCCTCACCCCCTTCTACCCAGGCCTCTCATTGACCTTCCAGGCGCTCATTGTCCCAAAGTGAGACTTGATTACTGGCCTAAGCCCTGTGAAGGTTTGCCTCAGTGGCCACAGCTGATCTTTTATACTAATTTCGGATTAATGCAGGGTCTGCAACACTGCGTAAACACAGCCACTGAGAAGGCCCCTGCCACACAGAGCTAAACATTAATCCTCCTTAATGCTGAGAGTCAACTTCCAGTCCTTATCAGAATTTGTCTTAATCTCTGCCTAGGCTGTACAAAACTCCACTGCTCAATAAGTAAAATGTACACCACCAAACAACAAATGAGCCAATCAGCTGTGCAGGAATAATAATTATAATAAAAAAAAAAAAGAAACAGCCCAGTGGAGTGGCAAAAATAATCGAATCTTACCTTAGAGATCTTTAAAATAGTCGTCCTGGTTTGCAGATGCTGAATGAAGATGTACTGAAGACAGGAGGAGGACAGCTAAGGCTAGACATTTTGCCTCATAATCAAAACCATTTACAAGTTATGTTTAGCTTCACTCTGTGCAAATTTTAGTCTTTCCTTCCTCGAGTTCAGCCACTGCCACAAGCATGTTTTCAGCAAGTTTCCCTGACTCCCTGTCTCTCTTTCTTATTTTTCTCTCTCATGCCGTTACGAATCCACTGATGTGTGGGTTTTGACCATGTGGGTCCTAGTCCCTGTCTAGTCTAGCGCCCTTCCCTAGACTGAGTGTGCTTGCCTGTAATTTTCTCAATATGAGATATGTGATATATTATTTCAGCAAATATATAGGCTCGGCTCAGCAGCGTTTCAAATAGTTTGATTTATGACTGGATGTTTTTGTATTAAAACCACTAGTATATTCACATTCACAAGTAAAAAAAAAAAAAAACTTTCTCTCTGAAAATGTTGGGAGACACTTGCAGGCAAAATGGAAAGAAAAGTTAGTTCCCGCTTTAGTTTTTATGTCTTTCAAAGCTTTGAGACAAGTTTGACTGTGCTTGAAGAAACACAACAATCCCACGCTGTGTCTTACTTTTATACTTTCATTTAATCCAGTGAAAGAAGCATTTCAAACGTATTCTCGTTTTTATTGTTTTACTCTAATTCATTCATGTTCTGTATTTGAATTATTTTAGTTTAAGTGTATGACAGTGAGCAGGCATAATAAAAGTATGATAAGGCAATTTAAACATTTGAATTGCATTTCAGCGTGCTATAAAAAGACTCATTTCAAAATAAGGGTCAAATTCCCGCTCTAAAGTCCTATTGGAAAATGAGCAGCCAAGCCCTTTGGATGAGGAACATTACGCAGAGGCACCAGAGGGAATGAGGCGACTAATCTCTCCGTAGCCCAGTCCAACAAACACTGCCACAGAAAGACATGGGCTGTGGACGAGCCGTGTGTGCGGACTAGACCATGTGCATGTTAAGCTGGCAAATGTAAACACAGTCGGCTGGGGGAAAAAGGAGGCCACATAATTATAAAGTTTTAAAGTACACGCCAAAGAGGAGCATGAGCTCTTATAAAACAGAGAGGCATGGAGAGAAGAAGTTGGGAATGTTGCACACATACCTATACACACTTGGGTCTTAACAGACTTGCAGTTCAAGCTGATGTTTCACTTTTCTTCTTTCACTTTCACACGCCGCAGCCTGGGTGAGACTCTGTTGACTTTTTCTCTTTGGCCACACTCTACTTTGCAAAACAAAATTATCCCATTCTGAGGTTTCGGGAAAGAGCTTTTAATTTAACGGTTGCATTTGGCAAGAATCCTCATCACTCTGAAAATTCATCACTCTGAATTTTCTATTTTCTTCCACATGAAGATTCATCTCGCTGCCCTTTAATTATGCTGGTGAAGAGATCAATGAGCTGGGAGGCTTTTCCTCCAAACTTGGGTCAATAACTTTAGTATTCTTTGAGAAGGCTCTGCACTGCCTCTAGCCACTCTACATTATTCAATTTTTACTGAGGTTAACGCTAGTCTTTTATGAGCTGTGAACTGACCACAAATGTACGGACTAGTCCGTCCCAAAGTACATCCCTCAAATGCTCCTCTCAAGTCTATGGGAAAGGGCAAAAAAAGATGGCAACAGCTTTAAAATGGAAAAATCCTTTAATGCAATTCCTACCTTATCTAAAACACCTACATATCTGTCTCCAGTCTGCGGCCTTTGAAAGGATATTTCAGGCCTGGGATTGAGGGGGGAAAATCTCCCTTCAGAAGCAGGGCTAGGGATGAGTTATAGGCATCTAAGAGGCTGGAAATCTCTGGGGCCTGAGCATGGCTTTAGCGTACAGCTCCAACCACGGCCATGGTCTCGAGCCGAAGCAACCCCCACCCCCCCCTCGACCCTCAGCCCTCGTCAAAGAAGAAGTATAGAGAAGCATGAGAAGGTAGCGCTGATATTAAGAATTAAGAGGACCGGGTTTGGGTTTCCTGGTGTTTTTTGATTCACACGTGTTCCAGTAAAGTGAAGTCGATGATTAGCTCAATGTATTCTGCTATAACTGTAGCTCCTCGGCAAATGAGGAAAAAAAAACAAGTTTAAGGTGTTTTACACAACAGGAAATAGTTTACTTCTGCTAAATTTAGGCATGAAATCTAATAAATTCATAGAAAACAAAACAAAACAAAAACAGTGTCTACTTGCTAGACTACAGGTGGAACAAAGCATGAACTTCTATACTAAACTTTGTGTATGTTTTAGACATGAAAACATTTTTTTAAATGACATATTCTCCTTGTCCTTCATTAGATAACCTATGAACCCACACATTTTAAAAGTGTAACTACTGGACACAACATGTCTCCTATACATGGTGATTTCATCTTTCCACATGACCCTTGTGTAAGTTGTATGTCGGGTCATGATCGGCTTCCAATCCAGTTGTGATGTTGCAGAATTCTCGTATGTAAATGTGATAAACTGAGATCTAAGGTGAGCACAGGGAAACCTTTCCCCCGCAGCAGATGAATGTGAAAACAGCCTGCCGCTGTCAAACTCTGCATGGACATTATTCTGCAGAGTGAGGATCAAACATCCAAGCTTTTTTTAGTGGAGGGGGGACTTTAAGGTTTCCTTTGTAAAACGTGACAGAATGTGAAGGGCTTTTGGTAATGTTTCATCTGTTTGACTGTTGTTTGAAGAAAGCAAAGTTTTGGTCAGTCCGTGAACTTTTATTAAAACCACATACCAGGTGAACTCACCTGCCATTATCAACACTGATAATATTATTTGAATTTTTAAATGTGCGCACTTTGCAAAATTTCCTGACACCACCCTGAAAACATTTCCTGCGAGCGTAGCGCGAGGCTGTCCTGCCCAGTGTCTCGGTTGTCTTTGCCCCTCTATTAGTCTGACTTTAACACACTGCCCTGGACAGAGCCAGTAAATTTTCCAGCAGGGGATAAAGTTCAAGAAGATAAAATCAAACAGATGTCAGCGTGAGGGTCTTCGTCATCCATAAAAGTGCTCTCATCAAAGAGCTGAATCATTTGTTTTGAATTATTACATTGTTATCAAAAGGGACGGCAGCGGCCTGTTTGAGGAGGAATCTGATCTGTTTGTCTAAAAACACGGGCAGGGATACTCCAGCCCAGAGGAACCATGGGAAAAGAGTGACGGCTGACAAGCGAAGGCAGCTG
Source organism: Nibea albiflora (assembly GCA_014281875.1). Classification (NCBI taxonomy): domain Eukaryota; kingdom Metazoa; phylum Chordata; class Actinopteri; family Sciaenidae; genus Nibea; species Nibea albiflora. The sequence continues at coordinate 4,802,615 of CM024791.1, read as the reverse complement.
GGGATGGGTTTGATTGACAGCCATCAGCTATCTTTGGACTTTGTGTTTACTTTTGTTTAGTGGAGTCGAGTGTTGACTGTCTGGCACCTCTGTCTGCACGCCAGCTAACTTCACCTCCTCAGACTACATAGGTAGGGGAAAAAAAAGAAATCAAGAGAAAAGTATTGTTGTGATTTGACTTGATTTTTGTATTCACGACACACACCCGCACGTTTCCTCTGTTGTAAATTTGATTAAGTTTCACTAATGAAATTTGTGATAAGATCAAAAGCAAACTACGATTCTGGACAGATAAGTTCAATAAATGTTGATTCTCCCGGAATCATTTGGCACACATTGGACCTATTTAGTCTTACACCAGAGGAAGATCATACCTCTCGGGGTCATATGTTCATACAAAGTTCATGTTAAGGTTACATTTTTGCCTTATCTCTTCAATCTTGTTTCAACTGATGAGAGAGGTTAAGTCCTAGACAATAAAATGTTACTTAAAAAAAAAAAAAAAAATCCGCGCAAGATACCTCGTGATATATGTGTAATAAAAGCAATAAATACAAAACATCTGACCAAATACACACAAACTGTTGGCTTTTGTTGTTGTAATCCAGGCCCACAAGAATTTACACCATGAAAAAGTGAGAGTGTTGTCTTTTGAAGGGCCCAAAAACAAACTGGATTTCAAAGTGTCTGCGGCATAGGAAATTCGAGGTCAGCCGTGAGGGGGGGAAAGTAAACTAACTTTTGGTGTTTGCACACTTTACCCATGTGAACTTAAGCTGGTTGAAGCACGCAATATCAGTTAGTGGGGTAACTTATATGACATGCGAGTGTGGAAAGCTTTCCTTCCCTGAGTCGCGTTCATAATCCAGGAACAACAACAAAGGACTCTCAGCTTTATACGTGACTTTATGATGTTATTTTTCTACTTGAGGCTTTGTGTCTGAACTCCTGTAAGGCTTCACAAAGGTTTACAACATTTCAAAGCATTTAAAAAAAAAGAAAGTATAATCACATGTTTTAATTATTATTAATAATGAATTTTGAAAAGCAATACTGTTTTTTAGATTTCTCACATTTTGCTACGCTGCTTTTCAAGATCCTACGGTTCCTTGGGCGTTCCAGTGTCTCGTACAATGTCCTATGCTCACATGATGGACCACGAGGGCCTAGCTAGCCGGGATCACAGGAAGCTGTTTGATAAGCAGGCCCCAGAGTGCTTTTACTCCCAGCAGGCTATTCTCACGTTCGCAGTGCGGGGGTGGCATGCCAGTAGCCAGATTACTCACCACAGCGGTCAATACAGTCTCTATAGCTTTCTCTCAGTCTATGTTAGGGTGAGTGGGACCTCGCACCATATGGTCCAAGAGATTGGTTTACAAATAATCTTAAATGTACTTAGTTTTTAAATGCTGTAAAGCACAAATCATAAGAACTGCACAGTGCAGGGCAACTCAGGTATAAAATTCAGCATTACAGCAACATATGAATTTAAATTTGAAGCCCTCAGTTAGCATTCAGCTAATTGTAATTTTTTTCTTTTAGATAATTTTTTTGGCCTTTCCAAGCTTTTATTTGATAGAGACAGCTGACGAGTGACAGGAAATGTGGAGAGAGAGATGGGGAATGACATGCAGAAAAGGGCCACGGGTCGGGACTCAAACCCGGGCTAGCTGCAGCGAGCCTTCGCATATGGGGCGACCGCTCTACTGACTGAGCTAAGCGCTGCCCCAGTTTCTCAATATTTAAAAAAACTGGAATATTTCACCCAACAATTGTCCACTCAAAACATTCAAAAAACCTTTGCAAACTTATCAGCAACTAAACAATGTGTCACTGCAGTGGTTGACCTGCGTGACCTTTGGTTAACATTCTGCTTGACTATACAAAATATAGCGAACAACTACCCGTAGTAAACATTTGTCAACATTTCAAACATTTTATCTGTGAGATTTCTAACTGTATTCAAACACATGCACACGCCAGAGTAAAATCACCAGTGAAAAGCTTTCTCTGCTATTGTGCCACCTCTGGACAGCACATGATTGTGATGATGACAGGAAAGGAATGATCATTTCACTCAAACCCAACATAGTGGCTGCTTCAAATGGCTGAAAGAAATATTTGAATAGAATTAAACCAAAAAAAAGAACAACACTAAACTAAACGGCACACAGCATGATCATAATTACCAATCACGTTTGGGTCAAGGGCGCCAAAACCTTTAACATTCTCTGGGTGTCCTGGTGCCCCAGTGTTCAAAGAAGCACGCCACGTAACTGTGACGTTCCTGGTTTGATTCCGGCTGGAAAACTTTTGTCATAAGTCATCCCCGTCTCTCTTTGTGTTCGGCCCCATCCACATTCTGTCTAATTCTCTACTCTCAAGCAGAAAAATATTCAGTCCCTTAAATGGGTGGAGAGATCGCTTCTTTTCATCATCCGGGCAGAGAAGTGTTTACACCCGACAGCAGTGTTTGAATTACACCATGGCTTTGGAAGAAGTCCTGTTTTTTTAGGGATGGGAGGGTCCCATACACATGTACATGCATACGTGAATGTCAATGTGCAAAAAAATACTTTAATTCATGCAGATAATATTCAGACAACTGAGACAACCAAGAGCCATGAAAAAAGAGGAACAATAAGAAAGACTGAGTGTGCCCCGACACTTAGGTAGCTACTGCAGGAATAGACAGGATTGTGTTCATTTGACACAAATGAAATTATTATGTGCCAATAAACATACACATGCTTATGTACCTCAATAATACGAGAAAATACTGCTACACCAAATTGATGATATTTTCAAGCTCCCTATGAATTTCTCAAAATGAGGCTCTCCGGGGGACTCGTGTCTCTTTCAGGCGGCTTAGCTTCCCTCTATCTGCACCGTATTTTGAACCCTGCCCGACACCAGACTTTGAGTTGGCTGAGAGAGTGAACTTTTTTTTGTCTGCTAGAGATCAGAGACTCTTTTCAGTTTCGGGCTTGTGATCGTGGCTGACAGGATGGTCGTGTCTTTCTACAGAAAACATTGTAACATTCTCTAAACAACACACCTTGTAACATGACGCCACAAGATACGCCACCACGATGGGTTAGCGGTGAAAGCTGGTGAATCAAAAGGTTAAATCAATCATCAAGGTGTTGTATACATTTGAATGTGAATGTGTCTGAATGAACAGGCATGCTCACCAATGTTTTCCAAGATAATTAAAGTTTTTTAAAAAAGTTCACGTGTTAAATTCGTGCATCCGAAATGCTGCAATTTCGGCAGAAGTACTCTCACATTCTGATTTGATATTTCTCATTGACATTTAACAATAATCAGTGATTCTCTGCAGAGAGATGAGCTGTCAACAGCAGTAAACCTTCTAATCTGCTGGAGGCGACATGGGCCCATAATGAATTGTGGAGGTTTGCTTCTGGACCCTCTCCATCTCTCGGTTATTGATACAGTAGGGTGCGAAGATAGCTCTATTTTCTGCATAAATGAATGATGAGTGCTGCACCGTTTACATACTGTATTTTCCAGTGTTTGCCCTGAGGAAAGGAGTCTTGGTGGAATTTGTATTGACTCTACAAATGTTTAATGAGCAAGCAGCAACAGCAGCTGGCTGCACAGCGCTGATGAAATGATGAAATGATGACACGCGACACACGTGTGTCCCTGTGCACGGCAGCGACTGGGCATGTGTAGCACCAAGGTTTGTACAGGTTGTATCGGTAAAGAAAATCTGAAATATTTGTAAAGAATATACTTTTATCATTTCTACATATTATGATGCTGAATAGTTTTTTTTTTTTTTTTTTTAAAGTAAAGTAAATCAGGCACCACATTAATTATGAATATACTCAAGGTTTCAAGTTTTCAACTCAAGAGTTTTAAATTTAGCACAAAATATTTATTTTAGTTATTATTATAATCAACTTTGCAAGCATACATTGTCACAGTCACAATTCTCTACGGGTAATTCATTTAGAAATGTAAGTGCATTTTTAAGACGTAACTGTTCACGGCTCCACAACAGTAAAAGAGCAAAAAAACCACTGTGACACCAGGCATTGTGTCGATCTTTAAGAGAGCGTGGGCAGCTACAGTCCACAAAGCTAACCCTGTCATCTGGCAGCAGATTTGCAAGAGAGATAAACTGAGATCCTGCAGGGGATCAAACCCAGCCTCTATCTCTAACAGAGGATTTAGCCAGCAGAGACTAAAGGGGCTAGAGCAGAATTACTGTGAATGGAGCCCGAATGAGTCGTCGCATTTACCCCGCAAGTTGGTTCCTTTTGTGCCTGGATACTGTTTAGCAGGATAATGCTGCAAGATAAAAATGCATTTTTATTTTGTGTGGCAGGTTAACATGCTAGTCTGTTTGGAGGGGAGGTATAAATGTGACAACAGCACTTTAGATACAAAAGCAAAGTGAAGTGACAGGCAGTAAATGAAAGCTTCTTACGTGTCTCAGTTGGTCCTGGTGGTGTTCTGACCCAGTGGACTCCTCTATTATCCCACTGTGGTTGACATAATTGATCAACAGTTGCTGATATTCAGCCACTTCAACGGTGTCAGGAATGACAACCAGGAAGTGACCCAAACAGGAGCAGCCATTCTGTGAAGAAACACTGAACAATAAACTTTCCACACTAATTCATTTCAGATTGTGACGTAAAAATCATAATTATTACTTACTTTGCTACTTTCTTTTCTTGCATAATGCGTAGGCCTCTTTAGTTAAACTTAATAAATCAGTTTGGGGTAGCACAGCACTTAGTGATTCAGCTGAAACATTATCTTCTTACCAAAAAAAAAAAGTGTAATTCATCACTGCATCATTGTCACTGGTTCATTTGTTTTTAAAATGACTGAACCAGTCAAAGTGTAATTAATTAGCAACACTGATGAAAACTAACCGTGAGATGTGGATATGGATTCACTAAAGCATTGGGACATTTCTAACAAAAAAAAGGTAACACGTAGTATAATTTGGAAAGCACCCAAATATATTTTTTGTTTGTTTTAAGAATGCTTGAGAAAGCCGTTGTTAATTAGCAATTACTTTTTTTTCTCGGCAGGTATTATTTGTATCCTATCATGGATTCTACAAATGTACCTGCAGGGGAACTGTGTACTTTGAATTCTTCCATGACCTTTTTTCATGTAGAGCAGTGCTATCAGACTGAGGCCTGCTGAAACCCCCCCCAGGGGTTTTATAAGGTCCACATTTATTAAAACTATTAATAGACATTTAGATGAGGGGTATGGAGTCAGGTGGTGCAGTGTCAGCTGGGTATTTTATTCTGTTGACCAACCGAAGCAGAAGTCAATCAAGGCACAGATCATTTCCATACACATCGACTTTTTGAAATATCACAGTAAGTCACAGAGTTAACAAAAACATGTCAATCCATATAAAAGTGAAGTTCAATGCTTTTCTTCATGTGCGGCTGAACAAATCATTTTTTTTCATGCTCCATCATGTAATATTCTATAATATTGCTGATTTTCTCAGACACACCTCATAGGATGTGTCCAGCCCACCACACTGTGCTACAGTGACACTAACTCACCTTCGTAGACTCGGGTGGACACCTTGCAGACGTTTCCACCTGAACACAACTGGCAGTGCTCGTGGTGGGAAGCCAGTGAGGGACTCCGCCCTTGTCAATGGGCGGTATAACCATGGGTGATCGGATCTGGGGATAGTGTATTACGCCCTCCCTATAAATCTCCTCACTGGCAGGAAAAAATGGAGAGGCTGGCGACACTATACCCGCTCATTTTTGTAAATCAAGACACGGGACATGATATACGCGGTGTGGCATGTGAGTGGTGGAAGACTTTTGTGGCTGAAGGGCAGACTTATAAACAGGATGAGATTACAAAGTATCTGTTATCATGCATTATCGGTATCGTGGAAAATCAGACTGGATCCTCTCCAGCGCCTTTAAAGCCATGTTCTCGCCTTCGTGATATACTGACCGTTAACTGCTAATATAATCAATTAATAAAGAGATGAAGTAACGGACTTGCATCAGACGGGATAGAGGAACCCGGCGGGACGGCTAATGCTGCTCTGTCTCTGGTGAATCCGCAAAAAGCCAACCCTCTCACATGTTAGCCATAAAAATGAGAGTGCAGTCTATGTAACATGAAGGTTATGTTGCTTTGATTTTTTTTTTTTTTTTTTTTTTTTTTTTTTTTTGTGGCCCGTAAAAATGACAAGATACTGATGATGCAATCACTTTTCTAACTGGTAACATTTGGAATTTTTCTGCTTTAATTACAGAAATTAGTGAGAGGAACAAATGTCGGCCTTTAATTTATAACAGTTGATATAACAATTGAGAATATCCGGTGTTACAACCAATAGCGCCACTTCCTGTTTTGAATATTCAGGTCTTGTTATGTTATTTGATACTTGTTAACATATTTCAGATATGTCATTCAAAATTCTGACAGATGTTTATTTGCATTGGATGTTTCTACATTTATCTACCACTATCCGTCTATCCATTGCTTTATTATTACTTTTGCTGCAGTCCTGCATTTCCTAGCTCATGAATGAATAATATAAATACAATGATCATTTAACATGCATTCCACATGTCAAGGATATGAATTTGAATCATGAAAAAAAAAGGAAATGATGCACATAACACTGGTGAAATTAACATTCTGGATCATGTGTGTACATTAGAGGTCAGAGTTGCAGTGCAAACTATTAGCCCACTCTCTAACCCCTGTTGCACAGTCCTACTTCTTATTACTACAATGGTGGTTTCACCTTTTCAGTTTAATCATTCCAGTAGATATTAAACTCTCCCGGAAGGCTGGGGGCTATATAGTGTAGGGATTTACTGAGGGATTTGCATCCTCCTTTCTGCTAGTTCAAATCTCTGTGTCTTCTCAGATCAAATTATCATAACCATCATCGGGCACAGCTCCACCATGAAAATACAGTGCAGGAAAAACGCCGTCAGCGATTCCATGTGCCCCTCTCCCAAGAAATATGAAATATGGTTATTGTGCAGTGCTATGCAGAGTGTTATCCCATGGTACCAAGGGCATTGTGGAAAACATTGTCATTTGTTATTGTCAAATAGCTGTGTGATTGACACAAAAACTCTCCTTTGTTGTAGTAAGTTTATTATATTTTTGTGGCATATTAAATCACATTCAGCCTCAATAGAAGACACATATTATGTTTATAATTATACTGCACTATGAAAGGAGTGTGAATTATTGATTAATTATAGCACTTTCCAGAGCTGGTCTGGTGGAATTTAAGGGTCTAAACATTGTTGGATTGAATTGAAGGCTCTTTATGTTCAAAACTCTGCTAGCACAAAACACTTTCACGGTTTCATTTTCATTTCATATACTGTATTATTCTACGCCTGAGACCTGCAGCTCTTCATTAAAGAGAGCTGAATGGACCAAACAGAGAGGCCGAGTCAGAGTTTTCATGTGTGTGAACTTTCATCTATTACGGCGTATTATATATCCGACTTAATACATCATCAAGGGGGTTAACACACCATCGCGTGACTAGCTGTGATGCCATAAGGCTGAAAGTAAATGAATGTGACGCAGCAGACTCTGGGACCCTTGATAAACCTGGAAATCTTTATTATTATTTGTCTTATTTTGGGTGTGTAAGCTGAGAGCAGACGGGGCGGGTCAGCACAATGTCTGGATTGTTCCACACTGCACGCACCTTCTTATTGAGAGAGAGATGAAGGCTTTCACCTATAGGGGCACCGCTTTACTTTCCAATCTTTAAACCTGAATATGGCTAGTGTGGGAAAAAGCGCGTTTTCTGCCTCTGACTGCAAGGGAACAGGTCAAATCCTCTGCCAGGTGCCCCGGGCTATTTTTCCTTTCCTCTCCTTTTTTTTTTTTTTTCTGAACACCTCCACACCAAGAGAGCAAAATCTCTGTCAGAAAGACGGAGGAGGAGTGGAGGGGAGAGAGGAGGCAGAAACACTCTTCTGTTTTCACTTTGTGTGTGTGTTGAACCCTCTGGGGCTGAAATAATTAAGATCAATATATATGAAAGTTCAAGATACTTTTTTTTTTTTTTTTTAAGTTGGTTCATTTCAAGGTAATTAAAGCATGATCTGGATCTCATGTGTCTGCAAAGCCTCATTGACATACAGTATCATTGGCAACGGACAGATTTACGAGCCGCATTGCTTCAGCATCTGCTAATTACCCTTCTGCTGTAACCTATCTCACTATGTGTTTGACGCAATTATTGAAGCAGACGCACACGCGCGCACACACACACACATGCGTGCAGACTTACAGAAAAAAATACACACAAGACATTTATTTTACTCTCTGATTAATTTCATTATTTGAAGCTTTCACACAAAGGCAGAAACACTAATCAACAATGTAGATATAAACGCACTGCATATGAAAATACTTTTCCATAAGACAACATAATCATTCCTTTGATACAATAATTCCATGGATGTAGATCTGCACATGTATTTCTGTAATTGACCAGCTATATTGTATATGCATACAACAGAACTGCATTATTATGAGAAAAAAAGGTGCCATCTGTAAACATTGTTTTCATATTTATATTTAGCTGTAAACACAAATATGCCATAAAAGCACATAGGATTGTCTGTTTTCTGAGTTTGTGCAGAGAGTCATTTCATTTATTTATTTTTTATAATTCTGTTGACTCTTTAGGGCCTAAAGGGTCGTGAAATTGGCGTAAACACATACAGCAAAATGACCATGTCAACTTTCAATTCCAGCAATGAGAAGAAGAAAACCCCCCACACCCAAAATAAATTGTAGTTGTGCGATTTTTTTTTTTTTTTTTAACCTCCCAGCATCGAGATGATATCATTACTCTGCTGAGCATCTCTGGCCAGAGTGACACCAGTCCATTACACCGTCAAAGCCCTCAACTGCTTCCCCCACCACCTCTAAGGTCACCTTGGGGAGGATTCCACTATCCACCAAGCCCACCAAACAACACCCTTCCCATCATGCCATTGTTCAACCCAATTCCACCTGGGATAGATACAAGAGGATTGGAGAGAGGCTGAGGAGAGGAAATGTGTGTACGTGTGTGTGTGTGTGTGTGTGTGTGTGTGTGTGTGTGTGTGTGTGTGTGTGTGTTAAAAGTAACACAGCGAGTGTGTTTGTGTGGACAACCAGCTGTCCCGGGGTTCTTGGTGGAAGGCTGCAGCTGTTTGTGCAGCTTTATGCTGATAAAGGCAGTGGGACTGTGGGGAAAGTTTATGGACCCAGTGGAGAAGAGAATACACACAAAGACACATGTAGACACGCACATAAACATATTTATATGCACACATATGCATGCACTCAGAATGGTTTATTTAAGTCCCTGTTCATTGTTTTAACTTTTAGACATCAGCTAATAAGCTAACCTACATCAATGCACGGGTGAAGAAAAGGACTTTTAGTTGTGATATAACTGAACTCTTACATTAGAGTGTCATTATGTCTTGTTAAACTGCAGTACTGTGAACTGGCTAACATGTTTAAAAAGGATAAGTATGCCCTGGTCCCTGAAGGCAGCAAACAGTCCATATTATTCAAAAATAGAAACATAAACCTGTGTAAGATTTCTGCAAAAAAACTAAGGATTTCTCTTTATTTATGGATTTTATGCCTTTTTGAGAGAGCTGACACTTGTGAGAAGTCAGACTAGCCAGACTCAAACCGGGTAGTTGTAGTTCAAGGTCTGCACCAAGGTCTGGGCCACAAGGGTGCTCCCTCTGAGTATTTCTTTTCTTTTCTTTCCTTCCTTATTCATTTAAACGGGCCCATCTTAAATTGTTATGAATTACAAGCTGATGCAAGAAGCCTTACAAATAAATTGATACTACAAGACCACACTACTAACTGATATAACGTGTTTTAGTGTTTCAGACCAGACCAGGTCAGTTCAGTCAAAAACCCGTGCGCACTGTGGAACCACAGCCGCTGTAAGACGATAGATCATGCTGCTAATATAGCCACTAGGTTTTGTATAAGTTCAATTTCCTACACAGATTACAGCAAGGCACTAGTGCTGCTACACTTCCTGAGTGAGCCTTGCATTAGCATGTCTGGCATTTCTAAACTGATTTGCTGTAGAGTCAACTACCCAAAAGTGCACACTCATGGCGCGCACAAATTGAGGTATAGTATGAATTACATAAACGGCGTTTGAGCACCTAAGTCAGAGGGATCAATGTGTCCTGCTGTGTCCTCTGCATGCCTTGCCTCGGATTAACCAAAGCTGGAACAGTGTGGGGTCACTGTGTGCCACCTAATTTACAGCTGACATCCCATGTCCCATGCCTACTGTGGGATGACATGATGTGAGACACGGATGCCTGCAAAGGCCTGGCATTGTGATAAATTTGGAAACAATACTCGTTGCAGTGCAGATACAGGATGATTAATTGCATGTGTTCCTAACCTTTTAGGGCAAAGTCTCAGCGAGGGGCTGAATTCATGTCCACCTGCAGCTGCTCTGTCAAAATTGTCACTTCTGCGCTGACTAATGGGAGGAGAAGATGGACTTTGTCAAACCTGAAATATTTGAACATTCGGTGTTGGTTTTGGGCACTGAGCTGAATTTTCCTTTCTTACTTTTTCCATGAGAAATATGGATTTAAGGTAGAAAGAGAAGCTGTGGTTTGAGAAATTACAACACTGATATACAGTATTTCATTCTTACAAAACATGCTTGACACTTGATCACTTTCTGGCAACAAGAGAGTCTAGGAAGCGTTGCCCAAGCAATTAGCCAAATGGATTGGTTCTTGCATAGCAAACTATTTTAAAATGGGCAGGATTAAAGAGTTGGCAAACCTCCCCGCACTGTGTGCTGTGTTCATAGCTATGTAAGCATATGTGAGAGATCAGTTATATAATGTTTCAATCATCTTTACTCACAAACCTGGACATTATCTCTTGAGCTTTTACACTAAGTATAAATAAAACATATTGCAGTAGTGTTTAATGTGACCTGTAAGCTGCAGAAACATCTATTATATTTATTTTTTTGATGTGACTATGTAGCAGCAGGAATATGTTTATTGCCAATTTTCCAACCAGCATTAATTTCCTGAGCTGAAAACATGGATGTAGTAACTCAGTCAAAAGTCCACCTGGCCCATGGACTATTAAAGTTTCCACTACATTTTAGAATACAATGATTTGAATAAATAATCTGCTCTAATTCAATCTGGTATTATACTAACGGACTATGCTGGTGACATACGTGTACAGATATAGACCGTCTGCTTGGCCAACACACAGAAAGCCCTGCAAACCCCTGTGAACTTTAGTGCTACAACGGGGCTAAAGGTTTGAAATTTTATAGCTCCAACCTGCTCACCGACAATATTTTTCACTATATGTCATGTGAGGTACGTTGAACATTTGCCTCTGGAACAAACAAGAACAGATGAAATACATTGCTCAAGTAAATGTCCAGACGGGGAGATTACAAAACCTAGTTTTGACTTAAACTGAATATTATTTACACAGTGTATATATATCAAGGATGCAGCATCTTTATGGAGGTGAAACTGTCTCATACTGACACAACAGTGACAACGCTAGTCTGACAAATTGTCCACAGTAGTGCACATCGAGTGTGACAGCGTCATTTGAAAAGAGAGAAAAAAAAAAAGAAAAAAGAAAAGAAATATCTACAGCAGGTCAGCTGTGTGCCAAAGTAAAGAAATATCATTCCCAGAAGCTTTGCTAAGGATTCGGGGAAGTCTTTGGAGTTAGATGCAAGGTTATACAGAGGGCAGCCAGAACGGGTGTTTAGTTTGGTAGATCAAGTCAAACAACAGCCAGAGAATGGAAAAGATACAGAAACGTAATTCACCTTGCATCAGGAGAAAACTCTGGCAAGACAAAAGGTGTGGAAGGCCGCGGTTCAATACAGGGGTGAAGAGCAATATTGAAGTGAATATTGAATGATAGAGTGATGAAAAATGTTTTCAACAAATAAAGCAACTTTTTATCCTCTTTTCTTTTTTCCTCTCTGTCAGAGAACTGGAGATAATTTGATCTGAGAGCGGTTCACCTGGGAGAGCTGGCTGTTCCGACTGCAGGAGGATTTGTGAACTGGCTCTAAGGCAAGTTCAGCAGAACACATAAACTCTTATTAAACTTCCTGCTTTCACCGAGTGAGAGCACACATATGCATGTGCTGGCAAAAACCGTCTCTCTCACACACACACACACACATACGGATGCAGCATCTGAGTGACCTTTCTGACCAAATTTGCTGGTGGTCAGCTGTATTTTTTCAAATAAACAACCAAAAAAAAAAACTTCTTCTTGGTAATGACTGGGAGTTTTTATATGTCCCTGGGTCCATAAATTATATTATCCTTATACGGCGGCAATCATTGCTTGGCTGTAATGCTAAAGCCCCTGCTTTCCACCAGTGTCCATGCTTCAAGGTCAAATGAGTAAACAAGGAATATCTGTCGCATACACACGTGGAGATGGTGGCTTCTTGGTCAGATTATGACTATGGTCATTTTCTGATTTATATGATTTAGTTTGCAGTTCGTCGTCTCAACCTGTTTTGTCTATGTTACTGTGCTCATTGTTACCCACATCTTAATAATAATTATAATAAAAAAAAAAAGATCCATAACCACAACTGCCCGTCCAGTCAAATCCCATCTTCATCAGACCTAGCTGTCCTTATGGTAAAACAACATAAAGCAAAGGTAAGTAAAAGTAAATGGGTTTTCCTATTGAGTGTTATTGCTTTAGGAATGGGTGTAGATAGCTATTGATCTGCCTCATCCTTGGCCATTATCGTTGGGATGGCAATCAGTGAGGCCCATTGGTTTCTGGGTAAACAAGCATTTTCTCCTCTCATGGCGGAGCGGCGTTGAGATTGAGTGCAGTGAATAGCTTGGAAAAACATTTCCATTGGTCTCTCCCGTGCTGCTGACAGGACAATCGAAAAGTATCTGTCATTCATGGATGGCCTGAACATGATTGTTTCTCCGCTTGTTTCTCTGGCCTGTGAGAGCAGATATATGCCCTGGGGTATGAGGGGACGTTTACAAGAGCTAACGCTGGAGTAGAATGCATAAAATGGGAAAATGGTTTTGTTGGTATGATAAGTTGTTTATGCAGGCTGAGCCAGTTTGTCTTCCCCAAATGAGACAGTCAGACTCACTGTAATGTCTTTTTTTGTGTTCCTGCGCTGACACTCAAAAACAATGGCATGTTCAGGCCACTCTCATCCTCTCATAAAGACCGAACATCTTCGTGATTTCCCACCAGAATGTTGCCCTATTTTTCCAATACTTAACCAGCCAACCTTTCTAAACAAGTTCTTTGGTTGCTTAAAAATTGACCATAAGTGGCAGATCAGAAAACACTAATTTGAGTTTGTTTTTGGAAAAGTTATGCCATCTCTTTTATAGGAACTTTTCAGCTCACGTTTCACTTTAAAACATGATAAACAATGGGCAAATAATGCAGACTGACATATCAACATATGCCAGTATTTGTCATTATGATTATACATGAAGTCTATGAACATACCATGCCTTGTTCATGTCACCTAGGGTTGCAGATAAAGAAAAAACAGACAAATGACAAACATGAAAAAAAATAAATAAATAAAATTGATCATAACCAGCTAATATTTAATCTTTTACAAATTAGTCAGCACAGTAATGCTACAGTGAAACTGCAAATACTAAAATGACATGTCCCCAGTCACAAATTTGTGACTTATGTCAAGAAAAATTAGATTTTTTGATGATTTATATGAAATAAAATTGTTAATATGTTCATTCTTTTAGCGAAGAATGTTGCCTCCCATGGTGGTTCATTTCTTCTCTTGCCTGTCAGTCTGAACCCACACAGGATTGAGCCATATATTTTCATTAACACTATCTATTCTTTCTGAATCCATAGTGTGATGAGTCAGGTGTGAGTCCCGAGCCTCTCGCTGCTCTAAATGCCATTCCAAACTCATTACCTCTATCCCACGTCTGGCCATCCACCCATCATGTTCTGACCTTGAGAAAATAGATAGAAAGGTGACAACTGAGTACCGAGTTCTATAAAGGCGAAAAATAGTGCTGAAAGGTAAGTATACTCCTGCCATACTGATAAATACCTGATGTTCAGAACTACTACTTAAAAATCTATATAATTTAGAACGAGGTGTTTTGAAGTATATCTCTTGTATATGTTAATACGAAGAACTAGTGTTTGATGGAGGACATCAGATGGATAATGATGGAGTGATGGTTGGTTTCTGTGCTGTTCCTTCACACAGGTGGGACATGGTCTTGGTATTTCTTCTCACCAGAACAATATGGGTTGTGTCTAGTGCAAAGAGGCACGATCGAATAATACACAGATGTCGTTAGAATTAACTGAACTGGTGGTGTGACAAATGATATGTTTAATTTAGAAGTGGAGTGCATAAAAAGCTCATTTTATTTTATTATTAACGAGCCATCAAATGACTGAGCTATGGAGCTATATAGTGTCGTATTCAAAAGAAGATAACTGCAAAGTGTGGTATGACAAAGTCAACTGTGCTTTGAACAACAACAACAAAAAAAGTCGAGAAGCTCTGCAAGAACTTCATTCAGACTAGCAGCAAACACATCTTGCAGCAACTGATAACAATCCGGCCCTACAAATATCTCCTTTCATATGTCTTCAATGTTTTTTGTTTTTTTTCCTAGTGAAGGATTACCACAGCGGTGCATGACTCAAACACAACACACAGCACACGCCGTGTTCCTCAATTGCCTCGCTTTAATAGTCTAGTAAATCATGTTCTGTATTTTTCTGCATTAAGAAGGATTTTTCACCTTACTACCCACTGCTGTTAATAACAGACACCATGCTTAGACTGCTTGGTAGTAACAAGCAATGTGTCTTAAAATCTTATTTCTCTTGAATGAAGAGACAAATCTGCACATAAAGTGAGGTAATTTCCCATGTGTTCACACAGATCAGGCCGCTGATATCGACTGATTTATGAAAATGATTAAAAAACAGGTGGATTTGTGAGAGAAACAAATCATATTGTATGAACCTTTGACAAGTTTCCAAGCCTATTCTGAAAACACAAGACATTGTGTCAGTATTAGATAATATGGATTTACATACTTGGAGATTTGTAGTGTATTTGTTGTATTGATTCTTAAACTAAATAAAACATGAATATCCACCTGGAAAATGTATCTTATTGCCATTTCTATTCAGCTTTTTCATATAAATCTGACTCATAACTAGAAAACAATACAGCCATACTCGTAAAAGAGGACACGCATGAACACCAACCAATTAGAATTATGGGCTTGTTTCAGTGACATTAGCAAGTATCTTAGCAACAGGATCACGTCAGATCTAAACCTCACTGTCTGCAGCTTCATGTGATAACCTCAAAGTCATTTTCAACAGATATTACAATTACACATGTTCAGTTAGTGATCTTAATTTAATAAGGTGTGGTGCAATGGTTGAAGATTTGCTTTGTGTCATGAGTGGACACATTAAGAATTTGATTGAAGTTAAGACCTCGCCTTGTTAGAGGTTTTTTTTTTTTTTGTCAGAGATTGACAGGAGTCCTGCATACCTTGATTAAGCCACGTATCTCAGGCTCATCTTTGAACTGAGGAAATCAAAAAGTGCTCTTGGAATCCGTAATATGGAGGTGTCATTTAAAGTCAAATAGAATGCAAATTACTTGTACAATTGAAATGTCAACTTAAACATGCTGTGCGCCTGGCCTGTGGCTACCCGAAGAAGTCATTTAAAGTCATTTCGTTGATTCAGAGTCCCACTAATCCTTTTTCATTTCCTTATAGTCTCGGAGGTTACAGGAATAACTGGGGGTGGGGGTTGGGCGCGGGGAGCGACACATCTGGGAATCAGGTAGATTTCTGCCATCGTCTGGCTGGACGAATATGATTTGTAGTGATTCATCTTCTCGTGTTTTTGTTCAAAATATGTGCACCCCAATTACAGCGGGGATTTGCTTCTTCAAATAGGAGACCTCCTAACTGACCAGTTTGTCAAACAAGTCAGCTCAAGTAAAAAAGAAAAGAAAAAAGGAGAAATCAGGGCACAGTCTTGTCAGTGCTATCTCTCAGTTTATTTATTTACATATTTTACATTCTTTATTTGTTCAGTTCAGATGTTGGAATATGTTTCTCCTGCCAAACTATAATAAAAGCAGAGATTAATTATGACACAGAAAAGAACACTAGCCATTGAAATGTTAACGTGCTACGTGCCATGTTGCATCAGCTAGACACTAGCTGAAATCTATAAGGTATTACAATGAAGTGATGAGAGCGATAGATGGATGTGTCTCAATGGAGGTCGAGTCCATGTTACGGTCAAGTGATATTGTCATGTTGGTATGTCCTCTTTGATTTACTTTCTTCTGAGTTGCAGTGCACCCTGGTATGAATCATTACTTGAGTTCATTTATAGCATTTATAATTTAAGATTATGTAATTTAATTGCTATTGTGTTGCATTTCATAAACATAGAAAGCTTGTTTTCACTTGGCCAAATTCCCAAGTGGCTACCACAATGAATTTGATTAGTAATGCCACATCCATCATCTGATTTGGTCACGTATGAAAGGATCCACTCCAATGGCAAGCCATATATCCACTTCCACTCAAATGTATAAATTCTAACTGCTTAATAAAATAGGTGAAATTGCTCCAAAGGGGCCTTAAACATCGGTGGCCAGGAGGATATTCATGATTTACGCACACACAGTGAGAGGCCCAATGTAAACTTTAGCCATGCACATGCACAAACATCTACCCAGGGACATTTACCTTTTGCCCTCATTGTCTCCATCTCATTGACACATGGCCATCAATTTCTGCTGCATCTTGCACTGGATCGTCTTTAAGGTCGATTTGATCCGTCCAAGCGGTGGCCTGATGCACTGTCCCCCCCTCCCCTCCCCACCCTCCTCTCTCTCTCTCCCTGTAAATTGCCTTCCCCGGGGGAGTGCTTGTGTTTGCTCCTGGTGCGGGCCTATGGCCACGCTGTTAATTTATTAGAGAGATAAAATGCTTTCGTGGGTTGTATTAGACTGCAGCACAATGTATGCTCTTGGGGTGCTCAGTGGTGAGGTGGCCCTTTTTTTATCTGTGCAACAGTAAAGCGGAGCTTTTAAGAGCAATAGTTCAACGCTTTGGGAAATATTCTCATTCTGGTGCTGAGTTAGGCGCGAAGATCGATGCCACCCTCATATTTGTCCATTAAATATGAAGCTACAGCCAGCAGCTAGTTAGCCTAGCTTTGAAGTTATATCCTGTTAGCTTAGCTTAGCAAGAAAAAACTGGTAATGGGGAAACTAGCATAGTTGAGCTCAAAAGTAATAAAAACCATCTGCAAAGCCAAGCTAGCCAAGCCACCTTTTTGCAGGCTTTATGTGAAGCTAAGCTAACAGACTGTACCTTTTAAATTCATAGACGAACATAATCTCATCTAACTCTCTGCAAGAAAAACAACCATGTTCTTGTAAAGTTCATCAAGACACAGAAACCACTTGAAGATAATGTCACATCTACATATTCAGATATTATTTCTTTAGCAAGTATGACATGTTTTGTGCGTATGTATGGATTCCTCTAATTACGGTCTATTGATGATTTACTCATCAAACCTGCTTTATTAAGGCAGAATGAACGAAGGCAGCAGAACAAAACTCTGTCTGGCCTGACTAAGGTTTCCTGCACTGCCAGGCAAACACGTATAAATAATACATTCAAAGCATTTTTTCCTGTAGAGATAATTTTTTGTAAATGTCGATCATATGACAGCAGAAACAAATAAATTTGTTTAACAGCTACTTCAGTAACCAGGGTTTTATTGATAAAAGATGGACTGTTGGCCCAGATTTTTTTTCCCCCCGCATTACAAAAAAGATGAAGTATTCTCATGAAAGTTATACCGACATAACCGACATCATGCCTCGACCTCTGGGAGCTATTGGCTCCCCTTGTTGTGTCCCCAGTAACAGCTGTGATTTGGGATAACAGTCTTTTCTATCATGTTCAGCGCTATTGGACTTCAGAGAGTCCCTGCCACCTTATCGTAGTTCTAAAGTGTTGTGTCTTCAGGGAGCCATTGAGGGCACCAGCTGCCAAATAGCAGCGAGAGAAGCCATTTCTCTCAGCCCGCTCATCTTTAGCTCAGCACCCCCCAAAACAAAAAAAAAACTCCAAGCAGGCCTCAACCCAAGAAAAGAGAAGAAGAAGGGGAAGAAAATACAGTAGATGACTCCTGTTTCTGTGAGAAGCCGCTGACATTCACATGCACAGAATTGGCATATTTGTACGTTTAGATATTAAGCCTGAACACAAGATTTAATGGCTTGTTAAGATGTGCATTTTTGTAGCTCATGCAGATGCTCTCATAAAAAAAAAAAAAAAAGAAAAAGAAAACTGGTTCTGATCTGCCCGCCATATGGACCGTGTTATCACTTGTTAGAGCCTCGGTATGTTGGATGCAATGATCTTATTAGATGTGTTGACTGACAGATGTGATTTATCTATTATATGTGCTGCACTTGTGTCTTTGTACTGCTGTTTAAACCTGGCTCACGTCAAGACCACTAAACATGGCACCAGACAAGTAAATGCAGTTAAACAATGGACAGACTCTTAGCAGTTAGCGCACATGCATACATAGTTAACATATATAGAGCAGCTAGAAGGCAGACAAAAGGTCTGCACACTCATACGGTTGCTCTGGTAAATTCAAATTAAAGCAGGAAAGCACTCAAACACACTGAAGCTCCAACAATTGTGGAGTATTTCAGAAGACGTGTGATAAAGACATCATCACCAACTAATCTGTCTTTATACAATAAATTAGAATCCATCATATCCAAAACAAACCTGGACCTGTCAAACCCATCGACCATCCTGTCCTCCATCTCTCAATATGACCTTTTCTTTTTTCCCGCTGAACTATCAGAGGTAATAAAAGCCTGGAAGTCAGATGCTAAATGTGTTTAGTTTTTAATTATCACACTGATCCTCATGGCAAATAACAGTACCGATCAATAGAGGCTACTGGGAAATATTCCATTGTGAATGCATAGTGGGGATTATCGCCATCGCCATCATTGTCATCGTCAACAACAAAATCAAATTACTGCTGATGATGAGTGGACCACACTGTGGGAGATGTGCCACGTTGATATGGGGGAATGCAGAAGCTGACAGAGTGAGATCTTTGACTTTGTGATGTGCTTTGGTTATACATTAAGCGTGGCAGAGATTTGTCCGCGTTTTGTCATTGCATTTCTCAGCTCATATATAACCAATGCAGAAGAGATTATCGGACGGTGGAAGCATCAGGGAAATGAGTGAGTCTGGGATTTTCTGTCTTAAGTCTAATCTGTTACTTAAGTGTGTTAAAGTGTGGTCAGTAAACCGAAACAAGCTTCCTACAGTATCCACACATAGTGACTGGCGTATGGTTAAGTTTAGGAAAAGATATGGCGCTAAAACAAATGGTTACGGTTGGGGCAAGCTAATGGTTATTGTAAATAAAAAAGAATTAATTGTATTAACTGTAAGAGAACTCTGTTCTCCAGCATGCAGTTCAGACATGCTAAATGTCCTACAGGGTCTGGTGTCAATCCCAGCATGCCCTCATAAAAAAGAAGCATGGTGCATGCTGAAGCTCGGGATTGGAGAGCAAATGTTAGCATTACAAACTGGGAACGTAAAGTTTGAAAGGCATGGATATTTATCAATCCGGTACTTTCTGATTACACTGCATTTCTGAACACACTGCATTGTGGAAAACATTGGATCTTGACCCATCCAAGTGAGGAGCCAGTCCGCATATGTCTGCTTCTGCTGCTCTTTTATTTTCACCATTCTCCCCCAACTTTATGGAAGTTACTGGTTAGCATAAAATGACTTCACACTCTTCCTTCCAAGCGTACGGGCCTCTTTGTGTTTTAATGGAATGTGTCACAGGACTATTGAATGTGATAATTTGCCGACCCTGGTTTAATCTCCCTGTATTATATAGCGTTAGTCATACAGAAGCCAGCTGTGGTCAATAAAGTCTCAAAAATAACTCTGAGGGGTAAATCAACATTTAATGTGCTTCTCCAAACATCAACCTCTTTCTGACCTTTTGCCTCTGTGACAAGAGACTAAGTAAACTGCACTTATGCTCTTAAGAAAGTTTATAAATGTTGCATGTGCGCCGAATGTTTCTTTTGCTAATCAAGCCCAGCTAGAGAAAACAAGCTGCCTTTAATTTCAGCTTATGACTTGTGACTTGTGACTTGTGAGAGGTTACCACTCTAGTTCACCAAGGACACATTCCAGCAAGCACACCAGCGACTAAATAAGACAGTCTGTTTGTAATTTGTCCTCTCGCTGTTGTTCTGCTTTAAACTTGGGAAAAACGTATTCAGTGAAGCAACGTTCCCATGCAGTTATACTGCGAATGAACAGCTACTGTACTACTTCACAAGTCCATATACATGCAAGCCGCGTGCCAGTGTGGGAATTTAAGCTTTGCATTACACTCCTCTCATCTCTTCAAGCGAGTCATAATAAGTTATAGATATAAACAATATAAGTTTATTTAAGTTCACCCTGATCCTCTCGCAAACATAGCAGTTAGTAGCTGCAAATAACAAATTATTAAAATTCACGTGAACATCCTTCAGTTCCAGATTGGTGGGACTCGTGTCATCATTACAAATCAGATAAGCTGTTGATCAAAGCGAAACCCCCTCCAAGTTAACAATTATCTGCTGATATTATTTCACCTCGGTTTAGGCGGCTTTAACCGTTTCATCTGTGAAACTTGGATTTGCTTTGTCCCGTCTGTTTGTGCAGGAAGTCTGCACCACCCCAAACCTGCCCATCCCTCGTATAAACAACAGGTAATTACGGGACAATTGCCTGGACCACAGCCCTGAATATGCAGTTAGTTTGAAGCAATTCTTTCAAGCTTCATATTCACAGACATACTCAGTAATCCCAACAAAGTAGCAAAGAGATTCCTCCTTCCTGACTAGGTAATCCATTAATTTCTCATTCCCTCTTTGCAGTGCCCAGTGGCATGTCTGGTCTCGGTGATTTCTTTTACCTCCAACAGAGCTTTGGGAAAACGAGAAACTCACCTTCTCATGCTGCCTCCGCCTTTAGCTACAGTCTGAGGTTAGTCATATTAGGCAGGTTTTATTACTGTTCAAAAAAAAAAGAAAAGACACAAGCAACGCTGGCCATACACAGTTTAGCTGTGCCTGCATGCACAGAAGGAACTTAACATGAAAGATGAACTGAGATGTGGAATTTAAAAAAACGACTTATTATTCATGTGCGAATGTGTTTCTTGATCAAGACAGCTAGCTTGTCCAGTTATTAGCTAGTTTATAGCAAATCAGGAGCTTATTCTTTCCACATTGTATCTGGAGATTATATTAATAAACTGGTAGCAAGCCAGCAGTTCAACAACAAGGGTGGAGAAAGGGAGACTGTAGACAAACCAGTTATTGTTTGTTACGGCACCTCATTTCTCCCCGAGTTTCACTTTCTATGTCCAGGAGCATTTTCTCAGCTGGGCCAATCAGAATTCTCTCATTGTTCTAAACAGCATGGAAATGTGTCCTACAATGACAAATCCACAACTGTAGTTGTTCAGGAGTAAACAATCGGGTTGACTTCCTATTTAAAAAGTGAGAACTTCCACATGTGGAGTCTGCAGTGAATAATACACTCTTTGTTAATAAATGTCTTTTATTGTTTATACAGTATGTTACTGATAACTTTCAGGATGTAAGTTTAGGTTACATTTCATTCAGAATAAATGTACTCCAGTGTAAGTTTGAAAGGAACATTAAACTGAAGGTATAGAATAATGGCCATAACTCAGACTTCTATTCATCAGTACTGTCTGCCTCTAAGGGTCTTGCTGCTCAAAGGAAACTAAGAGCAGACCCACAGAGGAGAACATCTGCCCCCCCTCCTGCACATGACTGATCACAGAGTGGCTACAAAGTTAAAGAATTCACATTTTTCATAATTTTACATGATGCTTGCGCTGAAAGCCAAAGGCACTGCGTGTGTTGTGGCTTCATGCGAGTCAGTTTCGGGTTCTCGTCCTTCCCTGACCCAAAAAAAGTTTGGTCCACATCAAAGCCACGACACATCTGGTTCTGAGTAGACGCAGAGGGCAGGTGGACACAAGAGGTCTTCATTTTAGCAGCAGGGGGATGTCAGAGGGTAGCGAGGGGTTAGTGGCAACACAGAAATGTTCACCACACTTCAGGGAGATTAATCAGGGTTTAGAGGAACAGGATTGTCATTTCCTGGATGAGTGTTGGAAAATTAGTTTGGCTATAAATCTCAGTAGGACCTTCTTTGTCCTGGCTCTTATTGTATATGGTTGTGTATGTATGGTTCTCTATTTACAGAGTAGTACATATAATGTGTTTTTATCAGTTTATAATCACCTGGGAAAAAAAACTCTTCCGTGTAGTTTACCATGCTGGAGGTTCTACAGTAGCCCAGAACAGACTAACTAAAGAAGAGAAGAGGGTGATGCAAGGGGGTGGCAATGAGCAACTGCACTGCTAGATGCCACTGAATCCTGGTAGTCAAGTATTACAGTAATAAGGTGGAACCATGCCATATACTCATAGCTCTTTTTGCATGTAATGTCTGTAAGAGTGATCCAATGAAGAACTTGCTGAAATGTCACACGCAAGTGAACTCAAGGGACACGGTGACTGTGTAGTTGTTTATGGACATGCATACACCTGTCAGGTACTCATTCATCAGATGTGTAAATGAAAAAAAAAACGCATTTTATCAGTCAGCTTGTTGCTTTACGCTCTTATATGAACATGCCAAAGTTTTCTCACTTTGGGTGATTTCTATATTTGTGTTTTGCCATTCGCCTGTGGCTTTTTTATGTTTTGAGGTGGGTGGATCTCTCCAGGAAAATAGCGATGTCATATGATTTTGTGCCCAAACCTAGAGTTTCACAGCGTTTTAATCAAAATCTGATGACAGTTGTGCTTATGTTGCCAGGCTGCTGTCAATCAAATCTCAAACCACACACCGCCATCATTCCTGATGAAACAGATTAGTCAAATTGTAAACATTTGAATAGTAATAAAAATAATACCTGAGGATGTTCACTTTCACTTTGACTGTTGCCCCCTTTAGTGTTGTTTCAGTCTCATTTAATGAAAAGAAATTTTAGATTTCAAACCACAGAATGCTGAAAATCAGCAGCCTCATTGTAACTGTCTCATTTCAGAAACAATGTGCCGGATCACAGAGATGGAGCTGAAACTGAACTGAAATATTTACAGACTACACTGTACACATTTCAGTCTGATAGGTTCTAGGTAGAGATTTCATTGTCAGATGATTTGTTTCTGAATTAAATTTATCTTCGGAAAGATGACAAATAGCATTTACTTCCAGGTACCCAACACGCTTAGAGAGTATGTACAGAAATGCACTTTCTGTTAATGGCCAGAATTTCAGGAGAGTGCACACTGATATACTTAACAAGGTTCAGACTTTAACATACAGGAAACTAGTAGGAAAACAAAGTGGCACACTCTTTTCATACTCACTGTACAACATAGTGGATTGACAAACGCATTCATAAAAAGTGATCTGGTTAACCCTTGTGGGTTTTGTGCAGACAGAGATAAAGTAAAAGATAGAAACATTCAGAAAAAGGTTAGAGAGAGAAACCGAGTGTGTGTCCATGTGTGTGTATCGGAGCACATAACCTCTGCAGCCATAGCCAAGTCATCCTGCGGAAGATTGCTGGCAGGCCTCGGGTCAGGGGTCACGCCTCTGAGGGAATTGTCCTTTTAAAAGGTTATCTGGCCCTCAGTTTGGTGCTGTGATGTGATTTCAGTTTGTAATTGTGTATGATTGAAATAATATATAATATCAAACAAGCTCTGAAGGTCATCTTTTTCCCAGGGTTCCACGTTTTTTCTCTCCTCTGAGAAGAATTCTCTAAATGTGTGACTTGTCTGGCAAATCCATTAGCAAGCAACGCTGAAAAAAGAAAGCATAACTCCAGTAATTCAAGACATGCAAAGGAGTATGAAATCTTCTGCTACAGCAAAAGACATAACATACCGTCTCCCTTATCTGAAATGTAAATATACTTATGACAAGGCATTATCCGTACAGTTTGTGTCAGCTGTGAAAATCCTCAGTCGTTTAAATGAAAAAGGGACATTTATTTCTTTGTTCTTCGCCTTTTCTTCCATTGTCTGTTTGTTGGTTATTCCTGATTAGAGAGGATCTCCATCTGCCCGTCTGGAGCTCGTAAACCCGCTCAGATCTCCGCTTCTTGTTGGGCGAAAGCTCAGTTAAATCCGCGCAAGCCTAATGTGTATACGATGTGAAAATAATTACACAAAAGTGTTTTTCTTAAACCTGATAATTAGAGCGCGAAAAGGGAGATCAGTGTCACTGTATATCACGGGGGCCTGGCGATTGACTTCCTGGTCGCTGTAAGTTTCAGGTGAAGATGGGAGCGGATAAAGGTTAGATTAGGCCTAATCCAGAGCAGCAGCAGCCCTTAATCTGTTATGATACAAGGATGATCACTTAAAAAGGTCTGGATCCAGGGCTCTGCCTCCTGGTTGGGCGAGAAAAGGCTCGACTGGGACCCGTCTTAAAACCTGCTTAGCAGCGCGGTGGCGCGAGCAGCTGTGAGCACTTGTGGACGACGGTGGTTAGAGAGCAAGAGAAAGAAAGAGAGAGAGAGAGAGATGGAAACAGAGGAAGACATCTCAATATCATCCTGCGCATCAAGGGGCGAACAGGGCTTAGGAGGGGAAACCTGTTGTTGGCCAATAATCTCAAGATCAACAAGCAGGTTTGAGTCCAGGGCTATGATTTCACTGTGGCACATCAGGGATCTGCAAAATGAAGCCCAGAGTGGCATTAAGGGCCCAAATGGAAAACAGCTCATCTTGTTAGAGCCAGGGAGGCAGGAGACTAGCGACCTGGTGATATTGGACGGAACGGGAATTCACTCGTCTCTCCAGATCGTATTACCGAACTCCAGCGGGATAGGAGCGCAAGCAAAGGGGGGGGGATTAGGCGAGAAAATCTGCGTGGCTTGGTGAATTAGAGTTGGAAAAGATGGCAGGATGGCATGTTGTGCAGTTGGCATCTCTGAGATGCTGAACTACGTGGCTTGGATGCCTGTGGACGTACATGCCAAGGAGGGCAGTGATGTGGGTATAGCGATATCACAAAGTCTTCAGATGTTTTCTTTTTTTTTTTTATGTATCAAATGGAATGTCTCAGTGGAAAATATGTGTAGAGGAACTCTCACACACATGCTTTCCGTTGATGTCTTATCTGGATCTGTGTGTGAAAACCTACTTGGCAAGAAATAATTTCTGATTCAGTAACAAAGAATAACATAGTAGTAAAAGTCACAGATGACAGTGACAGTCATCTGTCTTTCCATGTTGAGGAAACTTTGCTGAGTCCAAATATGAAGGAAATATTTTGGAACGAGAACTAATAGGACTGAAAAGTGTAAATACGGGGAAGGAAAAGAAAAAGAAACAACGCTTTCGTCTTGAGTACACTGAAAGTAATTTCCCATGTCTTTTATTGATACAGATATAATAACGTATTGAACGTTGAGTCATGAGCGTCACTTTTCCGCTGGTTAACGGATATTGGAGTGTCACCAGTAATTAGTTGCATATTTACCAGGCTGTTTTATATGATAATAAGCAGATGGAATCAATTTACGCATATGTTTATTGACTTTTCTTTTTTTTTCTTTTTTTTTTGACCAGTCTATTGATTGGCGCAGAAATAACTCGACACCCAGTTGCCTAAAAGAGCTTCATTATCTCATTTGCTGTGCTTCAGCAGCGTGACAGTTGAAATGCCGCTTTGTTTTGCGGCTCGCGACTCTTCACGTGAAGCACACACTTGTGTTTGTTTGGTTGTCACCGAACCGGACTAATAGTTGATAGCTATTGATTATTGGCAATTTGGATGTGACAGATCCATAGCTGAGGACGACATTCAGATCAAAAGCTAAACAAGCTCTTTACACACGCTGTCATGTACATACACAGGCACACACGCTGGCCGCATTCATGCACATGCGTCCTCAGGCACATGTGCCGCCATGCACAGAACACAGAAACCATCTGTACAACAGACTCCTACACATTGGCACCATAAAGTCACTTCGATTTCTAACTTAGAACATCAGTGGACTGGTTCACAGGCAAAAAGACTTAAAGTACTCAACCACATAAACAAATTACGGGCAGGCATATGTATACAAGGAACTCATACATCCAAAATCTGACTATTACAAATTAAAGACTCCTATATTCAATTCAGATATTCTCAGCTTATTCCCACAATCAAAATGACCACACTACACATGACAAACTATCTGTTTTCAAGATCCCCCTCCCCCTGGCTGACTCAATGATTCATTTTCTACTGGCAAAACAAGACGCAGAGAATCAAACATTTAATCCATAACCGGCAAGCTCCAAACTTCTTCCATTACTTCATTACTGACCAACTCCAATATATTTACAAATGGTCCCACCCTCATACAACTTGTGGACAGACGTAGAACAAACATGATGTAAAGAAATCCATATCTCAGCTTTACCATTTACGAGTCACTCCATCATACTCCATCCCTGTTTCAATAACCCCACCATAGCTACAACTCTGAGAGCCCGGCAGGGAAACACACTACTATCTGCAACAACCCTGATTACTTAATGAACAGAAAACAACTAAAAGCTCACATCATGGATCAGTAAAGGCATCACACACCTTAAACACACAACAACAGTTACCTTAGGCTTTCATAACAGGGTGATCTCATTCCTTCAGTTGGTCTAGAAGTATGGCACACGGTCCGAAAGATACAAAACAATCGCTGCATCTTACTTAACCCAAGAATGGCTGGCAACAAGACCAACTCATCATCCCCAGTGCTAACTTCTGGACCCAAATCTGAAAAAAAAAAAAAAAACATCTTTATATATACCAATAAGAACATCCAACTCATATAGTACAAAGTTATTCAAGAGTTCACCACACAGGGAAAATGATGTTTGGAATGTGTTCTAGAAATACTAACATTTTTACGCACTTCACACACTGTTAACCTCTAATATTAGGACTGGCACATCCCAGTATCCCCTGCAGTCAGCCTACTAAGAGACATATCCAACACAACCTTTGAAAAGATTTACTAATAGATCACATATCGATGGAAAAGTTGTCTGCTTCAATTAAAAAACAAAGAGTTTATTTTGATAGAATCTACAAGTCATTCATCCATAATCTGAATTCCTCATTTTCACTTCACTTTCAGTCATCACCGTCTTTTTGCCTGTCCACCATCCTCAAACACACACCTGCATCATCACAACACACACACACTCACACCTTCCTGTACACAGCGTGTGTATTGATACGTCTGCCCGTGTGTGCGTCAGTACATTACATTCATATTGCTATTACTCTTAATAATACAGTGTAATGATACAGTGATTGCAGTACTGTTTATTTATTTATTCATTGTTTGCTCATTTGTTCATTTTTATATTGATGCTGATGATGACATCTACTTTTCTTTTTCTCACATGTGCAAAAAGCAATATGGAAACACACACACAACATGTTATTATATATGATACATATTATTATTCCAGGTCCAGGTTCAGAGCACATGAGCTGCATTGGGCCAGCTGGGCTCAATGTTCTGGGCCTGGATGCAGCTTGAAACCAGGCTCCTATAAAAAAAATCAAAACCACAACCAATAAAAACAAACAAAAAATAACACCCGTCCACACCTGTGCACCATTAAAAGTTAATGCTGAATAATTCTGTTATTTGAGCTTTAATTACCCATCGAGTTTAAATGTGAAAATGGAAAAAATTACATTACAATATTTTAAAAATATGTTTAACCCAAAAAATGATTGTACTGTTTGACAAAATACAGACTGAAGATTTGAACTTTTTCAAGGGAAACATGCAACTCACCCAGCACAAGTACAGTAAGTAACCATGGCCAAATAAATCTACAAAAAAAAAAAAAAATCACTGGATAAAACAAAATCAGATTATCACTAGAAAGACCTCAACATGTGCTGAACATCACTGTTATTCTCTTTCCTGTGGTGACCGCTGTCAAGTCCAATCTAATAATAAAGTGCATTAACACTACCATACCTATATTTTACAGTGCGAGACACAAGCAGCCTCTCCAAAGTGATCATATTAGAGGAATTAAGTCCCTCAATATCTTCTTATTTCCTGGAGGATACAGATATACTTTTTGTGGCACCGAGGTAATTTTCTGTAATTAGGAATCTAATCAAAGCATATGCTAAACAAAGCTTTTAATAAATACATGAGCTGCAGCTGACAGAGGACAGGGGGCTGTAGGGTTACGGGTGTGTTATTAGATTCCTGCATGTAATAAAAAAAATTTAAAAAAAGAAGAAGAAGAAGAGGAGCAGGTTGAAGAGGAAACATAACACTGTCATCTACCACATTTCTGTGTTCATGTTAATATAACTTGTATTTATAGTAGCAATGTTTTCATACTGTTTTTTATACTGCAGTTATTAGTACTAAAAAAATATAAATAAACAACAATAATAATAAAAAAAAGAACAGTGCAGTTTGATAAAACAGCTGCATTCATTTTTAGATGAAAGATTGAATATATCAAGTTATTAATGAATAAATAAATATTATTGCTGTCAGTCAGATGATAACCACATGCAAGGGTTAGGCCTGTGTTTGCCACATTGTTTATGCCAGATTATTGCCAAGCTCTTGTAAGAATCTTCATAATAGAGTCTGATTATATTCGGGCTAGTTCTTGCTGATTTTCCAGAGTGACTCTGGTGAGCACAGGAGGGCATGTGCAATCTCTTTTGTCTGGATATAAAAGAATAAATATCCTGCTAAATCCAGAGTGCTCGCAGGGCCGGGCTAAAGCTGCCACTCAGTATTCACCGCTGTGTCTCTCTTTGCTCTTTGGTTCCACCATCCTGGAACTTTCCTCCTTTTTTTTCTTTTTTTTTTTTGCTTCTCTCGCAGCAAGACGGAGCAAGGGAGGGGAGCAAGGAGGTGAATGGGAGAGGACGGTGAGGGAGGGAGGGAGGGAGGAAAATGAATTGGGGTTTGGCGTTTGATGTGTTGATTGGGAGAGGAGCGAGGACAGCAGCTGCACTCAGAACCCTCCCTGGGGAGAGCAGGCTTGATAGCTAAATGAAGACCTCTAGTGCTTTCTTGTTAGCCAAGATGGATCCTGCACCCAGATGAAGCACAATTAGTCAATGGTGGCGGCTTTAGGTGTCCAGCGATCAGAAGGCACAAGTCAGTGCTTCTCAGGGGCATAGCTATTGGCAGGTAGTGCCCCGGGCTGTGTCCTCGCCCCGCTGGCCTTTTCGGGGCCTCTTTACCACTACAGAGGAGAGAGCAGAAATCCCGAGCCGACAGGGGCTGCAAATATCTCTCGTCAAATGATCCCTCTGGCATTTGGGATACAGCTGTGCACATCTGATTAGAGCGAGGCGGGCATGGTCCAGTTTGGCTAAGAAGTGCTTTCTCTTAGATCTCGGCGGCTTTCTCATCTGACACATAAAAAAGGGAAAATTCTCAATAGAGTTGCAGTTTGCCCATCAGTCAGCTATTAAATCCCTCATGTCTGTGCGAGCCCACTGGCATACTGACAAGAGAGAATTGATTGCTGCTCTATCTTATGTTTAAGAGAAGCCCAATTTGTACTCTGTATCAAGTCACTTGGAAATAAACCCCATCTTTGGCCGTCAGTGCACTACTTCTCGTTGCTATTCAGCGTCATATTTCTTTGTTGCTACGTCTCCATATATTTTGCCTCCCAGACAAAACAAACCCGGACCAGCCATTTGAAACTATAACAAAACATGTTTGCTTTTTTGTCTGCGTGCTGCCGGTGCTCCATCCCCTCAACATGTCCTCCTACCTCGACTGCCGCTACTAATGCCACTGGAGCAATGCAACATGGGGAAGTTTGTGCCACTGCATGATGAAGCATTCTATTTATATTAAAATGAGGGAGCTCCTCTGGGAGATATAGAAGAGAATGGAACAACAAACATGGAGCTTTAGAGGCGAAGGGAAGTGTGTGCGTGTGCGTGTGTGTGTGTGTGTGTGTGTGTGTGTGTGTGTGTGTGTGTGTGTTGGTGGGGGACCGGTGACAGCAAAATGGCAACTCCTCCATACAAAGTGGCCCTAAGGACCTGAGGAAGAGTTATAATGTGAACGGTGGCATCTAGGAGGGCCTTGTGGGTGTAGTGCATAAACTCTGCACTTTGCCATAAAACAACACCCACGGTAATAAAGTAAACCCTTTAAATCCACAGACCACACCGCACAATCCTTTTAAGTTGGTCTTACTTGGTGTTTTTTTTTTTTTTACTCTTAATGCATTGACCAATGGTGTTGTAGCGTCAGGTGACCTGTGATAGATTGTCGAGTCTTTGTCTGTTTGTTGTGGTACTTGTCAAAGCCTCTATTTGTTAGTATATTGACTACTGTCGTTCATGTTCTTACCCGCAGGACAAATGACACCTCAAAGGATTTGTGCGTAGGTGAGAAACTATTGCTCATCTTTCAGTGAGGCTATTGTGTTGGTGTTATAGTTTTAATTGTGGCTCGTTTTCAATTCAATGCCGGGACAAGAATGGATATGGATGGAGATCAATCTAGATCCAGACAGATAAATGTGCACCAAGTACCAATGATTAGTTGAATTTTGTGGTAATTTTTCAGCTCTGTTGTCCAAACAGTTGATTCTGTTTTTGTAATGCATAATTACAAAGTTTGAAATATATAAAGAGTGGACAGATGCTCTTTTGTGATATTGATTTCCACCGTATTGCATGAATGAATAAGAAATGTTTTTATTCTTGACATTTTTTTAAGAGGCTAGTATCAGTACTACACGGCAGTTTAACAGGGGCTAGTGAAAAAAAAAAAAAAAAAAAAAGACCATTCCTCACAACAACTTGCCCTAATAACCTATATTATCGTTCAGCCATGGTAATAAAGGCCAGTGGGCAATAACAGCTGGGTTTTCCTCTTTCTCACCAAGAGCCTGGCGAGAGTGGAGGAGAATGGACCCTGGCCCTGCAGTCTGTCTAGTTAATTAAGCTCAGGGGTGGAGGTGTTATTTGTGGGAAAGAATCCAATTATTTTGCCTCTCCACTCCTGAAGAAGAGAAGGGGTTTGTGTGGTGATGATGATGAAGATGAAGATGATGATGATACCACTCAGAGGCAAGATAGCCACTTCATGACTTAAGGAGTTCATTCTTTGTACCTCTGCACCCCCTCCCTCACCTCCCTTTCCCTCCCCCCGGATTAGCCAATTCCCGTATGTAACCCCTTTGCCTTTTAACAGAAACTGTGATATTTCATTTGGTGAAGTGCAAATGTGATTGTTGCTGCTTCAGAAAGCACAAAAAAAGTGTATGTTTCCGTGTGGCTCCTATGTTTCTGGTGGGAAATTGTTGGGATAATTAAAAAGAAGAAAAAAAAAATACTCCTGTTGACTGTAGCTTCAAAGGAAACAGAGCTTATGAGAAACAAAAGAACCAATTACAATCTCTGGAACCTTAATTACTACTTTAACATCTAAAAACAGACTCTCCCTGTCTGCCTCGGTGTAATGTTTGAACACAGATTTTTTGCGTTTCTTCATGCAATTAGTGGCCCTAGGTTGGGATCAGTGAATGCTATAGGCTACCACTGAAAGAAGCTACCTAAACTAATGTAGGTGTTTCACTGAGAAATGTCTTAATTAAGGAGCTCTTCAGTGAATACGCACATTTTCTCAAAATAGATGTAAACCACAATATTCTGGTGTTTCTATTGTTTTATTTGGTGATATATTTGATTTTGTGCACTGAAATATATATATATATATATTTTTTATTATTATTATTATATATATTTTTTAGATAATTAATTAATAATTAATTGTTTAAATGTTGCAATGCAGTTTGTATAGTAAGGCTATTATTAAATTTGGGCTTAATGTAACCTGCAATGGATATCCAAAGTTAGACAAAATCAGAGAGACTAAACAGCCCAATTTGTCTATTTCTGAGCTTAATAACAGCAGGCTGACCGGATCAGGAACTTAAAATAACATCAATGGACTCTGGATTTTAAAAGCAGCCTCAAAACAATAGTGAGTGATGAATCTTACTGATTGAAGAGTTTGTATGCTTGATTTGTTGTGTCAAGTCTCCTTAATGACTTGTGAGTTTCTGTCTTTCTACAATGATATAAATGAGTGTTTTGGGGTTTTTAATACCATGCTGAGAAATGTATCTACCTGTCACATGAGACACGTTTTCCTAATTGGAGTTTTTGCCTGAACAAACCTGAGCCTGTTTGATGGGACCGCTTGTGTGTGTTCTCGTGCACGTGCGAAGACACAACGTATCGTTTCAGGCTTCCATGTCTCCGCTGGGAGAGACAGGGCCCCTAATCTGTGCCCGGGAGAGCTCACCCTTCTCTCCCCTCCTGAACTTTGTCTCGGTGTGGGTCACCTCGCCAGGGCCACAGGGGAGAGGCTGCCTCAGCCAAGCGCTAATCCTGGGGAGTCGATAGATGCTAGCATGGCTGCAGGCCTCAGCTCCACACAAGCGCCCCAGGGATGGCTGCTCATTTCAATAAATGTAAAGTGATGCCGTCCACAAGCAAACATGAAAGCCACACGCACACGTATACGTTAATAAACACGCGCAGGCATACCCACACATGTGAGCCGGCGCTCATATGTACGCAGATGTGATGGAGAATTGCTTGTCCTCGGGGCAAAATATGGAGGAGTGATCCGGAGATGTAGTTAAATGACAGGCAAGCGAGTGGAACATTTGCTCGCTTGATGCTGTCGATGCTTCTCTGCTGCCCCGATAAGACCTTATTTACATTTGTCAGGGTGGAATTGATTTCTTTTTTGCCCTTTACAGACTGCTCAAACTGCAGAGTGGATGGGAGCTGTGTCACACGCCTCCGATAAAGCCAAGAACGTCTGTCAAAAGTCTTGTTTGTAAAAGCCAGACAACTTTTGAAAAAAAGAAAAGAAAAAAAAACTAAACATGAAAATGAAATGGAAAAATCAGGACTTATCTCACATTTTATTGCTCACATACTGCCACTCGTGTGGCCACGTGAGCCTACAACCTTCACCTTTATGTGTGTGACAGGGACATATGTTGATGTTAACCCCCTGTGGAGAGAAGGCTGGTGCAATATCTGTTTGTGTTTGTGTGGATGTAAACCCTCAATATATATGTGTGTGTGTGTGTGTGTGTGCGCGCCCGTAGACTCATGTGTTCCCATGTATTGTGTGTGTATACGTGCACTCCGTGTGTGTGTGTGTGTGTGTGTGTGTGTGTGTGTGTGTGCATGCAGTGGGAGGGGTGTTAGGCAGAAGGGGACACAATGAAATGGGTGGCTGAGCGGGTGCCTCCCACCATTAAAGCACTAAATGGGCAGCCAGAGGTCCCAGCGAGTGTGTGAATGAGGAGAGTTCTCCTGGGAGGTTAAGGTCAGTGGGTTTCTGATGGGACTGTATGATTAAGGTCAGACCCGGCTACTAATGTGACTGTGTGTGGCGTTGAGATGGATATCAAACTCCTGAGGGTTAAGTTTATGATTCTTTTAACGGGCCAAGGTTAAGATCAGACACCGAAAAAGAAAACACAGTAATGTCATTGTCAGAAGTGAGCTGTCATAGATAGACAGAAGGAGAGGGGATCATCGTGTAACATCTAATAATCATCTTTAATGACGTTCAACACTGCTTCCATGTGCCTGTCTTTGAATTTATGCAGGTTATAAAAACATGAAAAGAACCTAAGTATCTGCTGTTTTATTTTTCTTTAGAAGAATACATTAGCAACAAGTCTACTTAACTCTAACAGCTATTCTTGGCATGTTTCCATGAAGCAAGCCGATGCATGCATACATTTGCTACACAGTGATTTACATGTCAAATATTTAAGGGTTCACATAGAGCCAAACTACAATGTCGTCATTATTCTTATTTTTTCATCAAGGGTTTGGAAGTTGCTTGAATTCATATACCCTCATTCTGGTCTAGCCACACATCTATCCGTCTATCTACAGATCTGTCCAACCTGGAAGAAGGGATCCTTCTTCTCTTGTTATTTCTGAGGTTTCTTGATTATTCCCTCTTTTTTTTTTTTTTTTCTTTCCTTATCTGAATCTGATAATCCGATCATGTAGGGTGTCATATGCTGTACAGGTTGCAAAGCCCTTTGTGAATGATTTGGGGCTATAGAAATAAAATCAACTACACTTGACAAGTCTATAAAATGTCAAAAATAAATGCCCCTCACCACTTCCCAGGGTCTACGTGTCCATGCAATCCCCAAAATGCCTGTTTTGTCCGACCAACATTTTCCCCTTACATTTGACATGTTAACATTTTAACAATAAATTATTATTTTTCATTTTAATTTTGATCATCAAATTAATGTTGGTTCATCTTCTGTTTAATCGAAACCTTCCAAATTTGTAGCACACTTTGCAAAACATGTTTTTTTAAATTTTTGGTTTGACTGCTCTGCGATCAGTAATGACGTGGTGACAGCGCGAGGTGTGTCTTGGAAAAATAGAAAAAAATGAAGAGGATGAGAAATACCATCTCAAGGCTGGAAGATAACGTCAGGTTGTCAGCAGCACTCGCTGCCTCTGCACTTCATTAAATTTTAATGGGATCTAAACAATGCAATGATATTTTGACAGATCCAAGAGGGTCACTTCCAATGATACTGTCATTAAAACATGATCACAGGATAATGACATTCCTGGCGGTCTCCACCTACAGCCCATCCAGTGCAGATGTCTGGCCGGACTGACTGACAGATACACACGCAAATAGATAAATCTGACCTCCAGTACTAAGGGTATTTCACATATAGCTGCCAGACGGGCCCTGCACCGAAAAAGTACTTATTAACAAGCCCTCTCTAAAAAAATAAATTAGAAGTGGCCCTCCCTGCCTATCTCCTTCAAATCAAACTCTAAAAGATTATTCCACATAATTATACTAAAGGGCAATTGGTTGATATGTGGTAGGGTCGGAGGTCGTGGCCTGGTATAAGCAATCTGTAGGCTTTGGTTGGCAGGCGTTAATACGCAACCAGGCGTCAGCCTCTAACCCTATTCCCCAGGCTGATTGCTACCTGTCACCTCCCTTCAACTCATGTAAATTGCATCAGCTTCCTGCAGGAGGAGGGGAGGGGAGTGGGGTGGGGTGAGGATGGGGATATGTGGATTTTCAGCAGCGTATGTGTGTATGCATTTGCGAATACATGCCTCCCTGTGTGTGTGTGTGTGTAAGTTGGGGCATGTGTCCACTCTCCACCAGTGCCGACCTGCTGCTGTTTGGCGGTAATGGTTTCTCGGGGCAATCAGAAGAAGACACTTTCTTGACTCATCTCCTTTAATGGTGTGTCCTCCTCAGGCTAAAATTGAACAGTCCCGACGTGGCCTAAGGCAGCCGATGAAAATTCAATAATTCGGCTCCGTCAACGTTGTCATTTTTTTTTTGGGTGATGGGGAGTGTAATTATACTGCAATAACATGAGGCCTGGACAGGGCTGTGTGTCGGTGTGGGGTTGTTCGGGTTTCACTAGCACCAGTTTGAGTGGGGTGCTGCATCCATCTGATACCAGGGCCTCAGACAAAACTCAGATTCTATAAGAAGAGCAGGAACATGAGTAACAATTTCTGTTTCTGTAAGATGTTAGATGATTGCATAGCTTAAATATTTGCTTGAAGAAATATAAAATGCTAAAAAGTCGGTCAAAGTTCCATCTAAATGATTATTCTTCAGTTCAGTAATTGTATGTAACCTCAAGTTAGTAATAAACAGCTAGAGATGAAGTGATTCAGAGGATAGACACACACTTTCCATCATGTCAACTTATGAACAAACAGAGTTCAGAGAAAGGTTGTTCACTATTTAATAACTCAATATGTTATCCTAAAATAAAACTTGATTTTAAAATGATTTTAGTCTTCTTTCTATAGATGGTGTGCATGTAACTGTACAGATTAGCCCATTCTTTAGAGTAACATAAATAAAAAGAAATCATTTTACCATATCGCCAATAGTAATAATATAATATATAAAGTAATGCAGTCTTTTTACAGTTGGTTTAAATATCATTCAATGCTAAATAAATTAGCCTGTACATAATGAGCGGTTGTTGGAGAACTGTTTTGCTGGGTCCTCTATATATATAATTTATATATCTAATTTCTTATATCAAGAAAGCAGCCATATAAATTTGTCACAAAATAATGAAGCGTACACTATGTATGGTTTATAAATTCATATTGATTTTTTTCCTCCAATGTCACACACAAATGTTTCACTTTCAGAAAAAAAAGGAGAGCGAATACATTTGAAATGGAGACTGGCTGTGACCGGGCCGCCCCGGTGGTGGTGGTGGGTTGAGGCAGAGATGAAGTGCGGGGCCCTATTTGGCTCTGACAGTTTTTATATGACATTATTATTCTCCGGGTAATAAATTTTGGCATGTTAAGATCTCCGACAGCAACGACATAAAATTCAATCAATGACGCCTCTTTTCCCCACCTTGAGTCTCGGGGCCCAGCAGCTCCGCCCGCTGATAGTTCCTAAATCAAAGCCAATGGGATTCTGCATAATTGTGCAGCAGAAGTGGCCCGGTGTTAGGTCGCGAGCGGTAGCTGCGCGGCTTTATGGAGTTAATGTGAATGGCGGTATAAAACACTGCTTCATAAAATACTGCAGCGCTGACGTATTGCCAAACAGAGTCCATGTTTATTTATAACTGCCGCATGCCTGCATGGAAGTGGTGGTCCATCACACCGCTGCTGTGGGACCAGACATCTTTGTTCGGAAAAAAAAGAATCTTAAAGTTGTACAACAGGTCGAAAGAATCATAAAACCCCCTGAAACACATAAAAGAGCATGCAGACTTTTACTTCAAACAAAAGAAATCTTCTTTTACTCCTCTGGTGCTGCAGATTTTACAGTTCCTTTAAAGCTTCCACTTTGGTGTTTTTCAGGTTTTACGATGCTGATTTGAAGTAACTCTGTTTACGGTGGCTTCATGTACACTCTTTTGTCTTCATGTCTACAGTAGGTTTTTCGCCAAAAGCTGGCTCATCCAGATACAGTCAACTGAAACCTCTTCC
Source organism: Nibea albiflora (assembly GCA_014281875.1). NCBI lineage: Eukaryota > Metazoa > Chordata > Actinopteri > Sciaenidae > Nibea > Nibea albiflora. The sequence continues at coordinate 4,765,254 of CM024791.1, read as the reverse complement.
CTACACACAGATGATCACCATTCAACTAAAGATCTGACTTCGGAAACCAGACTTGTATGTCATATTTTATTTTTATTCATTTCAGACACTTTGATAGATATCTGTCCCTCAATTCTGATTTGATTTTGTACAACTACTTAGCACGCAGTTGTTAAAATGACCTGTATTTGTTTTAAATCCATGACTGTTTTAAGCTCTCACTTACATGTGATTTCAATAAAATCAATTATTTAATTATTTTATATTATTATTGTTTTTTCCCCTGAATTTGAGTCAGTACTGTGACATATGATGTACTGTATGTGTCCTGCCATACATATACAGTACATGTATATCACATTGCAATATAAAACAACAAAGGCAGTTTGTGTTTCAGAATCACTGAAAAAGAGTTCGTGTTAACTGTGTGTGTGTGCGCACGTTTGTGCTCCTTTTCTCCATCTGCATGCTGCTGCTCGTCCTCCTGCTGATTGCTTTGATTGATCATTATCTGATGGCCTCTTAATTAGAATGCTAATGAGGAGGAGGTTTTCTGCCTGGCCCATCTCCTCTTCCGTGCCTTGTCTCTGAAATGAGGCGTGATGGAAATGCAGTAATGGAAATGACATGGGCGATGCGGGATGGATGATCCCCCAGTTAATAATTCCAATCTGTTAATCAATGGCCCGGTCGATTGGCTGCTGCACAGTGCGGCGACACAAAACCACAAAACCACTTGGTGTCAGCACCCTGGGTGAAAGGGATTGTGGGAGATGACAGTGATTTGGGGTTATGGCTGATCAAGTAGATTGGAAAGTGTCTCTGACAGTTTTTGTCCCAGCAAAACACACAACATTATTAACTTCTGTTTCCTTTAGTATCTGTAAATATCAGACTTTTAGAAATAAATTCATCATGTACATTTCTAATTACTGTATATATATATATATATGTAAAAGAAGGATTGATCCTCTGATAGACTCAGACTTTGTGCCTCTGCTCGCAAGGTTAGATGAACATAGAAACAAATCTTTTATTTTTTATTTTTCAGGCAACGGTCGTGTGGCACTGGGGGTGGGTTTGTTTGAGATCAGCGCGTGGAAAGAAAACGTATTAACAGCATAATAACAAAAGATTATGTTCATCTGGGGCGAGGCCCTCCGTTTTCTCGCCGGGCGCTGACTGTGAAGTCTTTATTCTGTGAGTCGGCAGCACGCGGCACCCTTAAAAAGGTTATTATGTTCCCTCACTGTGGCAGCACAGGCCCACAGAGCTCCGATATTGTGACGGGGGTCGCCTGTACCACATTAGAGCCAATAAATGTGCGTTGGCACTTCCTCAATTTAAAGTAAAGCCCCCTTTCCCTTCTACCTCCCTTCTTCATTCCTAATAGGGTATTCCAGCAACGCATCTAATAAGTTGTGGGATATCTGCAGTGGGATAGGGCTGAATATTTCTCTTCTCTCTATCGTCTGTTGCTGCAGTGGGAATTTGTCATCTGGCAGTTGTTACTTTGTGTGAAACACCGATCTTTAGTTTGTTTTTATCTTCAATTAATATCTCCTGCTTGTGGATCTATTTTATATCAAACTCAGTAGAATTTCAGGCTTCTTTATGTAAAGAATTGCTCACTTTTCACTTCATTTTTATTCACTTCATGTACTCTCCTAACATATCTTGAACAGGACTCCTTCTAAAACATCATCACACTGCACTGCATTGCACCTTTATTCTTAAAAAACTCCAGGTCCAGTGTGCGCACTGTGGCTTTTAAAGAAGTTAAGGATGGTGAATCTAAACACATTCTAAGCTGGGTTATTCTCTGATGCCTATCATGGGAGCTAATATCAACCTCGGGGATCATCCAAAGCCCACTGGGTCCGCAGAGGACTCCAAATTCATGAGGATGATATGTGTGTGTGTGTGTGTGTGTGTGTACATGTGTATGAAAGGGGCAGAAATAGAGATTTAATGATATTTTGATCATCTGTGAATGCTAACAACCACATCGCATCGTTTAAACGCGTACCTTCAGGAGCTGTAAAAAGTAAAAAGGCCATGAATAATTACCCCAACACACACACACACACCTCACATCCGTTACCACGTTGAAAGTCTGTAAGTAATGAAGAACACCCTCCAACGGCAGGACAAGCACTTTCGATGACTGATTGGTGATTGATTGCCCGCAGAGCACCTCCCTAACGGTCACTGTGTGAGGGTTTTTCTTTTCATCTGTTTCATCCTTACAGAGAAAGAGGTGAGGGAAAAGATAGAGAGAGGCAGAAGGAGCATGAATTCATTAAATGTGCCAAACCCTTGCCTCTAAAATTGATCTCCCCCCCTTCTTTTTTTTTTTTTTTTTGAGCCATCATCAGATCTCATCTGTATTCCAGATCCATTCCCAGATGATCCCACCTCGATCAAGAGGCAAATGCAATGGAATCATAAATCTCCTTTAAAATATCCCGCTTTAGAACATATGCATGTTCGGCAGGATGATGGGATCTAATTAAATAAGCCTCCGTTAACAGTTTGTGTAAGGGCTTATTTTTGCTGCTTATTCTGCAGTGTTAAATCTGTTTTAGGGATGAAAATACAGAGAAAATTCTGGATAAAGTAAACACGTTTTATTTGTTTTTAACGCGTCTCGTTACAGCCTTTAAGGGATTTCAAGGGTCAAGCAAAGACTAACCATCTGCCCTCCTTCTCCTACAATTAACATTGATGATAGTTTAAATAGCTGAGCAGAAAGGGCTCTAATTTACTCCCCTGTCTGAGTCAATTAACCAAATAATATATCCCGCCTTCTCCGATTGCTGCTCCACACTGAGAGAGAGGGAGAGAGAGAGAGACGTGACACGTCCTTCCTCCAACTATCCAATGGCACAATCCAGCAGTCTTGGTCAGCATGGCGTGTCTTTCTTAAACACGCATTGATTTGAGGCACCGCCACATTAAACATTAACCGGGGCGCCTGAGCATCTTGTCATGAACACCAGAGGCAATTAATAGAGCAGTAATGGTGGGGGTGACAGATCACTCAGACAGCACTGAGTGATGAGCGGTCTGTTACCACCTGTTCAGTGTGGAGGGAAATGAAGTCGAACCTTGGCACCCTGCTGTGAGACGCTGATTGAAATTTACAAGGCTACACGCTCGCCACTGACAGCCATGTCGGATTGGACACTTTGAGGAGGGTCAGACGCGTAACACGGAAAGCATGCGCCGCGCTAAGGACTGTAGGGACGGGGTGGGCTGCTGGTTATTTATGTGCATGCGATATTCTAGAGTAATTATCTATATTTAGGATAATTAGCGCGTCAGATTTCCAGGCCTGGCCTGGTTTGGCAGTAAGCATTACTACTTAAATTAATGAACACATTATTTTATTTTATGTCAGACAATTTGAATGCATGTACAGTAGCCCGGTAACGGCACAGACTCCTTTCACTGTTTCTCCAAGAGCAATAAAATCAGCCTCTTGCTCTTAATGTCTTCCCCTCTTTTGTCATTTGCTCCCTCTAACAAGGCTTGACAAGTCTAAAGTGTCCCTGTTTGTTCTCCTTTATCAGGCAGGCAGCTCCTGGCCTCTTGTATTCAACACACACTACACTGGAACCAGATGTCCTTTTGCCAGCGGCACAACTTTCAAGTTGACAAGGTCCCCCCAGAGGATGGGGGATGGATCGGTGGCAGGCAGAATTTGTGACTAATAGCCAGTTTGATGTGACAGGGCCCCGCCGTCTGGGGAAATTGAAGCACTCTCCGTGTCGATACCTTTTGTGTCTCGCTCAGTTGTAGGTTATTGTTGGCCTGGCCTTGGGGACCAAGAGCCGGGCAGTTTACATTGCAGACACTACGTGGTCAGCACCAACTTTTTATTGCGGCTATTGATTGGGCCCAGCCTCCCCGCTGTGGCTAATTTGCTTGTTAACATCAGTCTGGAGTGTCCCAGCCTCCATTTTGTCCCTCTCCACTCCTTTATCTCCACACACTGTCAGCTCACACACTTATTTCAAGCAATTCTGCTCCTCGCTCCTTGCTAGTCCAATACGAGGGGGCTATTTATTAAACAACTAGTTCTTAAGCTGTCATTTAATCAATACAACTTCCCTTCTCTCGCTGGCTGGAATTAAACACGAGTTAAACACAAACCAGGCATAATGACCTTTTTATGGGGCCCACTCAGGCAATGAAATTAACACCAGAGACTGTCCATTTATACCTATAAGCCTGTGTAAGTCATTAACTTCAGAAAATATCATTTTAAATGACAACACATGGTAGTCAGCAGGGCCACACACTTTCTGCTCCCACCCTCGCAGTCATATGTTGAGTCTGTCAGTACGCGGAGGAATGCCGTGGCTTTCTAACTAACAACAGACTGAATATATCTGTGAGAAAGAAAAAGAGAGAAGGCATGAATTTTATATTAAATTCCTTTGGCTAATCCAGTTCGCTGTTCGGTCCAGACTGAGTTTAGGCAAAATATTAATAATGCATTGAAAGGAGCTTATTTTCTTCCTGCTGGAATGGGTTTAGGGGACTGGTACTTTCTCAAGTTATGCATCTTGGTTATTTGTAAGCACCCAATAACTAAGCAGGTGACAGTTGATTTTATGAGATCTTAAGCCCCCCAAAGCCTGAGAACGCCCCTGGTTGGATTTCTTAATACAATAGAGAGATGGTATGAAAAGGAGTTAATGAATTGGTGGAATATTTTCATCCTGTTTCTTTGCATCCTTGAATACTGCTGCCTGAGGCAGTTCCTTAACCTTTTACAAGCCAGTTTACATTACAGTAAACAGCATCTTCATTCTATTGTTATTCTCACCATATAAGTAATGTGATACGTTGCTTGTGTTTCACTTAAAATTCACTGAATATCAACCTTTTGTATTAATCTGTCACATAATGTTGTTGGTCTTTCTGCTCAGGGAAGCACTAAATGGATTTGTCTGGCACAGACACACATGAAACACGATAAACACTACTTACTGTCACAATGTTGAACAGTTCTCACATGCCAAACAGTGCTTTTGGACTATTTCTCAGTCTGATTGCACTAGTCTTAGCTGTCTTTGCCTCGTCTCAGTGTAATTTTGGGTTTGGGAGCCGCTGCTGTCCTGTGGTATAGGGGCACATGGCAGGGTGGCTGTACGATATGGCACAGTGTGTGTGCCCCCCAGCATGACACATGTGCACAGACTCATCCCGCGTCCCCCCTCTGTGGACGGGTGTAAGGTTTCCCAGCATGCCGCAGCCTCTGAGAACATGGGAGCACCAGACATGGTGGCGAAAGCCAAGGGTGACATCAGCAACAACTGGCGCAAGATACCATAGAAACATCAATAATATTTCTCTTGGCATTTCAAATAAATCATATCATGGGGTAAAGAAGTCATTTTTAAGTTATAAACCAGGGAGAATTTTGGTAATACTCGTGTAAGACAACCTATAATCACAACACCCGCAGTCCTGTAACAATAATAATAATAATCATGTGTATGTTCAACTGTTATGAAGCAGAGTAAAAAATAATGAATTTTAAACAGATAATGATTATTTATTATCACTTAATTTAACATTTTTTATTGATAAATTTACTATTTTGTCTATAAGATGTTAGCAGATAGTACAAAATATGCCAGTTTTTAATCACTCATTTTTAATTTTCTATAAACCAAGATGCCATCTTTAAATTGCTCTTTCTATCTGACCAACTTTTGAATTAATTTGCTGTCATATGAGATAAATAGAAACACTGAATGTTTCTTGAAAAATTGCTGAGATAATTTGACTGAATATCAAAATAGTTGATAGTAATTTTTTTTTCCCATCCATCTAATCGATTAATCGACTTATTAATAGGCAGCTCTCATTATGCTTCTGCATATTCTTCATGTCTCTCACACACAGGCAGTATGTTAGATGACATCTCTCTAACTGGACACAGAGGTAAACAGTGACCACTTAAATGCTGCCCTAAGGGGGCCGGATACTTTGACCTCGCCGCGACCCCAACCTGACCATAACCCTGACCTTCATCTGACCTCCAACCTCTAAATTTAACCCTAACACCAGCTCTCAGCCCGGCCTGCACCCTTCAACCTGATGGCCCGTGCCTCAGAGGCACATCTGCTTTGGGATCCAGCCTTTGAACGGAGGAGAAGAAAGACGGCGAAATCTGACTCCCAGATGAAATCCACTCAATTTCTCAGTGATCCGCTACCGTGAGACAAATGTTGATCTTTCGTCACTGAAGCGAAAACAGCAGTGTGGCTCCGGCTCCGGCACTGGCCCCTCCCAGAATGCATCATGTGCCAGTGGCTGAGTCTCTGTGGTGCGTTTCTTCGCCGCTCGCCGTTTCATACTTTCATGGAAAACTTGTCAGGCATGAAAGTGGGCTTTGCTACGACGTCAACATCAATTGGTATTTTTGTCAATAAGGCAAAAAATAGAGATTTCATGGATCATGTATTTTATTTAAATATCATTCGCAAGGGCACTTTTCATTGCAGATTTCTGGAATTCAGTATAAAATGAAGTGAAATGAAATGAAGTATAAAAGATACCACCAAAACATTAGGGTATGTAAACCTAAACAACATTTGACCTCTTCACTTTTTGTGTGTAGCTCTGCAGTATTTAGTCTGCACCAATTTTAAAAATCTGTTGAAATTGCTGGTGTATTCTAAAAAATATTGAAATATATAGTGGCTCCAACAGATCCACTCCTGTTTTAGTGTTCAACTGTTGAGGCAACAAATCAAAGTGAAATCGCTGCACTCAGACTCACTTGTAAGGACACATATTTATCTCTTTTTAAAGCGGTCTTTACATTTGCCATTTCACCAAATCTGCCGAAGATTACTCTGGTCTCCCATGTTGAGCGTTCTGCCATGAATCGGCCTATGGGCTCATCTCAAACGCGGTGGTCTTTTTGATACATGGGCCTGCGGACTGGCCCAGGAGCAAAAGAACAGAAATAAATTTCCCCTCCTTACCCTTCCCTCCCTCTTCTCCCTTTCCCCCGTGTCCCTGTGACTCCCAAGCCTGAGCTGTACTTTTCATCCCAGCCTCGGAAATACTCCCCCACGGCTTCTGGCTTTAGTTCCTTTGCGGCCTAAATCTCTGGACCCCGGAGCTATCGTGGTCCTGGTTTGCTATGGGTGGTCACCGGGAAAGTTGTAGTCTTGCAGTATAGTGAGAATTAACAAGAAAGAGAGCACACATTTTGAGTGTGAGAGAGAGAGCGAGAGCGAGAGAGAGAGAGAGAGAGAAATACCACTGCATTAAGCAGACATCCTGTTAAAAAAATTCTCCCTTTTTGAATCCAGATGCTCATATTGCATCTGACAGTTGTTGGGCGGTAAAGTTCATGCTTTAAAGGGACTGGCTTTCTGTTTCTGTTTTCAGCTTTAGCCTCCTAGACTGTAATGAAAGCAAAACAGTAGAAAATTCCCACATTATTAAATAAAACATGTCAGTGGCCACGGGCCAAACATTGTCACGCTAACGGGAGCAGAGCACCGTGATATTCAGCTCTGTTGTAATTTTTGAATGGCTGATGCTGTGTAAAATATTTCAAATAATTAAGAAATAAAATATTAAACCGGTGTAGAAAAAATATGCAGTATTAAACACAGAGTTTCAGATCTTTTTCAGACATCCTGTGCTGGTTATTTTTTGCTGCTTTGACAAGACAGAAGCAAAGCCGTGACATACATTTCTACCTTTACAGATGCGATATCTGGTGTCAGTGCAACATTTAGAGGCCCTGTTCGAACCAGAGCGCCCATCAATTTATGCACTCGCGGTAGCAGTCAGTCAGAGGCCCCCAGGCCAGTACAGCCAGGGTCATCTGGGGGTCACCATTACAGCTCCCCCTGACCTTGGCCGAAGCAGTCTATTAATAAGACAGCTCCGTGTCCAGTGCAGCTGAATGATATCCTACAGCAGATTAACATGCTGAACAGGTCTTAAAGAAAAGATTTTAATATCGGTCTGACAGCTGTTGTGCTTCATGGAGTGAAAACTAAAAGGCTTAATCAGTTTTTCTGTCACTTTTATTAGTGCCTATCTCCAACTGATATAGGACAATAATTTAGGGCTGCTACTGAAGATCGTTTTGATTATTGAGTCATTTGCCAATATATTTTTTTTTCAATTACCTGACTAATCATGTAGCGTGTAAAGAACTACAGGGCTGCACAGTGACAAATAACTCATTCATTTTCACTGAATGATATACTCAGATCACCATGATGTGACATTTGTTTGGGTGTGTATCAGACAAACTGTACACAATTTTACGTGCATAAACATCTGCATCTTCTACTATCTGAATATTGGATTGGGTTTGGAATTGGAATGTTGCAATTTTAATTTCAACAAATTCCTGCACATTTCATCATACTTGAATGTAACACAAGAATTGCGCAGGAATTTGTCTTAATAAAAACATAATAACATTGTGCCAATAACGAGCAATAACTTTCTTTCTTTTTTTGTAATACATCAGAAACTACAAACACATTATTTTTGTGCAGAAATGTCTTCTTGGCTTTTATGTAGAATGATTGTCATGAAATGATGTGAGATGAAGATGTTTTTCCTGCCTTTCTCGGCGTGCTCTGAGGTACTCTCTCTCTCTCTCTCTGTCTCTCTCACTCTCTCTCTCTCTCTCTCCCCACTCCCGACGGCCTTATCAGAGGAATCCTGTCCATGAGATCCAGATGGGAAAAGATGAGCAAACACAAGACATGGCATAGATAGAGACATTAATTACCTTTTGAAATAGCAAGTTTTCCAAGGTCTGGCTGGATGAGTCTGAAATGAAAATATAAATACCCACCAATCACATCACATGCACCTTTAGGTCAACTACAATAATTTAATTGGGAGACAGTGTTGTTATCTCTTGCTGATAGATGGCGTCTTTCATCTTCTGTTCCTGAACGCCAGAGAGCCAAATATAATAAGGATGTAAAGGATTTGCTGTGACATGAAAAACTTTTTTTTTTCTTTAGTTGTTGTTTGCATTGAATGTAACGATAAATTTGATTTTGATCTGACTCCAGTCCAAAGACATTGCCAATTGATTCCTCGAATGATGATATGGTGCATCTCCTTGTTAAAACATGCGTTTGTGGAAGAAACAGTCACAGGTCATCTTCTAGAAAATCCAGTAAATTCCAGCATGAAATGTACAGAAGCTACATTGTTCGGGATACCGCTGCTTTGAAATCCACGGTATTGCGAAGGAGGCGGGGAGGTATAGGACGCTGGGCGGATGAGAGGGGGGGAAAAAAAAACATGCCCACCCCCCCCCCTCTGGCTTCCCTCTCTTCCTGCCTGTCTTCTTCTCCTGGTATCCTCAACACCTTTCTTTGGGATTTACTTATATGAAAGGATTGAAGATACACCTGGCTCGACAGACACTGTGCTACTTTATTAAACCTCATGCGCCAAGTACGGCACCGTATTAAAATTGAAAGAGAGGCAGTGAGAACCCGATTCCTCTGGATAGGCAGTGTGAAATCCTTGGTCAAAGCACCTCGGATCTGTGTCTCCTCACACTCTCTCTGAAGCACGGGGAGGCCCTATTGATATTTAGATGATGCTGTCGTAGGTTTTTTTTTTTTTTTTTTTATAGATATAAGATATTGATTTTAAATTGCGCATTAGGCCTATTCCACACTGCGTGCTATATCTTAAAGATGGGCCACTTCTCCCTTCCCCAGGCGCTGTCTTACGTGTGGGAATTTGTATGGATTTTTTGGGGCTTGTTTGCAGTGATGGGGGGAGCGAATGCAATAAGTGCTCCATTACTTACACAATCTGTGAGTACTCAGAAAATTAGTCACCAGTGACCTCTTGGCCTCTCTCTCTCATACTCATTCGCAGTCAAAAGACCTGATGGGAATAAGAATAAAGTCAAACTAATGGGATGGTGCTCTGGCGGCTAAGCAGCCCCCGCAGCTGCAGCATCCTGTCAGAAATGATAAGACTGCACTGTGCGTCAAATTAATAAAGTCAATCGCCGTTCTGACTGATGAAAGATGACGAGACCAGACATTCAACAAATGCATGTATCTAATTGAGAAGCCATATATGTGAATGAACAAACCAGCGCTGTGGCACCTCATGATTGATGTAGTTTCAATATTCTCTGACTAGCTCCACTACTGAGGAGTGAGGTACTTTACATTTCCATATCTGCAAACATCATTAAAAATGTCTAAAATTGGATTCTGCCTGGTTGTCAAATTTGTAAAGTAACTCTACATTTAGTGTGTACATGTGTAAAAAAAAATGTCTGACATATGGTTAATAAGTCCTATTTAATTTGACATTATGAGTTAACATCACTTTTTCGGCACTAAATTAATGTCAATAGTGTTCATACTGCCGGACGTGTCAAAAGGCTGAACAGAGCATACAGTGACCAGACAGTGCTGTAATGGGTCTGAGTGCAGGTGTTTCGCACTGCTTTAATACCCTTTTCCATTTCCATTGATCCTACTGCTGTATCACAGTCCAGAATAATACACGTGTAACCATAGCAACATCTCAATCAATCGCCCTCAAAACACTGCAAACTAAGACTGAGCAGCTCTGCCACTTTGCTTTTATGTGTTTAAGCTGCTGTCCTCCTTAGCCCGCCACAGCACCACATACACACTTACACGAAGGTGCTGTAACAAAACGAGACACACGCGCTGTATATGAGTACAGTCAAATGTGAGGGGAAAAAAAGTCTGCCTGAGAGTCGTGACTTCGTGATTTAAGAATCTTATTTCCATATTACAACTTCAGTTGTCAGTCAGCCACAGACAATAACAAAGATTCTCTGTGGTTTAGATGAGAATTATAATCTCACAAAAGCAGCCAAAGCAGTCATGTAAACAAAACGAGAGACTTCACGAACTACATTGAACTCACTATAACATTTAAAAGGGTTCAGTCAGAGCTTTATTTTGAAAAACAACTAAGATTTAAGCAGCAATGAATCTCTAACAGTCGTGTTGCTCGCCCACCAACTCAGCTCTGCGAGTCAAGAAAGCTTTTATCAAATTGGTTCCACTTGGCTGCATGAAATATGCTCAGGTGTTGGCTGTGACTTCAGGGGCAAGTCAGTGTCTGACCTTCAGCCCGGTGATTAATAAGCTGTTATAAAGTCTTGGGGAACAACAGTCACTGTTCCAGTTTCCATCTCCAAACAACTTTTAATGAATTAGATGGAATCGGTTCGGTGAAGTAGGACTGAACAAGACACAAGGCACATGGCTCGCACCTTTTCTAACAAAGGCTTTTTAAATGTTTAATCCAGACGTTACCTTAATCAAATGGAATATTTTCAGAATTACTTCAGAAATATGCCATTGCCCTCACTATAATAAGTTTCTTTTGGCATTTTCATACAGAATTAGAAACTCCATCATCTGCAGGCAGGTCGAAGTTGCCTGCGAATGGGAATTCATGCTCTGCTATAGAGAAGGGAGGGTAGGTGATGTAAACTTACAGCACTTCCTCTCAGTTATTTTTAATGGAAATAAAGTAGGATCAGCACAAATCGAACAAATGATGAGAAATGACCTGGCAGAAGGTTGTTTTCTCCCTCTGAGGTGATTCCCTCTTTTCCCTCTCGCTCTCTATCATCCTCTCTCTCTTTCCCTGTTCATCTCGCCCCCTATATGTCTTTCTCCCTCCCTTTTTACTGTCGCAAAAAATGAAAGGCCTTGCATCTTCCTGGCCATACGTTTCCCCTTCATGGAAAAAAAAAATGCAAAAGAAAGCAAGACAAATCACAGTGATGCACTGCTTAATTTAATAAATAAAGCTTTAGAAACCTGATCATACAACACACTTGTCTCCATAAAGTAGCACGAGGGGACTGACTATTGCCAGATGCCGCTGGATGTCTCTGAACAAAGAGGACACACACATGTAATCCCTTTGGGTTTGGGGCGACACTGTCTATTCGATGGGTGCCAACAGAACGCTCACTCGGTATGACTGACTGTACTTTGACATCACAGGGAGTGGAGGAAAGATACTCCCTCTTTATGAAGAGTAAGATGGAAAATCCATTTACACGAGCTGACTCATAACCAGAAAAAAGAGCGTGTTTTAGCTTTCAAAGTGAATCCATGATGAAACTGTGCTGTATGTATGGAAATGTGGAGGCCCAGATGTCTACAGGGGAAACAAAATCTGTCACAACTCTGCGGGACTCCAGATTTGTTTGAGTTAGGAGGTGAGCTAAGCAAAAAGAAATCAGCTGCGGTCGGTCAACAAAGCTTAACAAAGAAACCTAAGAGAAATGAGGCTCTCGGCAAGGATCTGCGATACAGTCAAGCTGGATGTTTTTTTTAATTTTTTTTTATATGTTTTAATGAAATAATAAAATACAAGTTAAGTAAATACCACGTTGATTAAGATTGTGTCAGGACCGTACAGCAAACATGCATCACTATATGAGCATTATATAGAACAAGAGTGCAGATACAAGATTCCACTGAAAAAAAAAGACCATCGTGAGCACAAAGCAACATGCAGCAGCATTTAACTTTCTGTTTTCATGTGGACCATACTATTACTGCGATACTACAACTATATTAGTAGCATTGCATTTGTATCTATATCGTGGTGTGATCTTTGTCTTTACTGATGCTATACTATACTATTACCTATATTAGGACCGGCACCTCCTGTAATTTTGTTGTGCTTACAGTGTGTCTGTTGTACAATGACAATAAAAGCTTTCTATTCTATTCTATACTCATGTTGCATTCACACGCAGGACACACCCTCTGCTGTTGCTGCTATTCTCTGCCAGCCTCACCTAAATTTATTTTCCTGCCCTATACCATATACCATCTGCCTAAATCAATATAAATATCTGACAGTTAACATTTAATGTTAATAAACTGATTAATATGCATTGTGTGGCAAATATAGCTGGGCGATTGTTTGCCTATTTCTTTTCTCACAGTAAACTTCAAAAGTAATGCTCTTTCCCCCTCCTGCATGTAATATTAGAATAAATACCTTTAACTTCATAAAAATACTTTGATAATAGTTTATCTTACTCTCCTACTTTGTTCTGACCCAGGAGTTATTTAACACAGATTAAGTCATGTATTAAAGTCATATTAATGTTTTGAAACGCATTCTTAACAATAACAAACACAATACTATATATATTTTTTTCATGTTTAGATTGGCATCTAGTGTTTATTGTTGGGAAGTCACCAATTTTGTCTGCTTGTGGTTTGGTGCTGGGCGGGTAGTGTACAGTTAGTGTATCGGAATCTTTTCAATGGAAACAAAGCTGGTAAGTTGGCGGTTGAAGTATGAAAAAACTGCTGAAGGCCGCAAAAAACAAAACAATATGCTAAAAGGTGTTAAATCGCTCTCTGGAACAGGAGGACGACTGCAGAGTCGAGCGATAATTCCCCCTTTCACGTTACACGTGTTGATTTTAGCTATTGGTACTATAAAAGTGTTTATTAGTGCAGCTCTAAAGAAAGTTTTTCTTACCAACAAATGCTGCATTGAAAGCTCTAGAAAAAAAAAAAGACTTTAAGATCGAATTCAAGGTAACATGACTTGCCCTCCATATGTGAAACCATATTTTCCTCCTTGAAGGATTACATTGGTTTATTGAATAAAGTATGTATGCCATGACTGAGAATGAAAGATCTGATGAAATTCCTTTGTCATGGGTGGGGAAAGACGATTATTTATGGTGTTGTTTTCGCTTATGTATCCCCTTAATTAAAACATATTGGCTTCCAAAAGCAATATATGAAACAAATTGCTTTGGCATGGCTGTGGCAGTTGGAGGACAGACTCTGCATATTGGCAGATCAACTGAGATGGGATTTGGAGTCTTTGAAACTACATTTGTGCTTCAGACTATGGTAATGAGGCCTAGCAGAATGATATCACCATCCCCAAATATTTAGTTTGTCATTTTGCGGTAACAGGCCCCTCTGAGCATGCATGTGTGTAACATCATTTCTGTGTGCTTGTGTGCAGCAGGAGGGGCGGATGAGCATCTGGGAAGTACTTCTACTCATTACATATAATTTTCGAAAATTACCTGTTTCATAAGGTAATCATTATTGTGGAATAGTTTTTGCTATGGTACGGCTACTATGTAATCTCAGAACTTTTACTTTTTAGTATAATATTTAGCATTCCAGTACACAGGTTATTACTCGTATTTAAACTACTGCAATCCAAATAAAATTGGATTTCATCACGCGTTCAACAGTTGCTGTTTTCCTTCAACAATTCACATCCTATATAATTCTGTGGCATATTATTTGCTTTTCAGTACTGTATAGAGCATGTGCCCACATCTGTGTGTGTGGGAGTGCAAACATGTGTGTGTGTGTGCGCGTCTGTGTGTGCACCAGAGAAAGATGGTTTCAATCGGCTGTCTGTGACAGTTTCAGCTGGGACCAGGAGGAAACCATGAGACAACCCCTCCTCAAACAACACCGAGGGGTGGCCGTACACTGCAGCGATAATGGCCCCTTTGAAAACAAGTAGGCCCTCCCCTCCTGTATTTTGGAGGGAACATATGTTTGCCTGTCTCTACTTCTGTCAACAGCCTCTACTACAGTGGGAAAGAGCATAGAGAGCGCTCGGTCCTCGTGTGCTGAGGGGAGGAGAGCTTCCCCGTCAGGCACGGCTGATATGACGACTCATTTCACAGCAATGCACTGGTGTGGTTTCTCTGTAAACATGGGTATGAAAAATGCTTTTTGGGAGGCAGAGGTTTGTGGTGAAGACGAAAACATGACATAAGCCCTTACAAAAAAAAAGGAGAAGAAAAAATGCCCTATCTAAATTGGTAAAAGTTTCTGTTAGCCAAACCAAACTCTACCCCTTGACCTCTCTCTACCCCCAACTATGAGTCTCACTCTTTCTGTTCTTCAGAGAGTGGATACTGAAACCAGATGTTTTTAACAGATAACAAATGTCAGAGGCTATAGCCGACAGCACACCTGGTACAGTACAGACAGGGTGACGGGCTCAGTCCATGTGAACAGCATGACTTTCCCAACTCTTTTCTGATCCTGTTTTTTTCTTTGCAGAATCAGCGATCGATTGAAAAGCAATAACTCTTCATAAATGTGTCATAAGACAAAAAATGTACACCTATAAATAATGCTGAATCATCAAAGATGGAGAAATTATATGTATTTTCACACTGTTGCACGTCGCAAGCTCATCAAGCAATTTTTAAATTTATTTTTTGGGTTGCAAAATAAATTTTAAAAAACTGCTAATTAAAAAATGTCACAGTACAAGCATGCTAAACTCAGATGCTGAACATGGCAAACGTTATACAGTTCAAAGCACCGCTGAGTGTGTGTACAGCCTCACAACAAAGTCATATACAGCTGTTGTGGCTCCAGGGATAGATGCAGGGTGTTTGATGAATTGTCTCAAGTGATGTCACTTGAGTCAGTGTCATTTGGGTCTGAAGACTAGATGAAAACAAAGTGACAGTGGCTGACTTGCCTTGTGGGTAATGTCAGGGCCATATTTTGATAAGGCCTGAAAACAATTCCTGGAATAAAAATGTTGATCTCTTCAGTTCCGCTGCGTCAATTTTGATGACTTTTTACTTTTTAACCGTCCATCATGAGTCCGACAATGCTATAGGGGGGGGGGGGGGGGGCGTCTAAAGGATTGGATTACAGACTAGGTCACATGTGTTCATGTCACTGTCACACACAAATACGGCATGACTAACATCACAGAATTAATTTTCCATGTCGGTATTGACAGCCCGAAGTGACCCTGAGCTATTATGAGGCACTGCCTCTGATCTGCGGTTCACTTTTTCTTCAGGACTGACATCATATGCACTGTCTATAGTAATCCTCCCATTCTGATCAGGGCTTTGAGCCAACACAGAGACCAGTAGGGGAGGGTGGTCTGGTCCCCCACTCTCTGATGATTGATGACGCTTCTTGTGACACTGACAGAGAGGGATCAGCAAAACAACCAACAACTTCTGCATAACTCTGCTTGAGCCAGACGCCAGCCACGCTATTGTGTCATCAACACTGGCGCACACACACTGAGACACCAGTAAACACATCCGCCCACCAACTCACACACACATATTGAGTCACTCAAAGAGATGGGCTTGATTTATTATTGCCGAAACATAGTTTCTCATACATTATAAATGAATGCTGGACATGTTTGCACCCTAATACGCGCTATAAAAAGATGATTATCTTCTGTTCTATATGGATTGGATTACTCCTCCACCTGTGCTCCCAAGCTCTCAATTTTAGCTGTCTTCTCTCCAAAGTCAGCTTCTAGCCACCTGTTCTGATGACCATAACACTCCCTGGGAACCAAAAACATCCACTGCAAAAAATATCCATCTACTGTATGGCCGGGCATCAAAGCACGTCGTCTAGAAATGACTAGACTGTAAGATCTTTATGAGGTAAATCTGTTTCACGCCACCTGAGGATTATTTTCAGAGTTTTAAACATCATTCTATCCTCAGTGATAACATTGTACTCACCAGTGACTCACGTCAATAGTCGACGTTTGGGAATGCAGCTCTGAAAATATGTTTGATGAGGAAAGAAACACGAAAAGTCAGACATTTAGACTGGCTTTAAACACATCACCAGGTTAGCCAAACTAATTTATCCATACATTTGATCCAAAATGTCTATCCAAACTGTCTCAGTCTGCTGTGTATGCACAATATCCATACCTCCATGAAAAGTGGTTCAGATAAGATGGCTGAACGGTTGGCTTGTTTACATCCTGTCTGATCAACATATTTCTCGTCCCATCTGACTCTGATTAACACGTTTCCACCACGAGCCCATTTATTTATGATGTTTGAAAAGGTGTGACATATCGTGGATTAAACACCATGCATTCAATACATAGGTGCCAGATCCCAGTACTTAGATTAGCTGACTGGAGAACAGGGACTTTTTTTACAGTGTGTTCACTCTTAAATCATAATTTTTCAGTTTCACTCTTGCAGCTGCCCAGATCTATGATTTACAACTTTAATGTCTCGGGTGACTTTCGTTTTATTGAGTTATCAATTTCTCTACATAAAGAAGTTTAACAAACTCCTGTGTTAACTCACAGGACATATAGAGATGACATTTAAAGAGTTGGCCATTAACAATATATCTGGTTGCACTCAGGATGGGCCATTTTATTGCAGAGTGCATATCAAATAATGGCGTCTGTTGGCACATGGATGTGAACAGGACACATCAATATTTCCGCAACTGCCGGCGAGCCACAGACTGTCCCATGGTCGCTCCCATTTGGCGCCAGCCATACAAACCCAGAATTCCTCACTTCATAAAAAATTGTTCGGGCCCATTCACAGTGCTCGGTAATCAATACTACCGGCACAGCTGTTAGACCATAAAACAGCCCCTAATTTGGAGACAGAGCCTTGCTTTCTGTCAGTAGACTTCAATCTGTTGTAAGAGGTTAGCTAACTCACCTAGACGTGGGTAAAAATGACAGTGAACGCGGTGCTAACAAAGTCGGGATTGTTATTTTCACCCTCGCCCTCACTTTAAGTCTGTTTTTATATATCTTGAGTTCTGTTGCAGGACTCTGTCAATGAAGCTACTCCTTTATATAGCTTGAATTTAACTGTAGAAAACATTTCTTCCGTGGTGCATTTTATGGCCCTGAAAAAATGAAAATGCTAAATTCAAATGATCGTAAATGAGGATGAATAATTGTACCTTAATTGTAAAAGTCTCCCCTGAAGTGAAGACTTTTCCTGGCCAGTGTTTTCTTCTTCACAGAAAGCTCAGCAGTGAAATACTGTACTACAATGCAGCAGTGCAATCTGATACGTTTTAGACGAGACCTTGAAGTTGGCCAGAACCACATCTATCAGTGACTAAATCTGTCCTTGCATTCTCGGGGAAGACTCTCAAGGATGAAGCAAGTCTTCAAAAGCATCTCTCCCTTTTGATGTAAACTTCTGTGACTGGTAGGGTGCCTCTTCAGCCCCGCCGTCTTTTAATTGATTATGTGAGGCAGAGGGCACTGTATTGTAAATGAGGTGATAGACAAAGACCGCAATGCTCAGTAGCTTCACCCTCTGTTATTTTCCGCTACAGTGGCGGTTAACAGTAAAGAAAATCTCAATGTATCATTCGAGGAAGAGGTCATGGGAACATTCACCGCTAAAAGGAAATCATAAGAAATAGAGAAACGTGTTATGTAATATAAAAATATCGGAAACCTGATCCCAACATTTGTCTTATTCACTAAATGCACTGCAACAGATGGAAAAGAGGTTTTGTCCGAAAATATCATAATACATGTTTCTGACAAGAATATGGCTAATTAATAGTGAAGCTGACTCAATCTCACGAAAGACATTGCAAATCTCCTGCCATGTCTCCCACGTGTCATAAGCTCCTGTGAGTTGCAACATGTGCATATTCATTACATAGAACAGTTAGCTCACACACACACGCAGCATTGTCCTTGTGCGCTCACTAGCAAAACAAGCAGAAGAGTCAAAATCAGCTTTTTTCCCCCCGGTGGTAAAAGGAACGTTGTTGCTAATAGACTCCAGTGGTGGAAATAAAATAAATCTTTAGACTCCGCGTGCAGCCAGGACACCCTGACATTTGAAAGTCTTTTATGGTGCTGAATGAGACATGGAGTCAAAAAATACAATTGTGGCGTATTGATTCTCAGCTGCCTGTCATTATTCCCAGGTTGATTGACAGGAGGAAATTGGTTACGTTAAGCATTTCATATGTTATAGGGGCTGACATTTGTTTGCCTGCTCCCTATGTCAATGTTGTTGGAGAGATCTGTAGCTTTATGAGATAGCATTATACACTGACTGTGGCTTTTGTGTGATGTCCCAGTGTTTTTCCTGACATAATTTAAGATATATTAAAAACCAGCAGAATCTTGAGGTGTTTAATGCCAATATTATTGTCTTCCTCCAGGGGATCATGTATGTTCATAATCGGCGGGAGACGTGTGCATGCGCGCATATGTGCACTGCATGCTGCACACACACACACACACACACACACACACACACACACCTAGAAATATATTCCCTGCATGCTCTCAGGCGTTGAGAATGTCAATGATAGTCAATTGAATCCATTTTGATTGAAATGTGTCGACACTTTGCATAAGAAAAAAGTGCGCAGTGACTTGATCACGCTGACAGTTGGCTCACCTGAGCCTGGCCTCGCTGCGGTATTTGATCCACATTAGCACAGACACATATCTCTAGTTTTGAATTCATGTCCACCTGGCTGGAGCGCCAGTTGGTTCAGGTTTTATATTTCTGGTCCAGATATGTGTCAATCATAGAAATGCATTCAGGTTTTAAGCTACTCTACTGTGATTACTATGCTACCTTTTCTACATTATTAAGTATAGCTCTGCCTCTTTTTTCTCTCACTGAACTACTTCCTGTCCACTTTTTATCTTAATGGGATTAACATCAAATTGAGGTAATGGCTTTGTTTAATGGAAAATAAGGCCCAGAAATCTGAATATTCAATTTGGTTGTACAGTCAATAATCGTCCTATTTAATTATAACACGCTGAGAACACACTGTGGGTGATGGGAGTGTGTCTTGTTATATTTTTCTTTAAATATTCTCATGCACATAATAAAACACAAACATACATCACCAGTCACTTTATTAAGAGGATAGTTTGGGTATCAAATCATATCAGCCTTCTGAATGAACAGGTTTAAGACACCTGGTTCACTTCTTCATGTTTGTGATCATTTCCTCCCCCCGCTGACACATCAGACTGATTTCTTCTTTGAAGAGTGTCCTCCTCTTAATAAAGCAGGAATCGCTATCATGTGAACAATAATTATTTGCATACTGGAGGCTATACACATGATTAGTCCCATGTTAACATTCACCTGATAATCAGTTGGTAGTTTTTAGCCCGTTGGCTAATACTGGCTGTAGACGTGCCAAAAAAGTTCGCAGGTTTCTGAGGTGACTTTTCAAGCTGCAACTTGTAGTAGAGGCCGAAAGACACACTTAAAATCGACGTATCAGTCGTATACAGTGGTTTAATGCATAGAAAACACTCCACAAGGCCAAGGAAGACACCAATGTAGTCCCTGTAAGGTTAATAAAACTACAAAGTATTTTACATAGCTAGTCTTCAGTGTTTTTGTGTTTATTCTGAGGCGTGAGTCTGTAAAAACAGACCCACCTTAGACCAGTAGCATTCATTGTGCTTGCCCTTTATTGGCTATTTCAGAGTTATTCTCTGCTGGTCAACCCCAAAAGCAAATGTTTAGATGTTACTTGCCTAGCCTTTGTGTTACACTAACAGAAACACTGTCCATATAGATCTTCAGTCCTGGGTCAACATCAGCTTTTAGCTGGACTGAGCTGTGGTGAGGTCAGCGGATCAATAGTAAGAGCATCTCCACAGCACGTGTGTATATGACATCATGTCTAATGTAAAACATTTCTCCGGATGATATTAATAGTTTATCTCATACATGTGTTTAAACAGGACACGTCATAAATCTGTCCTAAACTGACACTAGTGCGCTGGTGAATATACCCTGGAGCTTATTCCACCCAAGGTGAACCAAACATCTTATCTCTGCACAACAGCTCATCCTTAGCCCGAAGCCGCTCTTGTTGGGTTTAGTATTAACCTGCCTTCTTCTACTGTTTGATGGACATCGCCAGGTGTTTGAGTGGCTCAAGGGTGCGGCGGTCTTTAGTACGGGCTGTTTCATTGTTGTATCCTAGTCAAAAACATTGCTTTGTGAGCACATGATAACAGGCCTTGGGCTGGAACAATCCGACTGTGGTGGTTTCCCCTTTATTGTGTTTGCTGATGATTTTTTTCTTTCTTTCTTTTTTTCCACAAGTACTGTGGCTTTAATTTAAAGGCCGTAGCTTGTTCAGCTAAACTAAACTGATAAATAGGACTATTATATCGTACACTATACCTTTTAATTAGATGCAGTGTGTGTTCGTGGGCCAACATTTTATTGCCACCTGCTTCATAAAATACTTCATGTACAAAAGTGTCAGCAATTAGTAGCCTGTTCTGCCCCGTCTCATGATAATTTATGAGTTAAAGTGCTGATCAAGGCTTTATTAACCTTAGAGCAGCATTGCATATAAATTAGTATTTTTGTGACCTGGTGCACCCAGTTTCAGAGTCGTAAATATGGACAGATGCATTTGCTATTATTATTATTATTTATTGCTTAAAAAGACTACAACAGTCAAACATCAAGCAAGTGCAACAACACAAGACATTGCAGCCAGATAATAATTTATTATGCCTTTTTTTTCCCCCTTGAAGCTTTCAGCAACAACAAAAAGTCCGTCCCAGATTTACTCGTCCGGCAGGTTCTTGCTCGTTGGTCCAAAAAAACGCCTGTGGTACAGACGCTAACCCCAGCGCTCTAAGCTCACAGTCCAGACAGCCCAGCTAATAAACTGAGCTAACATTAGCACATACATTCAGCACATAGAGCATTTTGCAGCAGGTCGCCTTACTGTCCATCAGGAAACCCATCAGAGTTCAGACAAAAGAGGGAAAACCAGAGCGTACTCTCTCTATAAAACATGATTCAGTTTCACCAAAACAAGTGAAATAGTCGGTGGTGTGTGACTCACTGCTGTAAACATTACATACCTTTGGGAGCACAAAGTGGGAATGACAGAGACACAATTCACCTGACTACACATCTAACGTGGCATCGACATGATTTTAATCCCGTTACTTTATGGTAGAAATGTTACACAATGTTGCTATTAATATCTTCCATAGATGTTGTACTGTACACAGAAGAAATGACAAAGTCTCGGAACTGAATGTTAAAAACTTTGTTATTGAACATAATCCAGGAATTTGCAGAATCATCAGATATCAGCATTGTTGCCTGACAATTGAGGTGATCAAGCAGGGTGTTTCCAACAAAAGCTTTCATGATCTGGGCCACTGTACTGTTGCAAAAGAATTGTACTCCAATAATACCTTAATATTTCTATCAGTGAGGACGTCTACTGGATGTGGACAAAAGCACGTAATGTCAATGTGTCAGATCTGTGACATCTGCATTCCTCTTACGTTAATCACTACAATGATCACATGTGATGACTGGAGGCCTGATAAGGCCTGATCTGACTCCAGGCACATTAAAGATTCATGCATGCCTGTGGGATATGAAGGTCTGGGAGATGGTTTGTTGTTACTAGTCTGTGAATTCTGGGAAACCTTAAGTGGGGGGAAATGTATTCCATGTAATCCCTGGATTAGCATAGCAA
The DNA here is from genome assembly GCA_014281875.1 of Nibea albiflora. NCBI lineage: Eukaryota > Metazoa > Chordata > Actinopteri > Sciaenidae > Nibea > Nibea albiflora. Next base: position 4,742,917 of record CM024791.1, on the reverse strand, counting down.
CCAGCTAATGGCCAGGAATGGATGGCCTTCTCTCGGTTTTTGTGTCCATTTAACCTGAGGCAACATGTTGGATGGACTGGTTAGAGAGAGGGAGGACTTAGACCACCAGCTGCTACACGGAGGCTTTAGAGGAGGAGGTGGGCAACGAATTCAAGCTGGGACTCGTCCCGACACTCGTTGACTACATGAGTATTTAAAATCTAACAAACATTTGTACACTTTGGTGAATTTACTGCAACTGATTAACACTAAAAGCTGTTGTTGGCCGAGGTCACAAGAAAGAGTGTTAAGTTGGAATAATAGCGCATAAACAAGAAAATGTAACAAATATGACCTAAATCATGAATGTTTATTGCTAATAATGACTCTGGGACAGTTTTAAATGGAATAACACTCATTTATTGGTTCATGTGGCTCTTTTCTTCTTCAACATTGTGCAAAACATTGCTGGATAAAAAAGTTTGTGTGCAAAGTTTTACAAGCTGCTGCCTACAATTAAAAGATTTGAAAAAAAAAAACACATCCTTATGAAATGTTATATGTCAACATTTTATAACCCATCAAGACTGTGATTCTCAAGCTTCCCAAAACGTTAATAATTTAGATCATAATTTGTCACGGCGTCTCGTGGCTAGACTAAATGACTACTCTTAATTCTCACTTCGGCTTTGTAATCATTCATTGCCCAGTTGCTGTATCTGCAGCACAGTTTGCCCGACTGGTTTTACATTTTATCGTGTCATTTCTTCAATGAACTGCACTGTTTTTATCAGAAACACATGAGAAGTGTTACAGTGTCTCTCCCTCTCACACACACACACACACACTCACATACACACTCATGCAAAACTAATTTTGGCACAATTACCTTGCGCGGCACGTCACAGAGATAAGAAAGCCTCATTCATGCATAGTAAGTGAACAAAGCTCATGTTCCCCTCTGTCCCTTCCCGTCTGTCTTTCTCGATAAGAACAAAAAATATTTTGTGTGAAAATAAGTATTCCTGCGAGAACACTAAGTGTGCATTACATACTCATGTGTTAAGACAACTGCATGCAAATTCGCGGTCGAACTCTGCTGTGTTCTGGCACTCTGCAACCCAGAAAACTCAAATAAGTGGCCTCTCAAGTTTTCTCACTTGAGTCGTCAAAAGTGCTCGAAGGGTTTTCATCACCAATCACCACACTGATCTCTTTGCATTCACGCAAAACCAACAGAAAAAAGAATATGACAGTTGGATCATGGCTGTCCACAAACGATGCCTCAAGGCTTGAAGTGTGAGTTCGACCAAGCGTAAAATGTCAGACAGGGAGCTTCCAGGGAACGCTTGTTGGCAGGACAAAGTGGAAACCCAGCTCCATGTGAGAGGAAAGGGAGAGGACGTTTGGTTTGTACTTTGCAGTTTGTGGATGGCTCCGCGTTCCTCTCAAATGTCATCCAAGACAGTCTTGCAACACTCCGACCAGAAACAGAAGTTGTAGCCTATATTTTAGCCGGGTGATTATTTATGTACCTGCCATGAATTTTCACTCAAGCTCACCGTGTACCAAAAGCCTCCCACATCTCCCCCAAAACCAGATGGAACAAGGCAGAGTAACCGCAAAAAGCAGCAGACTCTCGTGATTCTCCCTTTCTTGGGTTATGAATTCACCATATGCTCTGCAAAACTGTGCTTGTGAATCTAAAGGCTGAGGTTTGTTTGTGAGAAGCTCTATAAGAATGAACAGTGCAACCCAGCTTCAAGTCCTCAATCAATCTTATTGGGTAGTCGGAGGGATTTGCATGATAAAAAACAATCAAATTTGTGGTTTTGACAGACGTGGGCTCACGGTATCCGGCACCAACCGCTTTTCACAGCTAATGCTAATGCATTATCCACAACTGCAGGAGCAGCATCATACACTGGCTTCAGAATCCATTAATAGTATATTCCTATTGAAAAAGAAATCTCAAGCACCATAATGTTACTCCATGAGCTTATCCTGTTTCAGCAAAGCAACGCCGTGCACTGAAAATACACCATCACTGACAGAGAGAGCCTAATCCAGTGATTGGTTTTACCTTATCACACAACTTAAGGAGTGTACACTTCTAAGCTGACGGATTGAACCTCTGTTCGATACAGGTTTGCAAAACTGAATCTGTTGAGCCTCCAAGATTTGATATGGGTATTTAAAGCTCTGTGCGGCATTAACCGCGGAGCACAACAAATAGCCTGTCTTTTAACAGGGCTAGGGAATCCCAGGGCCAGTTGGGATGCAAATTGAAATGATCCAAGAGTGGATTGAGAAGGTGAGGGTGGGCTCGGATGGGGCTGCGGAGGGTGGATGTGGGAGTGATGAGGAAGGAGGGTTGTAGGAATGTGGGAATGAGACGAGGTGGTATGAGGCTTGCGGTGAGGGTTGTTGAGGTTCTGAGGAGTTAGCTGTGATTAGCCTCAAAGACTAACTTATGACTTGAGTGACAACTGTACAGTAACAAATCGCGGTGGAGAATGCGCTGCCGCCGCCGTGCTCCTGTCCGCCTCCCCCTCCTCCTCTGTCCACGCAAAGGGTGCCAATCATTTGGTCAGCAAACAGTGGATCACTGCTCAGCCCTCCCTCTGTTGATGTGTGTGTTTGCGCTGCTGCGTGTTCCAGTGTGACTGTCAACAGTTCGAGACGGCTGAGAGGAAAAGCAGATTCTATGCTTAATGTCCAAGTTACACATTCACTATGTGATGATTCACCGTTTTATCCGGAATTACATTATAATGATGTCAAATCAGCAGCATTAGCGCTGCTGATTACGCAGCTGTAGGGTTTCACTTCGGGCCTTTGTGATACGACAAGACGGCATAGAGACATAATTTTTCAGTATTATCACTGATCGTAAAATCGCTGTGGCAGAAGATATTCTTCCGCGGACAGGCAGACAGCCTGAACTGAAAGCATGTTGGCAAATGTTGGGAGAGAGAGAGAGACTGAGTTTAAACGATACGTGATAATCGAAACCATGCAGAGCCTTGGCCAGAAGAAACGGCCGCATTAGTGCGATGGAACCACAGCATAAGTCGTGCATGCTTACTTCATTAGGTACACAGTCTGCGGAGTAGAACATCTGACACCACTAGAACAAATGGGATTATTTTTATTCAAAATTGCCATCATGTTGGCACCTACAGTGCAGTATCACCCCGGGCCAAAACTCTCTGACTGTCTTTCAATGTAAACCTTTAGGCAGCCATTTTAATTGTTGATGCTATCGTGCCAGCGCGAGGATGTGCCAGTGATGTCATCATATGTGCACACTCATTCGACTGACCTACACATACACACACACACACTCATTAATCTTCTACTGCTAAGCACCAACTGACTAATGATAAGAGAGTGTAACCTGTATACTTTTCATCATTGTAATTAAAAAGGGATAAATTAACACTGTGGACATGAAAAGAAGAAGCATTCCCCAACTGACCCTCTTAATCAAGACTGGAATGATCAGACTAACTGGGACTTAATTGCCTTCTGCTGTTTTCTTCCAGCAGTAATTTGGTTTGCATTGGCTACGCTGTGCCACTGAAGTAAGCCAAGCCCTGTTGGCCCGTTAAAAGCAAAGGCACTCTGTTTTGGGTGGGTGTGGGGGGTAGATGGGAAGGGGCTGTGTGGGGGGAATGGCAACACGTACAGGGTGACTCATGATAGGGAGTCCATGGAAGTCAATGTAAGACTATAAAGAAAGCAGCTTCCCTCTCTAGGGTGTGGTGAGGTTTAAGGGCTTTTACATACAACTTTAAAGAGCCCAAGTTTTAAATCCTAGGATATACTGTTAAATCACATGGGAGGCTTATTGTTTTCAAGGCTTCACATATAAGCACCGTTAACCCTCTAAATGCCATTGAAACCGGCCCGATGTATGCTCATTATAGCGTATGAGCAATCATCAGCGGGGCAGGTGTGAGTGAAATGCGTCTGTGTTTGAGCACATAGTTCATGTCGCTCTACTATGTTTGCAGTTATTCAATATCATATTACGTTGACTCCTGCCCCTCCCGGGTCTCTCTCCCCACCTCCCTCCCATCTGAGCGTGTCCATATATGATTGAGCGTGCATTCGTATGACCACCAGCTTGCAGAAACCACCCTGACATCACTGAGTGTTTTTTTTTTTTTTTTTTTTTTTGCTGCATGTGCAAAACCGTCCAGCGGGCTGAGATTGAACCCTTTTCATTAATCTATCATCAGCTGCCACTGAGACTGTCTGCAAGGCAACGCCGTGTTTTCGTCATGCTGGGAATAAGATGAGAAGAAAACAAATAAGGAATAACACGCGTGGTTGCAAAGACACTCTGACATGCTTTTCAAAAAAGAAGTTTCTTTTAGTATTTTTAGCCAAATCCACTCAAATAAAACTACAATGAGTAACAAGCCTGCATGAAGACACTAAAAAGAAGTAGATGTTATTCTTTTTGGGGGTAAGATTTGACATCCAGACAGAGTTAACTAGTGCAGATGAAACCAATTTCCTTTCAATTCTTTGTCTCTTTGTTTTGCTGAAATGAGATATTCTGCATTTGAATGATGGTGCCTCCTGCAGTTTTCAAAACTGTTACAATTCTTGCTGCTTTCAGAGAAAATCTGCACAGTAAACCCTCCAGAGAGATGATTTCCAGTCACTTTTTTTTTGTTGCATCTTTGTACATAAATGTCATTTCAACGATCAAACCTTTATTTTCTTGCTTGTTTTCATTTAACCGGCCACAGCTCATCCCTCCCTAGTGTGGTGTGCCGCCGAGACAGTGTCAAGAAGTAAGATATGATTGTATCATCAGATATCGATCGCAGTCCCAACCTGCTCTATTGCCTCATATTGATTCCTCAAACTGGTGCAAGAGGCCTGAAATTGGTCCTCGCAGTGAATTTCACCGGCGCAGTTTTTATTTGTCAAGAAAACATTCATACAATGCTCAGCCGTGTCAGTAGTGCCTGTCTGCCTGATTTTCTGCCTGCTCTTTTGTGTTTCGCTCGTCTCTCTGAAGCCACTGGAATGGCTGTTATAGGTTTCCACCAAACATCTGTTTATGTGTGAAATGCTCTGATGCTTTTTATTTGCCAAGCGCAAACATACAGTTGCGACCTCGTGCCTGTTAGTCGAAATGCTACAAAGACTATTCAGCATCATCTTTTTCAAGTGTTTTTATTTGTGTAGGGCGGTTCATTCAGGTTTAATAGGTAGAAATTATTAAAAGGAAGGAATAAACGTCAAAGATATGGTCAGTGCATGAATGAATCTAACTGAATACAGTGTTTGCATTGCATTTATTCCTAGGCAGCAGCACGGACATTATATTTCTTTCTTTCTTCAGATTTATATCTGATGGGGTTAAATGCTTTGGGTAAATCTGCTTTGCCAGCATGTGGCGTGGCATGCATCGCACTACGTTTAATTTCACTGGAAAATGTAACTCCGTTGTAGAAATCTATCCATCTAAAAGCAGAGCTGCCGCAGTGTTAGTCAGTCAGTTGAGCCGCCTATGCAGCTCTCCTTCTTCAGTCACTTTAATTTATTTTGAAATGAGATTATGTGGGAAGTTTTAGGCCTTGATCTGTTCAGATCTGTGGTAGGTTTGGCTGTGAGGTCTGATGCCGAAAACAGCTACACCACATTTGATCTTGTGCTTGAATAAACATGAAAAAAAAAAAGACTGATGGAAATATGAGGAAAAACAGAAAAACAAACACGATCCTGTCACAGAATTTATTGGTGTTGTCTGCACGATTATTTATATGCTGAGATAATTCTCGGACGCTCAGAAGGTTCTGTCTTCTTTTTCTTTCATTTCATTTCAATTTCAACATGCTCTGTAATGTATCACCACAAATTAGGAAATCTGCAGGATATTTCTTCATTATAAGATTCAATATTTAAATGGAATTTTTTTTTTTAAATGGCATTTTTGGAATGTTCATTTTCTGTCCAGTATGGCCGCAAAAAAAACAGAGCTTTACTATGACCCACACCCATAATCCCTCTATACAGTAGCATGGCTGTGATGTAGCCTAAGTGCTTTCACCACTGTGGATAATACCTATTATTCAGAGGAACATCAATTCAACAACATGACCCTGCTCGGTCTAATGAATTCACTAATTTAATATGCAACTGTGCTTTGGTGGCAATAGATTCAAAATCTAATCTGAGCCAAAACTGATTAGGCCTATTAAGTGGTAATGGACCGAGGCGCACTTAGCATGCTTGGAGGTTAAGCACCTTTATCTAAGGTGTGGCTGTTCTTTTGTTGTCCTGTTGTTAAGCTGATTGCATAGCAGCGACCATCTGTCTACTTGTGTGGTCTTCATTATTGGTCAGAATGTCCGAGCGCGTTCACTTGTACCGCTGACAGTCACACACTCAGATCCTACAGACGCGTTCTTGAGAAGGAAGAGTCATTTTGAACGAGACATGAAGAGAAATGTATCAGAGGGGAGCTTCTGGAGGTTTTCATCATGGACATTTCCTGTGCATTCTGACACTCATCAGCTCGCACAGTTTATTTGTTATCCTGAACATCATCTAGAGAAGGATAAAAAAAATTTTTTTAAAACTGCACAACTGATTTCAAATCATATTAAAGTCTCGTAAAAGTGCAACAAATGTAGGAAGGTTGAACATACATTCGAAAGATTAACATGTCATTTTGACAGATATCTGAGACACATTAAAATAATAATAAGTTAAGAGAAACAATCTGTTTAAATAGTGCCGACTCCAACTTAAAATGTGTACTAAAACCTCTTCTCTCGCATACTATACTTAAATAGTTGAATAATCTTCCAGCGTCTTTTTGATGTGTGACTGATCTGCCGACCAACACAACCTGAAGGCATTCCTTACTTACAGTGCTGGCTGTGGATCTTCACTGTCTGCCAGCTGAACGCTCACTGCCACGGCACGTTTTCGTCTCACTCCCAGAAGGCCTTGACACTTTTCTGGCATGTATGAAGGATAGATCACGGGGCATAAAAAAAGACAATGTCATCGTAGTGTCGAAAATTTACGGCCGGACAGATAGCACAGACCCATATGTTTAGGGGAAGAGACGAGGGGCCGTTCTTAAAGCTGCAATCAAATATGTCTCAATTAGAGCTTTTTCCCTCCCTCCCAGTAATACCTGCTTTAATTTGATGGGCTCAAGACAGACAACAAGAGAGACATTTAAAGCTTCTGACATGGTTTTTATCTTGAGTGGAGTTATTTCTCCTGTGAAGAATCTTCAATTTAGGCCTGATTCTAAAGATGTTACCAAAATGTGTATTATTTCTGAGCACGAGACAAAGATATTTTTAAATTGCATGCTAATGAGAAAGGAGGAGTTCCTGCAGCGTTTACAGAAAATAAAAAGGGTCTATTGAAGCAAGTCAAATCCTTTAATTAATGAATTTATGCAACAAAACTAACAATCAGGATGAAGAAGTGGATCCAAGCTGCACTAATAAGTAGAAAAAAGATTTTATGAAACAGCTTTCCTTCCTGACATATGTTTTTAGTTTTATTATTATTATTATTACATTTAATTTTTTTGCATGGATATGAGAGGCTTATGTAATCTTACCAAGACGATGTCATTTTATATATTTGTCTTTTACAGGATTTTGTTTGTTATTAGGAATCCAACAGTAGATTTGCAGGGAAATCACAGGATGACGGTTGGACGGTTCAGTCATCTAAAGCAGGTATCAGATGCCATCTACTGGTGGCTCAAGCTGCTTCATCCTCCAACAAGCTGCGACGGCTAACTGCACGGCCCACGTTCTCACAGAGATTCAAAGGCATGGTGAGTTTCAGTGTGTTTTTATACACAGGGAATGCTGAAATGATTCTGTGTGACTGCTTTAATTAATTGAGTGTGATGTAAAAACAGGGCTATTTTAGGATACATTTACCAACACATGCAACTAGTTTGTGTTTCCCATATTAATAAGGCCAGTGGAGAGAAAGGCAGTCGTGTATGTAATGGATAAAACAAATATATGATGCACTAGATTTAAAAATTATATATATAAAAAAAAAAAAACAGATTATGTGGTGTGTAACAAATAATTTAGTTAGTTTGGTTTAGGAAATATATATATTATAGTAATTAGGTGGATAAATATGTAAATACGTTGATCCCAGCAGTCAATACTTTACTCTAAATCTTTAGAAAATGTTTATGCTGAAAGCTAAAACCAAAGTTACCAAAACAAGGAAATGTAAATTTGTTCAAACAAGCCGGAATCAAACAAAAACTATACAGTGTGAATAATTCTGCTCAGAACTCAATCAGTTCCCATCCCCAGCCGCTTCACTTTAGTCTCATAAGATTTTGAGGCTGAAAGCACAGACACGGAGCAGCTGAGCACCATCCTGTCTGTGACTCCACCATGTGACCCTGCGGCCTGTCTCTCCAGATGGCCACTTTTCTGTCTTTCTGTCTGTCTGTCTGTCTGTCTGTCTGTCTGTCTGTCTGTCTGTCTGTCTGTCTGTCTGTCTTTCTCCCTGCCTCTCACTCACCCCACCCACCCAGCTGAGCCAGTCACTGATCGGCATGGGAGCTATTCTTTTGACAGTTCGTTGAGCCCTGCTGCTAACCAGCACCAAAATATCAAGAGCGGCCACGGGTTGCGTGCAGTTCAGTGTGTGAGGGGTTAAATCGTGTATATATATATATACGCTTTATGAATGTGATTTCCAATGTGTTTTCACAAGGGGTTATAGACAGCTGATACCAATTCCAATGTAATTTTGTGCTTAAACTGCTCAGGGCTGTTGTATTCTGCCAAAGATTGTTTAAAATTTACCATTTTTTCTGCCAGAAAAATATCAAGGAATGAATTTTATTTCCTCTGCTGCAGCTTTCGCAGCTCTTTGAAGCAGAGTGACTCAGTGTTTAATGGCAGGAGAAACTGTGAGATATAAAACTCCCTTTAGATAAAGAAGCAGACCCATTGACAGACAACCGATGCTTCATCAAGACAAATGTCAGCCTAACATCCTGATCTAGTTGGAATAGAGTGTGTGTGGAATTTAAACAAATCAAACTTCCTGCGTCGATATCAGAAAAATAATTAGGCTTGTGCTCAGGTATACAGGACCATTTGTAGGCTATTTTTACAGGTGCCATTTTGCATGACCCTGTTTTGTAAGATGACTCGCACGAGGAGGAGAGACGGCAGACCTCAGGTGGGCGTCTTCCTTACATAGGACTGTACAGACCACGCCCCCGACATGGAGGATCTCCTTCGAGATGCGTTTTTATCGTTTCTGGACTTAAGTGTAGGCCACTTAACTATCTAAGCTTTTGTAGTGATCATCCCATTTATCTGGGATTATTGCAGTGAATTTACTGTTTGGTCTTCTTCCAGGCCTAAAATGTCAAGTCCAAAGTCATGTATGCAGTAGCTTTATTCGGTAAGACCTTCGCAGATCCGTCCAAAGCTGGTAGCAGTTGATCTTTGGATAGAGCATGAAATAAATAAATCCTCTTTAGCAGATCAATATTCATCCTATTTAATGCTGGATGTGAAACTGCTGGATTTGAGGTGGTAATGCTGATGTACAGCTAATCGTTGGAAAATAAGCAGCGGGGCTTTGCGATTCTCCAGCAGATAGTTTAAACAGGAAGCCGGATGAGTAAATGCCAATTGTTTAGGCAGTGAAAAACCTGGTAGTGATTACTTGTAATTTATACCTTCCAATTAATACGCAGAACATCTGCTCTGGAGTGGGAGGGGATGGAGTGTAAGGACTCGTGTTGATGAGTGTGTTATTGAAGCAGGAAAATGAGCCGGTGACACAATTCCTGCTGCAATTTCACAGTAATGACTTTGTACACTAATGATATTAGTCGACACATGCTTGTGTAAATAGAGCGAGAGGGTGAAGTGAATTGATATAACAGAGGGACGTGAGGTTTTATTATTACCCTTACTCCTTGTGTATTTCATTGTACAGAGAACAAGTGAGAGGACATGACCTCTAGCTGGATTGGATTTTGGCATGAAGGAGGAACCGACTCGTCCTCCATGTGTAAATTCACTCTGTGCACTAAAGCACCTGTGACAGAGTGTGACAGTTGAGAGCCCTGTGGACTCTCGACGAGTTGTGACAGATAAGTTTGCAGTGCGCAGTATAAGGCCGGTTCCCATAGCATAAAATACATTAAAGCATCAAGAAGTTGACCAGTGTAATTTATGGCTGAACTCTGTGTTCCCTGTGGTGAAGTGCCCCGCCCACACAGACCCTCAGCCTTTCTGGCCAATGATTTACTTCACTCGTAGCTACTATGCATTGAGAGCTGAAGTCTGCATACCGACTGTGTACGGTCCTCTGTCTAGCGTTAGCAGGACTGCAGCTTCGCTTTGATGGATTGTCCCAAGATGTGTCCTAATTCCAGCAACAAATGAATACGGAAATACTTTGGAAAAAACGGACATCCACGGCCAATGCGTCTTTTCTTTTTTGATTTTTATTATGAAAAATTAAAACCTCCACTGCTTGTGTGTCTCAACTTCACAGCGTTTGTGGGGATAAGCAGGATTTCAACTTTTCCCTTTTAATAACAAATAGTCAAAATGACTAAAGGATTTTTTTTTTTTTTTCACGTATTTGATCTCTTTTTTTCCATGCCAAGAATATGTTTTCTCATAAACTTCCAAAGGCAGCTAATAATAGAAGTTATGGATAAATACTGATTTTTGGCCCTTGCTACAGATCTTAAAGTACTTTTAAAAAGACACAGACTTTTTGTGCTTCTTGTGTAAACCAAAAGAGTTAGTCCTGTAGGTGACCATAAATCATGGCACTGTTATAAGCAGTGTGACATGATGACAAAAAGACCTTACAATATAAATATTAGGCCATTAAGCTTGTCTTTCCCAATATGGGATTACACTGATGACCTAGCGGGTACAAAATCTATTTTTCTACCGGCCCACATGATACCCATATGGCTACGGCTGACATGAATATACAAGCAGTAAATTTTGAAAGTCAGACCCAAAACACCTGTGTTCCTGTGGCTGCAGCCTCGCTGGATAACATAATGTGTAAGAAAAAGACGTTTGGGAGCTGAAGATCAGCACTTACAGTATTTCCAGGAGCTCAGTAGTAAAACGAGGACAAATATGACGGTATGTCTTTGAAAAAAGGGAAGCTAAGAAAATAAATTCATGAGAGAAAAGTGGCAGGTCACTGAAACTGTGCTGGAAACCAGAGATCTCAGTGCAAAGGGGGGGACGCTGAGAGGGAGACCGGCTCAGTGAAGCTGTCGAGCCGGGATGTTTACCAAGGATTTTTGGCTCATGAGGCTGAAGGGCTACGAGAGAAAAGAAGAAAGGAAAGACGAAAGAGGAAGAAGACGAAAAAAAAGATATTTGGCATTTCTGACTTTTCCTCAACAAACACCCCAGGGTCTAAGAGTCTCATTTAAATAAACAAAACCAAGGGGGCTGGATCAATTTGTGGACAATAAGCTTTGCCTCGGGGCCCCGTGCTCTGACAAGCTTCGAAAGTGGCGCCGGACTGTGTCTCACTGAGTCAGAGATAGAAATCCCATCCTTCAACAAGTTGTTGGGAAGCTATGTTCACAGGCTTCACTGGTGGCCTCACCCGCCTCTGCAAAACTTTGAAGTTGGTGGAAGCAGACTCCAGCAAATAAGCGAATCCCATGTACAAAATGGCCGCTTGCCACAAAGGGTGCACGAGCGGGAGGGGAAAAGCGGTGCGCGGCTGTGGGGAGAGGAGCTTGGACAGCTTGAAACCGCCGCCTGGACCAGATGTAGGATTTTCGAAACTGACTGGCGCACCTGCAGGCTCCACTAGGTCTCTCCGCTAGACCACCGAGAAGGTCGTGCCCTCTCTTCAGAGGCAAATGAGGGGGTTTCATCAGGTTTCCATGTGTTGTATCTTTGCAGCGTTGGTATAGTGTTCAGGAGTCTTTGCAGTTACCACATATTACCAGCAGAGGGAGACCCCAGCCCTAAGAAGCCCCACGGGATGAGCGGCAGCAGTATTAAAATGTTCACAAAAAATGTAAGAAATCATTATTCCTGCACACACTTAGCAGTTACAGCTTCATAAAGCATGCGAGTCTAAAAACACAGACAAACCTGCGTCTTGCACTTGCTATTCACGTAATGCTGAGAGGCAAAAGGTATGCATTTGAAAGGCTGAGTCATATTTACAGGATGGAAGAAATTCACAGACATATTTTATTCATGTTCAGAACAATGATGTAAAAGTATGATGACTCGTGTCCTTGTTAGCTCACGGCCATCCTGCAGTGTCTAAATATATTTTGGTCATAAAAATGAATGTGACTATCAATACAGCTGTACAAACGACATGAAGAGCAGTGGTCAGCTGTGATGTGTCTGCTGGACCACTAGAGACTGAACTGTGTCCACAAAAGAAACTTTTTTATAACCAAAAAGAAAAGAAAAAAAAAAAAAAGGTCTTTATGAGTATGTATCACAGACTGCTACAAAGTGTCTGCCTCTCCTTTTCACAAAGAATAACGATGAATACATCAGGAGGAACATGACAGACTTCAAGTGCTGCCTACACACTGCAATAGGTTTTAGAAGCCTGTTGATATTTTAGCTTCATGTTGTGCTCACAGTGTTTAAATTCTGTCACTATGAAATAACTAAAGGAATTTAGTTTGTACCCCAAATCCTTTTTGAAACAACAGTTAGATCATGTGCTGCCTAAAATAACTGCACACAATGTGTGTGTTACTTTGATTGCACTGTACAGTGCTGTTTATTCGTAGATGCAGGGAGGAAGATAATTTATATTGGCAGTGAACAATATGAGTGGTTAACATATGACATGCATCAGTCTAAAGAGTGGTCACATTGTATGTCAGTAAAATGCAAACCCGCACATACACACACACTGTAGATCCAGTTCTTTTTTTTATAATAATGAATACTTACACTTTTTTTTTCAGTGGCTGGCTCCTCTGCATCTTATCTATACTTCAGAGTTCAGCCAGGGGTCACGTGAGGTCACTGAAGCAATACTCCACAACGCAGCCTTATCGAGACACGGCCGCCATTTGCACAATGTATGACTGTTAGGAAAAGGTCAGAGGCTCAAATCAAATCAAACTGGACTGATACAGCGAAAAATATGACATCACCACCGAGGCGGGACAGAGAAGTGAGATACCACCATTAGAGCCGTCCATCTGCTGTCAGGTACGCACTAAAAACGACACCCCTGGCTTATCAAGGAAATGAATTAACGACGATGCCGGACAGCTTTGGCTTCGGTCGGATTTGGCTGCAGAAATATATTAACAGAAATAACAGATTCAGCGGGAATGATGAACTGAAATTTTCCCAGAGCGACTCTCAGAGAAACCACAGAGAGAGATCATATTTTCTGAAGCAGAAGAACACGAGATTTGTTCATAATTTTAAAGGCTCATCCCATAAAAATAATAAGACGTGTGACAGAGCTGAATTGACAATAAATGTTATTTGTTCATGTTTCATCATAAGAAAAAAAAATCATTAATAAAGGCATTAAAACGATATTTGAAACATCTTTATTGTTCTTCATATTGGATGTCAACATTCCTGCTAGGGGAGGTTCTGTATGTGACATGTTCTTCAGATTGTATTAATGAAGGAATTGAGACTCTTAATTTCTTTGATCCCATGGCTTCCTGAAATGGCCGGCTTAAATATTGTTCTGCTGTTCTCTCTCTTCCCACAGGAGACTTTTCCATCCCATCCCAGACACTGAGCGAGCTAGTGTAAGCCCCACTAAGTCACTCTTAGCTCCACCGCCTCAGCTTGTGTAAGCCAATTCATGCTGAATAAGACCGTGTTGATCTGGGGTTTACAACGCGACTAAGTGACTTGATTTCTCTCCTCTGTTAACCTGAAAATGCTGCGATGGCCAACTGGACTCATGGCCCGAGAGTTTTTTGTTGTTACTGTTCCCAAGACAATGTGTTCATGTTTTCATCTCAAGTTTTCTGTCGCACAGTGTTGCTCAAAAGGAAAGAGAGACAAGGCTTATACACACACACACATACACACACACACACACACACACACACACATAAAGACTGTGTCCAAAAGGGAGCTTCAGTCCTCACAGCGTGAATTAATTTTCTTGCTCTCTGACAAAGAACACCAAAGAAATTAACACTGATCCTGATCGTTTTAATATCATGGGCACCAGATGAGATTCAATTATCCTCCTCACTACAACAGTGAATGCTTTGACATGAACATGGAAGGCTCATTTGGAGGTTGGAAGAAGTATTCAGGTGATTTACCAGAAGTGCCAAGACTGCATGACAAAAATAAGTCAAAGTCCTGCTTTCGAAATGACACTTCAACACATTAGTATGTAATGTCTGCTGCAAGGGCTCTCGCAGTAGCGTGGAATCATGGGAGTCGTTGTTGTTGAGTTGTTGTGTTCATTGTTAAACAACCACCATTACCAGTGAGAATCTACTGTATGTGACATGACTCATATCCAGGAAGTAATGTCTCAAAGTTTTGTTCACGTAATGTTTGGTCATGTTTCCTTCCTTCCTTCCTTCCTTCCTTCCTTCCTTCCTCCTCCATTCCGTCTGACACTGTTGTGTTGTTAATACTGACGCTTCAGTGTGTAAGCAGAATTTCAGTCGAGGTGCCTCCAAAGGTCCACGAGATAAACTGAGGCATCATGAGATGTTGAACGGGGAAGAAGAACAAATGTATTCATGTTTTTCTATTTTTAAAGGGTGCGCTGAATTATAATCTAAACGCCTTAAATGAAAAATGAATGAATCAAAATATGTGATTACAAGTAATAGGTAACAGCTCATAAATATCTAAAATGTAATAATATTAATTTATAACCACGCAGAGCTGCAGCTACAGTGATAAACTGTTCTTGTCTTCAGTGGAACTGATGTGTAACAGAAAACAAGACTTGAAATTGATTTGTCCTCAGTGTCTTCATAGTTTGATGAGAGTTTTTGGATCTTGACTGCAAAACCCATTGGACTTAAACCTGTAATAATAATCTGTATTTATAGGCACTATTCAAAGTTTCTGAAGCTACACAACAGTGAATAATAAAAAAATGAATTATTATAAGATTGATAAAACACAACAGCTCCATGAAAAAATAGTTAACAGATTTTAAAATCGAGTTGAAGCAACTGTTTAGGTTGCAAGATGAGTTTTATGATCTCTCCAGTCTTTTTTTTTTGCTGTGTGTTGTACTTTGGCATCCTTGACAAGGAGTTTGAGGCTGATGAAAACCTGTCATCAGGAATCCTCAGATTCAGGCTTGGTGCTGTTTGTTGCTGCGGGAGACTGGACTTATCAGCAACTGTCTACACGCTGTGATGTGTGGCAGGGCTCGCCTCGAGGAGGTAAACACACAAAAACTGGTTTGTGGTTATTTCAATCAGAGTCCAACCGCAGGTATGACTAATCTGAACACTACTGCAAACAAAAACACTGCTTTCTGAATCTCAGCAGATCTAGACTACACAGACAGAGCCTGCGAACACTTCTCCTTCCTTATCAAGGTTTCCAGACGAAGCGCAGAGAATCATCTCAGATGTCATTTCACAGCTCTTTACATATTCACACAAAAACTAATCCACACAAAGTGTCCAACATTACTCAAAGTTACCTCCAAAAATGCAGTTATCAAGAGGCCCAGTGTGGAGTACAGTCAGAAAACACCCTGCCTTTGCCTCCTTATCTCTGCTCTCTTCAGTGCGGGTGAGTGTTGGTTGGACGGAGATGGGGAGAGAGATGAGTGGAGCTGCAGACGGATCTCGGTCGTGTTGTGTATGGGCACTGGAGCCTCTCGTGGCTGGACATTGTCAAGTGGGGTCACTGGCAGGGCTGCTCTGCGAGCTCACAAAGAATGCAGTTGTCTTATCAGTTGTAAAGGAGCCGTGGACCCTCTGAAAGAAAAGCAAACGTCTCTGCAGGAAGACACAGATGGGTCCTACCAGATATTTTTCTTGCCCTGCTTCTCTCTGGTTGGCAGATTTAAAGCTGCGGTGCAGGTACCAAATGACTCCGACTGTCACGGAGGTTGTGATTTAAGACATGTTTTTCTTTTTTTTTTATCCCTTCGCCTCCCTTCCTACTAATTTTTTGATGGATTCATATAACATGCTGATAATGATAATGGCTCATCTACCAAGACAGTAGCTACAGGAGCTTAATGCCCCGTCCTGCTTTTCTTTTGGACACATGAAACTGAGGCACATTCACATTTGTAATGAGAGAGTCTGACTTAAACCAGGAAATATCAAATATTTTGTTTTTGATCAGAATTATTTTATTGTTGTCTTTACAAACATTTAAAGGGTAAACAAGCCTTTCCGGAAAATATATTTTCATGCCTTTAAATATGAAATATATCATATGTGTCAAAATATTTCTATAAACCTGATGAATAAGGTGAATATGGTAAGATTTAAATGAGATATGAGATATGTTTTAATCCCTATGCATCTTTTTTTATCTTAGTTTACTATACTTACTGATACTATACTTACTCATTATAAATTGCAAATGTTTTTTAATTAAACGATTTGTAGTGAAATACAAACAACTACATTCTTAACACCCAACTTCTTCCTTTTTTCCTTTAACCTTCAACTACACAGTTAAGCTCAATAAGAATTTAATCTTAATGATGCATTTTTAGATCTA
This sequence comes from Nibea albiflora, assembly GCA_014281875.1. Classification (NCBI taxonomy): domain Eukaryota; kingdom Metazoa; phylum Chordata; class Actinopteri; family Sciaenidae; genus Nibea; species Nibea albiflora. Next base: position 4,726,199 of record CM024791.1, on the reverse strand, counting down.
CTAAGCTATTGAAATTGACTTTATTGCTGTATTGACTAATAATAATAAACATTATAAATTTAGGTCATGTTTGGCTGTTCAAGCAGTTTGATGATGTTGGCCTTGCAGTGATGGTCACGTTGCACTATATCCTGATGTTTCATATGCTAGGACTAACTGATTAATGGATCGTCAGAAGCAGTTGGTCAGTCATCAGTGCAGACGCGGTGCAGATAATAGCTGCAACAGTTCGACATCAACAAAAAGACAAAACAAGAACAAAGTCGACACAGTTGACACTGAGCTTGGGGCTATAAAGAAAAAAGTTTTCTATTTTCATGAAAAATTCAACAGGATTTTCTATCAGCTGTGAAGTTTCTAAACTCAGACTGCCTTTCTCTCCTGGGCCATATATCTCATCCCATAATCCCTTGCTCTGTCTCCTCCTTGGCAAGTCTGGCCAATCAAAGTCCTTAAAGAGGTGAGTGATAGGGGGGGGTAGGATGAACCAATTACCGTGGCGACGACTGAAACCCTCTCTACCAACAGCCGAGTCACTAAGTCGCAGACTTGTTGCTCTGCAGGAAGCAAGCGCTGGTGGATTAGCGCTGCAGAAAACAGGCACAAGGGCCAACACTGCTGGGGGCTCTGACCCCATGAGAGGGGGGGGCAACACCTCCCTGTGAAACTCATAAAAAACAGACTGACCAGCAGCTTTACGCTGTTAGGACTGGCACTGCGACGCTGTTGGGTGGTCATGACCCCTTCTCCATGACGCTGAGAGGCTGACAAACCAAAAGTAAATCCTCCGGCTCACGGAGAGCAAACTTATACTGTAAACAGACGCAATCTGGTGGCCTCTTTAAAGGCATCATCACTGGAGTAAAACAGGGCATGTGTGGTCATATAGTAAAGTATACCACAAGTTTATGTGTTATGTTATGGGATCAGTGCCTGTTGCATCCACACTGGAGGACCTGGAGGAACATGGCAGGTGTGGCTTTTGTTGTGTAGCAACAAAAAGAGTTCATCTCTTCCGGATGTCTACCTAGCGTGTATTAATTGGATTCCCCGTTGAACTAAATAGACATAGAAAATGTCAAACTGTGACTGAATGGAAGTAGTTTGAATGGTACACTAATGGAAGGGAAACAAGCGGGCCTTAGTAACACAGGAGCTACTACAGATCGACTGCAAGTGTTACTTAAAGGTCCAGCGTGTCAGATTAGTGTGTTTCACCCCCTAAATCTGTAAAATGTTGAATGAATGATGTTTATGGAGTACTTCAACAATGTGATATTGCTTTTCTTCTTTTTTAAATTTACTACAAGGAGTTTGTAACTGGTTATACCTCCATACAACCCCCAGAGAAAATACTTTTTTCGCCAATGGTCGGATTCAGTCAGATTCCAATCAGAGTAAGAGAACCGAGGAAGTGGAAACACTACCGTTTTGATCCATAGGGGTCACCAGAATCAACAGAAAATAAAATAAAAAAAAAACATGATAGGTTTATCATAAGAAGATATTAAAAGAATCAAAAACATGACTTTGTGTGGGAGAGAGGGTCCCATATCCCAGGCTAGGAACAACTCTCATAAATAATCAGATGCAAATGAATTAAGTAGTGCTTTATATCCAGCAGTACATATTAACAAATATCCAAAAGGGCTAAACCTCAGCAGACAGATTTAGGACTTGCATTCTTGATCCATCACCATCATTTCAAATGCACAAAGCAAGATGAATTCTTACATTAAAAACTCATTTTGGAATAGTTTTCACAAAAATGATTGAATGCGTGTCGCAGTTCGAAGAGCCGCTTTAACGGTGAGAGTTCCCCCACTGCTTTTTCTGCCAGGAAACATCGTCGTGAGCCGTGCTCATACTGCTGTCAGTGCATGTTAATGAGTATGACTTTCATCTGTTTTGTTTTTGTTTGTTTTCATTTCTTTTTATGCCATTGTCTGGTACAAACACAGTCTCTCCTGTATCTTTGGCCTCTGGAGGAAAAAGCAACCCCTGTTTTTTTTTTTGTTGTCATTTCTTTCTTCTTTTTTTGGTCTTCTCTTGAATTCTGATCTTACTGGCTCATTTTATGTGAGCTGTCTGGCCCGGGGCCTCCTCTGCACACACCACTTTACTGTACAACAACACATACTGAATCATGATAATATGGCTGAAATGAATTCGCACTTATATACACATATCATTTCTATGTGACTGCATATGTATACAATGCACACTACGTGCCACGACATTCTCAACACTCAGACAACAAATTACACCATGCAACACACCTATCAGCATCACTCTAAACAAATTGCCGCCTAGCTGACCCCCGGAGACAGAACATGTAAACACATGGAGAGATGTGTATATTACACACACATTCTCCCTCAGTCTAATGACCATCACAGAGATAAATTAGAGTGAAGAATGCTTATAGACAAGCTTCAGATTAAAATGCAGGAGAAGAACTGGATAGTTCAAATCTCTGCAAAGTGGTTGCATGCAACCAAACTCCTCACTTACTGCTTGTGTTGTAACATCATGATAACACATTATATTCTGAATATAGCAGTTGTCAGCAGGGCCATATGTTTCCATACCTTCCTTTGCACCAATCTGATGTGTTTAAGCTGTCAGAATTCCAGAGGAGCAGCCCATTGGTTACTTAAAGTAAATGCATATTCGGCGTCAGTGTATATTGACACTACTTTTCCATACATGAAATTACAACTGCCCTCTCTTGGAAAATGATTAATAGCACTAAAGTCCTTCCCTGGCACCTTCGCAGACTGGATCCTCTTATACTTTAGAAATACTGAATCCTAAATTGATGGCTTTCCAAAGAGTTGTTGTTCCCCTGAACTCCTCACGAAGCTTTAATAAAAATTTTATGCAGGGCAATGATGACAGACGTAAACGCCTGATTTAAACGCCTATCGTTTAGTCCAAAAAGTGGCCCATAATTCTGAGGTGTGTTGGCACTGTTGGGCCACAGTGTCCTGCTGAGCCAGAAGCCTGAGCGATGAGCTGCAGAAGAGCAGAGGCTCGTCTCCACGGAGGCAACCAGGGCCTCATCTGTGACTGAGTGGGTGCTAGAACGCCAAGCGGAGAAGTGACGGGTCACAGTAAAGGTTAACAAAATCAAGGCAGGGAATTTACGAGCGTCCGTGCCTCACAAGCGATGTCGCCAGCAGCGAGAGAGGAGTGTAAAAGACAAGGGTGGATGAGAGGATTATAGAGTGTGTGTGCGAGCGTGTGTGTGAATGCACGCGTGTTTGTGTGCTTTTGGTAGCGGGATCCTCGCCTACTTTGCAAGCAATACATTGTGACAGAATGATGAGGGTCCTTCACTGTGAGCGTGTGTTCACTTCACACACAGTCGGACCAGTTGCGCTCTGTAAACTGACTAAAAGCAGCTGGACCTAAGACAGCGTGTACATTGCTGGAGTCTGGAGGCGCCATCACCTGTCAATCTATCATTTCATTTTTGTCATATACAGTTTATCTGTGCGTATATAAACTCTAAATGTCCTCCTCATAATAAACATGTCTTGTCTGGAATGATTACAATTACAACCATGGTCTCAAAAAGGTCAGGATCCACTGCACTATGTCAAGCAGCTCCTTCATGCTAAAGAACAGCAGGTACAATGATATGCAGCAGTAAAGAATCTGGACACATGGAGGTAACTTCCTCCATGCTGATGTAAACTTTTCCATTGCAGAAAAAGGAGTCAAAATCAAGTTGCCCCCATCATGGAACAACCTTTGTTTTCATGTTAATTTGAACTGTCCGTTCAAATGTGTTTCATATCAATACAGAACACAGTGTTTCTAAATTCAGAGGGGGGAAGCTCTTGTGATACGTGCAAATGCGTTCAATTTGAAATATAACAAACCTTTTTTTTTTTGCCTCAGTGTTCTCTGGTGGCTTAAAGATTTAAGGTGACAACAAAATATTCCCAGTTCAAACCCAACCAGGAACCTTTGTTCCGTGCATCTCTCCCAACCTTTCCCGTTGCCTCTCCTGTATAATTAAAGCATAAAATGTCCCCCTCCCCGATGTCACGGTTTGATAGCTTGATCCTAAAGGAGCAGTTAAGCATTTTGTGATTCCTCGTGTGAAAAAAAAACAAACATATCAGCTGAGGGTTTCTTGTAGAACATTCGAAGAGGCAGCATGACTAATTTTGAAACATGCAAAGCATGCTCTGTCTGATTTGGCCCTCTGCAGTATAGTACACTTGATGGATGTGTTCATATAAAACAACTTCAGACTGTGTCATTATGTTTTAAACACTATCTAAAGATACCAACATGCAATAATGTGAGAAATACTTCACCCCACACACACACACACACACACACTCACGCTGTACAGATAAGATTTGCCTGTGTTTTGTGGCTGTCCATGAGTGGAATGGGGGCCCTAGATTTTAGAAGACAACCCAGTGATAGGACACTTCATCACGCTGGTTTGTGGAAGGTTCTCAGCTCGCTTCCCCACTGATAGCCCCAGTTTGTCTGGAAGAGGTTATGCTTTGTGATAGTCTGGCAGAATCATGGATTTGTCTCCTTGGACCAGTTGGAACCCGTACAGTGTATCAGGTTTTAGCAGCATGTGGTTTCAATTTGATCCCTCTCAAAACTGCTTTCATTTCTCTTGATCAATGTCAAACAGTACTAATGCTATTATTCTATGCGTTATCAAAGTAACAACAGATGATATAAGGGGTTGACTTCCAACCAAGCGCACGGCTGTGGGTTGAATGTGCATGGATAATGCCGCGTCACATTCTGGCTCCCTCGCTGGTTCCTTGCTGGCATCTTTTGGTTCTCACCACATGTGGAGGCATTCATCATTTTCACATATAATAACACAGAGCATTGAATTTCCCTTTCTTATTTTTGCAGAGCTACTAGCTGAGCTTAGTTGCACAGTAGGCATCTGTCTGCCCGTCCATCTCACCAACTGCGGTGCTGATGGCTGGTCTAATTCGAGCAATATTTCGACTTTCCCAAAAGCCGTGGGGGAGAGTCTGTGGCTGATGGCTCCACCCTGGGCTGATCACCATCCATCTCTCCCCCCTTTCCGTCGCCCGCCGCCCCTCTGCCGAGCGCCGCCCCACTTGAGATCCATTCGGAGAGCATATTTGCCAGATGACAGCGCGCTCTGTGTACCATCCATTATGGCTAAGGCAGATACATTGTCATCGGGAGCCTCACACGCTGGCATAAATCCATGGTCAACAGTAAGTCTAGGTCAAGTGATTTATACACAGGGGCACGTACGTACATACACTCGCCCCTCTCTTCTACAGACATAGAGGCATGTTCAAACACACATCTGCCATGCAACTGCCCAAGGCAAACTATGGAAACCTGTTACTGTACTCACAAGAGCTGTAATGGGAGTCTTGTTTAAAGTACGCAGGAATCTGGTCAAAGTCTGGCGGAGGTCACTTTTTGAGGAAATGCAGAGCCCCGAGGGAGTGAGTGCTAGCAGTTCTCCTCCTCCCTACTGCTCTTCTTTGAGAAGGAGGAGGTGGAACTGTGTGAATCGCACAGACACACTTACACTCGCACATTCAGCACATGCATGCATGCAGCTTGGAAGCAGATAGCTGTGCACGGACAGGGGAAGATGAAGTGCTAAGCGCATTGACTGTACTTGACCGTAATCTCTGGATGAGAATTGAGGAGATGCAGTGTGCGTCCCGGAGGCTCACTTGTAACAGATCTGTAGAGCCCCTGGTAATACTTGCACATTACAATATTCCAGAGAGGGACATCTCACTTGAGTCAATTGGTTTGTTCTCAAGGCCACAGCGAGTGTTAAATGAGCACACAACCACTGCACTGCGCCGCGCTCAGAGAATTGATACAACATTCAGTCAATAAAAGAGTATACACCTGTCGTAATTCACGTATGAATCTTAGCAACTAAAATAAGAGCACAGATTTATGCGCTGTAGCCTAAATGTGGATTTAAGAGGTTTCTAAAAGAGCCAAACGTCACTTCCATCATACCAAACAGACAAGTGATACAGCAGGCATATTGGCACTGTGTCAAAGTCATATCGAGGCAGGAAGATGGACTGATCCATCTGATATTGCCCACTGTCTGGTTTTTGAAAAATACAACTGACAGTTGCTTGTCTTAGCCATAGCCTTCATGGCCCCCCTGTTGTACATCACCAGACTTCAACAATATTGACTTCTGTTGAAGAGATTAGCTGTCAAGCTTTTATTTTGTTAAGGGATCAAGGTCCTTCACGTTCTTACCTAAATATAACTTTACTCCGTTGCAGGTTTGAAATTGCTGGTGCAGGTGGTATTTCATTTATGAGAGCGCTCGAGACCCAGAATGCCTCGGCTTGACCGCTGGGCTTTGGAGGGATTATCTGATGAATTTGTGTTTTACAGCAGCTGTTAGCGAGAAGTCACCAGGGGTCTAAAAGTGGATGCGAAAGCCCTCGACCAATGGTGCCGTATGGTCACTTTCATTTTTCATTTGTCTGAAAACTTGCCACAACCCTGTTTATTTTAAAACTTTGCATTGCATGCTTGATATAACCATACATGTTGGATGTTTTGATTGAAACGGAATGGAAATAGACGCCGCTGCAACGCTGTGCGATAGGGCTGGTATCAAACTACATCCAAAATTAAACGTCCTTAACCCTGTCTCTGAGAGCATCAAGTTAATCTTGTGCATGTCTACACTGATAAGGATCTCCTGCAAGACAACTATGCAGCACCTCTTAGGTCATTGGAGATTCTGATTTATGAGGCGGGGGGGGGGCACAACTGACGACCTGTTAATGCCCACTCGGATGCTTGGATTGCTATTGCCATTCACAAGAGGCCAGAAGACCAAGACTAAATGAGACTGGGTTGGAAATGTCACCTGCGTGCACAACCTTTTATGCCCCAGAGTCCTTCTCAGAACTGTAAACTCTATCTTACAAGCCTCTGACCACCTCCACGGATGGCTTATGGCAGAATCCCACTAGCGACGCCAGCCATCCCCCATTTCACTGTAAATCAAACTGCTATCTAAAGCAGCAGGACTCAGCCTTACAACGCTGGCCACCGATATATGGGAAATCCCCACTGCTGCAATATACCACAGGGGGGTCAACAAGACCAGAAAGGTCACAAGCTTCACTTGGCAAAGTGTGTTTGGATTTTTGTTACATGTTGTGCAAGTAAAGAGGGATCCAAGTCCCAGGCCCCCTTGAGACAGAAAAGCCTTGTTGACAGAGTTTGAATGATATAAAGCCAGCCGGCTCTGTAAATGAATATTGGGTTTAACAAAGAATAAAGCAAAGTATATCAGAAATCCAGCCTCTGATCATGCCTCTGAAATTGCTTAACCTGTGAATGAAGTGTGTAGTCCAACAGTAACATGAACCTATACTTTGAGAAAACCCAAGCTCATTGGCTCCCTGGTATTAGGTGTGTCTTATTTAGAGATTTGAGCATTTACACATTATACTCAGAGATTTACATTTTGAAATATATTGGCGCATCGGCGATACTCAAACTGCTTCCAAAAAAGGAATCTGAAGACATTTCAAAAGACCTATTTACTTAATCTCTTATCTTTTCTACTGGGACACTAAGGCGTCCCTAGTTTATGGGTTAATGTGAAGTTTATGCTGATGGATACTGCTGTCTCTAACCGACTTCAAGGCATTTTTGTGTCTGGAGTTGCTGGCTTTGTACTCTGCTTTGGCGCACCACACACTAATGTATCTCCAGACTACTGGAGCTCACAAATTATCTGTCACAATTGTCACAGAAAAATGGCAAGTGTAAGGCAAGTGTAACTTTTGAATTCCTGTTTTGTCTGGGCCCTGTGATGCTTGAGCCCCTGAATTTGTGTTAAATGTGTGATACGTATCATTTTTTTACAACAATGCAACACAAAATCATTCATCTTGCATGAATCATCTGCGCTCTTGTTTAACCTGAACTTACCATCCATTGAACTTGCTTTGTCTGCTCATTTGAATCTGTAACATTATAATATTATTTGCGTCGATTACAGACCATTGCAAGCTGAGACAGATGCCTGTCAATACTGCTGCATCTGTATTCCTGAAAGTCTTTGCAGATGTGGTTTTGAGCCCGATGTCTCTGCAGCAGCTGGCCTCTGTACCATGACTTGCTCACCATGTGCAAACTGCTATCTCAACCTTCAAGACACACACACACACACTCTTTCCCCCAGGGAAGCACCCTCTGAGTAATGAGACATAGCTGGGCCTATGTTCAATGTCCTGTCACTTAATGTGACATGAATCTCCCTTGCTATGTGTGATCGATCTATTTATTACCCTGTTTATGTAAAGCCAAGGAAAGTCTCCTGACATGGGATTTCTTCAGCCTGAAATATCAATGGCCATCACTCACTTTTTATTGCTTTTTTCCTGTCCTTTCTGATCTCGTGGCATTTGTTTTGTGGTGTTTTGGGAAAAGGACATAAGACGTGGAACAACAATACAGAAAATCTACAGGTACATGTGTTTGCATGTCTTTTGTATTCATGGCATTTGCCAATATGAAAGAAGAGTCTCATAACTGGAACAAATGTACAAATTAGACAAGTGCAATGCTGCTTTAATTCAAACTGCAAGGCAAGAATATACACAGAGTGTGACCAATCCGTTTTGAAGAACCTGTACAACATCTTTCTTTGTGACAGAGATTCATGCTGCAAGTTGGAAATTGATAGTTTGGAGTTAATATTCCTGCCCTTCGATCTAAAAGTGTCACAGTAGTAGCTGCAGCGCATTGCAAGCCACTGAACTGCAACAACACTTTAAAGGAGAGTATAGGCTGGTACTGCACAAAAACATCTAGGCACACAACAACTGAGCGACAAAGCCATTGACATTGTTAGAAAGTTGCTGCAGCATGTTTCAGAACACAAACTATAATAATAATAATATGATAATAATTTGATGAAAATTGTTCTCTTCGGCCGTTCACTCTGCGCACCGACATGACATCAGGCGTGTTCTTATTGGTGAACTCGGGTTTATTAGTGTGGCGTAAGCTGAGAGGCATTTTACTTAATAATTGTGTATACCTTCTAAAAAGAGGGCTCTTAAGTTTGTGTAAAAATGTTGCAGCAGGTTTATTTTTATAGTCTTGTAGTCGCATTACAGTACATGCAGGAAAGAAGCAAATTCTCTGCTTGGCCCAGCACTCATTAGAGTCACTGCAACATGTGGGCTCTCTACCCTAGATCATCTTCAGAGGTGTGCTGTGTGCTTCCATCCAAACCAACCGCTCTCCAGACCTGCTGTGTGCAACACTTGTGTGAGCGCCAGGGCTTTTGCTATCGTGCAGATGCCAGGCCTTCCTAAGAGGGCTTCTCGGGGCAATCCCAGTTACAAGCTCTGGTGTTAACCTGCTGGAGGACTCTTATCAGCTACATGTCATGTTCGCATTTTCCCCGCAGTTCCACCAACTCTCTCACCGTCATCTCAACACTCGCCTAAGCTCCACCCTTGAAGGCCACTTTTATCTGAAGCGCTAAAGTGGCAAACATATTTGTCCAGAGCTTTCCCACAGTCTCAGGAGTTGGAAAGTGAATGGAGCAGCTGTATTGTAACACAGAACATGAGTCAGTGTGTCTACAAGGAGGTCCAGGTTTCAAATGGGCCCCACAATGTTGTTGCCTTAGTTCCCTCAGAGGAGCATATAGATAGTTTTGCATATCCTAGCACATTCACGTGCTGTTATAGACATGTTTTCAGAATGGACCAGTTACTCTTTGCTTTCCATTCAATGAGAACAATAAACGATTAAAAAAAGATCATTTTATTGAGACGCCACAAATGATTTGGCATCCATATAAAGCATTTTATAAAAGAACACGTTTTACTCTGCTCTGCACACTCACACAAAAAGTGGTTTATTTTCACAATAGCCTCTAATGTCTGCATATATCAGTCTGCTGATAATGCTTGATGGACATTGACAAAGCGCTCTTTTGACTCCTTTCCTTTGCTGTCAGCTACACACCCAGACCCCCACACACTACAGACACCCCCATGAATGTACTCATTACTGGGAACAATGAAAGAGAGGGAGAGGAGAAAAAAAAAAAAGTTTTATTGCGTGTGTTGTCATGTCCACTCACAACTTCTTGAAACTTTTTTTTTTTTTTTTTTTTGATGGGGTGGTGGGGAGTTGGCTTAGTTCGCCTCCCTTTGCCTTTGACTACTGTCAGGCCTTTTATGTTCTTCCTGTGGATTTTGGGTCACTGTCAGAGAGACTGAGAGAGAGTGTGAGGGAAATTTAAATGTGGCTCTCCAAAGGCTGGGAGAGAATACTGAGAGGTTGCTTTTCTTTTGGAGAATTACAGATTTTGGTCCTAAATACTGGAGTTCATCTCGGCCATTGATACGTCTGGACAACATGTGAGTATTTCTCTTTTATGGGCATGTTTACTCCATAATTCACTGCCCACCAAGTTGTTAAATTGTAATTTGGTATCCTGAGATATTGCTCTGATGAGATATTAAACTAAAGCATATGGAAATATCTGTGTAGATTTCCCCAATTTTTCATATTTTAACTCCTGCTGTTGTGGCTTCAGTTGGTACACCCATCTCTGTCTCGTGTTGGCACCTTTCTCCCTCCTTAGGGATTAGGAGCTGTCAATGGGCCCCTCTGCTCTGCACACACCCTCATACCCTCCACACACACTGCAGTAGCTGCTCAAATCTCTAGTTCTTAGGGCACTGTGTATGATGGTGACTGGGCAAGCGTGGGGCTTGATTAGCGCAGTTAGCCCTTCTAAGGCTCTAGCTGTTTACAGTGGATTACAGGGAGGGAGGCAGGGGTTAAGTCTACCCAGGCACCATGGCTCCCCCTCCTCTCTCTCTCGCTCTCTCTCTCCCCCCTTGGGAGCCACTGCAGCAGGGCTGGCAGCTCGTCTGGGCTCCCCATCGCAAGGCCAGGCTGACAGGTAGTGGGATTTGGCACAGCAGTTTGCATGAGAGCCAACAAGAAAAACTGAACATGGCGGATTAGTTTGGGATTATGTTGTCAGAGTTAGCCTTGACGGACAAACTGCAGAGGAATAAATTGCAATCTGTTTGAGGAGCACGCTGCCACGCAAACAGGAGAGGCATCGGCTCGTCTCGCAGCCTGTCCAAAATGACAGGAAGGAGAGAAAATCATTAATAATTTATAAACAAAGTCCACGGTCATTACTGACGTCTGCCCACTCCTGGCTGGACAGGACGTCTGGTTGTCTAACCCCCGAACATCAGGGGCTGGTTCATGTTAAATCTTAAAACCAAAAGTGACAGGGCATGTATAGATAAGAGAAGATTATACTGCGAAGGACTTAAAATGTATCGACTACTCCTGTGATTTTCACCCTATTTCTGATAAGGCAGTGAGTGAAGAGCAGGCAGGGGGACGGAGAGCTGCCTGGAGTATTTTTTTTGAACTTGCAAACTGATATTCAGTTGTGACTAATGTTGGTACCTGCCATCCTGGAATAAGGTTTTTGGAAAAACCCCGGAAATAGCTCAACTAGCTTTTATGAAGCCGAGGTGACTAGTAAACAAAGCCCATATTCTTTAGACTTGCAAAGAGCACTGTGTGTTTCTGGGCAGGTCGGGGTTTGTTTGTGTTCTATTTCCCAGAATTTTTATTTATATTATGGCCTAAATTTACTTGATGTGTGTACTCAAACACTATCAAAGCTCAAATATAGCTTGGTACATTCAGTATTACTTCAAATGCAGGATACTTTAACCAATCATGGCTTAATTTGAATTTCATTCACTCAGCGGCCAGTGGAAAAATCGAACCTCCATATGTATTTCCAACCCATCATACTAAATAGCAAAACCACTTTGAAAATAATGCTGCTATTTCACCTCTTCCCCTGCAAATTTTGCCCTTTCATAGCACAATGTCAGATAATTTAGAGTTTTTTAGAATATTGGGTGGATTGGGCTCTCTGACTCAGCGGAAAAAAAACAGCTGCTTCCTGGAAGTGGGTGAAAGGGCAAAAAGAAAACTTTAGTTCAGGAAGTAACTGCTTTATAAACGAGAAACTTGCCCCACATCCAGAAGAAATAATAATCATAAAAAAGTACAAATTTCACACTGAGAGAGTAAACGCACTGCTACAGCATTCCATTTCTCTCTGTTTTCATCTCACATTAGATTTTCCTTCTTTTTTTTTTATTAGAGAACTGAATTAGCTCAATTTGACGGCGTGCAGCGGCGCTCTCATGCTGGGGACTGACTGGCATGGTAAAATGTATTAATGAGCTTTATTGCATTCTGTCCTCTCCTACATCATTAGGAATGCATGTCTGTATGTTAAACATATGAATATGCATCGGCATAGAGCATTTGCTCTCAGAGTTAGCGGCGAGCCAGCGCTGTGCCTTGAATAGTAATCTAGCAAAGAAATTAACTGCATTTTCTTTGCCCTGTTTTTTAATTTTATCACGAAACCCATCCTGAATGTCAAATTAGTCTCTGACGGAGTGAAAGTATAATTTAATGAGGTGATGTTTGCTTATATGATAAGAATTCTTTAATGTCGCATGTTTGTATTTGTGATCACAATACTGTGTCGGATACAAAAAAAAAAAAAAAAGAAGGACAATAATATGAATAATAAGTCAGTGAGCAAACACATTAGACTGAGACATATTTCATTTCACTGTCTGTCTACCTGAACAAATCCAGTCCAGTGTTCCCAGTCACACTGTCAGACTGAGGGTGATCCTGAGGTCAGCAGAGGTCACTGGATAAAGGTTAACACATTACCATCATGGCTCTCACAGGCCTGATTGATGTTGAGTTGGTGGAGGGGTGTGTGTACAGGGGTTAGGTCAAAATAAGGTAAACTTGGAGATAAAGCATTTTTGTAAAAGGAAAAAAAGCTTTATATTAAACAACAGACAAAATTATAGAAACAAATTAGTAGATTGTTTCTTTAAGGCAGAGTGTAATATGTACAGTAGATGTAACATTTTTTATATTGAGGATATGTATTTATTTTCACTGTGAATTTTAGTGTAGACTTCATTATCTGTGATATCAGTGAATGAGGAATGAGCCAACAGGAGGACTGTCTCTCATGTGAAATAAGGATCTGCAAGTAGAAAGAGGAGCGCTGCCTAATTTAATAATATTCAATTGATCCACTCACAGTGAGTTTTCTTTACTCCTGTGCCTGTGCTCTCACTCTACCCTCCAGCTTTTGGCCTGCAGAAGACCTGCTATTCATTCACCGCGTCACAAGTCGCCAACGAAAACAGCCGGCGCTCCTCAAGAACAAAGACGCTATCTGCACTCAGCGGGGAGCGTGTTGTAAGAACGGGTGACATGGAACGGCGAAGAGAGGGAGGAAGTGGTACTGATGTCTTGACAGGACAATTAGAGGGAGCAAATCTGAGCTAAATATTCCAGATAGGGTGGGCATGCAGTGCGGGCGATGGACCCTCCAGAGTTTTGGAGAGGAGGGAATACTCACCCAGTAGGGCGCCATGGGAGTGTTCATGTTGACTGATTTAACTGTGCAAAGGTGAGAGACACAGACAGGTCAGACTTCTGACTATTATGAAGCAAGAAATGACAAGACGTGAAGTGACAGTGTCAGTAAAGTTGTTTTAGTCCATAGGGAAATAGCTACCACTGTAAAAGATTACAAAATATAAGTTCACATGCTCCAAAAACAGGAACAGTCGTAAGGATTTTCAACATCCAGAAAGATACACTCCAGAAACCAAAAAAGTTTCCAGGCAGGCTTTAGAAAGAGCCTAAAACCCCAGCAGCAAGTTAAACATAATATCCCCTGCTCATCCTCTCTCACTCCCCACTGCAAATAAATAAATCAGCCATGTCCACACATGCAATTTTGACCTGCGGTGACTTCACTGACTGGAAATTACAGTTCCTATTTTCACTTTGATTTCCAAACGGTATTATCTTTGCTCTCCAGTGGAGGGAAGGTAAACAGTAGCAGTGGAGAGTCATATGTCTCTTAAAATAAACTGCATTGTCTGATGATGTTTTAATGGGCAAACCTCGATCCCCTGGGCAGTGACCCTTCTGAGTGTGCCTCGGCAATGTACACTGGGTGCTGGGATGTAATTGCTATGTACATACTGGGCTATTCTCTGGTTTCCACACTGCAAGAAATGTCCAGCTGAATGACTGTTTTTAGAACTGTAATGTATAGAGAATCTAAAGCATTATTTCTTTCAGGGCATGCAAAAAAAAATGTGCAAATGGAGTTGATTTCTATTCCTCTTGAGTGACCTATAGATCTTGACATATGGACAAACACACTGGATAAAACAGAAATAACCTGACAGATTTGTTGATATTTTACACATTTTAGTAAATGATTCTTTTTTTGAGCGATGAAAACATATCCTTGCTGTTCTGACCTCTGAACGTTTTTGTTTGTTATCAATGGATGAATTTACCATTACATCTGTGCAGTGTGACCTCTCTTTAGACGGTAAAAAACTATCCATAATATCAGTTCAGTGCCAACAGCCACACAGGAAATCAACCAGCTGGGAGGATGACGTTGTTAGTTTTTTGGGGGCTTTTTTTCCATCTCATCTGTGGGGGGTCAGTTCTGAGGTAGCTGACCTACCTGTTGCTGTGAGTCACCACAGAACCCGTCAAAGACAAATGCCAAATAAACTTTAAAATAAACATTATCAGTGCTAAGGTTAGCAAAGCAGGCTATCTCACGCTGCCTGAGTGGAATACAAACTAAACAGCACAATGCGTCCTTTTAAATGTTGCGTGCTGTAATGTGACACGTCTTAAATGGTGCATAACCATTAATATGCAGACTTGCTGAAGAGGGAAAAATGTCTTGTAAGAATCTTCGTAGTTGTAATGTTCGTGTAGGTTTTGCAGTGGATGTCTGCCTGTAATGTTCTTCCCACCTTGGTCCCACATGAGGGTCCATTTCCAGTCAAAACAGAGAGGGCGTCCACAGAGCAGTCAACACAGTGATTTTCACCAGCAACCCCCTAACCCTGGGCTTCAGTGATGTTTCCCTGGGAAGAAACAAAGACATGCATGCGCAGGAATGAGGGAACCACAAAGAGGACAAGAAACTTTAGGGGCGGGGGATGTTATCAGATGGAAGGAATGAGCAGGAGTGAAGAAGAAAAAAAAAGAGACAAAGTAACTCAGCTCAATATGTGCACGACTCCCCCGTTTTCCTTTTCTTGCTGAAACTAATGAATTTTTGCAGGAAGAGGAAATGCTTTGGGAATAGGTAAAAATTTCATCAAACACCGGATGTGTGCACTTGATTAGTAATTCAGACCAAAGCTAACTTTGGTAAGACAATATTACAAGAGGGCTCAAGGAAATAGCTAATGAGCAGCTAAGCTAACTTTGTCTTGCTCCAGAGCATACAGTCATCTGATTTTCTAGGCATCGAATCCTAATTGGATTGTGGAGAAGTGAAGAGGACAAAGAACATTTATCTTTCACAATTATCAGGAATTCATAACTTGGGCAAATTTGCTAGCTTGCATTACAATTTGATTGAATTAACTATTGATGAGCAGCAGAAACCAATATCATTTCAATCTTCCGACCCTTAACAGTCAATAGATTATTCAGATTTGGGATATTAGAAAAAGCTTTAAAAAGCTTCTGTGATTTTCGGCCATCCTTTCAGTCATCTTTAGCTCCTCATTCTCAGTCTCTCTCCTTCCTTCTCAACACCTGTCTTCCATTAGGTCTTTGGCGGCCGGCTATTGCGCAGTGCACAGGAAGCGATGCAGTGACGTGCTCGACAGGCTCGAATCATTCACTAGCCGACAGCGAGGGCGCGGCCTGATGAAGTTGTAAAGTAATATCCCAGCAGTCCATGAGGTCAGTCGTCCCCTTTTTTACAGGCAACATGAAAAGAGGTTCGAGTGCCGGTCACGAGACGGGGCTGGGTCCCTTTTGTCTCAAGGGTTCATCAGTTCAGATAGCAGGGCGAGGTGGCTGCTGCACATTTCTAATGTACGGATGTAATTAGAAGATATTGCACGCATTCGTTGACATTTGCCGACAACTTTCAGGAGTGAGGAATCGCTCGCTGCCACGTCAAATTTCATGTTTCTCTAAGGTGGGCTTTTCAGGAATTAACGCCTCGATCTGAAAGTGTCAAAGGGTCATGAAAGGGTCTCATGAAGCTATAAGATCAAAGACTTTCTCAGCTGACATGAAACCTTGTAATCTGAGATTACTTGCCAGTTTTTCACCTTATTGTATGGAGCAAATGTTTGGAATGCATGTTGTTTTTCTAACTGTTGTTGTTTCTTTCAGTGGTGACAGCCATGTTTAGTCTGCCCCTCAGAGCAGAAAACAGCAGTACAAACTGAGGTCATTTTTAGCTGTTTTGTCATCCACAGGCTAGGCTGCCAATTATGCCAATTAACCCCAGATGGATGGATATCGCCCACACGAGAGGTGACGTGAGGTGATTCACCATCGCCTTGGTATTAGTCCCATAATGCAAGCTGACGGTGAGGATTTCAGAAGCAGGGGAGGGGGAAGTTCGAGGGTCCAGAAGGGTTCGTGTTCAGGTCTCTTCTGTGAATCATGCAGCCTAGCGTGCGATCGGCACACTGCCCTCCTCTTGACTCCCTCATAAGCTCTGTTACAATAACACACTTGCTTTTCACTCCGGCCCTAACCCCGAACCCTCCCCCCGTTTACCCCCCCCCCACCCCACTCACCGCTCACCACCAACACTCCACTTCTCTGAAAAACACTGAGGAGAAAGAGAAACAGACCCGCACCTACAGTCTTCTGTAAGATAAAAGCTGGAGGGTATTTATTTCAGCCGCCGGCTACCCTCAAAATTCCATTACTGTTGTTAGCATAACTGTGATGATAAAGATAATCTTTGTTATTATTATTATTATTATTCCCTACTTTAATTAATTTCTCCCCGGGGCTCAGAGCGGTAATAAGGAGCAGACGTCGACCATTTCTACCCGACTCCTCAAACGCTGAAGTCCCAACCCAAGTGCAAGTCAAGGTTAACAGTGCCATCTACAGTAGAGACAAAACTAGTCCATCCTGTGATTTGATGATACTGATGATATAAGAGGAACAGACATGGACATGTCTGAGAGATCAGCCATCTTGCACTGATGGTTTTTGTCTACAGTTCAGGGCCTCACTCGTCACTCCTCTCCAGTATTATTAAAAATATATGACATTGCTGGATCGCTGCATGAAACGCACTTAGCAATGAGCGCTTTGCTCGCAGCTTAAGCAAACACGGCACGGTCCTAAAAATACTGTTATCAAGTTGTGCGCTCTTATTTTGAAATGTGATCACTGACGTGGCTTTATTAAAATACCACCTGTGCGACAACTGGTCCGTTTATGGCCTTTTTACTCAAAGGCCTTATCTCACTGATTTTAGTTCAAAGAGATAAGTTTAATTCAGTCATTCCATGACTGATAGCATGTGAGGAGTACAGTCTGTGCGAGGGGCCTTTTTCTGTCTGCAACATCCAGATTTCTAACCCGCTGACATTCTGACACTGGGTCTAATTGTAAACAATCCTGAGCGCATGGAAACCAAAACTCGAAGTGAGCTCCTGATGATCAAATATCATGAAATATACAAGGACGTCCCTCCATGCCTCGTTTTATTAATTTCTTACAGCATATCCCCAGTTCATAAATAATTGTTTATCCATCTAAGCAGGACTAAGGCTAGGTGAGTGACGTGAACTAATTCACAGCTGACTAATTTAGCACATCAATGTCAGAGACCAAACACGGGGATTCAGAGAATTAACCATTTGCCTTGACAAGGGAGAGGGAAAAAAGGCTAAAGAGGGACCATTACTGTTTATCCTCAGCCTTATCACTACTGGCGATGGGCTTGTAAATATTATCCTATTCCCCTTAATCCACTGCACAACGCCATGCTCACCCACTTACCGGAAGCTCCGACATTTACCTCGGGATTTGCCGGGGCTTGGGCTAGAGTGGCTGCGAGTGAGAAAGTGCTAATCTACAAGGCAGATTCAGGATTAGTCTGGTGAGCCAGGTGACCCAAGGGCCCGAGATCTTATTGGCCGGAGGAGATGTGGGCCTGTGGTCCTTGGCAGGGGGTGACTGACGATAGGAAACTCGGAAGGCGAAAAGGGGGGGGGGGTTCCTCAAACCTGCTTTCTTTTTTGTTTCTCTGAGTCCCTTTTTTCTCTCCCTTTCTCTCTTCCACACTCTTTCTCTCTCGCGCTCTCTGAAGGAGCCCTGATGAGAATTCCACTAATCAGCTGAGGATTAACAGGGACTCAGACAACACTACATCTAATTCCCCCTTCACCGCCACTGGGGCAACAAGGGGCCCCACGCAACACTACAGCACTGAACACATCACTGTGCGTGCGTATGTAACTATTTCTGTTAGACTCAGATATCAGCTAGATATTCATTTGCTAATTTACTGACCGGTGTGAGCCAAATGGCCTTAATAAGTCATTCCATCACAATAACCCTGCTGTTTATATACTGCACATGTCCTGAAGTCAATTTATTGTTGCCCATGTTCAGCAGCAATGTCCTGGCCAATTCACACAGTGCATTTGTATCATTTAAAAGTTACATTGATGGGGTCTGGGCATATCGTGCAAACAGGACATAAGACATCAGAGACTGGGCTTTCCTGAATGAGTGTTCTTCATAAATAAAAGAAGTTGTGGTTTTGGTGAAATGTTTATAGCAACAATGTCTTTAAGTATCAAACTTTTAAAATATTTGAAATATCAACCGTTCTCTAGCCTCAACAAAGATCTGTGACTGTCTAAATCAATTATTATTTACTGTGCTCCAGTTGTAGTAAATTGTGCTGCAAGAGCTCATAATGTACTCTAGTCTAGACAGGTGCATTATTAACAACTTCTCCTAATTATGTAGCTTTATTTTATAAAATATTATTATTATTATTATTACAAACAGAAGTGTCTTCAGGAAAATTTTAGCTGGGTAACCATGAGTTTTAGTGGATTGTCATTAAATGTATTTAGAAAATGTGATAATTGTTTTTATGCAGGAAATATTTTTTATTTGCTAATTTCAGATTTGCTCTTTTTATTTCAGTGTATGTTGACATTTGGGTTTGAAGTGTGTGTCGGATAAATCATACCAGTTTAAAGATGTTACCTCGGGCTCTGGGGGTGAATTAGTTAATTGTTTTCTTGGCATTTTTACATTACATTACATTTATTTTATTGGACAGTAGAGACAGAGACAAATGAAGAGAGAGAGAGGGGGATATGGCATGGAATCAAACCCCCATCATCAAAAATATCTATAATGAAAATAATTATTCATTTGAAGCAGACCTCATGTGTGCAGCTTTGTTCAGTGGGATAATGCTGAAATATGTGATAAAAAAAAAAAAAAAAACATTTGACAAAGAAAAAGATAAAAATAAGGGAGCATATAAATGACTCATTTTGGCTAAAATACCCAAACTGGCAAAGAATGTGCTGTTCAAACACAGCGAAGCTTAATGTTTTTGGCCTCCATGTCTTCTTTTATATTTTCTCCTCGTCTTATTTCTCTGTCTGAGATGAGTGTAATCCTGCATGCTTGGATAAGAACACGATGGTCAGCTTGTGTTTTTCAAAGTGACACTGGCATCAGGAACTCATTCATTTTAATGCCGACTCTCATTCACTTGCCAGGTCATGCCGGGCCACCCACAAAGCAAAACTACTTTTAAAAATATCAGAGAGAGAGAGAGAGCGTGCAGTTTCACACCAGTGTGAAGGAGGGGGGGGGGGGGTATATGATATTTTAAAGTCAGTATTTCAGCATCTGCTTGATATTAATGCCTCAAACCACGCATTATGCCCGATGCACAATTCATGATAATATATTAGTGGCATCAGGGGGAAGTGGGTTGCATTTTCAGTCTGGTTAAGTACATTTTGGCATGAGTCCCGCGCTATCTCGGAGACAGGTTGGCTTCCCAGCCTCCCACAGTTTTGCAGTAATGAAGGAGCTGTCTTACCCAAACAAACAGGCTCTCTGGAGATGTACCTCAACTACCTCCTTAATCCAGGAAGTCTCTCTTATCTCTCCACAAATGGCCCCGTAGTGAGGCACAGCACACTGCAGTGTCATTCATCAGTTAAACCCCAGAGCGATGGAAGCAGGTACGATTGCTTCATGTTGGGAAAGTAAAAAGTGACAGCGTGCGCTCTGGTGGCATAGTTCAGAGCTCCGAGCTCAGTTTTTGTCAGTCAGGCGTCAATCTATGTGTCAGAACGCTGGATCCACGCAGAATGATAAGCTTTTGTTTTTTATTGGCAGATATCAATACCTCTATTACCCGAGTCCCCCTGGTGTGGCGGTGCTGTTATGTTGGTCATCGAGGATTTTAGGCTCATTGTACTGTGACATTTGTCATAAATCTTTTAGGACGAGAGCTTGTTCAATACAGTTGAAGTATTTTGAAGCATGCTGTTCTCAGACACTCTTAATAGGGTCTTATCCATCACATAAAAATCATATTTTTCTATACTCCTATTTCTGAAACTAGAACAAATACACATCTTTGTTTTTTACTGCATGTTTTAGCTTCTTCTTTTGTATATTTGTTATCTTCTGAAACCTGTTTGCCCACGTTTCTAGTATTTCTATTATACCAGAGTTCTTAGTCTGCTTTTTACACACTTCATTTTTATTTGTATCCATTAATATATATTTTATCATTGAGCTGGTTACACACTGCCCTATGCCCTATGTGCCACAAACGCGCCCTGCATGAACCCTGTTGTCCAGTTCCTTCATCACATCATTGACAGTTTACGAAATGCAAAGAGGATGGCTGCTGATTTTGATGCCTCGTCCAAAGAGATGGCAGAGAGGCGTCCGACAGTGTTGACACAAAGAAAATGGGGGCGAAGGCAGCGGGTTAGCATGGGAGTGAGGACTGGCAGCAGAGAAAAATCATTTGTGGAGGAGTTGTGACACTTGGCGCCGCTCATTAGATAACTTCACAGAGAGCTAAAAGCTTTGCTTCTCCCACTGAACACACTCCTACACACAGCCTGACTGGAGCATGTCAGACACCGTGCTGTCCAATGAAAACCAGGAACGCCTCCGACAGAAAGTTTGTCAAAAATGAAAAGAAGAAAGAAGAGAATGTTTATGTTGTGCACAGGTACATCATAAATGCTGCACGATTTTTGCAGGAATACTGCTTTAATGGAAGGAGAAGAGTTAACAGATCACATCATAATAACACACACACACACACACACACACATTCCTAATCAAAAATAATTTTTCATGTCACAAATACCAGTTTTAAATTAAATGGTTTTTGATAACACTTCATATATTTAATGTCTGGATTATATTACTACTTCTAATAATAATTATGGTAGTCATAATCATAATAATAATTCCACAATGAAAAAATGATAAGGGGAAAAAAAACTATAATAAAAAAACTAATAAAATAATAATCTTAATGAGTTCCATGCATACCTGCAGAGTCTGTGGTTACACAGTTCAAAATGTTCAATGTCTAATTCAATAACACATTTATCAAAAAAAATAATAATAAAGTGAAATCAAATAAAATAACTTATTTTACTTTATACTCATTTTTTTTTATTTCAATATTTACCTAATATGCGGTGACACCATAAATCTTAGGCTGTTTTCAGACCTGTGGTTTGTAGCTTTGTTCCAGTTCAAAGACAGATTTGATACATGTGCCCCTCGGTTTGTTTCTGTCCACAATGAAACATTCAGTCCAAAAGTTGCTATTCATGAGCAAGCTGTTTCCTCATTGGTCAGAAATCCTACAGGTAAGATTCACCTCATGATGCTTCTTCCTCTTCCTTTGATGTCTTCCTCATTATAGAACCAGTAAAAATAAAATGTACAGTTCCACGGAGCATCTAGACTGTGATACGACATATATATTTTTTTTTCTGATACATTTAAATGTGTGCGTGCCACCACATACTCACCTAACACAAACAGTTCTTCAGACGACGTTTCAGATTAAGTTGATTAGATGATGTTTATTAGTAAGACAAAGCATGGCAGCGTTTGGTTCGGTAGGTTCTATTGTATTCTAACTGCAAACGGAGGCGAACTGAGACTAACTCTAACTCTGATCCGTCCTCTCTAGGCATTTCTTGGCCTGCTTGTATTGCCCCTTATTGTGTGGGTGTGGTTGCTGTGTTCAAATAGGCCCAAAAACAAACCTCAGAGTGAAATGTTTCAACAACTGCTCTAAACAAGCTACGTCTGAACACACCCTCAATCGAATACCTGCTCTCTCTTTCAGCTCAGCTGTGGCTGAATTGTTCCCTCTCATCTTGTGTTTATATGCTTGTGTGTTAAATAGCCGAGCAGTTTCCCATTACTATCAGTTACTCTGAGGCAGATTTTGAGCCAGTTGCTAAGAGCTTTCATCCAACAGTGTTGATCGTTAATACTGATCTGTACATTTTTCCAACTAAAGCTCTTATAAAGAGCTAAGACCATAAGACTGTGTTTGCGAGTTTAGCAAGTACGCCAACAAGGCAACAAGGAGCTGGAGAGAATTGGAAACCGAGTGCGCAGCCGGTTCAGAAAGCTGAAAACAGCTGTGTTTTTACAACCACTGAAACACAACGCTCGAAAGGATTCTTTTTTTTTTTTTTTTCCATCGGCTACCCATACTGCACCTGCCATTTCCATCACAGCCATGTGGTCACAAAGGGAGCAGTATATCTGTCAACAGGATCAAGTGCTCAATAGACCCCGCAAGCCACTCAATCCTTCAAGACACCCTCTCCACTGGCCTCAGCAAAGCCCCCAAAACCCTCAACCAGGCCATCTCAGCCCGATTCATGCAGGATATCCTACCATTTTCTGTAAGGAAGATACTTCCTTCACCTGTCCAAACTGTCCAAACTACCTGGGGTGCGGGGTGTTACAGATACAGAGGCCATTTAGTATAGCTGCTCTCCAAAATTTGACATGTAAGTCTGTTTTTGAACCTGAGCCATTTATTTTAGAAAACTTGAGGGTAAACATCCTGCTGCACCGAGCTAAAGAATTATGAAGGTTAATGCGAGACTGTTCCGGTGTGATTTGTTTGTAGGTTCTGAGTAAATGTCAAACTAAACATCACCTGTCATATTTACAAGCGACAGACACGGCAAATAAAAACTCGCCGGCCCTCATAAAGCAACTTGTCATCGTGGCTCAGCTCTAAACCCAGCGTCGGCGTTAAATAGTTTGGGTCCTACGCCATCCTCAGGTCTGTCATGAGTGTTAGCATCGGGTGGGCACCCTTAAAGGTGAAAACCCCCCCTCCCAAAAAAAGAGGGAAGGAAATGGAGAGACTGGTTCAAACCGCTGGGGATTGAGGAGGGGTCACAGCGGATCAGCTGGGTCTTCCTCTCCCACAGAGGAGGGAAAACAAATCTTAATCACCTCTAGCACTTCACACACAAAGGGTCCCGAGACGTGAGGGCAGGAGTGCTGGCAGAGAAGACGACACAGGCCTCAATAACTAATGAAAAACCCCCACAGGGACCGAGTCGTGGTGGGGCCTGACGCCTTCAGGACGCCTTCAGCGTGTGTTTGTATGTTTCTAGTGCTCAAATTCAGCTGCACTTGTACATACGGGTGACACTGAGTGGGCACAAGGGATCTCTTCTGATGAATGTAGTGTCGGTAATTCTGCATTAAGGGCATGTTTACATCTATTGAGTGTATAGAAGTGTCCGCCGAATGTGCGAAAGGAAAAGAGTGATCGACGTGGAAGAAGGAAAACGAGCGTGTGCAACAGCGAAGGTGGCTCGAATGCGTGTTTGTTTATTCTCTTCCGAGTTGGCAACGTCCTCGGTCCACCCTCGTCGTCCTCCCCCATCCTTCGTCCATGAGGCATCTCACGAGTGGCAACGACGAACCCCACCTGGCATACTGGTGACGGCGCCATCTGGACGCGGACAAGGCTCGCCATCGGGCCCGCAGTCAGTACCCACACTGCCAGTGTGGTGTTGTTTAATGAGCGCATATGAGCAAACATTTGACTGCCAGGTGGCGTTGCTGCCACGCCATGCCGACCAGGCAGGGTTCTGCCATTGCTATTCAAACCCAGGGGCATCAAAGGGGGGCCTTGGATTTCCAAAGTAACTAAGCCATAATCCACCTCCTTATTGGTCCCATTCATATTGAAATACATGATCAGAGGAGCTGAGGAGGCCCTAATCTTGCCAATGAGTGGTCCGGCACAGCTGCAGGGATAAAGTCAGAGTATGAGACCACCAGTATATTAGAAAAACTCAGGCCTTACTGATTGGATTAGGAGAGACGAGGGAGGGGGAGGCGAGCGGCCTCGGGGGTGAGGAAATGTCATCTTCCAAGCGTTGTGTGTGGCGAGGTGGTCTTGGCATTGGCGTCCAAGGATCAGGAGGTGGGGCAGACAAACTTTGTCCCGGGGTTCGGTGACCCGCAAATGAGAAATCGGAGGGGGTGAGACGAAGAATGGCGACAACAAAATAGAAAGCAAAGGCAAGGGCTGAGTGTGTGAAGCCGGGCCTTGATAGCACCTCCCAGCCGCCCAGCATGAGATCGTCTCGTATTAAGTTGTAGCATGGCAGTTTTGAGGAGGGAAAGAAAGAGAGACAGAGAGAGGACTAAACCGGGCATTAGCTGTCGACTTAAAGGTTTGTGCTGGTTCCTCTGGTAGGAAGAGCCGCCCCGTTTAAGTGTGATTGAGCGTGGCTTAGATGGGGATCAATGGTTATCCCCTCGACTGTTTTGTTTTGAGGTTTCTTTTCTGTATTTACTGTGAGGAAAAGAAGAAGCCATTTTGTTTCACAAAGCAGGAGCCAAATATTTCCATAGCTGTATGTCTGGCACTGGCAATGTGATTCATTCAGTTAAACGGGTAAATACATCTCAAACGCAAAGTTCATTATTTATTACGATCACACTCTTTATTCTGACTCTAGTCTCATTTTTTAACAAAGACTGTAAAACTGTCAAACTTTAAATACGGTCAGATCTGAAGGATCACCCTCTGGTGCTACACCTCACGTTACTGATGTGTTGCTAAAGTCAAAGTTATTATCTATGTTTATAATTTTGTTGTTTTTTATTAACAGGATGTATTAAGAGCAACAATCAGTCTCCCTCATAAAGCCTTTGCTTGTGGTAGAAAATAAAAATATAAATTAATTAACAAAATCGAGGTAAATCCCTTTTGCACTTTAACCCTAATAAAATAAATAAAATATAAAATAAATACAACAAATTCATATAAATACATATAAATCAATAAGTATTCCATAAGTAGGAACATGTACATTCATGCAGGCATATATAATTTAATTCCTTTACAGAACACGTTGTGTATCAGGGATTATATGCAAAATATTATTATACAACACATAATTCTAACCTAAGCAATTCTAAGATTTCTAAGAATTCTAAGGTTCGTAATTCTAAGCAATCTGATTGGTCAACTAGACATTCAGAATGTTACTCATCCTGAAAATATGAAACTATACATAACTCAATAAATACTAATACATCCACTGGGTGTGAACTTTAATAAAGTAAACAGATTGAAGAAGTGTCAGCTTTCTTTTATGAATATTTTGTAT
Organism: Nibea albiflora; assembly: GCA_014281875.1. NCBI lineage: Eukaryota > Metazoa > Chordata > Actinopteri > Sciaenidae > Nibea > Nibea albiflora. Next base: position 4,700,523 of record CM024791.1, on the reverse strand, counting down.
TTTATGCTGCTGTTAGACTGCTTAATTAACCAAAGACAATCCAAAACCTCTGCACAGAATTAAGCTGAAACAAACTAACACAAACAAGATGTATTCTTGTATGTTATTGACATCATACAACAATAAGCATTTTATTCTATCTCTGGGTATTTACTCCATGTTGTGATTAGGACCGATTCTGTCTCTCTCTCTGTAGATTCCACAGATGAGAAGCAGCAAGAACCACACAGGCCGTGCTGAGCTGTCGATGGATTTTTGGCTCTTGGTCCACCTGCCTGAGATGTTAATTCTGGAATGACAGTCAGCGTGCTGTTAGGATCGAGTTAAGGAGACAGACATGAGTCTGTTTCACATTCCCTCATTACAACAGCCTACTCACATCATAGCTGATGATCTTAAAGAAATGGGTTACTGAATCATAATTTGTCCCAGCCATGATACAAACATGAATATATAAATTTCATATAATTATATACATTTACTTTTAGACAGACCGAGAAAATGATTCACATGTAGATATTTTACCGTATGCCTCATACAGACAGATATGAACAAATGTGCTCATACACACACACACACACACACACACAGGTGGGACATCTCATCTCAGCCATTCTTTGAGTTTGTAGACGGCAGACTTTCATGGAATCCATCTGCAAATTCATCCAGCCGCACTGGAAAACCGTCATCACTTCTGCATTTGACTGTGAGTATTGTATGCCAAGCACATTCCTCTGTAACGTGTTAAAGATAAACTTTGAATCCAGGAAAACAACATTTTAATCTGGCAGACCCGCCAAAAATAGAATCTTTTATTTCAGTGGAATCAAGGTACATTGTGTCTTCATGATTTAGCGGTAGAGGCTCTTTAAAAAAAACATCTTTTAACTGGAGGGTCCAACGTTTGAAATTCCCCCAATTTGGACCACCATTGGGAACAATACATATTAATGAGTGTGGTGTAGAAAGACATTGTTGTGCCACTACATGTCTTGTATGTGTCTACCAAAACAGTGCTCAGTACTTTTAAAATAATAAAAAACAGAACATTGTTATAAAAGGTTCTGAATTACTCGTGACAGAATTGTTCCCGTAATTTAAAGGAAGGATAAAGACAGTTCTGTTTTTATTCATAGTCATCTAAAACTTGGAAGGATACGGTGGATCATCTTGCTTAGAGAGATGCTATTGCTAAAAGATTATGAATATCATGGCGGGGGCTTTTTCACATTGTCAAAAATAAATAAATAAAGTGCACTATTTGTGTATTTGTATGAATAAGAGCCTGAGTGCTACATACCTGCAGCATCCATCATGTCATATTATCCCTGTAAGGGTGCTGTAAGGGTCACTCCAGTCCACAAAACAAATGTCAGCTTCGGTCCCTGTGGGCTAGGAGAGCTAGCTCAACAATGCTATTGTCCCTCAGAGGGATCTACTGTTGATTAAGTACCCTGTTGAGAGAGCGCGGCAGTTGCCAGACAAATATTAAAATGTCCGGAGCAGCAATGGTGAGTCAAGCGCCAGAGCTCGCTATCCACCGCGCGGAGCGTTACATTCACAGTTTTAAAAAAATAAAAAACATTTACACGAGCTCCTCATGCAAGAGCTGGAAAAGAGTAAGTTCACCGTGGACTGCTGTTCACAGCAGTCAGTCGGGACAGACTGAACGGTCTGCTTGATCCTTTTTCTGAAAGACAAATCAAAATGGAATAATCAGTTTTTTCGCTGCTAACTGTGTTTTGTTCATTTTCTTTCTACATATTTAAGTCCGATGTCATACACCCCCCACCCCCAAAAGTAAGTACTGTATTTGTGTTAATCCTTAAATATGAATAAAACCCAGCATGAAAAAAAAAAAAAAATGACTGGCACTTTTCCAAAGTAGTTAGGCCTCTTTTGGCATGGCTCTCACTGATGACAGAGCACATTGTACACAGTGTAAAGGACATGTAAATAGCCACTCATATTTTCCTCAAGTTTACTTAATCATAGCCACATATATATTCCTTCTCAGCATTGCAGGGGTCTTGGATGGTGCCCTCCTTCTGCTATTCAAGCTCACAGCCTGTGCCAATATGGCTGTCTGCAAATCTCCAGCCCCAGTGCGCCCTGGGAGTTGGGTGACAGTTTGTGTCAGCTGCGTCTTTTACCTGTCGTCGAGGAGCGGCTGCTATCCTTCCTCGTCTTTCGTCCACCGCTGCGTCAGGGGGAGGAGGCTCGTCTTTTTGGCCGCTCGCATCAGAGCGGCTCCTCGCTGGGCGACATTCCACCGTTAACGCCAAGGAGCCCCACAACTATTTATCTCCATCTCTGCACCTTTCGCACTTGGCAACGTCCCATTTCGCTAGTGATCCCTCAATCAACAGCTGAGTGCCTGGCTATCGGGCTGTTAGGCGTGACGGTTGTATATTCTTACACGCTGAAATAGCAGCGAGTGAGTGAGTAGGTGAGTGAGTGAGTGTTGAATTTGTCAGGGTACCACCATGTTTAGTCAGTGGTCAGAGGCCTTCAAGGGGCACAGCATGGCAAGTCACAAATCTCCAAACAGCCCCAGGAGGACTAAAGAGATGTATTCAGTAACGTTGACCATGAGATAGATTTGCTGACGGATCAGCTCCATTACAGCAGACTTGCTTTTGGTTTCATTAGCTGGTTAAATACCCATCTGCCTATCATTGCTGGGCATCATTCATATGAGACGTCGATCTCGTCTAATCGCATGACCTGCTGTAAAATGTTTCAGTCAGAAGCAGTGTTAAAGTGCTAGCTAAGTTGAAGCTAAGTTGTATATGTACTGCAATAATTCAGCTCGCAGCGGCTGCGTTATGTCACCAAAGCGACTAATAACGGTTAGCTGAAATGGGTGTGTGTGCGCCCATGTTTTATCAGATGATGCCTGTGTAAAATGTTGATATTTCAGTCAGCTTTAGATCCATTAAAGTGCCACTTAGCGTAATTAAAATAGCCAGAATGCTTTCACTCTTTACTTTGTGTTGAGTCCAATGAGTTTCCCGCAGAGTTAACGTTAAAAAAAAAACAAAAAAAATAAAATCTCTAAATAGCTTTGTTTTATCGCAGCACACGTTGATGTCTGTTGACTCCACGTCCGTGTGACAACAAGAACACTGTGAAACGGTTCAAGTTTAACTGTAACCCCTCAGATTATCCTAATTATACACAATAACGGGCTCAGTCCTTTGAAGGTTAATCCTCTCTTACCTCGCCGTGTAACCACACGCTCCGGTTAAAAAGATCATTGGAAACCCCCTGGAATCGTGTCAACGCGTACAAACAGTGAACGCAAGACTGAGCTCCAACTTTGAGGAACGCTCAACTTTGTGAGTATTCTTGATATTTTGAGCATCCTGACTCACAACGCGACGAGCATGATTTCTTTTAAGCAAACTAAATGAAGATTTGTGTAGATTTTGTTTATCCAAGATCTATTCAGATTTGTCACCTGCCGGCTTGTTGTTGCTTGCTGAGGACTCAGCAATTTTCAGCTCAGTGCTTATGTGATTTTGACTGCAATTTTGTTAGGCCTCTCTTGTAAATGAGAAAGACAATAAGGTAATCTCCCCGGGTTTACCTGAAGTAAAGTTGAAACATGCACACACTCTCTTAAATCCGTCTGCTTCTTCACTGCTGCTGTGAAATGAAAACACACGACTCCATTCTCTGATCTCAACCCCTGAAGTTTCCTCTTCTTCGATGCCCTTCATAAATATTTATGGCGTTCCTTAAAAACATATTTGTTTGATTCAGAGTTTACTCTAGATGAACGCATTTTTCATGGTGTATCCACGTACCTGCTGTGAGGTCAGGCGATGTTATTGAAGCCTGACAGAAGAATCATATGGTGAGCAAATGGATCCTGAAGAAATCAAAGATTTATCGTGTTTTCCTTGCACCTATGCCTTGATGTCATAAAATGTTATGATGTGTTTTCCACTGACTACTTTTTAAGCACATCACCAGACAGCAGAGTCATAATTCACTTGCGGTCATAACTTAGTCAAGACAGCTTTTGTGAGATTGGTATGAACCTGCTACGAGTTAGAACTAAAGCACATGTACAAGGGCCCGTCCTGTGTTGTGAAGAGTCTTCTTAGGCACGGTCAAATCAACTGTCTCTGTGGGTCAACTGGACACACATCAACAGACAGACATCAGACAGTGCTGTGCACTGACAAATGGATGGAGGTTCAGTGCTGACAGTAACACTTTAGTTAGAAACCTGCAATAAAATCTCTTTTCTTTCCACATTTTGACTTTTAGCCCTTTAAGATGGGAATGGTTTATTTGCCAGCATAATATATATTATAATTAATATCTTTAAGGCAGGGTCATGACCTCAGATGTTATGGTGGTTATGGAAAATATGATGTACCTTCTGTAATTTACAAATTGTTGAATAAATGCAATTGCAATACAATAAAATTGTATTGTATAATTATATACTATTTTTATTTATTTATTTATTTTTTATATTTATGAATTATTTATTTTATTTACTTGAATATTTCTTTACTTTTTTGTATATTAAATTGTTATTATTCGTATTTTAACCCCATATTTTGAACATTCATTTTCGACATGGTCTTGACCCTGCTTTAAAGACATAAGAACCCTAAAGAAATTCATATGACCCATTTTTTCATAATTCATATGAGTTTATTGTCCAAATGCTGCTTCAGAGGTGTTGACAAAAAAATCCATCTGTGAAAGAAACATGGTCATTTTTAACCTGATCCTATTGAAAAATAAAAAAAAGACAACATCGTCCCAAACAAGCAATACTCCCAGACGTGCTGCAATACAAACAGAGTATCAGTCAAATGCTATCATAAGCATAACCCTGTGATCTGAACTCATTGCACCTTGGATTTATACTCTTATCATATAAGGTCAGAAAGACAGAAGACACAGACTGGTCTGACGCAGACACACACAAAAATGTTACACCATAAAGAGTTTTGGCAGTGATGATGTTATAATTAAGCTTTTATGTTTTGGTTCCCAGTTTAAACTTACTCATTTTCATTTGGATCCGGAGAGCTGTAAGGGTTCAAATTGGTCCTCTGAGTGATACGATTGGAGGACACTAAATCCTCGTTCTGTTAATTAAGGCTCAAAGAAATATTGTGGATGAGAGAAAATATCTTGGCAAAAAGCAGCCATGAGGGATGCTCATGGGAAATTATTGTTTTTAAGTTAATAAGTTGTTTTACTCTTAGCAGAGTGAGAGGGGATTTTAGGGATTCAAATCAAAACAAACAAAATGTCCAAATGAACTTAAGAGCAAGGGAAGAATCTTTGAAAGGAAATCAATTTCACACATGGTATGAACAAAACAAAGTCAACTGAATTTCTACTTCAACAGTGTTTATGCACACGCATCGCCTCGCACAGGCGCACACATACAAAAAAAAGGCCCGTCAAAGATAAAACATCATGAAGGAGCCCACAATCTCTTCATGCTAATCAAGATAAATAGCTTCTACTGTAGCAAATTGAACAGGCTCCATTTAATGCTGCTCTAATTTTCATTTCTTATCTGAGCATAGACGCGCCATTCAAACAAATTGTGAACATGAAGGTTTGGATAATATTTAAAAGCTTGAACGCAGCCACATGATTAATGTGGTTACAGTTGGCAGATAAGAGAAAGACTAATGGCTCGGAGAGGCTGCCAATTTTATAGCACCGTGACAGTGGATGTGAACCCTGCGGTTCTCTAACCTGCTCTCTGGACACTTTTCATTCAGTTTAATTCAGAAACGTGACAACATATCTCACTGACATATATTAAAAAAAAAAAAAAATCACAGAACATAATTGTTGGTCGTTTTTAACTGAATACTTAAAAAATGTACTAATAGTTTTTTTGTTGTTTTTTCAACAAATCAAACAAAACAAAAATTCCCTTTTTTCACATTTTCATGTCAGTACTGAATAAACACCTTTAACGTGTATTAATGAAATATGACTATTATCATCACACGTGACAATGGGCCAAAAGTAAACAATCGTGTGAAGGCAAAGAGACAAAAAACACGTCGTGCTTTTGTCAGTAAACCTATATGCATGACGGCAGATCTCCTTCAACTGTCGCACAAACAGATCTAATTCACATTTTAAATCGACAGAGATGCACATTTTCACAGAATGACGATTTTGCACGCTGCAGGCAATGACCGCTGATGTTAAAGCGACGACTGTTTTGCACTGGTGTAAAGTGAACAGCTGTTAGTTATCTGTCTACCTTTTCATATTTTCAGAAGCAGCATAAGTTAAATTGAGTTAAATCATGAACTAAAGTGTGTCTGACAAGTGTGACATCAGTTTGTTTGTCGCACGACAAACTGCAATTTAGTATGATCAACATATATCAAAAAGTATAATCATAGCATTTGTAATATAGACATAATATTCAATGGATAGACACTAACATTTTAAAATGTAGTCCATGAAAGTCAATGATCCTCTCATATATGTGTTATTATTATCATTAGTATCATTATTGTTAATGTATACATGTGCCACTTATATACCATAAAAGCAAACATTAGATGTGGCTCGTTAACATAATACAACATAAATCTAAAATATATATTTAAAGTACAACATTTAGCTCAAACCCTTCATATTAATTTAACAATGCTTCTTTGTATGATCTGTTTCAGTGGATGGACTTTCCTGCTTCACCACATTCTTTGTCTTTGAAACTCGGTGACACATGATTTTGTGCACCACTGCTCCCCCCAGTGGAGCCACACCTCTGCTGCATTCACAAGACACACAGCACAGCACAGGATAAAGTTTAGCCCGACCAGAAGTGGTTGTTTCTTCCTGATATTCCTGATTTGTTCAAACACAAACACATTATGATGCCTTCAACAAGTCTGCAGAGCTGCAGATTTCAACTGAGGCAACAACGATAGAGAGAAAAAAAAAAAAGAGCCAGATCAGGCAAACCTCACCCTTTATGTCTCCAAATATCAACTGTGTTTCAAAGAGCAATGCTGCAACTAATCATTGAGCAATATTTTCCAGTTGGAGCTCTCCTTGAAACAGCCCAATTAGTGGTTGGAGTGCTGATCCCTCTGCCACTGGGCTCAGCAGCAGTTAAACCTGCTTTCTTAATGAGCTGAGTGGTGGTTAGCGCACAGACAAGGAGCACACAGAGGCAATAAAATCGATTGGCTCCCCCTCTCTCGCCTCATTTTTATTTTATTTTTTTCACATAAAGCCACAGCACCTACAATTAATGCTACATTTGCTCAATAAATAGATGTGTTGCTACATAAAAACAGTGAATATGGCTGCACTCAGTTAGAAGAACCTAAGTATTCCAGGGTTCCTTATGTTTAGCCTGCTGTTTATAGCCCTTAAAATATAACATTACCTTTTATGATTTTTTTTCCAGGCTGGTCCAATAAGTTCATGCATTTACTTAAAAGTGACGACATGGACTTCACAGCTTATTTTACAAAACATATGATGAGTTTATAAAATATGATGCACAGTATATAGATGAAACTACCAAAAAATAGAGAAGGTAGTATCAGCCTTCATCAACTAAAACTTTAAATCAATAATAATGATCCTAAATGTAATTCTATAATACTGACTGGGGTTATTCTGCATAATGCAGTAGTATTTTGATGTGAATGCTTATGTAGTTGTACTGAACGAGTAGTGGAGTATTGTTCTTTTCCCTGCAGTAAGTCTGTGATCTGGATACTTCTTCCATTTGTGGATTTGTGGATCGAGCCTCTGTGCTGTTTACCCCAACAGTCATTGCTGTTTATCGCCTGCAATATGCTGCCACTGAAGTTTATTCTCATTTGAGAACTCCTAAAGTCACTTTGGCTAAGCTAAAAGCCCTAAAATGAGCATGGAGTAGTGGCTGTGGGTGTTCTGTGGGCCCCTGCAGTACACTAACTTGTCAGGGCAGGACAGAGCTTTGGGGTGGGTAAATCTGCCTCCAGTGCCCCGGGGATGAGGGATTACCCTGGGCTATTTGGCTGCTTCCAAACAGGTGAGGAGCCAGGTTAGACATGACAGACTTTGTTGGGGTGTCCAGAGCTTAGGGATATTACTTTAAAAGCATCTTGGTGGGTGTTCCCGGTGCGCTCTCCCTCTGTCTTCTCTTGGTTGTTTGTTTGTCAGTCATTAGAGAGCAGGCATTTTGTGCGGGTAGTATTTCTTAATCCAAGTGGTAGTGATTACAGGGGAGGTCAATAGAAGCTAATTGCATGCACTCTGGAATTAGGAACGCAAACATAATCAGTCAGCTTCAAATGATGAAGTCATCTTGCATTGTGTTGTATCTCAGCTGATTTCTCCTGGAGAGTTTTCTGGGGAAGAATATTGTCATTTTTGCCCAGCGAGGATGATCAAAGTACTCAACTGGCACTGTCACCGGGCCCACTCATCAGACATAAACCCTATCTAGGCTGAGGACTTTGTGTGCCTTAATAAAGTCCTAATCACTGGGAATCATTGTTTATTTTCTGTTGCACTGGCCCTGGGGCCACACAAATTTAAACCCTCTGGCACTGTGGCTTTCCCTCAAAGCCTCGCATATCCGCTAAATACCATCAGAGATCTGAGACTTTTCCTCAACCGTCCCTTTCATTAATGTTTGTGTAGGTGACCTGACTCGGCCATCCACTAATGGTGAATCGGCTATGCGTTGCACAAAATCCAGAGTTTATTCCACAGGACAGGAGTTATTTGTCACCTATTGCTAAAACGCTGGGACTCTGACGCGTGCACTCTTCCCTTTGGTGTTAGTAATTTAGGATTTGTCACTTGTTTTGCTGTTACTCAAACTAGTCTGGTTAAGTGCAGCAATTTAATGCTGAAAAATGCAAGATATCTGGAAAATGTCAATGTAAAGCTAGACTTCTGTCATAATACAGAGTACATAAGCACTCGAATAATAGACAAAGTATAGTTTTTTTAACAAGCAAACACAGCAATCTGGTCTTTTTTGTTGTACGAATGCTTAAAAAGTTCTGCGTATTTGCCGTAGCAAACAAATGTTTTGAAAAGATTTGATAGTCTAAGCTTGCAGTATTTATAATGTGGATGTGTGGATCTTGGACATTGTGGATATCACAACACCATCTAGTGGATCTTTACAGCCACAGCAGAGACTTTTTCCTGCCCTGAATAAAGGCCAGTCAACAAGGTGCCTGGAAAAAAGTCCATGCCAAATGATTTGAAAAATAATGTCAGGCCACACGCGTCGCTTTATAAAGTGTCTGTACACCTGACATCTCAATAAGCTGCAAAAACATCCCATCCCAATTATCATTGACTGTCACTGATATTCATATCAAGGCCAGATTTTCCCCGTTTGCTCAGAGAACATCCCATTCAAGCAAATGTGTTTGCTCATACTCTCAAGACATGTGGGCTGAGGAATGAAATATCAAACAGGACAACTGTTTAATGGGATGCACGCACACACAATTTTGCATGCATGCAAACACACACACACACACACACACACACACACACACACACACACACACACACACCCATGCTGCATTTCTCAAACACAAGCGAGTGAATCTGTGAGCACACACTTACTGACACTCCATACCTCAGTCTCCTAAATGATAATTAGTCCTTCATCATGCCTGCTGAATGATCAATGACAGCACTGTGGGTTTTACATTAATAATTTGTGAAGGAGGGGAGAGTGACAGAGAGTGAGAGGAGCGGGAGATGTGTCTGGAACAGGGGAGGGCTAGATTACCCATGTGCCAGGGGAATCTAATGCAATTACGAGTGTTTGCTTACACCATGTGTCCCCTTCCGTCTGCGCAGCGGCATCGGGACTGCACCCGGCGGGTGTCCCCATCCTCCCATTCAGCTCTCTTGTTTGTTTTCAGTATTTACCCCCCCACCCCTCCTTCTTCTTCTCAGGAACACCCCCCCACCCCCCTCATTTGCCCCGGCCTTCAATATCATTAATTAAAGTAAACTAATAAGGGTGGGGGAGGAACCAGATTGAACTCTACCGGCAACTCAGAAGTCAAAAGAGACATTGAGGGAGACATTGTGTGTGTGTGTGTGTGTGTATCTCTGTAAGGGTGTTGCGGGGGGGGGGGGGGGGGGGGGGGGGCTGTTCTGGCAAAATATACATTATTTATAATGCAAGAAAGAAGGCCACATAGGGAGAGAGGAGGTTTGTTTAAGAGATTAGCGATGGCCTGCTTATTAGCTTTAGCTCTCATTCGAAGTCATTTGCCTTTTCTTCAACACTCACATGCCAACCACAAAGAAGTAGCCAGATCACTGATTAAAATCCACTTTGACTTTTTTTCTTCTTCTTGCTTTCTTTCTTCTTTTAGCTTTAATCCTTTTATGAGTTGACATGAATGCATCTGTCAGAGAAAAGAGGTAGATATACAGCTGTAGACAGACAGACAGACAGACAGACAGACAGACAGACAGACAGACAGACAGATAGATAGATAGATAGATAGATAGATAGATAGATAGATAGATAGATAGATAGATAGATAGATAGATAGATAGATAGATAGATAGATAGATAGATAGATAGATAGATAGATAGATAGATAGATAGATAATCAAACATCCATATGTAATTATTTGGGGATTGAAATGATGCCCTTTTTAGCCCTGCTTTGACTTTCTTATTTTGACTATACCCTGGGACACAGATGACATTTCTTTTTTGTGTATTTAGTGCCAAGGATGATATTAAGCTAATCTGCCCATGCTCCTGTTTGCTCTTAGGGATTTGGGAAGTATATGCAAACACGAAGCACACAGAGACTCCAGCTAAGATGAGGGGCGACAGAGAGACTTTTTGGTAAAGCGACGTAGCCGAGGAGGTGGCAGCGGACTGTTGGCTTTCTCAGTGTGACGTTGTGGGAATATTGTCCACATCCAAACCTCCCTGGTTAGGATTACATTATTTGATGTTAAATCCGTTGCTAAAGTTTAAATCTGTGTGTACTGCTGGCAGCAAAGTTGACCTCGCAATGTGAACCTGCTTAAAAGCTAACTTCCCAAAGGCATTAAGGATTTCTGCCGCTCTGCTAACACGAGATCAGTGAGAGAGGAGGGTCATACTTTGGGGGAAATAAACATTTTTATCACAAAATGACAAATAAGAGAAAAAGTGCATGATTCACCGTGCATTTTCACCATTTTAATGTAGTGTTAATGTTATTTATTAATGATGTTATTATGTTATTATGTAATATATTAATGACACAAAGTTACATTTATTACATTTAACCATAGCTCATTAATAAACTTAATAAATCAATCAATAAACACACCAACCTTTACTTCAACGAGGCCTACACAACATACGCATCTTATACAAACTATTGCCTATAAGTAATTTCTTGAATTGGTTGTAGTTGATTAGTTTTAAAATTAGTTTTATACTGCCATCTTCATTAACTTTTGATTGTCAACCAGACAATTAGAACCACAAATTAAAGGTCCAGTGTGTGAAATGTAGGTGTGGTTGGTAGAAATGAAATACAGTAGTGTGTCCTCAGTAGTGTATGATCACCTGAAACTATGCTACCTGTTCTCATTACCTTGAATATCCACAGAAAGAGTCCACCATGCTTCTACAGAAGCCCAGAACATACAAACCTGACTGCACGCTTGTTGTAGATAAGGCTGCTCCGTCATGCTTGGACGGAGAGTAAAGAGAGTATTCAGTTGTTTGCTATCTTTGACTTTTAACTATTTTGCTTTCATTGACACCAGCTCTCAATCAGATTTCTCTACTGCCATGGCCTGTGCCTGACACCTTTTGTTGTATACTTATAAATAAAGTGCAGTCTAAGTCTAAGTCTAAGTCTAAGTTTAAGGAAACGCAACATAGAAACTGTACTAAACGTCATGCTTTAATGGGATTGATTAAAAAAGCTCTCAGTTTTACCATTATAGCTACAATTAGTAAGTCTTAATTTGTGCTTGACACCAGCTTTATGAACTGTTACAAAATATAATAATGTGGTGAAGAATAATTGAATATGCCTCCATCATTCAGAATATTTTACTGGCTAAGAGCTCCAGCTACACACTTTAAATATATGTAAATGTAAATTCACCATTACTCACTTCAATGCATGCCTGCCAATGTATAATTGAAAACTGCGGGATGCTTGAGAATGACTAATGGTCCAAGGCACTTATGATAGATCACTTCAGGTTTCTTTTCTTTTCACCACAATTACCAGCCAAAGAAAAGTGTTTCAGCTGTGTTCAGTTCGAAGTGTATTTTTTGGGACTGGCTCAATCCTTTTGTGGTTTGGTAATGGACCAAGGAACAGTGATTTGGGAGCCTCATCTTTGGACAACAGTGAGTTGTCAGCAGGAGAAAAACAGAATGATGTACTTTACTGTGGTGGTTTAACAAGGTAACCATGACTCATCACACACTCATTTGGCGTTTTCTACCACAAGCTTGAGACTCATTTGAAGCAACGCTGGAAGATATATCAGACAGGACAAATGTTAACAAACCAGACATGCTGCGACAACCCAAGGGTCTCTTTCAGTGCCAAGCACAAGAAGTGCAAAAGCATTTTTCTCAGCGGTGCAAGAAAAAGTTAACCCGAGCACTATTAATCCTTTTTATAAGAAACATTCGATTACATGTATGCTTGTCATTTTTAGGTGTCACAGCCATCCAAAGCAACTATTATTATTATTATTGCTAATAATATTAATGAAATAAATTATTTCTGACAACCAGAGCAGCCTGAGCATTTCTTGATTCATCCCAAATGAAGCTACAAGCCTGTCTGAGGGTTATTCTTAGTCATTTTTAATTGATTCAAAATTCTATTCATCTCATATTTTAGGCATGATGTTGGCAACAAAGTATATTTCTAACCTAATAAGCTCATATATACAGTATGCACTCACACTAGAAAGAAAAGCAATTAATTTGGTGCCATGAGTGCATTTGTTGTCATGACACTAGTTTAAGGTAGAATGAAACACCATTCACAATCTGCACTCATACTTCTGTATTTTCTTTTACCGGTCACGGCAGATTGTCGCCCACGTTGAGCTCCATTTTGTTTTTCCTTGCCACTGTGTCCAAGTATTTGCTCATGGTGAGAATTGTTTGGTCTCTGTAGTGTCATGAGATAACTTCTGTTATAATCTGGTGCTATATAAATGTAAAATGTATAGATTACCTTATTTGGCTCAGGTTCAGTGAGAGAACTGGTATAATTTAATTAATAATAAGTAGTTGTATTATATTCCATCACTCAGAACGGGAACTATATTTTATGGTACACCTTTCCTATAATATGAATGAGTTTATATTGGCGGAGTGACATTGTCCTACAGCGTTCTCCTACAGTTGAAGCAGACATTAAAGTATTCACATTACACAGAAGAAGCTATCCCTGGGGCGGCTTTTGGCTCGGTTGGTGGAGCAGCCGCCCCGTGTGCGAGGGTTCAGTCCTTGCTGCGGAAGCCCTGGGTTCGAATCCGACCTGTTTGCTTGACCTACAGCCCGAAACACTTTTAAATCAGTAAAAGTCAAGTTTATAGTTCATGCTAAGAGTAACCAGTGTTACACTGGTGGCAGGAATTGGATTCGAACCCACACCCCGAAAGAGCCCGTACTAACCAGTGTTACATAAACAAAAATGAACGTTGGAACATGTTCAGATACACAAAACAAATCATGCTAATAATACATAGGAGTTACACTTCAACTGAACGTTTTAACACCCAAAAGAAATGACGGCATCAGTGAACGTCCTAACTGTATAGTGAATAGACTAGATTGTTCGATATAGCAAACACAACTGGCAGTTTCACACCAATTATATTCTTATAACCACACACAAAAACCCCTTCCAAACATTCCCAGGAATTATCTGAGCCTCATGTGGCTGTGGAAAACAGGCGACCGGTAAACTGAGCAGGTTTGCGAGGTAGCTAAATCTCCCAGTACTTTCCTAGCGCTTGTGAACTTCTTCTCAGGGATTAGGGTGTAACCACACAGGGTCTGAGAGAAATACCTCCCCCTATCTTCAGCCCCTAAACCACATGAAATGACTCTGTTGACTCAATGTTGGCACTTGGAGAAAAAAAAGAAAGAAGCATTGTGACAGAGGGGATAGGACTGGCTCAGAAGTCTGCTGCTGTGGATGTGTTCTGTCAAGCCCACAGGGGTCAAATGTTCTTAGATATACAGGAGCTGCACTCTTAACATACTGTATCGCACACTGTCTTTTCTATGGATGCTATTTTTGGATCAGGTCATTTTTCGACAGATTCAGGAGAACTAAAATAAGGCAAACTGCACTGCCTTGGTGAATGACTCCTTCCCACGCATGCTACAAATGTTCTCTGTGACCAATAAGGGAGAGAACAAACAAAGGAGTGCCATGATAGCACCTTAGAGCTAATCTCTCAATTACTACTTTGCTGCTGCTGTCAGACAAAACACAACAAAAGCTTAGACCCGTCACGCACATAGACCTATATGTATGTGTGTGTGTGTGTTTGTGGGTCTCTTTGGTAATAGCCATGTGTGGTCCGTCTAATCCCGTTCTTTGTTGTCTATTTCTGTTGCAACGTAACTATAAAACACTGACACAATATGATTGACGTCTTACACAATACAAAACATATGGTATTGCATGGCTCAGTGTGAGGAGTATGATACAGTCATTATCAGGATATCGCGTTACAACAAGGCCTCCGAAGTGCACTGTAGACTTTTGTTGTATTTATAATGAGAGGGGCGCCCCGGTAGCATGCACAAAGGCCCAGGATTTGTTGCGGCGGCCTGGGGTTTGATTTCAACCTGCGGCCCTTCACTGCATGTCCCCCCTTTCTCTCTCCCCCTACCTGCCTACTCCTGCCACTCTTCACTCCATTAAACACTGTAACAGTGTGTATCATTTATTCTACAGATGTCAAATTGTCGCAGATAACATAATCTGTCACTAAAGAATAATAATAATACTCTCAGGTATCTATACTATATTACCACGGTGCACGAACGCAGCGGAAAAACTCGTCGCTTCTCCAAAACACTAAGTACTGGATTGTGCTGTCCTCGAGTGAAGCTGGCTATATTCCACCGACACGGGAGCTAAAGCTAACCATGTCAGAGAAAGGCTGGGGATGTCACAGGCAATGCCTGGCATTAGCCGTATAATGGCCAGGATTTGCTGATAAAACAGGGGCCTCACATTGGCAGTCTTTAGTGACTTAAGTGGGCCGTTCTTCCATAGCCGGTGGGGCTATACAGTATATCCATCACTCTATCGCTCTGTCCAACTCACTATGTCTCTTTCAGACATTCTTTCCCCTTCAGCGGATCATTTGGAGATCTTAATACATGTTTTTTGACTGATTGTGCTTTTATGTTCACTAAATGGCAGACAGACACTAACAGGTGTATGAAAAGATGTTTGTGTCAGCACACTCTATAAACTGATACATTCATAAAATGTGAACCCTGTAATGGGTTTCAACTGGGGAGGAGAATAAAAATAACGTGTTCCTATGTACAGATGTGATTTTTTTTTTTTTTCCCAACAGCAAACATTTTACATGTCGTAGTAGAAAAGGTACTGAGTGACTGAATGAGCCGGCATGAACAACACCAGGACCCTGAAACTAAAGCAGCTAAATGCAATTCATCCATTTTTCATATTATTATTCATACCTGGACCAAGGATTACATGAAATTAAAGAAAATGAATAATTAGGTCCACCACAAAAATTGTACTAGGACCAGGTCAGAAATGTTATGTATAAAAAAGATCAGAAATCCACATTGAATTCTCCCCACATCACAGTAATCTGGATAAAGACAAACAGCCAGAATGTGAAAATGAGCATGATTCAGTTTAAATACAAACCAGAACAACCTCATAGCGCATCCAAAACTCAAGAACATATACTGACTTGTTCTTTCTGTATTGAGTGATATAAAATCACCACAGCTAAGCTAGGGATAGCAAAAAGGATGATTTTTAGTTTTGCTATGACATGCATCAAAGCCACGCTAATTACCTCGTGTGTAAAAAGGCATTGGTGCATTATATTTTGTGTTGTTTTTTACAATAAAGCACTCTTTGTTAAAACAGGGTGTTTCCCTCCTACTATTTTTTTATGCTCTCATCATATTTAATGTACCATCATCTGTCTGTCATACAGGAATAAAGCTTAATAAATAAGAGGAAATCTCTTGATCCCAATCTAAATATTGTGAAAGGCAAGGCTGCACTTTTTGACATTTTTTTCCAGACATGCCTTTATTTGTGTGATGGCATTTACCTCATCTGACATTTCTGTTGTTTGTCAATTACCTTCATGGAAACTCGGGTCTGACAGCGCTGTTGCAGAGTTGCTGTTGTAAAGTAATGGCAGCAAGAGGTAAAGAATACAAACATAGATATAAAAGTGTAAATATGACTTCCTCATTTGCAAATGTTAGCAGTTTCTATCACTATTCAGCGCTGTGGCGCTTTTTTCCAAAGTTTTCTATCCAGCGTATCTGCAGAAACGTTGCACAGATGTACGTGGAGCATGACAAGACGGAGAGTTAAGACGTACAAAAATGCGTACAATGCCGTGGTTGTAATTCAGATAGCATGTCCTCCCTGTATCAGTTGCACAATGCTGTGACAATTCCAGAGGTTGTAGAGTTCAAACACAGAGGAAGGGGGAAAAAAAGCTAGGAGACTTATGGTTGTCACTTTGGATAGTTTTCCCATAGATGAGGCAGACGCTCAGACATATATGTCCCCAAAAAAGCCTTATAAATCTGTGAGCATGTCCAGCATTCACTGATGAGGGTGCCCAGTCACATAACCACCTGTCAAAACTTGTCTTCCTCTTTTCTTTTGATCATTATTCTGCTTTCTGTTTCTCAAACGCTTTCTTTACTTTGAGAGGAAGGGGGGGGTCGGAGCTGTATAATCTGTGATTGATAGCACACCGGCAGAGGACACCAACATAAGAGGAAGAGCACCACTTTATTTTCCATTTTAAATAAAGATGGAAAAGCAGGGGGAAACCACCACGGGTATCCATTTGATCTGAGAGGAACTTCAATAAAACAAATTCCTTCGACAGCTATTTCAGCTCTTCACCGAGAGGCATTCCCCAAACAACCTTTTGTCTTCTCCCCTGACAGCCCACAACTGTCATTTTAGCCCTTCTCCTTGGCTCCCTTTTAAATCAATATATAATATTACCAAGGTCGAAATTTGGTAAGCCTGACCACATGAAGCAGATACTTCTCGGCGGCTGATGACAGATCCAGCCTGTGTCTTTTACCCCATCTTCTATACAAGCGTATTCAATTCCAACTATCACTTCACATTGCCATCAGGACCACAATCACTGTAACTGCCAAGTATGACAGATGTAATGAGAATTTGTCTTGAGGTTGCTGAATATATCTAGGAATTCCATTTTATATCGCTTCACACAAAGTGCACTGAACATTGTGTGGTATTGCTCGCTTTTTATCAAATGTGATAAACAAACAAAAATCACGAGAGTTGAAAATACAGGATCATTTCCAAATAGAAAATGTCTGTATGAAGTTAGAAAACACGCGCTTTTAGATGACATGAGACTGCCATCTAGTGGCTGGACTTCGCTCCAAAGTCAGCCAACATTGTAAATACTAAGTAAAATACAATGACGGTCTATGCATTTGTATACATTTGATGATATATTATGATGTAAATAGCCAGTAAAGAAGATGCTTGAGAAAAAAGCAAAAATATGCAAAATATCATTATTTTTTTCCTGGGATTATTAAAGTATTTCTGATTCTGATTACAGTGACACTACACGCCATTCCATCATCTTATGAAGTAACCTCTTCAGTTCGAGCCTCTTCTTCTCAGAGCCTGATTAAAGTGCGGATGCTGAAAAAAAAGAAGAAAAATTGGTGGAAAAACCTGTCACATAGATACTGCTAACCCCCACAGAATATACAATAATGAAAGGACTACAATGGTCTGAAAATGAAATCATTAAAATTGGAAATAATCATTTATTATGAAAGTTTAGAAAAACAATGCTCTCTGCTACTAAAGTTATTTATTTTTATTTTATAGATAAGTGGTTCATCATAAAAATCATCTGCAAATCAACTGATAAATAGATTAATAGTATGCTGTAGCCCTGAATGACAATAAGTAATATACAACAACAGTAGATCTACAGCCACATACACAGAAGATTCCCACATATCATGATGTGTGATAGGTCAATATATAATGGAAAAATGACCACGGGATGCTCAGAACGGGTTTTATTAAACATTTTGTTTGAGATTACAGTTAGGAAGAAGTCAAATCAGGTCTTACCTTGTCCCACTTTTCAGTGTTTCAAAGGCCTGATTGATTTGATTCAGTGGGAGGTCGTGGGTGATGAACTCATCCAGCTTCAGCTTCTTCTGCATGTACTCTTCCACCAGTGTAGACACACCCTCCACACTCTTCCAGCCTTTAGAGGAGAATAAAAAAAATCATTAACAAGTCTTTAAGAAAGGCACTTTTCCAATCGTTTGTTTAATTTTGCTCAGAGTGGCATTACCTTCCTTTGGATCATATGTCATATAAATATCATGACTTGAAATGCAAGTGTGTGGCTGCAATGCCTTCTAAACTAGCTAGCTTGATTTTCTCCTAGTCTGTTTGTTGAACAGTAACTCAAGAAAAAGCCCTTTGTCTTTGATAATGAAGGTGTATCATCAAAACCTTCAGGAAAAAAATACGGTACAATTTCATAAAAGTTGGGGCAGTGGCAACAAGAGACTTGAAAATATGTGAAATATTAAAAGAATAGTTCTGGTGGAAGATCTCACAATGAATGAGGCTGATTTTGTTTCTATTAATCAGGCCTGTTACTATTAAATGTCACTAAAGCATTATTTATGGAAGTCCAATTTGCTCAAAGTAATAGTCTCAGTTCACCTCCAAAATAAGTCCCCGTCAAGGTGCGTCCCATCAGGAGCTTTTCAACCACAACATTCATAGATTCTGTCTCTGTCCACCCAGCAATGACGCAGACGCCCCAGGCATCTGTTGTAGACTCAAGGGCAGCGCTCTAGGACAACACAAAACATCACTGAACAGTCCAAGTTTTTCAAATGTATTTTCAAATTCACAAAAAATGTTTTTGTGAACCTTTTGACCTTTTGTGTGTGCACACATAAGTCCTATTGTACATATAGGACTGAACTGTCATAGACTACAAGACTGAGACATTCACCATGACAGCTGGACTTCCAACACACTCCAGGGCGTAGTCCACCCCTCCACTAGTCTTCTCCACCAGAACCTCCTGGATGGGCTTCTGGTAATCGTTGGGGTTGACACATTCTGTGGCTCCGAACGTTATGGCTTTCTCGAACTTGTTCGGGTTGACGTCAACCCCGATAATCGTTTTTGCCCCAGCAGCCTTGCAGCCCATGACGGCGGCCAATCCGACGGCTCCAAGCCCAAACACGGCACACACAGAATCTTTTTCAACCTGGACACAAACAACTTGAGTCAGCGAACCAACAAGCTGATTAAAAGAGGTATATGATGAGATCACTTCATCATGTTTACGAATAACTTTTATAGTTTACATTTTGACTTTGAAAATATCCACGTTTTATTCTTCTGCAAGCTTGATTTAATAATCAAGAGTTTACCTATACATTGTAATTAAGCAGTTGATTACGTTCCATAGGTTTTATATTCATCTCATTTTAATATCCAAAAAGGGGCAGAACAAGAGATATGCTAAATTCTTTTTAAACCATTAAGTAAACTTATGTGGCACTCCTGTTGTCTACTGACATCTAGTGGTGAAAATAACTACTACAATCACAGGCAGTGACAGTAAAATAAAGCACAAGCAACAAGTGCAACAGAGAAGTTTACCTTTACATGGTAAGTGAGTTTTGTATAATAAGGTCATGTTTGGAGATACATCTTTGCAAATGTGGGGCATCTGCGTGCCTCTTCTTCTGACGACAGGTACGGTTTCCTCACTCTTGTGTCTGGCAGATCTGCAGGTCTTACCTTGCCTGCTTTAAGGGCTGCACCGTAACCAGTGGTGACACCGCAGCCGAGCAGAAAGACTTTGTCCAGTGGTGCATTAGAATTTATCTTCGCGAGTGAGGTATCAGGTACCACGGTGTACTGGGAGAAAGAACTGACGCCCAGGAACTGGTATATCTGCTGCCCCTTGCAAGATATCCTGCTCGTCCCATCAGCCAACACACCCGCCTGTGTTTTTGCCCTGCAATCCACCACAAAGGAAGCAAAGAATAGTTACACCACGCAACAGTGCACCATGCACCGGCTGTGGTGGAAAGTAACTAAATACATATACTGTAGTATTGTATATATAGTATTTTTGTGATACTTTCATTCTACTTTTAGTATATTTTATGTCTACTCCACCACATTTCTGATGCAAGACCGTCACAGATGATGATATCATATGCCTCATGACTTGCAGTCATGCAGGCCTGACGTCTTGTTTAACAAGTTTTATCTCCAGCTACAAACAGTAAACTTCTGCTTTGTTGAATCAATATTAACAGACAACTGATGCCATACATAATAAAGTATCAGTCACAGTGCACGTCTTTCTTTATGTTTGATACTTTCACTACATTTGTCCATTAACACTAATGTACTTCTACTGAAGTATGATTGTGAATGCAGGACTTGGTGTATTTTTACACTGATATATTACAACTTCTACTGAAGTAATGGGAGTAAAAATACTTCATAATACTTATGGTAAACATGTGGTAATGAATCACCAGATCCTCTTGCACAAATTTGTCTTGGGACTCAAACATCGGTCACACTCCTGACACTGTGGCAGAAAAAGAGGAATGACTTGATCACCTGCAAAAACAACAAAGAGCAAAAAAAAAAGGGGAAAAAACAGCGTGACTACTGGGTAAACAGAGCTGAAAGCAAGATGGTTCGAAGTTACAAAACCTGGAAATAAAACCTGTGTGCAATAATAAGAGGAATCAAAACTAAATGTCAGCTTGTTTGCGTTGAGCTGTGACATTTACCCGCTGAAAATTTGGTGACTTCTGGTCCAACGCTCTCCACGATCCCGGCTGCCTCGTGGCCGAGAACTAACGGGAATGGTCGGAACCTCATCCCTTTTTTATTCTCGTACAGGTACTCCCAGTCTGTGTGGCACACACCTGTGGCAACTATCTGTACAAATATATATAGGGTGCAGGTTCAGCAGTCAGCAGAGGTGGCCGCGAGAATGACACTTGTGCAACAGTCAAACAAACAGGAAGTTACACATAATATTCTTTCATTCTTGCAAAAACTAGAAGTAACTCATCCACTCCATTCCTACAAGTCACGTTCTTAATTAATTGACACACTATGCTCTTATTATTGTTATCCTACCATAACTTAACACAAAATTTAAAAAAATAAATACAGATAAAAAAACAGCTGTTGACACTGCATGCAAGCCGACCTTAATGCGAACTTCGTGTTTCCCAGGTGGCGCCACCTCCACATCTTCAATGGACAGAGGCTTGCCAGCTTCCCATGCCACCGCTGCTTTGCATCTGATAACCTGAGACAGAGGACAAAAAGTGTACTAACGAACAGCTGCGGAAATAAAGCCGCATCAGGACAGAGTTTGGTGGGTGGAAACATTGTTATCCCCGAGAGACACAAAATTGAGCCCAGGCTGGGCGTTGCTGGACGATGGAAAAAACAAACAAACATGTCAACATGCTCAGTGTGAACAACTTCAACGAATATACATGTAATATACATGAAACTAGTGTCTTACCTGACCTGTTCCTGTGGATGTCGTTTCCATGTTGAATGTGTGTGGGTGTGTCAAACTATTAAAACAACACAGTTTAAACAAAAAAAGTTCCAATAGTGCATTATCAGAAAACAATAACACATAAACGTGTGTGACTCAGAGATAACTTTGTGCCATGTTAATTATTTAAATAATGTCAAAACTGACCGTGGGCGCGAAGCTCTGTCTTCATAAATGAGCCGACTCACTCCACTTCAAGCAAGTGAGTCAAACTGTAGGTGACGTGTAGAGAGGCAGGACTCAGCGAGTGAGTTACGACACTTGCCGACACGGTGTATAGCTTTACGGCCGTTTTTGGCCACACGTGTTGTCATCGCATGGAAGTGCCTCGGTGTAAATAGCTGCAGTTAGCCGACTGACGTTGTGAGTAAAGTTGCTGTAACTATGTGCAGAAGGACCTCTCAGAGTTTTCTGTTTTATATTTGAAGCGAAGACGTGTTTGTTGTTGTTTTGTTTGTGGTAGAAAGCGCGCGTGAATGACGTAGTTTGGATGGCTGAAATGAGTTAGCACGTTAGCACCGCGGTAGCTCGTTGAATACACGAGTTTACTCCACAGTTTACCTTCACAGTTTACAACATTGTAACGTCACTAAACTCACGCTGCATTCAAGCAACCGCGAAGTAACGCTTCGTTCGTGTTTTGTTCTGACTTTTTGTCGCGTTTGCCCCCACAGAGGACTTGAAGAAACATGTCATTCAGAGGAGGTGGTGGACGTGGTGGAGGATTCAACCGAGGCGGAGGATTCAACCGAGGTGGAGGATTTAACCGAGGTGGAGGTGGCAGAGGAGGATTCGGGGGAGGCAGAGGTGGCGGCAGAGGTGGTTTTAACAGGCAACAAGACTACGGTCCTCCAGAGTATGTTGTCGGTAAGTTCATCGAATCAGCTGGAAAGACGCTGCAGTCCGTTTGATAATGGTGAAGGAGCTTCAGGCTGGAGCTGTTACAGTGGGTTGTTGCGTTGGACAGAGTGGAGAGTTCATGTGCTCTGTAAGGGGATGAAGGTATCCAAAACAAAACAAGTTGAGCCTGTTTCCACCTGTACCACTGAGCCATGAGTGGGACGTCACACAAAGTAACTATGACTTAAATTACTATAAGTTAGCATAACTACCGGTTTCCAACTTACATCACACTTTATAAGGCAGTTCCAGCAAGCAAGGCATCATCTGTTGTTGGAAGGAATTAAACCTGAACAGATGTGGGGAACGCTTATTTGACCAAACTGACTTAGAGCTGCATGCTATGTGTGTTTCCATGCTATGCTGGGAGGACACATGGCCCGTAATGAAATGACCACATTCAAAGATGGGCTACTCTATTTCGTGTGCCTTGTGAGATGTGTGTGGGTTTCTATTATGGATGTATATATCTTTTTATGTATTTTTCATTTGCCTTGCAGAAGAAGAGATATTTTATTAATCCCTCAAGGGGGAAATTCTATTTTTCACCCTGAAATACAAACACACACACACACATGTTTCATAAACATGTGTGTGTGAGAGAGATGGTGGAGTGATGGGCAGCCACCCAGAGCAGCGCCCTGCGCGCAGTTGCGTTCTAGTTCTATATGGAGAGGTGACCTCAGTGGAATTAATTTATCCTTACACATTAGTGTTATGCATAACATGTTCTGTATGACATCTGCTGTATCCTCTTTTGCGTCCTTTGTTGTCAGTGCATAAATGGAGTTGCAGACTCACACACACACACCGCGTGTAAAGGACTCCTTAAGTTAACCAAAGAGTCCCCCAGTCAGTTTTACAGCAGCTTGGGGTGGATAATGGAACCGGGTGCTTTTGCGCTGATAGCTCCAACGCTTCTCACACAACTGACTGACTCGTTCTCTGTGTTTCCACTCTGCAGCACTGGGAGAATTCATGCATCCATGTGAAGATGACATTGTTTGCAAGTGTACAACAGAGGAAAACAAAGTTCCCTACTTCAATGCTCCGGTGTACTTGGAGAACAAGGAGCAGATCGGGAAGGTGGATGAGATTTTCGGCCAGCTCCGGGACTTTGTATCCTTCCTGCCATCATTAGTCCAGTCTTTGGACCTCTGAAACAACTCATTAAATATCGTGATTGCAGCTCAAAATCCTGTTAGAATTTCTTAACCATCCTTGCAGTATTTTTCAGTCAAGTTATCCGACAATATGAAGGCGTCATCATTTAAGAAAATGCAGAAGGTATGAAAGACGTCAGTAACATTTTCAGCTCTTCTTTGTACTTGTAAGAATTTCAGAGCTTCTATGTGGCACACCTTGTGTAATATGCAACCTCTCTCTTAGTTTTATATAGATCCAATGAAGCTCCTCCCGCTGCAGAGATTCCTCCCCAGGCCGCCAGGAGAGAAGGGTCCGCCAAGAGGAGGCAGAGGCGGAGGAAGAGGTGGTGGTCGTGGAGGTGAGGCATCCAGACTTATTTGTCTGTCTTGGTTGCTGTAGGTTTAAAGTGTAAATGAAAATTTGTTCCTAATTCTTGTTATTTTTGTTTCAGGTGGTTTTAGAGGTGGCAGGGGTGGAGGATTCGGTGGCGGCCGTGGAGGAGGGTTTGGAGGCGGCCGTGGAGGAGGGTTTGGCGGTGGACGCGGTGGACGTGGTGGAGGCTTCAGAGGAAGAGGAGGTGGTGGTGGACGTGGATTCAGAGGTTGGTCTTTTTTTTTCTCCAGATCTTCAGGTTTTAAGTTCTTTTCTGTTGTGCAGAGTGTAAGTGTGTAATCATTTCTTGTTATTTACTTGTAGGTGGGAACTGATCTGACACTGATGGTCTGGTGTGACGGTCCCATTCCAGTCTTCTGCTACGCAAGCAAAAAAGGCTGCGTTCCATACTGGCGGCTGACGTGTTGGACCCGGAATATGGACATTGCCTCTCTCTGTAGAACTTGAATGGATTGTGTTATTTTTTTGTTTTTATTTTTGTACCAGTTTGGAATGCTTGATGAATCTTTGATTTTTTTTTTTGTTTTGTTTTTTTTATTTTATTTTAAAGGTTCATGTGTGCGCTTGTCTGTAACACAGTGAGGACCTTTTCTGCCAGTTAGGGAGGATTATAGGGTCCCTTTCTGAACAGGCATGTCATCATGTGCTGATTGTGTTAAAATGTTGGGCCATAACAGATGTTTGTACTTTAAATAAGAGTTCAAAAGATACAGTCACAGAGCCCCATATGGATATATGTGAACGTGTGGGAAATCTGACTTTATATGCTGTTTGTTAAACATTTTAATACCCATCATTTGTAAATTCTTAAGCAGAATATTGTCACATTTCTGTTAAAGGCCTTGATTAAAAGGTGCTTTGTAAACGGTGTCTTTATTTTAAGTTCTTATATGCCTAACATGGCATAAAAGAGCACGGTCTTGAGATCACAAAGGAAGGAAGGCATGCTCCGACATGAAAAGGTGTGACAGGTGAAACAACACTGCAGAAGTGTATACTGCCTGGCTATTTTGTGCAGTATATGGCATGCTGTGTCAAGGAGAGCTCTGTGTATTTGTAGATATTTCTGATAAAACATTCTTGTGACATCTGCACTGGAAAAAAATCTATTTTAAGAAATCAATAAGCTCATCCCTCAATCAGGATGTTAAGTAGTACAGACTAAATAAATAGTGTTGCGTTCTACTTATTTTTATATGAAGCTCTCAAACACATCTGTCTTCATCAGTGGAAAAGATATTTTTCTCCATCTCAACTTTATTAGTAACAGATTGATACAGTAACATTGAAACAGAACAAACATGGAAACAAGTGGAAATTCAGTTCCAAATACATAACATTTGATGGCTTTTTTTTTTCCTTACGTTACTTTTACTTTTATACTTTAAGCAGTTGTGGAGCCAGTATATTTATACTTCTACTTCAGTAAAAAGCTCGAGTTGATACTTCAACTTCTACAGAAGTCTTTTTAAACTTTGACACCTTTGAATTTCATTATATGTAATCCAATTTTTGATTGATAGGCAACATTTCTAAGTAGAAACAGGTCAAATGGTCATTCTTTGTGGCAGTTATATTTTCATTTATTTTAAAAATAACCCCATGGGTAAACATGTTTTACATTTGAATTAAAATGTTTTAAATTATTTTATATAATTGTTAAAAATAAAATAACCTGTACCTCTTTTATACATGTTACAGAGCTCTGCTCTACAGTCCAGACTAGTGTTGCTCTTCTGCTGTATAACATACATTGAAACGACGAGCTTGCGTCATGCGCAACCTACGCGTTCTCGTTTGTGATTGGTCCGGACGTTAGCTCCTTTACGGCCGCGCGCACCGCCCCGTCCCTCTCGTGCTGAAGACGCAGCCATGGAGACAGCTGGAAAAGTAAGTTCAATTTCACACCAAACGCGCCACACATATTGTAAATGCAACCTCCACTTACCTTTGCATCGCAAGAATGACAGAAACTTCACCTGCAGCTCACGAGACAACGTCACGTGAACAAACGTGCACGCATTCACGCGCGTTGAATGAACAAGCACAAAGACTTACAGTCCGTGGGCTGAGCCGGGGTCTGTGGTCGGTCACTCACAACTGGTTTTTGCAAGTTGCTGCCCTGCATGTCCAGAGACAGAGAGATATATTTAGTTCTGACAAGTTAAGAACGCGGTTAAAGTCGCGAAGAGTAGTTTGGGTGGGCTGTAACTCGTCGCCACGTCTGATAGCATCGGAAATCTGAGACAGCTGAAAAAACGTTATGGGAATAATGGTGTTAAAGCAGAACACTGAACTCTGGGTTGGCTTTGGCTGCAGTTCAAAGTGCAGCTACACTGTGCAGCCAAGCTTAACCTGCAAAGCCCCCGTCAACCCATGGCTGCAGTTTATTCAATAACTGCAGGGAGAAAAAAAACAACAAAAAAGTACTGTACTTTTCCTTCAGGTCATCAAGTGCAAGGCAGCCGTTGCCTGGGAAGCTGGGAAGCCTCTTTCCATTGAAGAAGTGGAGGTGGCCCCACCTAAGGCCCATGAAGTTCGCATCAAGGTAAACCACTTTTCCACGTCAGAAAAAAGCCAGACATGAATAAGACACCGGTCTAAAACATTTAGCTGATCATGGATCAGTTTTAATCAGCATGAGAACCTGAAATATGACCGCACAATCTCCCCTGGAAGAATCACAAACAGCCTAGAGTTTCATAAGTTTCATAACTGAGGAATGCCTTAATTTACTGATTAGGTCATTCAAATGATGTTAAAGGTCCAGTGTGCAAGATTTAGGCCAGGCACGTGCAAAATCCAGCCAGCCAATCACGGCCCATGGTCAGATTTCATGTGGCCCGAAGCTTTGTTTTTATATTATGATATTTATGGATTGTCAGATTCTCTATGTCAGATTTGTCTTTTTTGGTTGACACAATGAAGCATTTGAATGTGCTAAACGTTAACCTCTAAGGACATAACTGCTGGTGTACCTGTAGATGTGACACAACTATATTACTTTCTGAATGATCTGGTGAAAGAGAAGAGCAAGAGTGATGTGTTTGAAACTTAAATAAATTATAATTAATTACAGACTTTGCATTACTCATCACAAGTCATGATTAAAATTAGCATGAGGTGAAGATTTGCATCAACTTCATCCAAGTTTAATATATTAGAAGTTTGGACACCTGATTTAGGCTCTTCCTACAGAATGTTGATAAAATGTATGCAATATAAGATTCATAACTATGTTTTCATTAGTGTATGAGCACATTAAAAAATCTTGCTTTAGTTTTCTTAGATGTCATGTCTCTAATATCAGAAAATCTTTTGTCTTGCGTCTAGCAGCCAATAAAGTCAAGACACCTTAACCGTGTCCTCTTTGTTTGAGTTTGAGACAACACCAAGTAAAAATACGGGCAATTTTGTAATGAGACCAAAGACCTTTCAAAATGTGATCTTGAGACTGGTCTCAAGACCAATCTTGAGTAGTACAACACTGCTAGCAACTGTGTCTGAAGTGATCTTTAAATGACACTGTGCTTCTCAGATCTTTGCTACAGGGGTGTGTCATACAGACGCCTACACTCTGAGTGGCAGCGACCCCGAGGGACTGTTCCCTGTTATCTTGGGCCACGAGGGTGCTGGGACCGTTGAGAGCGTCGGCGAGGGTGTCACCAAATTCAAGCCAGGTATGGATCTTCGAGACAAGACATTGAGACTTAAACTTGTGCCTTCAGTTTTTAATATGTTTGTCTTGTATGATTTCTAATTATTCACAATTCTTCTTCACCAAGGTGATACAGTGGTGCCTCTGTATGTACCACAGTGTGGGGAATGCAAATTCTGCAAAAATCCCAAGACCAACCTCTGCCAGAAAATTAGGTAATACTGAAAGACTAGTTTCACTACTTTTTTTGTTGTGTTTTTCTTTGCAACGTCAATAGTTGAGCTCACAGCCCAGAGTGCTGCACCTCAGGGCACCAAAGTCAAAGCTCAGTCATCATCACACTGAGCTTCCGCCTGCCCTGCATTGAAGTGCACAGCAACTGAGTTTCATCATACACACCTACGTACATGAAAAGAATTCATCTTCTTCCTGCAGAGTAACCCAGGGCAGGGGCCTGCTCCCTGATGGGACATCACGCTTCACTTGCAAGGGAAAGGAAGTGTTTCACTTCATGGGGACGAGCACCTTCTCTGAGTACACCGTAGTGGCTGACATCTCTCTGGCCAAGGTGAACGAGAACGCCCCACTGGATAAGGTCTGCCTTCTCGGATGCGGCATTTCCACAGGTTACGGCGCTGCTCTTAACACCGCCAAGGTGGGTCTCACAGGCTGTAGACCATGCTACAGTATAAAAGTTTCTACTTCCAAAACAAACTGATTTGTACAGGAGTTTATTTCTAAAGTTAGATAGCCGCTGTTGGAAAATTGTGACACATTTTATTGTCTTAAGCTCGTTATGCAGAACATGTTTGTCGCCCAGAGGACAGAATGAAAATGGATGAATGTTTTTGTCATTGTTTGCAGGTTTTACTCTGAAGTGGGTCACATTCATTAATCATGCAGATTGAATGTGAAAATGAATTGTTGCCAAGGGGGACCATTTCCTAGTTGTTATTTTCCCCATATTTTTGTAGTGACATTATTTTGACCCAAAAAGGTTTTTGATTAGTTAACAATTCATTAGGGAATTAAAAAAAACATTCTTCTTGACAGAAAGCTTGACAAGTTTTTAAAGTTTCACCTTACTTTTTATGCTTGGTACTCATGTATTAAAAATAGAAATAAATACAATAGAACATGCAATAAAAAAGAAGCATGTGTATAATTAAGAGTGACTAGGCTACATCAGCGAAAACCGCTTTAAAGTTCATACAAAGATTTGTCATATACTGTATTATCCATAATACTTGAATCCTCACATTGCTGTTCTTCCTTGTACACACTCAGGTCGAGCCTGGCTCTACGTGTGCTGTATTTGGCCTTGGAGCTGTTGGCTTGGCTGTTATTATGGGCTGCAAGGTTGCTGGCGCAACCAGGATCATTGGTGTGGACATCAACCCTGACAAGTTTGAGAAAGCGAAGTTGTTTGGAGCCACTGAGTTTGTGAACCCCAAGGACCACGCCAAACCCATCCAGGAGGTTCTGGTGGAGATGACTGACGGCGGTGTGGACTATTCTTTTGAGTGCATTGGAAATGTGCAAATCATGGTGAGACTTACTTTGTTAACATGGGAAACACTGTCATAAATTGTCAATCATACCAGCCGATAAACGTAGCACCAGTGCAGATAGGCCGCACGAGCAGCAGCATATAAAACAGTTTTCATAATTGGGCAATTCATAGAAATCAGGAAAATGACCATGTAATTATTTCAGAGAGCCGCTCTGGAGGCATGCCATAAAGGATGGGGTGAGAGTGTCATCATCGGTGTAGCCGGAGCTGGGCAGGAGATCTCGACCAGACCATTCCAGCTGGTGACAGGCCGAGTGTGGAGAGGCACAGCCTTCGGAGGTGACTGACTGTGTTAGAAAACAGCTTGTCATAAAGGGCATAATGTGGTCTGGCTGCAGTCCAGCTTTCTGGGAGTTCAAAACCTGCTGCATATTTCAATTTTAATTAGCAGTAATTAGGCTGTTTTAGCATCCACTTCACTGAGAGTTAAAACTGGAGCTCAGACTTTTTAATAATTTGGACTCAGATGGCAAATGACTTCCTAGTAAAAATGTGTACATTTGCAGCGAAACAACTGAAGGAATACAATGTTCATTCAGCATGTAAAATACTGTATTATTGCCCAAAGCCTTATAATGAAACATTAGTGCCATTCAGATAGATATTCTGGTTGAATGTAAATTCCATTTACTGGTTTTGATGTTCACCTCCAGGGTGGAAGAGTGTGGAGAGCGTTCCTAAGCTGGTGGAAGCCTACATGAATAAGAAGCTGATGGTGGATGAGTTTGTGACCCACACCCTGCCCTTTGAGAAAATCAACGAGGGATTTGACCTCATGCATGCTGGGAAGAGGTGAGAAGAACAGTTCATTGACGCATTCACAGAAATGTCTTTGCTCCTGTTTCCCTTTTCTGCTGTTCTGTTCACTCCAGTTTTTTCTCTAACCTAATTATTTTGTTTTTTTGTCCTCATTACAGTATCCGCACAGTGCTGACTTTCTAAAGTGCCTGAAACGTCCTTCACATCCAGCCTTTAAACAGTCTCCTTCCATAGTTGCAGCACTTAATGTACTTCTCTGCACTTGTTCACTTGTTTTGATGACATAACTTTCAGTGTTAGAACATTTATTTCTTGACAATACCTGTTTGTACTGTGTCATTAAAGCGCATTGAAAAGCCACTTAACAATTCCATTCAGTCCTTGACTTCATAGCATGAAAACAGCAGAGTATTCACACTTAATACACCTACTATGGCAGGTAATGAACATCACGAAATACATAAGAATTATGACAATAGGAACATGTTGCATAATGCCATGTTTTAAAAAGGAACACACATCCCAGTTAACATAAATTAAACTGAACATCGGGTTAATATTTAATTGTCTTTCAGCAAATGTGTTGAGTTCATCCTGCACAAAGGAGAACTGTAATCACACACTGAGTTTGCTGACCTCTATCCCCCAGAGGAACGTGGTTCATCAGTGCACATTGTAGAATATATGGGAAAAACGTACGTACGTACGGTTTACATTATGACCATAACATTTCAGCAGGTATTCAATGTTAAAGCAAAGTGCAGTGCCACACATCACCCAGCTCTCATTTGTAAATATGTCTTTATGCTGCACACCCTCCTAACTAGTCTTCTAGATACAGATAACGGCATATGCAATACAAGACAGGTGGTTATATTAATGCCCTCTGCACGAGTTTGTGGCATGTACTTAGATTCTTGAATCTCTAACATCTCATCTTTGTTTTAGTTTGACCATCTTTAAGGTGACTCTGCTGTTTGGTGGCTGTCCCCATGAAAATAAACCTGATCTGATCACCAGCAGCAACATTGCCAAAAGACTGGCAATCCAGTTAGCCAGTTAAACAGCCTTTTAAACCCTGCCTGATTCACTCAGTTATATTGAACTAGAGGATCATTGATCAATGATGATAACAAGTATATTTTCCATTACTTATCATTAAATTTGAATAATATTCAGTTCATCCCATTGTATTTTCTTAGTTAAAAGATGCTTATGTAATCTACCGATGGTGTCACTAACTGACAGAAGATGACACGGTCTGAGACCCACCGTCTTGCGCATGCGTCACGTGGAGTACCAGATGGTCCAATCAGCTATTTTAATAGACGCCAAAAAAGTGAACGTGATTTCCAAAAGATGGCGACCGCTCTGGTGGTGAGTGAACTGCAACACACTGGTGATAACCAAGCCAGTGAGCCCGGGCTTGAGCTCTACGGCCAATGTGTTTTAATCCACTGCTAAAACACAGATGATAAGATGGCGGTTTGAGCACAGTCAGCCTCAATAATGTTGTAAACTTCCTGTTATTACCTCTGGCAGGTAACACAACTCGCTAGCCAAACAACATTAAGTTAGCAGCGCTCGGAGTCAACACTAACGTTTCTTCATCGTTTATTTAACATTATTCGTGACGTTAAAGTTTGCGGTCATTGCAGTAGCGGTTGCCAAAGAGTAACTTGGTCAAAGCGGAGGTTGACCGACCGGTCAAAGTGAACACACGGTGCTGACTGAGTGGACGGTACGCTGAGATGATGCTCGGATGAATGAGAGGACGCACGCGCCGCTAATGCCGTTAAAGTAACGTTAACGTTACCCTGTCAACCGTTCCAAACGTACGCTAGCATTTATGTTGGACAAGTTAACATCGGACCGAGAGTTGCCTTTTGCTAAATTATTATACTGTAGTTTAGCCTAGAGATAAAGCGGCGAGCTTGTACTAAATGTACTAAATTATCTTGGAAAACTTCGAATCTTAAGTCGGCTACACGTGACGTTATTTTACCAGATGAAACGAAGTCCGAGCATGGATATTATAATATATCATAAAATGGAGATTGTGTGGGTGGAAAGTGGTGGCCACTACCACATTTGGTTAAAATGATATGTAATGTCCAGGACGGCGAGAAGGAAATTAATTCTGTCTAATAAAAATGCTTCAATCTACTGCTGTCACACCGATATATCACAACTCTGACCATTAAAACTGTTTTAATATGACAATAAAACTACACACAGGTTAGGTGATTCCAAACATAACAGTGGCAGTAGCGGTCATCACAGAAAACAGGAGACGTGTGACTAACAAAAGAGGATAAAAGATATCCCTGGACGTCTATTTTAGTGCCTCTTCCTGTTCTTTGGTTTCCCAGGTGTCAACTTCAGTTCCTGCAAACCGTGAAAAGGAGAAATGCGAAACAGCCATTCAAAAGGTTGTGAGTCCTGACGCGTACATCAAGCATCCGTTACAAAACAAGTAAGACCAGCGCTCGTCTGCAGATAGTATATTGCTACAGTGTAAGACCTCTAAAGGACACTGAAGTCACTTTCACAGTTGGTGCTTCATGGCCGTATGACTTTATTGCTTATTCAGATGAAAAGTGACTCAGCAGGTATAGAGTGTTTCATCCTGGCTTCAGGTACAGTACTTTGATTGTAAATCTGAGCATCTCTTCCAGTGAGAGTGGCTATTAATAAGCAAGGTGTCACATGAGGGAAAGCACGCAGTTAGTCTTTGGTTTGATTTGCAGGTGGGCTCTCTGGTTTTTCAAGAACGACAAAAGCAAAACGTGGCAGGCCAATCTTCGTCTCATCTCCAAATTTGACACTGTGGAAGACTTCTGGGCGTAAGTATATTATTGGTATATGCATGACTGCATTAAAAGTTATCTACAGAGCATTGTGACACTTATTCCCCGGCCTACACCCAAACGCAATGCTACATATTGGAAATCATGTTTAGTTTTTATCAGTAGTTGGTGGTGCATGTACTTCATATTGTACCATATTTTTGAGCCAGGCTGTCTTGTATTTTTGTTCCATTCTTATACATAAAATATCTTGTACCTTCCCAGATTATACAACCACATTCAGCTATCAAGTAACCTGATGTCTGGCTGTGACTACTCACTCTTTAAGGTGAGATTGCCTTTTTACTATCTTTGCACAGTACTTAGAACTGTCTGTCTGATCTTCCACTGTTTATGGATATTCATGTTATTTCGGGGCGACAGTTCTGCTGCGTGTCTAGTTCTGCTGCACTCTCCTGTAGTTCAGGTACATTTGTTCCGAACCGGAAAGAAAAACAATTTTCTCTGAGGGCACTGTAATTCTGGTCCATTTAGAGCACACACCATCTTATTACAAAGGAGCCAGGAGTATTAAATATGGCCTGATGGATAATGCGTTCATCTGAGTTTTGCTGACTTGTGACCCTCCATCATCAGTGATACATGTACCCATTGGGTGGGTGGAGGGGGGCGAATCAAAACACACTTTATTGCAGATACTGGCAGCAAGTCAGGCTGCACTTCACTGCACTTCATCTTCTCTGGTGGCCACAAAGAGCCCATGAAGAAAGAGTTAGTGAGGAGCATCAGTCAAGACTGAAACTGGATCTCATCCTTCATAAATTCTGTTGGACAGTTAGAAACAGGATGGAAAGGTGGCATCTTGTGCTGCAGTCTGGTGGGTGGAAATGAAAGCTGTCAGATGAGGGTGGTTGCTACTTTTATTGCCACGTTCACATGCTGACATGGTTACCAAATGCATATCTAAATAGATTTTTATTTTATTATTTTTTTTGACAGTTGCCATGATCAGCAGATTAACCGTGTAATCACTTTAGTTCAGCTTCTGAATCCAGTGTGGTGGTTTCATTGGCAGACCCACGTATCACACAATGTTTCTATCTAACCAAACTAGGTTAGCAGGGAGTAAATCCTGAGTGTACACACACCATCATTTACTAACAGAACACCGTCCGCTTTGTGGATAAACATATCTGATTTTAGCATATAGTCACCATAATTGATGGTTGCGGTTCTTAAGCTGTAGGTGCAATATAGAAGAACAGACCTTTAGTTCCTGCATATGTAAACTCTGTAGCACAGGTGTCATGTTTTTAGTGCAGCCAGTTGACAATGAACTTATTTCCAGACAAATATATAGTGTGAATATATTAATGTTTCTTCTGTGCAATATGTTTTATTTCATGAATCTAACCGGAATATATGTAGAGTTAACGTATTGATTAATATTAAAATGTTTTCAGAGGAACAAGAATGGAACTTAAGGGCTGCTGTTTGCACTGCTCTCTTTAAGGGGAAACGTATAAATTAAAGCTTTGTTCATTACAGGGACGGTGGAATATTTATAGTGCTGTGAGCTTTGACCTTTTCATTTGGATACAGGATGGGATCGAGCCCATGTGGGAGGACGACCGGAATCGACGAGGTGGCCGCTGGCTGATAACTCTGTCCAAACAGCAGCGTAAAGCAGACCTGGATCGGTTCTGGTTGGAGACGGTATGTTCAGACGCAATCAGTATTGGTTACTTTAATGACCATTATCAGTCTTACCCGCAGGCCTTTTTAAGGGAAAACATTCAGTTTGATGACGGCAGGGAAAGCACAGGTGTAAATAAAATGAATGTTGGCCGATACTGGGCCACTTGAATAGAACGGAGCCATCGTTAATGTTATTAGCAACACCTGCTGTTCCTCCTGGGAGAAATGAAAATGTCTGCTTTGAAAAAGGCTTCTGGCTGCCACCGAAAGGGAACCGCTCCCAAATAACGAGGCGAGTGGAACTAATGTCTGTTTGTCCCGCAGCTCTTGTGTCTTGTGGGTGAAGCTTTTGATGACTACAGCGACGATGTGTGTGGAGCTGTCATCAACGTCCGAGCCAAGGGGGACAAAATAGCAATATGGACCACGGACTACGAAAACAAAGAGGCCATCACACACATAGGGTGACTTAAAGTTCCCACGGTTATTGATGACCACAGATAACAGTGACAAGGATTATTAATATATAGACCAGTGTCTGTATGACTTCATCTGTCATTTATTGTCAGAGTTTTTGTTTTGTTTTTTCCCCTCTGTTTGCTAATAGGAAATTTGTGTCTCTCCTTTTCCTCCTTTTTAGCCGTGTCTATAAAGAGAGATTAGGCGTCCCAACAAAAGTTATCATCGGATACCAGTCGCATGCAGACACGGCCACAAAGAGCGGCTCCACAACCAAGAACAAGTTTGTTGCCTGAAGACTGTTAACCAGACTCATCAATCATGCTTTTTCTTTTATTTATTTATTTTTTTCTGTTGCCAGCCACGGATCTGCTGCTCGTTTGTCTGTCATGAATGTAACTGACATGTTTATCCGCTAACAAACATTTCAAGTGGAGATAAACTGCGTCCTTTTTGTGTTGCCACTTTACCAAAGCTTTTGTTCATGGTGAGAGTACGCACAGTTAAAATGTAGCACTATTGTTTGAGAACATAATAACTTGATTGTTTTTGTGGTGGTGGGCTGAAGAAGAGTTAAATATGTTAATGCCCTGATTTCATTTTCAAATGCAGCTCCATATTTGAGGAGAACTTATTTATCCACCCTTAATGTATATCAATAAGTTGTTTTCCTAAAGCACATTAAAGGTAAAAACATTTTCTACTTTGGTTTAAGCCGGAGCTTTTTTTAGTGCCGTATGTGTCCGTTTATGAGAAATGTGTGGATTTATTTCACATTTAATTGCACAGTGATGTAATCCACATCTGTAAGTGAAGCCAACTGAACTAACAAATTGATAGGAAACCTTTTGTTTTCATGGACATTTCCTTTGTGTGCAGTTGTTTTTCAGTTTGACACATTATTCAAAAAGTCACTTTATTGCCAACGTTGCAAACGGGAGTTCTCTGTTTGATCTTTAGTTTCTTGACAAGCAGCTCGTGCAATATGTGAAGAGTTTAAGAGCAACCATTTTGAAGAGCGGGGAACATATTTAAAGAGATTTATGGTTCTTCATAACTTCTGTCTATGAATATTTACATACATGGTGCCTCAGATTTATCACCTGTGCAAATATAGAAATTCTAGCCTTTCATACCTGAGCTGTTGGTTTACCTTTTTTCCTCCCATACATAAAAATCTGAGCACAGGAAGATCTCAGTGATGAATATGGCTTTTTTTCTTTTTTTGTATTAAGGTATGAGATATAATATGAGGATATTTTCCAAATCTACCTGTTGTTGGGTTTTTGTTTTTTTCAAGCTATTGACCATGTAAAAAGTTTACTGATGTGTGTTTGTTTAGTTTACATCGTCTGTCTATGTTCCGCATTTTTGTTTGAGGCGTAAGCAAACCTTATGTCATTTTGAAGGGAGTGAGCTGTGCCTTGGACTTCACGTCCTGCCCCACATGTCTAAGCAGTGAATGTACAGTGGAGTGATGTAAATAAACATTTACAGTGAAGTGTCTTTTCTTAAAACAAGGTGTTAATTATTTTGATCACTCACTCATAATTGCATGCCATCTTGGTAATGTTTTAGAGGCAGAAGTCCTATTATGCGCTAAATAACTCCTTTGAATGCTGAATACATAAGAAACCTGTTAATCTACCATTTGCAGTTACAACTGTTTCACGAGCGCTCTACATGCATGCTAATAATAGATTGCATAGCAATTAATATCTGTGAGCTCTCTCACATGGTGCAAGGATGGCGTTGTGTTCTTCATTAATCACGTTTTCTTGAGGCTGCTTGAAAAAATGATCAGGACTGACACTGTGCTAAGTCTGGAATTAGATTTGTTTTTATAGAAATTTGATTATTCAAGTAGCTGTATGGCTTCTGCAATTTATGTCTCAGTTAGTCCTCACTTTATGAGGCTATACAAACTGAAGCTGGACATGAAAGGGCTTTAAGTAATTTATGACATCCATTGACTCTTCTTGAGAGCAACAGACACACAGCCCCTCCCCTGTTCATTTCAAATAAGCCTCCCTGTAATTGACGCAATCAATCAAGGCGCATTTGCGCACTAGAGACAACTAAGGAAATTAGAAGAGAGCCACTGAAATGTCTCCAGTGGTTATAAGGTGAAGTTTAACTCACAGTGCACAAAACACAACAAGCATCATTATTTGCCAGCTGAAGATAATGCAATGTTTTGTGTGCGTCTGACCCCGCAGACCTCAGAATCAATCCAGAGTAGGTAGAAAAATAACATAAAATGTAAACTGAAGAGCACAGGTGGATTCACTGCTACATTTTATAATGATTTTCATCACTCAAGTTGGCTGATGTGGTATAATTCTAGAGACACTCACTGAAACATAATGTGTTCCATAAACTAAGATGGCCAGGTTTATTCATTAAAGTAAGATTATTTATTAAGACTATGGTTAATGAGGCTTGTAGACACTCACTATGTGCTACAGAGTTTGTAGTTCTTTTCTCTTAATCTCAGACTTTATGTGTCTTTTTTCAGTAATAAACTGAATAAAATATATATTTTATGTGCACATAATGCCACCTGCGTTCTTAAAGTCAGAACTCTCCCTCTCTTTTATATGCAGTATGTATATTGTGGGCTTTTTCCAGCATAGTGTGAGTAAACTACACCTCGCCTGGTGGATTTATTTTCAGCACTAATAGAAGCACGGCTAAATTAACTTACTGCAGGTGCAGTAAATCCTTCAGGCCTCAGATGTTTTCAGATGTCCTCCTGGTACAGGTCAGTGAGATTATTTGTCCATTTATTGTGGGCAATTGTGCGCGTGCGTGCGCGCACACGCACGCGCCTTAAAGCAATTATGTGTCAGATTTCTAGTCCCTTTAGATGAGTACAAAATGTGATAAAATATGTTAATGTAATTAACTGGCTGATAATATTGTAACATCTTCTGATGGATAATTTAATTATTTTCCTCCATGATCCTGTAGCTCATGCAGTACAGTGCATTTCAGTCAGTGCATCAAAGAGATAGAAAAACATGCAAATTTGTATTTCATTAAGGATTACATTTTCTTGCAGTTCTTCTTTCACTTTCATCTCTTCCTTGCTTCTGCTTGCCACTTCAGAGTCTCCAAAGAAGACAATGATGCTGCCTACCTGCCACAATCATCTATCGGCTGCGCCATTAAGTATTGATTTATGTAAAATCCTCCCCCTTTCTTGGCCCCTTTTCACTGATTAGTACCTTTCAGTGATAACAGCTGACATCTGAGGTGGGCGGATTTGATGACTGTGACGCCTTAACAGATGGAAGCGCTAATCCGAGTTGATACCTATAATTCACAGGGGGGCAACATAAATGTGCTCCTTCTCTTAAGGTTGCAAGAGATAAGGAGAGGCGGGGGGAAAATAAGATGTTTTAATGCAGCTGTTTACTAATTCAATTTTACATTAGGGCTCTAAGCCAAAGGTGGAAGTATTCAGATCTTTACTTAATTTCAAGCATTTCAAGTAATTCATTAATATGTAAGCAGCGTGCTAATGCTGCAGCTGGTCCAGGTGAGTATAAGCAGTACATCTTAATCTTAAGATATGTGTATATGATTTTCTACATGCTAATGTGAACATACCTTACAGAATGCTGCACTATCTGTCTGTTAGGAAAAGCTTTCAAAGTTTCCAGCATCTCTCTGGGACAAGTCTGTTTCTATCCTATCATACAAGTATCTGTTTGTATACTGTCACTGCTATGAATAATGATTCACAAAACAGTGTACACTTCTATCTGTCTACATTTCTATCCATCTAATCAAAGGACACTTTAATGAAATGTCTGTTTCTGATCATGTTGGGTCTACTACCCAAACTAAAGCCCACAAGCAATTCTCAGCTTCTCTAGGCTCCATCTGGGGACTCTGAGGAACACAGCAACAAGTTCAAGGTGTTGACCTGGCCTCCAAACCATTTCCTGAACCATGTTTGCTTTGTGGCAGTGCATATTACCCTGCTGGTTTCCATGAAAGGGCGTACATGGTCCTCAACAATGCTGAGGTAAGTGGTACATATCAATGTAACATCCACATGAATGGCCCCAAGGTTCCCAAGCGGAACTTTGCGCAAAGCGTTGCATTGTTTGCCTTCTTCCCATAGTGCATCCTGTGGTCATGCAGGTGGATGCACGGCCATGCACATGTGATTCATCCGACAAAGCTACCTTTTTTCTTTGCTCTGTGGTCCACTTCTGATGCTCACATGTGGCAGTGGGCATGCGTGGACTTGATGCACTGTGTGTGTTCTGACACCTTTCTATCAGAACCTAAGCATTATTAACGTTTTCAGCAATTTGAGCTACAGTAGCAGCAGCTGACTGCCCGTGACCCTGTCTGCTTTTACTTCCTTGGACCACTTATGATGTCACATTTTTGGAGAGGCTCTGACCCTGTCATTTATCCATCGCAATTTGGCCTTTGTTAAAGTCACTCAAACCCCTGACATTTGTCCATTTTTCTGCTTCTAGCACGTCCACCTTGAGGACAAAATGTTCACTTGCTGCCTAAAACATCCCACCCACTGACATCTATCTATCTGTTGTTATGTTTTTATCCTTTCATACTATTACTAATAACGGCCTCTCTGCATGCCTTCACTGCTATGAATAATAATTCATGAACCGGTGTACTTTCCAGTGGGATTGTGACGTGTCCTTTTGTTAACTGTCCACAGGGAGGCGGTAAAGCTTCACACATGACTTCTGCCTCCACTCTTTCAGTCTCCCACAAACGTTTTTTGGTCGAGGGAATTGGGATTCTGCTGAGTGTGTCTGTTGCACACGCAAGGGAAAGAAGATATCTGTAAATAGCAGCTGGGTGTCTTATTTATTTATTTATATTCCCACCCATCACCAAAAAAGAAAAAAAAAAATCCACATTACAATCCCCTCTGCCCCCCCATCACCTTAGGCAACTGTCAACCTCCTGCTCACCATGCCCTGTATGGTGCACAAAAGGGGACAGGAAGAGTCAAGCCGTGCACCTTCCACTTGACTGATGTTTTCGTACCACCTCCTATGCACAAGTGCAGGAGTTATAAACCCACTGACATGACTCCACTCTGGATGAGGCTGCGGCATAAGAGGTTGCAGATAGTTCCTTGTATCTGCAGGAGGTGTTGACTCCCTCTGTGTTTCATGACAGACATGTCACTTAATGACTCCTCATTCGCAGTACCTCACCGGCGGCTGCCTGTGAGGAATCTAAGCTAGGCTCGGTAGGCAGGCTCTTATCCATGGTTCTGTGGACCGTATCCCAGAGTCAATAATAATCTTGTCATCTTTCCGTCTGCACCAGAGGAAGGCATCCACTCATTTGCCAAACAGTACAGGGCTTCACACCGCATGGACATACAGTGCTGACGGGTGTGTACACTAGTTTTGGAGCTCACATGGCATCTGACAGCACGTCCCAAAGCTGCAAGGAGTTCCATGTTTTCCCTATTACAAGTAGTTTTTTATATATTTCACCTGTTGACAAGATAAACTGAATTAAAGTGTGCTACAATATGCTGATGATGTTTTCGTGGCTCAATTATGCAGTTGCAACAGTATGCAACAAAACAAACACAAATCTAGAGTTACATGCCGATGAACTTTAAATCGCTACTATTAATCAACATTTAAAAACAATTTCAATATGCAGGATTTTAATTGGGGAAGTTTCAGGATACTCATTATATCTCGCATCCCTTACCTGAGACAGCTGTCGTTTTTTGATACGATTGTGAGAGGATGGCTGAGCAGCAATAGCGCGGAGGATTGTGATGCACAATAAGAGGAGAAAAAAAAAGGCAGTAAACTTTACTGGTATTCCTGGAGAATTTGAAGAATAGATTTCACTCAAAAACTCAAGGAGACGTAAGAAAACAAACATATTCAGGATAAGAATAGTTACTGCACCGAGACAGAATGTAACATCAGAGTCTTTTTGATATCACCGTGGATTGGAGTGTGGTATCAAAACAGATGATTTGAAACACTAAAAGCCTGTGATCCTTGCTTGAAACGCGTGAGTTGCTCGTTCTTCCCTGGGTTTGTCTCCTGTTTTAACCTGAACTGATGTGCTTTGCTCTGTAAACGAACTTGTTTGATGGAAAAAGGCTTCGCAAACAAATGTAAGTTCACTTGACTCATTGGAAATGGGATGGGCGTAGCACTAAAAGCTGCTAAGACTGCGACTGGGGGGTGGGCGTAGCTCATATTTACACTCATAATTGCTTCTAACGCAGCTCATGTTCAAGTATGCAGAAGGCATTTTGTAACCCAAACAAGACTCAACTTCCAGTGCTGCTGTCTGTATTATCCATAATGCACCAAGATCATTCAAGTACTCAAAGTCACACTTCATTGAGACTTCTGCCGGGGATGTAATGTCCAGCAGTTCATCATGAAAATATGACTGGATTTGTATGAACAAATAGTATTATGAGTAATGGCTTTGGGCTATTCCCATTCTTGATCACGAATGCTGGATATTTAATCAGAAGTAAAGCCAACGTGTTAAAATATGGTCAAATTTGCCATCTTCCCTCACAGATTTCTCAGCCTCTTCTGTGAACAGACTGCATAATGTGTCTGTGATCCACACACTGGCGGCAGTGCTAGCGAGCAGCCTCGACCCTGCATCAGAACAAAAAAAAAAAAAAACATGGACTCTGTGTATCAGTGCTTGCAAAATGACATTGCTCAATGAAGTGAACAGCCACTGTAAGCTAATTTATTTAAGCAGTTCACTGAGTTGTAGTGTGAGAGAACAGTATGCTTATCCTCGACGGTCGTCCTCTGTTAGACTGATGTAATCGACAAGTGCACAGCTGCTTCTGTGCCTACGCCGCTATCATGGAGAGATTTTTTTTTTTTTGGTTCTTAGACTTGATTATCAGAAACATAAATTATGGAAATCTGCTAAAAAAAGAAACTGATTAATGAGAGCATGAGCATGGCGAGCAAATGTGTTAGAATCCCATGCATCTGTAACGTTGTTGAGCTTAATTTTCCATGTCTGTGCGTGGCTCACCACAGTAA
Organism: Nibea albiflora; assembly: GCA_014281875.1. Taxonomy (NCBI): domain Eukaryota; kingdom Metazoa; phylum Chordata; class Actinopteri; family Sciaenidae; genus Nibea; species Nibea albiflora. The sequence goes on along the minus strand of CM024791.1, from coordinate 4,658,157 downwards.
TGAAACTGTTCTCACCTCTGGCTCAACTAAGTTTCCAGTTTTTTTTCACCTGATTTATCTTTCATGAATGTTGCCGCTGCTTGCCATGGAAGTGTGAATCGAATTAAAATATGCATCCGTTTTGAGACTTTGTCAAGATGGCGTCCGCATGATCGTGCGTCAAACAGACAAACGTCGCGCCACGACCTATGAGACAAAATAAAAAATCACATGGAAGCGGAGTGCAAAGTGAGAAATACTGAGTCAGCCTTATAAATGTCAGCGGTTCAAAGGGCCAAGCCTTTATGGATCTCGGCTAAACAAAGCACATAAGGAGCTTCTTTATTGAGCCTGAATAAATAAAGTAATAAAAATACTGCCTTGATTGCTTTAGAAATGAGAACCGCAAGTCATCCTAAAGGTCCAGATTAAGTCCAGTGTCAGAATATGGCAAGAATAGAATATAATATGCATAACTCTGTTTCCAAAATCACCTAAGAATAAGAAGTGTTGTGTTTCGCTACCTTAGATATATAGACATAGGCTTCTCGTAGCCCAGAGCAGACAAACTGCCTCTAGATAAGCCGTTTTTTGGGGGGGGTTGGCATACACCACACTTCACGCTAGGAAGCACATGGTGAGGTGAGGGGGGTGCAATCACTAACTACACTGCTTGATGCCACTGAATCTTACACACTAGAAACATTTTTCTAGAACACTAGAAATCTACGTTCGTATTCTTTACCACTCCAAACTTGCTCCACGATATCTACTTCACGTTTGTTTTTTGCACTAGTTTTGCACTTGCATTTGCTTTTGTCTGTAAATCATGGACTGTACTGAAATGTGATAGCACTTTGTATTTTGTTTGTTTGAGCCACTAGTAGTAAAAGGCCTCCCTCCGTACAACAGCCTGTAATTAACAGTAACAAAACCTGTTTTGTCTCTGAGGGAAGGAATGAGAGACTATATAAAAAAACAAAACAAATCAGGTCTTTATTATACAGGAACAAAAATATTCCAAGCAATATCACCATCCATCCTGATTTGTCCTTGAGCAAGACGGTGCACTCCTACCTGCTCCTGGCAGCTCTTTGCTCTGACCCATCTGGTGAAACGGCACTGCGTGAGTGTGCACCGTGGTGAGTAAGTTGCTTTAAAAAAAGCATTCATTCCCCTTCATCAGTTTTAGTACACATGTTCAGTTTGGGCAGGAAAAAGATCCCCTGGCAGTTGCTTAGTTAAATGAGCTCTGCCTCCTGTCGGTTCAGCAGTAATCACTGGTGTCACAGCTCCAGAATCCAGTCTATGTTGAATCTATTCCCCAGAGCTTTGGGTATCATCCATCTCTGTGCCTGAATCTCTGGACAAGTTGGGTTTTCTGACCCACTTCAAAAAAAAAAAAAAAAAAAAAAATCACATTTACATCAGGTAATACTGGTGGATGAGCTGCTGAAATATGCTTCTTATGCAGTGTTTGATCTTGACTCTGAGGTCAGCTCATCATGTGTAAATGCTGTTTCCCTGGCAACATATTCCATATGAGAAATGCTGATGAACGCAGTGGAGTAAGTGGAGTGGAGATTTCTATCGAGAAAATCGTTCACTGGCTCCAAGAGTGATGTGTGTGATGATCGCAGAGGACGAATATTTTAGAATTTAGGACACAATCGAACAGAAAGTGTAAAGTATCGTCATTTGAGACACACACATACACAGAGTCAGTATACTGACATTTCTAAAAGAGAGGGTAGGAGTAGTAGAAAACATACGGGCAGAGAGGAAACAGACATCCAGTGAAACATCCACTGGCTGCCTTTTATGAAGCAGATAACGATTCATTCTTCTGGAAAACTGTGACAATTGAAGAGAACAAACCTCTAACCTTCTTTGGACAGAGACTCAGACACCGACTCACCCTGCTGCCAGCGGAACAAATGCAAGTCCCCCGAAAAATGTGTCTGCACTGGGATACTTGCGGTCACGCCACAGAGACTCTTTCTGCTCTAAATATTCAAGCCACATCAGTTACTGATATGCCATTACATTCTTGTTTGTGCAATCGCATTTTCGTGACGGATAACAGAGCCGCAACGTCGTTTGTGAACAAAAAAAAACCAACAGCGGCTCGCCCAGCCGTCCCCTGTTCTTCGGGACGGAGGTTAATGCAACAAAATCCTGCATGTTCGACATTTGTAACTATACAAAACCGCCTCTAATCCAAGTCTCCAGTGTTTAGAGGAGCGTGTGTGTGTGTGTGTGAGTGCATTGATTTTTTTTAGCTGTGTAATCCTCGATTGTGACAATGGTCAGCGAGATTAGGGGCTAGAGCCACAGCGTTGGCCCTTTTAGGCGGGTAATGGGCAAAAAAGCGTGTTAATTGCCCTTGACTGTTGAAAGTAAATTAATTATTGATCGCTCTCTCGACTCCTCTTCTGTACTTACATACCCTTACAAATCCTTTTATCTTCGGCTTTGGAGTACGAACATTTCCTCCTTTTCCCATCATTATGCAGGCTGGCAAGCAGGAAGACTACTAGCCAACCTCTACAACCAAACCTTTCCTGTTTTTTTCATCCCCCCTTGTGGCTGTGCAGTGTGCTGAGAATCTTCCCTCAAAAGGCGCTTTACCATCTCCTCTGATCTCCCTCACACCTCCTCTCCCTTTCTTCTCCCTCCTCTAATTTCTTAATAGCTTCTTCTTCTTCATGTCCGTACTACCTGGCTTCAACCCCCTAAAACACACACACACACACACACACACGCATATACTACACATGTTCTCTCGCCCACACCCGCTTCGTTACAAATAAATAAGAGAGCAGATGAATAAAAAGCGAGGTTGAGGTCTAAAGGCTGTGTCGTAAATTGATGACAGTGAATGCAAAGGCGTGGACGCAGAACAACAGCATCATTATTCTGCCTATTGATTTTTTCCCCTCTGCCGCTAAAAGAAAAAAAAAAAAAGCCACCTTGTATTTGAAATGAGATATAAACAAAGTCTAACATAATATAACTGCATATATTTTTACCGCAGCCGCAGATGTCAAAGCCTTTGGATTAAAACTTCACCTTGAAAAAGAGGCCTGTGTTTGTGGTACCCGTGTATCTGTCTGCGTGCATAGTGCACGTCGTATATATACGTGCATGCAAAAGTGACAGATGCTCTATTTGGTGCTATATTCACAGTTATTCATATTTGATCTTACATCAAACTGCAAAGTTCAAACTAGTTAGACACTGACAGTACAACACTGTCACTACGTGGTCCTACGTTACTAAAAAGATGTTTTATTTTTTACAAACGGCAAATCAACAAGACAAATGTTATAAATCCAAATGTGCAGCCACGTTGGGCTGTAACACTCCCTGCACACTACAGATACAAGCTGTTGGATGGATGACGATTCAGGTTCAGTCTCATGGCGGTGTCTTAAAGGAATATTTCAACTTTTCGGGGAACGTCATCATTCATTTTCTTGCTGAGAGTTAGATGAAAAGATCAATACCACTTCCATCCGTCCATTAGGCATGAAGCTGGAGGCGGTTTGCTTAGCCTAGCATAAAGAACTGGAAGCAGCTTTTGTGGCTACGTACTGTTGCACGTTGTCTTCATGCAGTCTCCAGCGTATGCTTGGCAGTCTCCCGGTGCTATTTGTTAGAACATAAAACGCTCAGTAAAACCTTGACTTGTTGTTAGTATATTTTGAGTTACAAAAAAAGTCCACAAGCTTTAGTGCTTTAGTGATGCTGACAGGTGCATTTTTAAACTTTGGACAGAGCCAGGCTAGCTTCTTCCACCTGCTTCAAGTCTTTATGCCAAGCTAAGCTAATCATCTCCTAAACCTAACTAGAGCATTAGCGCCCACACAAAAGAGTTGTATTAAATTAAGATATGCTTAATTCCCCAGATTTTAAACTCTGTTAAACTGTTAGCCTCATCTGTACAAAGTAAAGTTTGGCTCTGTCATTCAGGCACAGCACACAGTACTCGTACAAGGTCTAATCAAGCATAAGTGACAACACCTGTGGAGTCTTAAAAGTGCCTGGCATAATTAGCATGATTTTAATCAACCATGCATTATGCTGCCATTTAGGATTTTAACATGTTAACATGTTTGTGCTCATTAATAATAGCTGGATATTAACACGCTAATGTCGAGGCTGAATTGTTTTTCTCCTGTCTGAAACTTCATATAATTCACTGTGTAGGATTTAGTAGGATCTTGTGGCATAATTGCTGAATTGCAATCCCCTCGCCGTCTCCATGCCAGTGTGGAGAAACAACACTGGTGAAGGCCCTACCTATAGCCAGCGCTTAGATCGTCCATTCTGGCCTAGTGTAGAAACATGGCGGACACCCTGGACCGATGTTATCACGCACGCAATCTTAAAAAAATGAATTATCATTTGTGCAACTTTTTGTATCACATTTTCATTTTAAATTGATTGATTTTTTTTTTGTTCATTAAAGCCACGACACGTAGGATTTAAAAACGCCCCGCCACTGGCACCATCTGGTGGGAGCACAGGAGTGACACTGTGGCGGAAAGTGAACACAGCTCTATTTGCTCAGTGCAAAATGATGTGTCATGAGAGACTGATTATATTCAGAGATTCTCTGTGTCTGCTGCTGTTGATATACAAGCAATAGCTCAATATGATGTATGCCTGACTCCAGAACCAGGAAAAAAAACCCCCAAAAAACACAACACAAACAATAAAAATGGACTTCTGCGGCAGCTGTTGCGTTATGTGTGGCATCGTCCTCTTGCAGTTTGACTAAGGTTATGTTGTACTCCAAGTTGTACCTGCTTTTATGTACTTAGATGACTTTGATAGTCATTTACCGTATGTTCCCACACCAAAGTCATGAATAAAACTCAATTCACATTCATTCCTCTTGGTGACTTGAGCTATTCTTATTCTGACATCTTTATCATCGAAGGACCTTGAATCCTCCCGTAGCATTTCTGCTATGATAATTGAGAGAGCGATTTAGACAGATCTCAGGCTTTTCTGTGTCCTCGGCTATGGCAGGGCGGTGTTCATCTCTTTGAGACTGGGATCTTTATGGCGATCTAATCTCTTGCATTTAGTTTTTTTTTTTTTTTTTTTTTTTTTTTTTTGGTCAGCTGAATTATATCCTTTCACTTTCTGAACAAGAAAGCAATTTCTTTTTGGCTGAGGTTCATGCACTGAACCATTTCAGTGACTTGCCTTGAAGAAAGTTAGAAGCAGAAAGTTATCTGCGTAATGACTGCATTTCTTCACCTTCACTTTTATATATAGATATACAGCTCTGGAAAAAATTAAGAGACCACTGCAAAAAGTATCAGTTTCTCTGATTTTACTACTTATAAGTATGTCTTTGAGTAAAATGAACTATTTTGTTTCATTCTGTAAACTACTGACAACATTTCTCCCAAATTCCAAATAAAAATATTGTCATTTAGAGCATTTATTTGCTGAAAATGACAAACGGTCAAAATAACAAAAAAGATGCAATGTTTTCAGACCTCAAATAATGCAAAGATCATATTCATTTTAAAACAACACAATACCAATATTTTAACTTAGGAGTTCAGCAATCAATATTTGGTGGAATAACCCTGATTTTTAGTCACAGCTTTCATGCGTCTTGGCACCTGATGTAATTTGTTCCAGAGCCGTGCATATATACATGTATAAACATTAAATATAAATATATAAATAAATATATCCAGGCCGTCACCTTTCAACATCTCACATCCAGCATACTTGCAGTAAGCCATGGTGTTTGTGCAAACGTGAATCTGCAGTTTGTGTATTAGGCACACGTTCATTAAACGTGCACAGAAAAGCACAATCCAATTACACTGAGGACATGAACATTTTTCATTTCATTTTTTCATTTCAGTAGCACGCGTCTTTCCTTTCCTGAACTATTTGGAGGACGGTTTCAAACAGTGTTGCCCGTAATTTGCAGACGTGATACCGATATTTTAAGCTTGTGATCTTGGACAAATACAGTAGACGCAGCACTGATCGGGAGGATTTTTCATTGGGACATCCCCGATAATCTTTTGTCAGCCATCAAGCCATCCAGTATGCTATACATAGAACATACACATTGGTCTTTTGCCTTGCTGCCATCCAACGACATCTGTCCCCTGTTATTCTGTGAAAGTTTGTCAGGGCTGAAAAGGGTTTCCTCTATCATTTGTTCCTCCATACTTTTCCATTACATGAGTCATGAATGATTCAGGAGTCACTGTGTTTGTTGCAAATAGTCATTCATTTTTTATGACAGCTTTATCTTGAAAACCCTCTCCTGTCCTCACCCACCCCGCTGGATCATGCATGGATTTTCATCACTGGTTGGATGAAGTGCCACACTGGCATTTTTTTTCCCCCTGACCTGTCCAGATGCATGAACTCATAAATTGTGGATGTGGACTGATGAACTCCCTTGTTTTCTCTGATGACATTTCCATATACGGCTCACTGTGGAGAATGTCATTTTGGCTCACAGACAGCATCACCTCTTATGGTAAATATGTTGCTTTAAGTGGTTTTTTTTCTGTTTTGCATATCTTCTGCAGGCCACACAGTCTATTTTGCCCCAGCCACACAGCAAATGCTTTTCAGTGGGAAGACAAATGCATGCACATCACTAATTGACTATGCATGGTTTTATGCTTTTAGGTGTCTGTTGAGTCAGCCTCATTTGAAGCCACATCCTGTATAGCTGCTCTGGATAAGTAGCTCTTTACTGAATGACCAAAATATCAAATGATATAAATACCTTATATAACAGGTACTCTGTTATAAATAGTGGAAAAACCTGCTAAGTTGATCCTCAGACCCCAAGCTATTAGTAAAGGTATAATACAACCACACATCAACTTTCTCTGGCTCTGGCTTATCACAAAATAAACATTATACTGAACTGAGGCGTTTATATCGCGATGTAATTGAATTTTGACCCCAAGAATAGATATAGAGCTGCGATGTGGCAGTGACCCGAGTAAGAGGTGGGATTGGGTGTAATGGGGCCATCCAAAATCTCTCTTGGGGCAGAAAATAAAATAAAAAAGAGGCAGTCATGTTTCTGCTGGTGTGTGCGTGTGTGTGTGTGTGATTGTGTCTGAAAGAGCACCGAGGTACGTGTGTGTGTGTGTGTGTGCGCGTGTGTCTCCCCGGCTGCAGCGATTTCCCTCCAGCCTCGAGGGGGGACAGTCATCTCCTCGACTTTTCTTCACCTCAAGCTAGCGGCGGACTCTCCGCCCACCGCAAGCTGCTGCAGCTGTGCCAGGTGAGAGTGGCAACCTCATTCAGCTAAACGTTTCCCATCGTTTCCGGGAGCTTCAGTTTGTAAAAAAAGGGGGGTTGAAAGGGAAGTTATCTTGTCTTTTACACACACCGCGTACCCCCATCCCTCAATTCAATTATCTCTACCCATCTCTTTCTTTTCCTCTCTTTCTTTCCCTGCACATCTCAAAATTAATAATGCAGCATAACTGATCCCCCCCCCCCCTTTATTTTATCTTCACCAGATAGTGCTCAGCCAGCACAAGCTAATTTTAGACGATGACACTGCTGAGTGCTTGCGATAAGCAGCTCACAATGAGCAAGGCGTTATTTTCTCTCTCTCTCTCTCTCTCTCTCTCTCTCTCTCTCTCTCTCCAGTCCTTCTCAGGTGGAAATGACTGTAAACACAGCATGTCCCAGATATTGCAGATTGCAGAAATTGCAGAGCGTATTTTGCATCGTTACCCCACAGTTTGGCGAGCATGCATCTGCGCCCATTTCCCGCCTGATTGTTTAAAGCCGCAGATGTAAAGGTGCAGTGTCTTACAAAAGCACGACTTAGGGCAGTGGTGTGTGCACGTGTTCGGAGCAAAACAGAGCAGCTTGCCTTTGAGAGAAAAAAGGCTGTAATAATGGGTTGCGAGGGAAAATGTTTGCTCCAGAACCAGAATAAAAACGGTCAGACAAAAAAGTGACATCTGCAGAAAATCACAGATATTACAAATTCAAAGCGCATAAAGCCCCCCCTTTCTAAGGATAACAAGTGCCTTAAGAGACATATTTCAGCAATTAACAAAAAGGTTGAGTCGATAACAGCAGGGGGCCCCAGATCCTTGCTTGGCACAGCAACCCAACTGATTAGCATTCCATGCTTGGAGCCCACGGTGCAAGTGTTTATCATACGAAATGTATTATTAATTTCCAAGCCTTCAAAAATATTGACCTCAGTATTTGTCTAACCTAATCATGTTTATTTTATCTTGCCCATAGCGTGTAAATCATGCTAAATCAGCTTTAATTACACTGGAGTGGAGTTTGTCTACAGTTGAGGCAGTAGAGATTAGATTCAAGGACAGGATTATTTTATTGCTATCAGTGAATTTTTGTTGCCGTCTGCTTTGTGTGTGTATTACCGCGCTGACATGTGGGCGTGTGTGCGTGTGTGATCCTATCTGATGAGGGAGATAATTGGAATTTATTGGAGGTAATAGATAAGATGGCTGTACATCCAGGCAAACTGACAACAGCGGGAGCAGCAATATATATCCTATCATAGCTGTTCATTTTCTACGAGTGGTTTAAAATAGGAAGCCGGTCTCTGGATGATACAGTGGAGTCTGTCTGACACACACCGAGGCTGTTGCACCAAGGGTTTCCCGTTCTGCATTTAATGTAAACCACATTCACCGCGTGCAGGTGTTACTTGTTTATAACCTGGAAATTTTACTGTGCGCAGCAACACATTATCTTCTATAAAGTCTTCCAAAGTCTCGGAGGACATTTTAGCAGCTGCTATCTGTTCTCTCATGTCTCCAGTTTGTGCTTCTGTAACCTTCTACCACACTGTCAGACACGGTGCTGATTACAGAATAGAAAACGCTCAGTTATTATAAGCAGCACTTGGCCAAAATAATAGAAGAAAAGAGAGGAAGAACAAAGGCCCGATCACACCAGCACTGGAAACATTTCAAGCATTCTGATGTGAAATCCATTCATTTCAGTGGAATCTCTGTGATCAGTAGACACACTGAATTTACACTGAAAGTTCTGTGACCAATGGAAGACCATCTTGACAATGCTGACGTTTGATGAGGAGTACAAAATGGAGGGGGCTATCATAGCTCATCAGCTATGCTGTACCATCCACTTTCATTTAGTCTCCTTTGTTGAAGTATAGGCTGCTTCACACAGGAGTGTTTTTTAGACAATTAAGAGATGTATGCTGATGCAAATCATGAATAAATTAGTTTTGGAACTGGATGCAGTGTTGAATGCTTGCATTAAGGCCACATGTTTGATCTCCGGACATCCTGTAGAATCATCCAGCTCACCTCTTCCACATATGCCTCCGCATTGCGGGGTCCAAAGAATGAGCTCACTAGAGACCTCTGCTGCCTAAATGCAGCCGAGCTGCAAAATCTTCCAGTTTAGCCCTCCGCTAACTTGAATGGGGACAAAATGATGTAATCATGGAGCTCTTCTAGACTCTATGGTACCATTTCACCATTTCAGTCTTGAGGTCAAACTCTTTTTCAAAATAAAGGGAAGTAAACAGAGAGAAAATAGAAAGGTAGTACTGTGACTAGCATAGTCCCAGCTTGCTCACTAACTAGCCCTGCAAGTCGTCCTGATAGCACATGTAGCGCTGGCTGTTCTGCGAGGATTCATGGATAAATGTGGTAAGGTCACTTAAGAAAATGTTCCGTCACAAATGTCAAACAGTGTCATCATTTGCTATACTTCAAATCCAAAGGGCATGAAGAAGGTTGGCATGGTCAGCATCCTTCAGGGTGTTCATGTGTTCAAACCGTCAATACACTTTTAAAATAAGGAGTATAGTTGAGAAAACATGTGAACAAGATTCTCTTTCTTCTTCACACCACAAGATCCATTATTGCCGTGGTGTTGGAAGTAATAATCTGTACCACCTCGAAAGGTTAGAAGAATGTATGCAGAGATTCTTGTCGTATTCAAATGAATGTTTGACAAACGAGTTTCCCTTGAGGACATATGATACATTATTAGCATTTTATTATAACTAATGATGTGGGTGATCAGGATTATGTAGAGAAGATAAATCATTTCCCTTCCTTTCATTTAGAGAATGACAGTGCTTTATGGCTCTTTGCTGGGCATTGGACCTGGGTCAGAGATTATTTCTTTAGTCGATTTTAAAGGGATCTTTGGGCCTTAGCTTTAGAGTTTCTGCAATCATGACAGTTGATTGTGTTGAAAATTTCATCACTTACTTCCCTGTAGGGCTTTAGAATAACTCTGCCGAAAGGACCAAGGCAACCAAAAGACAATTAAAGCATACCCAATCCTCCATATGTGTGTAATTACCACTCCAGTGGCAGGCAAGCATGATAAAAACCCTCCATTCTGCATCTATACTTCATTAAAACTATATAGGTAGCCATGGAAGAAATTCCTTCATCTATATTGCATTTATACTGCAGTGATAAGTCCCTTTCCCGACATCTATACTGCATTAATACTGTAATGATAGCAAAGGTAAAGGTCCCTCACAATGCATCTATCTTACATTAGTCTTGCAGGAACTGCTGCAACCTCCTCTTTTAAAAAAACGTGATAAAGTGGAGTTGAAGACTTGCAGTATATTGCGACAGTGACCTCATATCTCAAACAACTCGGTGCTAAGCCATTCCTTTTGCAGGCTGACAGCTTAAAAAGAGAGCGCATTTGAATTTTTTTGACCGTTTTCTTCTAAGGGCAGAGCAACACTATAAAAGTGGTGCTGTGGTGTGGAGTGAAAAATGGTTTGTATGACAAAGAGAGCCTTGGCCAGTTTTATAAGGCTGGCTTCGAGACAGACTAATAAACATATAATACTAGTGAGAGAGACAGTGTGAATACACAGACCACTCTATCATTCTTAGCTCTTGGCAGTGTGTAATCCAGGCTGTCTTAAGGCTTTATCCTGGGAGTTGTGCATGCAGGACTAATGTCCTCCAAACTGTACTGAGAGACAATTCAGGTTAAGAGTGTTGGCTGCAGAGGCACAGGGCAGCCTCTGTTTGGGGATTTCAATCTGCATTCAAGAGTCTGCCTCCCTTGCTCAACCACGTCTTTCTTTCTGTCCTGTGGCCAACAAAACACAGAGTAAGCACACGGACTTGCTTAATTGAAAAGAAAAAGAAAAACAAAAAAACCCCCAGAACTTCATTTATTTAATTAGCATGTGTTGAAGTGCTTCTTTCCAAAATGTTTGTCACTTGGCATTCACTGATCAGTACAACGCCCATGCTCGTCCTGCATCCTTGAATTGCCTCTATTCTGAAGGAACACTGTGAGCACCTTTTGCGACGTGTTCTTGACGATATTCTCAATATAACAAGTGAAACCACATCAATTAGGCAGCGGGCATGCATAAAGCATATATGTGAGCTACTGGCTTACAGCTTACAATAAAAAAAAAAGAAAAGTTTTTACCTACTTAAATTCCAAGTACCGCACTCTTCTGACTTGTTAACAACACTGCGTTTCATTTCAAAGATCCACGGTCAATAAAGACTAAACAATTCTTCTGTCTCATTCGACCTGCCTTGAAGTGGATACTGCATGCTGCTCTTCCTGCAGGTGTTACATTCACATTAATGTGATGGAAGAAACCCAAGGACCATTTGTTTCATTACTTATTTCACATTTGTTTCATTACTTATTTCATGAATCCTATCATGAAATTCATTCAGCTCTGTATGTTTATGAGTCATGGTACATTGCACGGATGCACTGCAGGACCCTTAGCCCCTTAGCAGCTACACACTCATGCTTCTTTAATGCAAAACTAAAAAATGAATGTGTATTTGAGTGTTATATGCCCATCCTTTATATTTTTTATGTTGATTTAAGACATTTATGTGTTTGCATCATTTATCGGTAATCTGTGATGTTCATTTTTTACGGCTGCCGCCGTGACTCGTTGTACTGTGATGTGTAACTTCTATTGCGGTGTTATATGTATGTGAAGCACGGTGTGTGGTCCTTTGTTCCCAATTGGCTCCCAGCTGGTGAGACTTGGTCATCATCACCTTCTGTCTTCCTAACAAGCTAGGGGATCCTGATTGGAGTGGCACCAAGTTGGACCCTCAAATCAACAGTTGGGCTACTATTATTGAAGTCTGGCAGTCAGTGGAGTGTCTCTTTGTGCTAAATTGTGACTGTTAATTACCAAGTTGACTTGTTAAAAGAGGAACTAGGCCAGGTAAACCTGATTGCAATCCCTACGTTTGGAGTTAGGGTTAGATTAAGTGTCAGGGTTAAGTTTGTAAGAGTACTCTAAGAGTACTCTGATAGACATTTTTCTTTTGTAATGTGCCTCACTTATATTGTTTCCTTTTCCCTAACAGTAGGTAGGTAGTAGTAGTAGTAGTAATAATCTTCAAAAGGTCAGGACCATGACCTTTTCACCAAACATTGTGAACAGCATAATAATGACAAGTTTCAAACAGCATTGCAGTTATTTAAGCAGTATTTTAAATAATTATTAAAGTATTTCTGATTCTGATTTTACTTAAAAACAATGACACCAAGATTTCTTTGCATTTAGTTCAAGTGGTCAATGATTTTCCTTTTCACTGTCTTTCTGGGCAGAAAGCAACATCAGAGAGCAGTGATGGATGTAAAAGGTCTTGCCAGCTTTCTTTTCAACACTGATAGACAGTCTGCTCTTCAGACCTCTGGAGCTGGTTGAACGGGGCTAAGCCTCAGAGCAGATCATGCCAGCTGCTAAAATTTAGAGCCACACAGCAGTCAAAACAAAGGTGCCCTGTACCTGAACTCAGATACATTTTTATTTATTTATTTCCTCAGAATACCAAGATTGTTATCTGATTCTTGTAAGACAGTGACTACTGTATATATATATATATATATATATATATATATATATATATATATATATATATATATACATATATATATATATGTGTGTGTGTGTGCATCCAAAAAAGCTCATTTGTTCCACTAACTATGGTCTAATAATACATTGAAGCCCTTCGTTTTGTCGCAGTGTTTTTTCCACAAATATCGTTTCCAAAGAAGTCAAAAGAATAGAAAATGAAATCATTACACAATAACTGAATAGGCTCAGTGGCGTGGGTTTAATACGTTCACTATCTTTCAATAATATTGTCCTTTTGACTGGATGAACACCAGTTGGTCCTTGTAATCACGTTCCAGATCCAGAGTCGGCATTAAAAGATTTTACAGAGCAGATTCATCAGCAATCCAATCTCAACTCGATAAAGCATTATGTCTGGCTGCCCCACAATCAAAAACTGCAGACTTTGTGGTTTTCCAGCACGTATGTGGAAAGCCATTGCTTGTGGGGTTAAGGAATGCTGCCATTCCATCATGGTGACACCTAGGCACATAATACACAAGGGACATTTTAATTGAGCACTGTTGAATCAGAAACCCATGACATCACAGTCTCTGAAGTGCTGAGTTGGGTTTTTCTGCTGCTTGTACAACAATTGGTGGACATGGAATTGAATGTCAGGTTTCCTTCACTGATGGAGTCAAACAGTGATTGCCTGAATACATATTTGCTCGTCTAGTATTAAAACGTGAATCTTAAGGCTAAACACTCAGACGTCTGGTATCATCGTAAAGAGAAAGATTTTCAGACATGCAGGTATAGAAATAATGAAATCATGGTAATCCAAATGTAGATTCATACTGCAGCAACAAGATACCTGCAGCATGCAGCATATTATCTTTGCTGTACAATTTCATCTATTGGTGCCAAATGTGCAACAGACGTTACAATCCCAACCCGCAATGTCCCAAAAGGTCTGTCCATGGAGCTGACAAGCTATTTCATAGTACGTCACTGACAAAACAATTTTCTGTTTTAGAGCGGAGCAGCTGAAAAAAGCTGAGATACTCAAATTTCTTCACCCACCTATTGACTATTAAAACATGAAAGACCCGATCTAGAGCCAGCGTTTGAGTTGTCTGTTCTGGACATACAACAAAAACATGATTCTTATTGATTATCCTCTAATGAAAACATAGTTTTGAATATTATATTCCATTTCAGCCTTTAAGACATTTTGCAGTCAGATCACAATCCGGTTGGATGCGTCCAAACATGGGCTGTGTTTTTCTTAAATTTGATTCACAGCTTTTGACACAGTCAAAAATGCAGGAGGTGCTGCTGAAGACTTTCACCATGAAACAGCCCCAGGATGTGTCAACCAAGGTTAACCACCAAGGGCTATTCATTGCTTAATAAAGGTTGGTCTAAATCTAGACCTCTTCACATTTTTAGAACTTTTTGTGTCAGACTGTATTCTAGCAAACAGGTTCTACTTTGCGTGGCTGTGACGGCCTTCATTAGAGCTCTGTCACAAGACTCCTTTCTGTTATAATGTACTTACAATAAGGACATTATTGTAAGGAGTATGTAGATTCACTACATTTTCTGTGAGAGAAGTGTATTGTACATGTTGCAGTTCCCGTATAAAATGCATAATAAATAAAGAACTAGAGTATAAAGAAATACTCCACAAAAGATCATGGTTTCATGGAGGTTTCAAAGTGTTTTGTGATTTCTTACACATGCAAAAACCTGTGGTATCTAAATTGTTGGTGATTATAAAAAGCATCAAATAAAAAAAAACAGAGTTCAGGACATTACATTCAATTTATGCCATATTCTGTGAACATTACACACCAGACCATCAAGGTAACAGTGACTGCTATAGAAATGTGCCACTGTAGGTCGGTACTGACAACAGCTGTTGTACAATACAAGCTTGGTCCTTGTGAATCAAAGAGTTAGTGAACATCACTACATGTTAGAGCCTCCGCATCGGCATTATGCATTATGTGAAATATGAGAATGAGCAAGGACATGCATAGTGAAATATGTTCTATTAATTATCATGTCTTATTAGAGAAAGGTACATTTCTCTAAATATGTGAATCACATGTCCTTGCATAAACCTGATCACCTGCATTTTCTCCTTCTATTTTCTCTTTCTACATTTGGTTCCATCTCAACTGGTCCGTCTTAGTAATTAGCCCCACAATACCTAATTGTAAGAAGTTAACAATCAGTCTGTGAGGTGGCACAGCCTCTATTGTTTCGGTTTTCAAGAAACTTGTGTCAAGAATGTCCACGAATTGACTGGCATTATCTTCTCATCCCATAGTGAGACTGTGTTAGCTGCCTTATTACCAGACGCTGTCGCTTGTTCCGGGACAAAGTGCAGTGTAAGAAAATGAGACCACCTCACTTTAATGTTAGAATTTTTCACTTATTTTAAGGGAAATAAAATTTGTAAGGATCATTACCGGATGAAATGACTTGTTAAGATGGATACTGTTTGCAATGAGGGGCTGCCAGGGCCATCACCTGTAATTCAGCAGGGAACAGCGCTGTGATGAACTGCGACAAGGGCAGCTACTGACGTTCACCTTGAGATAAGGGTCACACTCCTGCCTCATAATCCATAAAGGAGCCATAATAGCCTCTCCCTCTGCCAGACACGACCCCTTTTTACACCAAAGTAGAACAACACTGTCTGTCAGCACAGAACTTTTATACTCTCACAACCTAATTGAGCACACAGTGGCACGTAGGACAACACGGACACATGAGCGGCATGCGATGAAGGGAGCCGTGCGAGCACGCATGCACGCATTCAACAAGCCATATCAGCTAATGTTAGCCTTAGGCTTCCTGCAGCTGTGTTGTGGTACGTGACCGTGAACTAGTTTTGGGAGTGTGAACTCTCAAAATGATGATCAAAATAATCAATATGGTGAAATAATAAATCCTCCCTCCTCCACTCTTACACTGTCCTTCTGCAGGAAATCCTGTATATGTGTTAAACTGCTCTCAAACTCCAAAAAAAACCAAAAAAAAACAGCTGCTCTGGTTTAACTTGTATCTGCTGGTAAACTAGTTAAATAAATAACACACACACATACAATAAGAGAAGGCTTCAAATAGACCCTCAGTGATCAGTATTTGCTAATTTGTGATTAGTGATCAAATCCTGATCAGATCACCTTCAATAATCATCAAGTATTCAGCCAAGCTAATAGTATACACAGAACTTTATCATTGACAATGTATGAAAGGAAATCTGAGGGACTTTTTTGCCATGTCATAACCTTCCGTACCTCTACAACCAGTGTTTTTATGATGAAATTTTCAGCACATTGTACATCTAGCCTCTGCTGCATTTAACTTCAAAATGTACAAAATCTATCTTGTCTAGATAGTCTGACGTCCAGTTCACTGTCTCACTAAAGTACTGTGGGAGACGCTCGATTATTAAATGTGCCTGTGCATTGATTGATTTATTTAAGTTAACATGATTACTGTGACTGGAGGTAAACGTCCTGCTTCAAAATGAAACCGATATCTTAACTCATTTCTAATTTGAAATTTTTAACAGCTAACAGCCGCCAACCGTCCCCACCGAGTGACTGTGGTTGTCTGTGAGGAGATGTCAGCCAAAGCTTCTGTTATAAAATTTGACTTGATTTCGTCTGCAAAACAGTGTCCAGAAGGAAACACAGAGCAGTTTGTGAACCCTGCAACGGGCTTACTAAGACGACTGGGAGGGCCTCACCAATTAGCTGGCGAATATTAGCTGCGTGTTAGCTGCCTAATTAGGCTACATGCTAGTTTTGGACTTGGCTTGATCTCAGCCCTCAAAGACTTGTCTCAGTCTCAATTTATTCTCATCTTTCCTGGTCCTGGTCTCAGTTTAGGTGGTCTTGACTAGAACACTGACCTGTAGTATACTCAAATTCTCTTGATGTACAATTACTAAATTCCATTTTTACTTTTTTTTTTTTTTTTTAACTTCATACAACATGGTAAGCCAAATTGGCGTCCCCCTGGTGTAAGCTCATCCTTGTGAAAGCCTTGATCCAAACATGTTTTGTCAGGATTTCACTTTTTTTTTTTTAGAGAGCCTCATATGCCAAGAGTAACGCACTTCCTCATGCATCTACAAGGAGGTATTTATTATCAAAATTTAATCTGCATTTTATTTTTAAACCAATGCTTCATTGAATATTTCTGCTTTTCACACCCTGATGCTCTTAGAGCAGCAGAGCATCTGAGAACTGAGAAAGAGAGAAAACCTGAGGGAGACAGACAGATTTGTTGACAGGTAATGTTGCTTTGCTCCTCTCAAAGAGGGTGCAGGTCCTTGACAAAAGTAATTATGGCTGTCTCTTAGCCGCTGGTAAAAAAAAACACGCTGCCATTCTGTAGAAGCGTAGCCTGAAAATGGATTCATTTTGATTCAGAGCTCCGTATTTCTGCAGGATGAGGATTATATATCTGTTTGCATGTGAAAACTCAGGATTTGTTGAGATGAGGAGTCGATTTTCCTCCAAATTATGATGTAACCAATGAGCCATTACATGATGTTAATAAATTATCCCTATAATAAGGACAATCCGTGCTATAATAGAGCCATTACTTTGTTAACCAAGTGACCGACCGACTGACTCTCCTTGAAAATTTTCCCCTCCCGTCACTCACTTTTCAAGAGCAGCTGTCTTGTTTTCAGAATGGTGGATGTATCAAATTCATCTAAATGCATTCTAATTTTTTCCTGTCAGTCATTCCTCGAGAGCAGGTGTCATGTTTCTCAAATGACAGATATAGTGTCTCACTTCGGCACCAAACTTTTTGAGCTTTAAGGAAACCGACTTTCCTAATTTATGACCTCTAAAATGTTCCATCGCCTCCAGCCATTCTGTGACCGTTAAGGAATCGTAATGTTGTTTTTGTCATTATCATGAGTTCTCCTTGGCCACTAAAATCTACAGTCAGGCCCATGCATAGCAGTGATGGACACTACAGGTCTGACAAAGACAGCTATTAGAGACAGAGCGAGAACGGGAGGGATACAGGGAGAAAAACAGAGCAAAATTGGACTAAAGTGAGCAGCTTAATGCCTCGACCAGCAGCTGTCAAGCCATCTCACGGCCTCAGTGCTAAATGAACTCCACGGCTCTACTGTTCACACTCCACCCCCCCACCTCCACCCACTTCTGTCTTCCTCATCCTCCCTCCCTCTTCCCCATTCCCCATCTCCTCTTTCTCAGAAAATGGGCACTGAGAATCCATACTGGCCCACAAATCAAATCATATTATATTGTCATTTTCCATCTCCACTTTGTCTCTCCCTCCCTCTAACCTCCTCTTCACTCTATCATTCTCCTGCCTCTCCCCCTTTTCCTTCTCCATCTGACTCTCCTTGCCTCTTTCAGGAAAGGGCATCTGATGTGATGAAAGATGTGAGTCAAGGGTTGAGGAATATTCCCATTCCTAGGGCATAATCCCATCAAATCAACTGGAAACTCTGGGCTCAAAAGACACAGGCGGCATGGTTGCCTCTCAGTCTGATTTGAACATTTGTAATCTCGGTGGTGTGCCCGAGTCACGTGCGAGAGGAAAGCCCATTTCATGATGGCAGCATTTGGCATTGCTGAGCACAGTCCTTCCGCCTACCCAAGTAGAATAACATTTCATGCCATGAAAGTGGAAAAGTTTGACTAGCCTGCTTGGCTCACGGTGACCTTGTTCCATTTGTGATGTGTCACGTTCAGCACCGAACGTAATGGCTCCCATCTTTTAAAGGGACCTCAAAGGAACAGCGGGGTATTCACACACAAGCATCCGTGTAGACACACGGGAAACACAGGACCGTATCTCTCTTCCCGGGTGAGCGATCACCTTCCATGGAAGTCCGAGAGACTCTGTCAGATGCTTTAAGGCAGCATGCTGTCGTCTATGTAATGGAGGAGCTCTAAATGAAAATCTAGACTTCAACGTGGGAATTGCCGCCCGCATTAGAAATAGCTGCCTTTGACCTTGGGGAGATTAGAGCTTTAACATCCTTGGCCAGTGCTATGAAATAACCATCCTGCCCCTCTCACCAATCCACCTCTCCACCTCGGGGCTCTTTACGAGTAGAATATCAAGAAGGCCTTTCTGACCGCCTCCCCCAGGGCACAGCTATGCACATATATCAGGGAGTCCAAACAGAGGAAAACAAGTGAATAAAGCATGTCCCTGAGGGAATCATGACCACAGCCTGATTATATTAGATCCCGTGTCCATCGCTAGCTTATGTCCTCGCCTCACTGGGGAAGACCTGTGGATTGCCTTGATGTTAAAGATTGGGAGGTGAAGATTAAATTATACAGCTTTCAACAACTCACAGAGTGGTCCATTACATGAGGGACAGACGACTCCCAGAGGTAAAGAATGCATCAACCCAAAACCAAACTCTAGAGAAATGCAATAATGTGATAAACAAATGGGTGGTTTCATTCTAAAATACTGCAAACGAAAAAGAAGTTTGTAACTAAGTAATTAATTCAGCCAGTTTTGTGAGGATTCAAATGAATAAAGCAGACAAACATGATAAGACTAAAAACAATTACATGAAAGCATGTCTTCAAACATCGTTCTAAGGATTATGGGGCTTTTAGAAGCTGTTACTTCTTGGATGCCAGGTAGCTCCTGCCCATACAGCTCCAGTGTAGACCTTACAATTGCCAATTAGTCCCTGCTTTTTTAATTCCCTCATCACCCATGGGAGTAATTAGTCAATCGCTCGCTCTCCTCATAACGAGGTCAAAGCACGCGGTCAGCACCAAAGAGCCCCTGCAGCACGAAATGGAACCAATATCATCAACGGATCAGAGCCTTGCAGTCGTGGGCCTTGAACCTGAGTTTATATATTCAAGGACAGGCTTTTCTCGGTACATCGCGCGCAGCATCAAATTGTGTTGCTTCTTTTGACCCCACCATTCCATTTGATTTCAAGTCATCAGTGTCATTATCACTGAAGTATTGTAATGCAAATAGTGTGTCCATTGATGGTCATTAACCTGGATTATGCTGATTTCAACCTAAAATAGTAAAATAAGCTTTGATTAGGAATGAGCTGTTGCGAATATATATTTTTACAGCTAAACCCAAACTCAGCATAATATAATTTAAAGAACTTTTCACGCCAAATATGTGTGTCTATATTTGTTTGCAACCAGCGAGCTGCTCTGTATGGGAAAGGAGAGGAAAGCACAAAAAGAACAAACAGGGGAAGAGCAGGTGGATGCAGCCACCCATGAAAGGACCGCATTACAGATGCACTTCATAGGTTTACATTACATTACAAGTTCGCCTCATGTAGTCATCGTACAGTACACTGGAGGCAAAAAAAAAGAGGAAGTGCAAACAGATTTGCCTGGCACAGAGGAGGTTTTAAGGATCCTTTCTAATCAATGCATTCCTGAACTATCGAGATAGAAGTCAGAGAGAAGCCAGTCTGATTTATTTGAGGAAGAGTGAAATGCCCCTCTGTCACTGTCTGAGCCAGACCCATAAGCTTTTGAGATTTTGCCACTGTGACTGTGCACCAATATGCTTCAGGAATGCACAAACGGGGAAGAATGTCCTCGTCTGTGCTGGAATTATGAGGTGCATATACGGTGCTTAAAATAGAAATTTGAATTCTGCAAAGTGATTTTGGGATTATAAAGATTGTTTTCTGTTGCTTTGGGATATTTGAAATCCTTCTTGGCATTAAAGGCTTTTTACAATTCACTTGGTTTCAAAGAGGCAGTTTTAAGTCAGCTGCATCAAGGCACCGAGTGATATCATTTCAGTATGCAAATGTCCTCGTGAGTAAGATATTTATTTTGCAATAGCCAGGAGCTAAGGGCCAGAGCAACATCACAGTGCACATAGCAGAGGTACATAGGTAAACAAGGAAGTTACCAAGCAAATCTTTTCAAAACTTTTCCAACAGCTAACATCTTTAAGATCGTGTACTGTTTTTTCTAGGCCTATTGAAAATAATAAGCTGAAACTCACTATAATAATTATATAATATAATTACTTACAATATCTGGGATGATGTCAGTGATTATCATGTCCTGTCTGGTATTTTGAATGAGTCAGGGTGTGTGTGGTGGATGTATGGCTTTAGGAAACATTTTTTTTTTTTTCCTATAGCGGCTAATGGCTCAGCCGTAAGCTAGGTGATGTAGTTTTTACAGGGTGATAGCTGCTTAACTTCGTTAGCTGGCAGGCTAGACACACAAGCAAAAAGTCTCTAAACAGGCTTTCTTGCTCACTGGCTAATTTATTTCCATTTTAGCTCATGGAACGAGATTAGTTCAGACAGTTTGACTCCTGTCTCGTGTCTGTCCTCAAACCTTGCACCGTTTGTGGTCCAAAAATCAAAATGACCAGAGTCTAACAAAGTAGGATCCAGGGTTAGGGTTCAGGGTCCAGTGATAAACAGCACAAATTTGCACACCAGAAGACTTGAACACAGCACACAGACTTGTTATTTGCTTGTGTGACGATGTGAACTGACGTTGCATACTTACAATGAGTGAGGTTAAAAGTGCAATCACCTCATACATTATTAGCATATGAGAACAAAGCTTCTCAGCCATGAAAGACTTTTAGTAAGTCGTGCAGTGTAAGATGTGTACAAAGAATGTCAATCAGTTTTTGAAAGACTTCATATTTCATCCTTCTGTGGCAGAAGGGTCAGAACCCTAACGTTCCAGCTGACCTAAATAAGCTAAGAAAAAAAAAAAAACATCACACCATTCTTTAGCGACCTTCACCCTTCACCCCTCCCCTACCCTATAAGCAATCAATAAATATGTTATTTCAAGTCATGATGGGAAAATCAATCTGAGAGTTTCACCACCTCGCTCTACCAAGCCGTCCCTCTCGTTCTCTCCTGCTACGTTTCTCAGCGTGCCTCCGAGGACCAGTTGTGTAAGTGGAAAGTATTTTCAAGGACTGCTCTGGATGCGATTGAATGGGGAGATTAATGAAGCTTGACAAACATAAGAAATGTGTTGCACAGGAGACCGCTGGTTGCTGTTTGACTTTTATTCCTGACAAAGCTCACTCAACGCAGAAAAAAAGGCCTCGTGATTGACCATGATTAATTGATCAGCGCTTTGCAAGAAGAAGACAAAGACAAACCCTTCTTTTAAATTTGTTGTGTTGGCGGTTGCATCTTTTATCCGCGCATCAGCATATTTCTGCTGACCGAACCGAAGCATTTATTTTGACAGTATTTGAGCATTTGTTAGTACAAGACGCCCGTGAAGAGGCTTCATATTGTGTCTGCAGCGAAACCATCTGGAGGCAATTCAAGTCAGTCCGTCGAGGGTGAGACGCTACTCCTTCACTCTGCTGTCTGCATATTGAAAATCATTTTCCACAACACGTCTGTTATTCGATGATCAGTAATTAATGGACACAGAAGGAGGAACTGCATTATTGCTCTGCATCACGCCTTGCTCTGTGTCTCTGACACTGGAACGCTTATTAACATGGAGCACTTTACTACAGCTGTAAGAGTATATACACTTGACATTTTCTCATAATGTGAATAAATGTTTGAATTTACTGACGTTGCCGCATTGCATTCTTGATGAGAGAATGACCAGCTATGAAACCAGCAAGTGAGAGCTGACATGACATTTAAATATATGAATCATTTATTAGGTACAGTATATGGTGCCCTGGAACAGTTCACATCACCACACAAAAAAAGAGAGAGAGAAACATCCTGATGATCAGGGCTTGCATATAGCTGAGAGGACAAACTAATGAAGCCTCTCGAGTACAGGACAACAAATCAAGCTGCCTTTGACTCTGGATTTTGTACCACCTTGATAAATTAGCTGATACAGTATGAATGACAGAGAGTGGTAAATGCTCAGGCCTGTCCTTCACTTCACGCATTATATTTAAAGTGAAAATCTTTAGAATGTAGATATAGACGAGCGAAAACTGAAAACCCTGAATAAACGAGAGACATAATGAATGCAAATGCTTCCACGCAGGGCATGAGGGGTCACTGAATGGATTAATGAGTATGAAATTGGTGTGAATAATCTTCACGGCTTCGTCTCCAGATCTCAACCCGGTTGAACACGTATATAGCTTTTGAACGTGTTAGACAATATTCTCCACCACCGCCATAAAATAAAAGAATCCTGTCCTTGATCCATGCCAAAAAACACTGAAGCTTTCATGGTGACAACACCTTACTAAGACGCTTTATAAATATATTATATATATAAATATTTTACTCATCAATTAGTATTATACACATAATTGCTTAAGTATTGTGGCCAAAATTCATTTTTTTTGTGGCTTGAAATGACCCTGCTGTAGATCTAAAACACATTCTGTCTGAGGCAACAAAGGCACAGTGAGAATTGTCGTGAGATTGAAATGTGTTTTTTTTTTTTTTTTTTGTGACATCACACTTGACTGAGCAGCGTGGCTTCACTCCTGCAACCATTTTTATATTAGTCCCAGCAGTCGCTGTCAATACAGCTGCAGCTCTTGCACCCCGACTCTAACTCAAGCACAACAGCCAATGAGCACTGTATTAATTCACTAGAATATCTTGTTATTTAGTGGTTGTGGGTAATGCACGGGATATTTTGGCACAGTATTTTGGGTCACTATGGATGTGGGTAGTAAAAAATCCAAAGATGAGATGAAAAAAAAAAATGCAATCAAGCATTAAAATCTGTGAAGTAAATTCATTTGACAAAGACTTTTAGTTCAGTTCATCTTCATTTCTAAACACAGAGTGTGCTGCTTACACAGAATGTGGGCTTACATTTAACATTTTTAGCAGTTAGCCACTAAACAATGAAGACTACCTCCATTACAAAAAAGATAATCAAGAACATTAACCTTTTCACCACATGGATTCATGTCTATGTCAAGCCCATGAATTCACTTTAATGCCCAGGATAAATCATTTAACAGCCAAGTCATACACTGTACAACTAAATTATTCACAGTCAAGTAATAGGTTACACCAGAACACAGTTTCAGCCTTGTGGCGATAACCTGCAGTATCACTTTATTATATTCATAGAATATTTTCCATAATGCAAGGCTGAGTAAAGACATTGCAAAAAAAAGTTAATATTCCTTCACAAAAATGGTAATTTGTTTTTCATGTTCGGTGTAAAATACAGGTTTAAACACAGGGAATATTTCTGTTTTCATTGGTTGGATGACTTAATTTAGTGTCTGATTAGCTAACTAAGAATAACATATGCACATAGTTCATCAGAGTCTAATAGATAAATTATTAGTCAGTTATTAGATTAGTCAATAGATTGACCCGATGATCATATTTGAGAGTATCTGAGTATTGGACAATGTGAAGATATCAGATTGAGCTCTGGGAAATGAACTGTTTTCTGTCTTTGCTTTTTCAAATCCAGAAGAGCCATCTGAGTAATCCACACACGCACATGTCCACATGTAAGCCTGCAAAGGAAGGCGCCCAGGGGGCATCCCAATCTGGAGATGCCCGAGCTACCTCAGCTGGCTCCTTTCAACGTGAAGGAGCAGCGGCTCTACCCCGAGCTCCATCCCTCCAGATGTCTGAGCTCATTACCCTATCTCTAAGGCTGAGCCCGGCCACCCTGCGGAGGAAGCTCATTTCGGCTGCTTGTATGCGTGATCACATTCTTTCGTCACTACCCAAAGCTCATGACCATTCTCTTTGAAGGTTTCACAAAACACCATCACTGCGCTGAAATATAGGAATAGCATTTGGTGATGTTTTTCTTCATCTGGCCTTGTGCTGTTTCTCATGCTATGTGGTGGAGCCAAAGACAATTTTGCACATCGTGGACAATAGAGTTCCTAACGAACAAACTAACTTCCCCTATCTGTGAGTGTTTCACTGTGTGCCTCAGTGACACAAACCAAATTAACAAGATCAATATGAGTGAGCGTATCCAGCTGCTTACTTGCATCTTTGCTCTTTGGACTGGATGAACTCCTCAAAAGTTCACTCACTTCAAAAGTTGAACTCTCTGTGTGTATATGTGTGGACCAGCATACATTTAAACAAAGTACTGTATGGATGTACAACTTCAAACAAAAATGTACCAAGAGAGAGAGGGGGAGAGAGAGAGAGAGAAAGTTTGGAGGGATCTGTATTCCACAGTCATTTTTAATGGGGTAGAATACATTTAGTCGACCTTAAGCAGTGTGACTCTGAATGACTGTGTCAATATTCCTGCAGATTAACATCATAAACAGCCAACAATGCACAGTGCAAGGGTCAAAGAAACTGTGCAAAACAGCAGCTAAGAGAGGGAAAAAAAAGCCAAACTCGGAGCAAGAAAATAGTTGGGCGTTGACAAAACTTGTCTTGGGGGGTATCTCATACAAGACTGTAAAGTCAGCCAGTTCACTGAGAAAAATGAATTCTATATAGCAGTCTATTATTTATTCTGACTATGAGAAGTTAACTTTTATCTCCGGTATAGAAAGTACTTCCATATGAAATCTGTGCTCAGCTAAGTCTGTGCATTATTATGATGAAAAAAAAAAAAAATCATCACAGGAAAAATGGCGTCAGTCATTAGTTCATCTGTTTAACGTGATCTATGTTTTTAAGAGCAGCACTCGCGGTCACGCGTATAAAGAAAGAGCTCGGCTTTGATACACGGCCTCAAAATCGGCACATTCCAGTACAGAGCACTGAGAAAACATGTAGCTCTTTGATACAAGAAATCATGTGTGTGTGTGTGTCTGTGTTTTGAATAACAAACCTGTCCCCTAGAAACTATGCTTATCTAATGAGCAAACCTTTTAATGAACATGTCTACCAAGTTGCAATGTGTCTCCAAAATGTTCACTAACTGTTTGTTTTCCTACATTGTGTGCTTTTAAAAAGACTTATGACAGTGTGCTCACTACATGTGGTCAGGGAATAATCAAGCACATTACAGAGTGTATTTACTTTAGCGACACACAGTGTTTCCCTGACCATGACCTCTGTGCTTTTGCTGCCGTAAACCTAACCTCATTTGGAACTTGTGACACAAAGCCTGCTACTGTTGTGCTTTGGTAGCCCACCATTTACCCCGACCACTTCTCTTTGCTTGTGTGCATTGGCTACAAAAAAAAAATAAAATAATGGAAAAGATCTTTGCCCATGTTGTGATGTTGAACTTTTTTTTTCAATCTACTGTATTGTTTAGATACTTTGACACACACCTCGGTTGTTCTGCATGCTGTATACCATGTGAGGTAAGTAATTGTGATTTAAAGCAACATTATGTAGAAATCAGTCTTCTTGTGACTTTGTGCCAATGCAGTATTACTGACATAAATATAGACGGCTCTATAAATGTATTGGTTATGACTGTATTACTTAAGATAACAGCCAAACCTCACAACACAGGACATGGCAGCCAGCTGATATTACTTACTAGTCCAATAGCAGTCAGCCCAGCTCGTCTGTCTTCCACAAAGCTCTCTCCAGTGACTAAAAGTCAGCCCCAGATTTACTCTTATCCGACGGCCTTTTGCTTGCACTCTCTTCTTTTCTCTTCAGCTTCCTCTGTCAACGTCCTCTTCAGTCTCTTTGCCTCCGCAATTATGCCTATAGAGGCCGCTGAGGCTTGATCACGTTGCCCACTTTCCCAGCTTCCCAGTTCTGGCTCTGCTCCCTGTCATCATTCCCCAGCAAGCCTGAAAACCTCCTCTTCTTTCCCAGCGGTCCAAAAACGCCCGTGGTACAAACACTAACGCTCCCCCACGGTGCTCTGAGCTCACAGCCCTGGTTAATAAACTGAGCCAACATTAGCTAACAGCAGCTATAGTTTGCAGCCGTTTACTGTACTGTCCATAAGGAAACTCTGTAAATCTCAGAGAGTTCGTGCGCAGCAGCCCGAGGACATCAGAGGGGAGGAAAACATTTCCTTTCATAAAATATGATCCACTTTGTGTCACAAAGTGTTACATACTTCTCGCGGGCGATCGTACCCAGAGCACTGTTCCCCAGCGCGAAAACAGAGTGACATGACACAGCATTCACCTGATCACAAGCCAGCGTGTGTAAATGGCTTTAAATGTGTTCTTTTATGTGCAAGTTACACAGAACGGGCACTTTAATTCCATGATATCAGCGATTTTATGAGGTGTCTCATTTCATAAGAAAAAAAAAGACTTTTTTGTACACATTTGAAGTGTGGAGGATGTTTGTGTCGACGGCTGGTGCCCGCTGTGCGGAGTGACAGTAAATGTGTATCAGTGTCTTTTGCGTGTCATGTCTCTCCAGCCACAGTCCGTATCTTTAGTGTCTTGTAGCGCCGCGTCTGCCGTCACCTTTAATGACAATACCTTAACTCTGACAGAGCGCCACGGACTGAATGTCCTCATGACAGGCAAAGCTGTCGTTGACAAAGAGTGACTGAGTGCGTAAGTGCGAGTGGGTGTGCACACACATCTGCCTTTTGCCTTCTGTAACCATGTTGCCTTGACAACCACACCTCTGTGTTCTTTGTCCTTTGTCACTGTACAGGATGGAATCTTTTTTGTCTGATCAAGGTTGTCCGCAAGCACCTGATGAAGAGGAAGCAAAGCACATAGAAAATACGATTCTTCAAAAAAAAAAAATGGTTTTAACATACAAATTCCTCATCTGAAGCATCGAGAACCGTATGTTTGATCATTTGATGCAGTCTTTTTATGACATTTATCAGTGTGTCACTTAGATGACACCCTGGCGTGTCTGTTTTGTATTCTGGCTGCTGTCTATTCATCAGGGGAGGCTGGCTCATCTTTGGGGCTCTGTGCCCCTCTAATCTCAGAGAGAGAGAGAAAAAAAAAAAGAATCAAGATGGTAGCAAAAGCCTGAAGCAATTAACAGAAGAGGAAATAGCCAGAGGTGGCCACTGGCAAATTGGAGGGTGACATATGTCAGTTAAAGAGAGCGCCCCAGTGAGACGAGCTGACATTTGAATGGAGCAGACAGAGGTTTGTGTGCACAGGGCATTCAGGGTTCTCTGTGTGTGCGTGTTTATGCATGTGCTTATTGGTTGTGTTCATGCTTGTGTGTGTGTGTGTGTGTCACAACTAGCATCCAAAAAGATTTTACATACCAGCACAGAGACAATTCTACATTTGAAGTCGCGGTGAGATTTGCATTCTGCTCACTTTTTGTATGAAGAAATAGAAACCACAATCCCACTGCAGATACTGTGCGTATGTTGACATCCATCACAAGTGAATAACAACAGTTCTTGGGCAGATTTTTGGGTGGGTGTTTCCCTTTTCAACATTTAACCCTCGTCTCTTGATTTGACACGATGCCACCTTAATTCTGAAGAAGCTGGACTCTCTGTCCATAGTCATTCTCAATGGATCTTCAGTATACTTCAGTGTACGGTATTTGCCAATTGGTCATTAGTCTGCAAAGGAAATATGTTTACCCTGAATGGTCTGATTATGGTCTGACCATAGTAATCATCAAAATGGTGCCTGCCTTCCAAAATACAAACATACAGCTGCTCACAAAGAAAAGAAGCCAGTGTCTCCATAACAACCAGAGATTTAACACTGTCTCTACAGTGACATACTGTATGCCTGACCCTGCGTAACCCCACATGTGGCATGCTGGAACAGAAGATTCCCTCACGCTCAGCTCTTTGCTGCGAAATCAAATCTTGATCTCATGGAGGAGTCTATGTAACTAACTAACGAAAAATGAGGAAGAAAACAATGTTCAAGCGTGCAAGAAAATTACAGGTGTAATTATGGCTTCTCATTTCTGTGCAACAAAGATGAAAACATTCGGCCATAGGAAAAAAAGAAAAAAGAAAATACAGCAGAGAAAACGAAGAAAAACAAAACACTGCTTAAATGCTGCTGTTCAATAGACTGAACAAATGGATTCAGGAGGAAGCGAGGCTTAAGTTTTTACAAAGTGCCAAAGGCTTAAGAGAAGTGAAGCAAACAGACCACTGCAATTCAGCGAGACAATGGAATTCTGTGGTTAAAACTTAGACATGTAGTCGCAATTCTGTGTTAATTGCATTATATTTAAGTGTAAAATTATACTTTAGACGACTCTGTAGGCTGCTGAAATGTCGTGAATTTGTTGAGACCAGGCATCTAGTCTCTTGGTTGCCTTCAGGCTTTGTTTATTGAACGTCCTGAGGTTGAAATAAGTTGCACACAGTATATATATATATATATATATATATATATATCAATAAACTCAATTTCCCACCATATTTCAACATGGAAAGACTCCTGACTGTTCAATATGAAGCGCAACAGAGGGCTTTAATTTCTCAAGATATTAGTTTGTTTTCCTCCTGATACAACATACAGTATCTCCAGCCTTAACAGGCTGTGTGTGTGGCTACCCAGGTGGTAGAACAGTGCTACAGAATGTGTAAGTCATATATAGTTTATATATAGTTTCTTTGTAAAAGAAACATGTTGTATCGAGTGTTAAAATCATAATATTGCATGATATGGTATGAAGACGTAGTAGCAGTAGTGCTGTATGCAGCACATACATGGAGTGTGGGTAAATCACGAAGATAGAAGACATTTTTATGATGGAAATAACAGCAAAAAAAGCACATTGAATGTTGTGCCACAGGTTCATCATTAAATATATGGTTTCCACTTTATTTACAGTAACTGTATTTACGCTGCTTGCACCCGTTTGATTAAAGGTCAACAGCCTGTATTTATCGCTATATAAAAAGGAATCCTTTCATTTTATTTCAATTTATCAAACGTCCTGCAGCACTCTCGGACGCGGTGATTAACGCCATTCCGATCCAGAAAACATGTCCAGGCACATATTTTCAATCAATAGGTAAACTGTACCTGGTGGAGAAGCTGTAAACATAATAAGGGCACCCGGCCAGTAGCATGGACACCATGGGAGTAGAGCTCAACGTGCAGGACTGGTGCAGTACAAAGGATCGTTCTCACATGTAATTACTGGCAATATTCTCATGCCACACCACCATAACCTACCTGAACTAATCACAAGCCTATTATACACATCCAGCCACAATAAATAACTTTCACACCATTGCTTATCTGCCTAGGGAGCAATCAAGACTTCATAAATAACTCCTATAAATAGATGCTGGCAGTGATAACTAACTAGCCTTGCTGCATTTCTTCTCTGCAGCCGACGCCGTCAAGAAAACATCCTATTCTTCCTCCAACTGTTGTGCATAAGAAAGATCACTACTTTCCATGTAAGACTTAAGAATAACCTGGCAGATGCAAAAGGGTTTAAAGTAAACACGGGTAATCCAGGTGGGAAATGTACCCTTGACCCTGGTAATATTAGTGCTGTTGTCTGCTGCAGCCGGAGATGCTCCGCAGCTAAAGCAAATGTGTTGTTGCATTAATGTGGCGAGCAAGACACTGACTGTGAGGTTCCACGCAGGGAAACCAAAGGCCTGTGCTTTTTTTGTACCAGGTTTATAGTTTCTTTTCAGTCTCAGTTTTAGTTGGTCTTTTCAGCTGCTCTGCGCGACTTTCTAGTCAGTTTTATCCACGTGGAATAATTGAACGTTTCCCAGATGAGACGTAAAATTATAATGGGGAGTTTTGTCGCAGTCATGTATGTTTTTTTTGTCACCCACAGTCTAATTCTAGGAAAACGTCTTCATATCAGTACGTTCATTCTTGCGTGCATGTTGATAACCTTAAATTGAGTAAATCAGAAACAAATTAAGCAAACGCATTAGATTCACCAAGGGTGACAATCTTTTTACTGACATCCAGTCCAGTGTTTTGAACACAAAATGGTATTGTTAGTAAAATTTGTGACAAAAATTAAAAAAAATACCAGTCACAAATCCTTTCTAAGATTATGTTTAAGATGGAAACTCAGTTGATGTAGGAGTGTTACAGACACATCTGAAGCATTGAGGAACTAAATACAAGTGGCAGAGTTTACACACACACACACACACACACACACACACACTTATGCACATCAGTGAAATCCATCAAATCCACCAAATAAAGAAAAAAACAAAAAACATGCAATTCTGATAAAATCTACGATCCTTTTGATGCAGTTTGCCTCTGTAGCTCTTGTTTACATTATTTTGTGTTGCAATGTGAGTGCACTTTAATGTAGTCCTGTCTGAACTGTTTTATGTTTCATATTTTCCTCGGTCCTTGGCGAAATGGTGTCTTGTTTTACTGTGTACTGTGTATATAGCTGAAATGACAATAAAATCCATTTGACTTGACTTGGCTTGACTAAAACCGCTGCAACCACTCCTAATGGGATATTCTTTTACTTTATCCATGATGCATAACGCTGCTTTTGGCCGGTTCAACCCTACGCTGATTTGTGGTGGGACCAAGCAGAAAGTAATTCAGTGAGACATCTACAGCACACAATGGACCAGCGGTACACAGCAGGACCAGATCTCCAACATGAGCCGCAATGTCACAATCCCATGAACCGCAAGCAGCGACGGGAGGAGAAAGGTCGGAGATTGATATTCATATCTGAGCCACTCTGTGGCTGCATTGTGAGGTAGCTGACTACTGTAAGCGCCTCTGCTGGTTATAAAAGGATGGAAAGGAACACTAAGTAGCACATGAATGGCGCTGAGGAGAGGTTTCTTTTTTCTGTCAAAATGGCAACAAGTTCACAACAGTGCTCAAGGAGGGCCATTAGGGAGTTTAATGGCAACTCGGAAGGGGGTCATGTGTGGCATTAAAATCATAAAACCCCTGGGAAGATAGATGAAGGGCGAAAAGAGGATCATCCTCGTTCTTTGGCCAAATATACAGAGACATCCACAGAATATTCAGCATAGATTATTACTGAAAAGGCTGGCAGTCCTCTGAATGACAAACCTCTTGACATGAACACAAGGGAGCAAAAGTGGGACCTTGTTGTCATTTCAGGAACGAAAGAAAGAGCAGGGATCTTTTTTGAATTTGTATCACTATTCTTGGCTTCACTTGAAGCAGATCTTTCAGGATGACATGAGGCGCTGCACTCCAAAGTGAGAGATTATCCATGAAAGAAAACTGAAAAGCAACCTTTCAGCAACCGACTTCTCCATCGTCTACATCATGCACCATTTACTCAAGCAAGAGCAGCAGCGGAGGGGATATATTGATTGTTTAGGTTAGATTTATGCCATGTTTCATCCATGATCAGTTCAAGAAACAGTTATGAATAATAAATAAAATATAGACCTTATTTTATGATTATTTTATGATTTTTTTTTCTTTGTTTACAAGCCAAATTACATCCGTAAGAATTTACTAAATATGGACATGCTCACATGTTCATACTGAATATACTGTACAGACATTAGGAGTTCTTCAATGTCTCATATGGAAGAGATGGTCCTTTTTCTCTGCACAAACATGAGTTAGTGGAATCAAGCTGGCATATTCCACTCTTTGTATTTCCCTAAACAAAGTTTGTGTGATGAGGCAACACAAAGAGAGAAATTCGCGCTAACAAGATTAAACCTTTGAAAGATAACTATCTCAGACGGCGCATATGAGAGCTATCTTTTCTCTAAGACCGGAGAGGAATTAAAGACGCTTCATGAGGTAATTTTACCACAGGGAGAAAAAAAAACGCAATAAGTTTACTATTTGCGCCTTGATATTGAGGGCATTTTCATATTCCTCTCGTCATGGTTTATGTTGACACTTCATCTTAAAGAACGGTTGCAAATCAATAGCACTATGTAATATAGAAAATGTAAACAAAACAACAAAACCGGGGCTCAGTTTGAGAACAACTGACACTTTCTCCTGTAGATGGTCGAAGCAGCGGTCAGGCAGAATAACCTCAGAGATGGGCCTCGGCGCGCTGCTAAAACAGTTCAGCTTACAGCACCTGTTACCTCACCTTTAGTCTCAGTCAGCAAGGAACATATATATGTAGTCTGAAATATGCTGATAATGAAGCTAACTGTGATGCCTAAACCTAAAAAACATGTTAATAATACAGAAGTGTTAATAACGACAATGTGTCTCTTTATAGTTCACACTCCAGCATAGATGGTGGCGCTAATGCACCTGAATCTGGTTCCTAGTGTCACAGTAATTCATTCACCAAAGACACAAACTGCAGAATGCTGCATGTCGTAATCACTGTGAGAGAGAGGGACTGCTTCCTCAGTATGATCTACCACCCCGCTTTGGGTGGGGACACAAAAAGATAAAATAAGGATAAAATAAGTATAATGAAATTAGTAATGAAGACAAAGTTATAGTTTGGTGAGGGTAAGGCAATCTAAAGTGCATTATATGAGACAGAAGGCATTAAATACATACAAAAAGAAACATAAGGGAATATTAAATAGAACAATAACAGATTTTTACAGAGCTGTGACAAACACACGACAGAACTCAGTTAGAGCAGATCTTGAAGGTTTTGAGTCTGGCGACATAAAGATGACCCAGACGATCTGAGAGATCTGGATCACCGGCCATGTGTGGCTGATGTAAGCAATGCAGCACACGTGGGCCCAGAGGCTGTAAGCTGTAAGGCCTGTCCACATGAGGACAGAGAAAGGTAGAGCTTCATTCACCAGTTACAGTTATATTACACTATTGGTCTGGGTGGTTCATAACTTAGCAGGAAATATATTTTCATATATTCTTAAGTTAATACTATTCTTTTAGGTCCAAGGACCGAGAAATCTGGACTGGTTTGTGCTCTTTAAAACCGTTTTCTGTAACAGCTCGAGCCGGTCCGAGCTGACAGCGGATGAGAGGCGGACAAGTCGCCAGTTCATCACTGAACTCTGACACGTAGAGACAAATAACCATTCACGCTCACATTCACACCTTTGACAACTTAGAGTCATCAATTAACCCGCATGTCTATGGACTGTGTGACAAATTCAGCCAGAGAAAGCCCACAATGCAATCATTGACAATTCATTAATTATCAGCTTGTCCCGCATTAACTGCTCACTTTCTTGTGTTACTTCTATCTGAAGATGAGTTCTAGCGGATGGCATCGACTGGATACCAGCTGGAGACAGAATAGCATGCGTCACTGCATGTTCAGGTATATAATGGAATATCGATTATATACAGCCGAGAATTAGGGCACGCAATCATTTATTTGATCTAAGGAGAAAACATTTCCACAAGATATTTTCAGCTTGAGGAATTTTTGAATCAAAGCGAAAGCAAAACATTTGCACAACATTTCCAACAGGATTTGTGCATCATGTGGGTTCGCGAAGCGATGAAAATAGCATAGATCAGACAGGAACACATGTGTCATCAAAAATGTGTTGTCATTTCTCTCCCCTGTGTAAATGTCTTACTTCATACTTCAACTTTGTAAGCTCCGAAACACTAAGCAGACAAGAAATGTGACAATGTGCGGAAGAGATCGACACTTTCAAGGTGCAAAAAGCTTCACAAGAATAGAACCCTCATTTATGAATATTATTCCTCTCTCACCTTGTGCCATTACACGTTCTTACTGCAAAATGAAATCAACAGAGCTCTGCTCAGAGCCCGCTGTGATGCTACAGCAGTATTCTCCACATTCAAAGCACAAAATGAATGCAGTGGAAGTTCTGCGGTGTCTCTTAAAGGACCGCCTCACCCTGAGACATCGTAGTGGCCTTCAGATAATGCACAACAGCCAAAAGCATCCAGGTTTACCTCCTGCACAATGAATATAAATTGATAGTCTTCTTTTTTTTCTTCGTGAAGCTGGATATATGTTTTTCATGCAGCACTCAGCAGCTGAGAAATGTCACAACAGGGCTGCCGTGGCACATTTTACATGTTCGCATA
Organism: Nibea albiflora; assembly: GCA_014281875.1. Classification (NCBI taxonomy): domain Eukaryota; kingdom Metazoa; phylum Chordata; class Actinopteri; family Sciaenidae; genus Nibea; species Nibea albiflora. The sequence goes on along the minus strand of CM024791.1, from coordinate 4,623,488 downwards.
TGTGTGCATTAATATCAGGAGCATAGCATACAGTCGGCTGTATGACCTTTTAATTGCTGGAGCATCATTAAAGCGCTTGAATAAGTGGCAACACGCACAGAGTAATGGATTAAAACTGTAAAATCAAGTGTTATCCCGCAACAAGTGTGTCAGAAAAATGCATGAATAAATCCGCTCAGCTTTCTGACATTGAAGCTGTAATAAACATATCTTTTTAAGTCCCAGAGAAGAGCAGGTATTTCCTCTTATTTGGGAATATGTTCAAACTGCGAGTGTTCTCCGTCACGTCTCAGCGTCTCCTCCACCGTCTGGTGCTTGATGGAACTGTGTAGTAGACTTTCATCTAAAATAATCAGCCTCTCCTCTTTCTCTGGGTTTGTCATATTGTGATGGAGAAGAAATTGGTAAATGATTTGTGATTACTTTGTAATGGAAATCACCTTGTTGTTGTTTCGGCTCTCTTTTCTGACCAAACGAGTCTCATGAGAGAGTCGGCGCCTTTGAGGAAGTACCATCAAGATGCTGAGTGCTATTCGCCCCGGAGACAAAGTGAATGATTCTTCACCCTTTCAAAGCTTTTTTTTTTGTGTGGTTACATGTATAAACGTTTTCTGTGGAGAAGTAAAAATGTTCACATGGAGCAAGATCACTCAAAGACACGGATATGTGGAATGAACTTCCAAATGTCATGAGTTGTCCTTCAGGGATATTACACTCAGATAAATACATCAGCGTGGTGGGCCAAGTGTCATGTCTTATCCAGGAGACATCCAGCTTCTGATCACAGATACAAGTGACACCACATGAAATATGGAAGTAGACCACGCAGCAGGTGGCTATCAATCAATAACATCTGCTTCATGTAAATGCACAGAAAATTCCATTCGAAACTCAGTTAGTCCAGGAAACCTGATTTGCCATGTCTTGACATGTAAACACCATAACTCAACATCACCAGTCACTGCAGTCACTCCTTTGACATCTTGGATTTGTAAGCTTCACAGACACGGCATCGTGGATACATATTGAGCTGAACAAAAGACATACATTTGGGGCAATCATAGCTTTCGTTTCGAGTTAGAACCTAGAGTGGTTCTTCGTAGTGATGCCAACCTCCCCCCCCCCCCCCCCCCCTGTTGGCTCTTCAAAGAACCGGCTGCTGCAGAGGGTCAACATAAAAAAAAAAAACCAAAGAAACAATGATCACTATTATGAAGAACCTTTTTGGAAGAGAAAAAAGAGGTTAAGGTTCTTCAAGGCATCAATTGTAACTTACAAAAGGACTCTTTGTACTCAGTCCCCCCTTTTTAAAAAGAAAGATGGGTTTCTAAGCTTGTAAAGGTTCTCCAGAGAACTCAAAGTGCTTCAGAGCACTTATTAGGAACCATTTTTTGCAGATGGGAAGACGAAAGCAATTCTTTTTGAGGCTTTTTTAGGCATGATAATGAGTTAAATAATAGCTAAGAATGTAATGTGTGTTTTCCTCCTCTTTCATGCTGTGGTGCCCCCACACATGTTTCATTGGGGGGTTGGGACGGGAGTGTGAGGAATAGCGGGCTTACTCTATTGTATTTGAACTGCTGTGGAATCTATACATTATTGATTGATTCATTTTCATGTAATTAGATTTAAATAAACAGTACCTGATGTAAAATATCAGATAGAGGCAAATTATGCATATATTGCTCATTACTCAGAAGCACATTATGCATATGAAACTCAGAGGGGGGCACCTGGGGGTGCAGGGCCTTGGAGGTGCCTCATGCTTTACAACTCCCGGATGGATAACCAAGAGATTTTGTGCAGTACTATAGCAACACAGCGATTTGCTGTCAGCCTGAGCTCAGTACATAAATATCATAATATTAATATTCTGATATGCTAAACGTTGTAACTTGCTGACATACGATGTTTGTTAAGGTCTCATAAGTGGCATGCTAGCTTAAAGCACAGGAAGTACACCCGATGCCTGTAATGAGTCTGTAGTTTTCGAGCGTGCTTGCACTGAGGATGTAATTCTGGCTGGGCGGTCGTTGTCCAACCTCCATCTCCTAGAAATGATGTTGAGAAGATGAGAAAATGAAATGTTGGGTTAGGTAAAGAATCGCAATTCACATCACAGCATATCTGTTCTGTATTAAATCAAGACCATGAACCTTAAACTTAAGCGCTGCAGAAACATAATCATAGAAAAGCTGTCGTCACTATAAGAAGATATTTCAATGCACAACTAAATATTTTGGCAGAGCACTGAACATTTTCTCGTGTACTATACTGTTATTATTGCTGTCCCAGACATAAAGATAACCAAATCAAAAATCAATGAAAAGCGGCCTCTCTATTTTTCATCTATTAAATGTTCTGTGGTGTGTAATTAGTGTTGTAGCCTCACAGCGACATTAGTGTGACTGCAGTCCTGTTAAATAATTTCTGCATGGATGTTGTCACAGATAAATGTCACACATGCAGATGCCCCTTCTCCTGCTTTGATCGCGAGCATGAAAAGAATATTGATGAACAGCTTGGCTATAATAGCAGCGAGCGGCGCGGGCCCGTGTTTAGTGCAGCTCTGACTCATCGACTCTGAGGAACAGTGGGAGCCTGGTGTTGTTTGCTGAAGGGAGTTTTCATGTCAATAGCAAGCAGCCTAATGAGCTAGCTATTGGATGTGGTGTTTTGATGTTGATGGCATTTGTTTTGATGTACGTTAAACTGACGGGAGCGCACGATTCACGCTCTGTTCTCTGTTCGCGCTAGCTGAGGCAAAGGCGACGTGAGCAAACAGTGAAACAAAAGAAGTATTCATTTATAAATGTGAAATTAGTTGGTTTGAAATCGTGACGCATATCCCTCAAAGGATTGTTCTTGTACCAGAAGAAGACCAATCACTGATTCTTTTTTTTTTTTTATTATTGGGCTGTTTTTCTTTGCTTTACAATATTTATGAAAGGCAACATATCACCGAGTCGACCCTGTGTGTGCTGCAGTACATTCAGTTGATTACAACTGTGAAGGAACAGTAGCATAATACAGACTGAGCCAAAATAATATGAAATACGGAAGTTCTAGAAGATGTAAGATGTATTTCAGGTTTAAATAGTCATTACCTTCCAAAATCTGTGTAATAACAATACTTTTTTGCAATAATATTGACTTTTTATTAGATAAAAATGTCTGCTATGAAAAAAAAACTGTTTTAAAAGTCAAATAAAAGTCAAGCTTGAAGTGAATCTCCGGTATCTGTTACTCCTCTGAGGAAACACGCTCTTAATCCCAAAAAAACTGACTCAGTTTGAGATCATCTTTTTTTTTTTTTGTTACACTTTTTCATCAATACAGTATGCCTAAAACACCACTGGTGTGTAGGTGCTAATAAATTTATATGGTTTGGGAGTAGCTGCAGAGTCAGTGTGCGGCCACTCTTCCATTCTTTATGTTTTGGACTGTTTTTTGGCACCACTTGCAGAGGATTGAGACATGCAAGTTTTTGTGCTTTCCCACATTGAATATGCATCATGTAACTTTTCATAATCTGTAATCTGCCTGGGGTATTACTGTAAATGATGCAAGAATGGTGCTAGAGAGAAGTCTCTCGATGCCAAAAAAAAATGGGAAATGTATTCAGAAATAAGAGGCATGACGTTCTGGTGACTTTTATCAGATGCAACTCCAAATCAATGACAAGCGATATATAGAGTTCTCCAACACTTAACACATCACAGTCACCATCAATTACTGCAGTCAGTGACTGAATGCATCATGTTTGAAAATGCAAAGATGATTGAACAGTTATCGATGTTCTTTTCATATAGCACCCTTTTTTTTAAATGTCTGAACTGCAGTGAACTTAATAGCAACATGTTTTTGTGCTTTGATGCCCCCACTGTGATAAATATGTACAGCTGTACACGTCTGTTGAATTTGTCAAACATGAAGCAAGTGCAATGACACAAGCCGTAACAGCCAGCTAATATTACTTACTAGTCCAACAGGAAGAAGGCCAGCTTAGGGTCTCTTTTTTTAGTCTTTGAGGTCATGAAACTCTCGCCAATAAGTCAGTCCCAGATTAACTCTGTCTGGAGATCTTTTTCTTAATCTCTACTTCTTTCTTCTTAGCTTCCTCCATCAGCTTCCTCCTCGGTCTCCTTCCCCCGTGCCATGGTCTGCCTCTGCTGAGCCTGATTATGTTCAGATAGTTGAGGCTCTCCATAAAATGTGATCCAGTTTTACCAAAATCAGTGCAATAGTTGATGGTGTGTGACTTAGCAGGAGATTGTACCCAAAGCACAAAGTTACATAGTGCAAGATGACTGGTGACGATTATGATAAACTGATTAAAAACCTGTTATCTTATGGTATATGTTCTGACAATTCTTCCTCGTCGCTGTAGCTGTGGCACAAAGTAAGACTTGATCTATCTTCCACAAGTTACTGCTTTTTTCTTTGATATGTCTGTATTGGTGTCTAACTTTTATCGGATTACGTTGTTTTATTGTTTTTACTCTTTATTCTCTTCATTGATCAGACAAATAAATGCACTGTCCTGGTGGGCCTTTGAAATTTTTAACGAATACAAATTCACTACATTAGCCACTTTCCTGACATATCTGGATAAATCACTGCAACAATTTCTCTGGGCTGCATTGTCCTTTATTTCCCATTTTTTGTCACATTTTATTGGATACAGATAAGTGAAATGAAGACCAGCACAATAATGGAATAAATAAAACTATTTAATGTTTAATTACATTTTGATTTGGGTTTATCTTTAGCTGCTTGGAATAGAAATCAAGTGAAGGTGGGTACAGTCTGACTCACATGCAAAACTAAATCCTCCCACTGGATGAACGTTGCCATTTTCAATAAGAAACAACAAAGACAAGCAGCTGACATACATATTAAACTGTGTGTTGGTGATGGTGAAACTTTGACACAAAGTTGAAGCGTGCATAAGGCAGGTAATTAGCTACGTGCAAAATGTGTCTTGATGACAAGCGCACTGGTGAGCTGAGCACATCCAACCTTGACAACTTTAATTGGTTTAAGCATTTTAAAAGCCCCAAATCTCAAGCCAGTACTCAAAATGACAGCAGGCTCAGCCAGAACTTTCCCCCCCTGCGCTGGCACAGTAGCAAGGTAATGTGGAAATTCAGCTCTGGCATCAGAAGACATACGTGCAGGGTTAAGAGTGGAGCTACACTATATAGTCAGTGCAGAGGCAGAAGATATCAAAAAGGCATTTATTACTGTCGACCATTACAGCTGAAAAGACTCTTCTCTCTCAACTTACCAGATATTAGCTCAACATACAGATTATACCAGATATTCAATCATTAACGTATTGACCTTCAACAAACATTGCTTTAGCTCCAAACAGAAGCCATGAAGGTAAAGCATTAATGAGCTTATGCACGTGCACAAGCATATTGTTTGAACGGTGACCCATGGACATGGCTTAATTTTGAATTCTGTGAAGGTTCTCAGTCATCCAGGTCATCTTTTCTTCAAAAAGGTTAAGTCTGGGTCAACCGGACAGTTTGTAGCTGTTTCACCTCTCATCCAAGAAGCTTCTTCAGTTCACTTCACTGAAGCCAAGTTCAGAGAGTCGAAATGTCTTCACAGATCTACAAACTGTCCAGTTGCCCCAACAGTCCAGTTCAGAACTGAAGAAGCTTTTTGGATGAGAGGTGAAACGCCTTGACGGATCTACAAACAGCCCAGTTGCCCCAGACTTAAGTCAGAACTAGTGTTAAAAAAAATGTTATTAGATGTAGTTCATTACTCATTATGTTCAAAAGTAATATTATTACTTTACTTCTTACTCCGTACCAACCGTTTCTACACTACTCTTTATATTACAAGATTGGTAATTGCATCCTTGCCAAAATTTCAGACTTCTCAGGTGTGCCTCTGTGTGGATGACATGGTAATTGCTTCAAAAGTAAGCCTTCAAAAACAGCGTTTCTTTTTCTGCTGCCTATGAATCCATAAAAGTTACAGGCTGCATGAAAAGCATACCTTTGTCAAACTGCTGACAAGACCTATCGAAGAACTTCTGTTCTTGCAAATGATGATTTTTTACTTATTTATTTTTTTTACCTGGAGTTCTGGTGCCATATTAAAAGGATCTGTCTGGAAGATCGAGAGTCAATCGTGGAGACATTTCATCCACCACATATCCAACCACAAGCTTGATTTCTTTGTTGCTTGTAGCGTGCTGATGACAGTTAAAACCCAGTTTTGGTTGTTTTCGGGCTACAGCCATCCTCTGTGGGTGCAGACGTTGTATTTCCACAAGCTTCACATTGTCGTGCTGTCAGCGAAGATGTTTCACGAGGTTTGATGTTGTGTTTTTAGCAGTGGAACGAGTCTTTGTAGAATTACCACCTGCACACCATTTACATATTATTTTTTTTCGTCTCTCTTCCTGACAAAATCAAAGTAATGGGAATATTTCCAGACGCTGAATGTTTTCATCTTTCAAGCTAGCTTGCCGTTTGATGATGTGCACGCGTGCCGATTATGAAAATGAGTTCGGCTGTATGATGAGGCTGTTGGATTTCTAATCAAATCAGTAGGGGGGTGATAAAAGTAATATTGTAAGGAGTAATTACTGGCAGGGGGTAACACTTTGATTATCATGTGACTGCCCAACACTTTTCAGAATTAATAACACAAAACCTTTGTAAAATGTCAGCCATGATGTGCTCTATATCAAATATGTATTTGTTCTGTTCTGTCTTGAATATAGGATTACCTTTGTTGTTGTCATGGCAGACTCTTCCTATTGTATTGTAAGGAGTCTGTGTCTGAGTCCACTTGTTTAGTTTTCCTCGAGTTGCCTCAGTGTCCACTGCTGTGCTTTAATCCGTCACCACAGGGACCAACCAGTAAACACAAGGCGCTGTTATCTGCTTAAATTGCAAAGCGAGTCTGCAACAGAAAAGAGTGCCTCCTCTCTAATTGGGCCTTGAAGAAGTAAAATTTGTGCTTCAGATATCCACGTTGGAAAATCATTGATGGAAACAGAACACTCTTATTATGATTGTTATTTTTTTTCGTTTCTTTTCATTCTCACCTTCCTGTAATTTTATGTCTGGGCAGTTTGCAGAGTAACAGATGCAAATTTCTTTCTATTCAGAAATGATTTCTGTACAGTAAGAAAACTTTCACAGACTTCACAGTGTGCGCTTTTGTGAGTGTCTGTGTAACCTTGGATATTTTCCATCGCAGCAAATTACTGGTAACTGTATAATTCACAGATGTTTCCTGAACACCACACATAGTGGACACGAGCCAAGTGACTGCGCACAGACAAGTTTCTGTTCCCCTTTGTTGTGGAGAAATTGCTGAAGTCAAAGGTCAACGGTGCGGTCAGGAGGGCAGAAAGTGTTCAGGAGCCTCTGATGTCTTATGCTGTATTATTTATTGACGCTTGATCAAGGAGAATTAGAGACACTCTCAAAGTACATCAGAAGTGCCTGAGTCGGTCTTAGATTCTGCCAAACTCATATTGGTGGATAGACTTTAAACCTCAACCACAAATACTACACGCCCAGAAATAGCCAAAGAGAATGTATTTACCCATGGAGGTGTTATTGTCAGCATATTCTAGTCTGGAGACAGATTTATGCTGATTGGAACGTCAGCAGCCAGTTATCTATTACGTCTAGGAAGGCAGCAATAGGTCTTTTCGACGCTGGCCACCACAGTGTTGCGATAGACTGGCACCTACTGTTCTCAACCAAAGCTAAACAACTTCTACTGCCGAGGACCTCTAAGCCCACCTAACCTAAGGATAGAACATTCCATAACACCCTTCAGTTACTACAGTGCAGGCAGCTCAGCCAGGTAAGAGAGTGGAAGTGTTTTCTATGCAAGATTTGCATGAATTGAACGGAGTGGAGCAAGTGTGCTGCAGGAGAGGACTGCTAACTGCTAAGCTCTGGAGAGGCTGTGGAAGAAAACCTTTGGGAAAAACTCTGGTAGGCAGTCTTCTCTAATGAATGGATCAATTTACATTCAAACAAGATCAGGTGCTGTGGCAAAAATGCAGGTGTTTTTGGGGTAGTGTGTTTTGGCTGCACAGTGCGAGCTGAAAACAAGAAAAAAAACAAAAAAAAAACGCAGTGACCTGTGATGGGGAAGTTGAGCCCGATCCAACTATTGGGAAAAACCCATCCTGGTGTCACACTGTGGCCGAGATTGGCGAGAGAGCATTGGTCAACATAGTGAATGAGAGTGAGTGGGCATTGAGAAAGCCAATTAATCAGGCAAATAACAAGTCAGCCAAGTCTAGACTGCGATAAAACTAACTGTTATATGCATTCTCCTGTCATAGCCTGAGAAGCATGTTTATGCATAAAATGAGCTGAAAGCTAGTGTGTCAGTGTGAGATCTCAGAATATTAGTTTCAATAGAAGACAAACAAACAACAACTGAGTTGGAACTGATGCACTCATGAAACTTAAGGTTACATTAATGGAGCATTTCAAACTAATAGCCTCAAGGAAACTTTAAGGGGTAGTAAGGAAAGCAAAGACTAACATGAATTGGTGACTGATAATGAGTTGGAGTAGGAAAAGGTTACACAGTCATGGTTACATCTGATTTATTATTATTTTTGAGGGTGAGTGAGGGTTTTTATTCTGGTGCTGCATTATATAGCACTCCACTTACTGTCAGCCACATGGTAGGAACAAAGGAGCCATCCTCTTGGAAATATTCCTTAAAAGTGCTTTATGCCATGTTATAAACTTTGTCACAGTCATGTCTCCTGATTTAGGGTATCTTCAGCGACTGTCGTTTTCTCTAAGGTCAGGTAATCTCAATTTTTACAGTGCTATCTAGGTTCAGTACATGAATCCTGTTCTTACCAGCCATGTCTGTGTTTTTCACTTGCTGCAGCACAGATATCACACAACTAAGTATGACTGCTGGGTTTCAAATAACACAAGATCGAACTAATATTTTTACAACTCTCTGACATATCTGGAAAATCACAAGATAACAAAACAGTTACCTCTTTTCCGAGAGAACATGATATAACCTCTGCTACATACCAGAGTTTTTAGGTACACCAGCAGGAATACCCTTACTGCAACATTTCAACAAGTGCTCAATGGACTGTCATGAAACACATGCAGACATTCATGGTATAGAGAAGGTGGTGTCCAGATGAATTTGGTGATCCCCTGACTTTTTTCTCTAGTTCTATCATGAGGTTGAAGGATTAGGCATTTACCTGTGGATCCCGCTGGGTATGGCTCTGTGACATACTGACAGACTCTGTTAACTTTCTCATTTCAAGATTTTTTTCTTAGTTTTTGTGCTTCTACCTTGAGTAAGTAGGACACATAGTTGAATAGACACTTCTGAAATGCGCCGTGAACACTTCTGGTGGATTCACAATCATTTTCTAGAACACCCGCAATCTTCCGGGTGGGCTTCTGATGGGATCATTGTCTAGAATGGCCGCAATCCGCTCCAGTGGCCAGGACACGGCTGGAACGCATCACATGCGTGCCCAGTTAAATCAAGGGGTAAGTGAAATGCCTCAAGAACTATTAAAGAGATCGCCTTGAAATTTTGTCATTTTTGTGCTAACCATGAGAATGGCATTTGTGGTTTTGACTCAAATGTTTGAACAGTTGGATGGACGGTGAAATTTGGAAGATACCCACGGCTAATGAAAGCATTTCAGTCTGTCCCCACAGAAAAGTAATGGAACTCTCATCAGCTTCATCTGTTAATTAAGAAAAAATCACAATGGTGAACATGGTAAACTTTATATGCAACAACCATCAGCATGTTGCCATTGTTAAAGTCAGCATGAAAGAGCATAAAAAGAGAGGGTATGGTCAAATAAAACTTTTTATGCGGAATTCATTTTCTTTTTCTCAGCAGACAAGCTTGGGTCAAATGTAATAATTTAGGAATGTGCATCCACCTTTACAGGCACATACAGCTGAGTATCATCAGCGTAGCGGTGGAAATTTAATTCCATGACTGCATATAATTTGGCCAGTAGATGAAATCTCAGAAAATCTGGATGTACCCTTATTATAGGGAACAGACTGTGTTCTTTTAGATAAGAAACTGAGCCAAGAGCTAGGCCAGTGATACCAAATTGATTTTCCAGTAGGTCTAGTATAGAGAGTGACAGGCCCTGAAAGTAGATTAGGAAGATTATATATATATATATATATATATATATAAAGACTATTATTTGTTGCTTTTCAACTCTTTCTGGTACTTTTGAAAATGATGGAAGGTAAAAGACTGGGCGGTAATTATTCAGAGACCCGAGATCAAGGTGTAGCAGAGCAGTGTTGTCGGATATTTAAAAGGTTTTGCTGGATGGGTCTGTGTCTAGGTGGTAGACAGTTGGCTTAGGAACTAACTGCAGCTTAGACAACATTTCAAGAATGATTGATCTTTTTCATTTTTGATCATTTGGCTATAACTTCGTACAACAAAATGTTGTAGTGTGTGTTCATTGCTACTGATTAAGTGAGAGTGTTATGACCTTAACTTAATGTTTTGGGGAACACAGCGTCCAGCATAACAAAATTTACCCAAATCCCTGCAAAAAATGGGATCAAAACAACAAGAAAGGGCTGCTGATCAAAGGCTGCTGAATGTCATGATTAAAGCAGAAATTTAGGTAAAATTGCAGAAATGGGTGAAATAATGTGTCAGGGTCTCCAGAGCCAAAATAACAATTAAATAAAAAAACTACAGAATGAGGAAACTCCCAAACTAACCACCGAAAACAGGAGGGAGTGTATAAGCTACATAAATGGTGGAGGACAAATGCAAGACTTCCTTGAACATAACAGCAGTTAAACAACCAAAAGTTCTACCATACCACAGGCTGTATAAAACATGGGTGTGGTTCACCACCAGTTTCTGAGGAGCTATTTTGATGCTCAGAGTGTGGTGGCTCTGGCAGCAACCATCTTGGCAGGTAGCTCCCGGCTAATCCAAAAATGGGCAAAGAAATGGGTGGAGCTGAGGCGCTTTGAATGAAGTCTGGTTGCTCAAACAAGACACCCACCTGCTGTTTAACTTCAAGCCTTAATATAATTTCAATGGATGAGTTGTATTAAATCCACCCTCAGCCACCCTCTTGTCATGAATGCATCATGTCAGGCATTTTAACATGGGGTCATATGGGGACTGACCCATTCTGTAGCCTGCCTTAAGTGGCCATAGAACTGCAGTTTTTGGCACTTCTGCATTGGCCTGGCAAAACACACAGGATGTGTTAACAGGGCTCTATCAAGCCACCATGAAAAACACAGCATTTAAACACTATGAACAAGCTCAATAATAGCAGCACTATTAGCTCAGCAAACAGTTCAGTAACCAAATGGTAAGGAGCACTGGTTCTGGGCGTTGACATCCAGCTCCACTGCCCATCACTTGGAGTTCAGGTCCGGGTGATGGAGGCGCTCAGAGAGGGGCGTGGCATGAAACACCAGTGAGAGAGACAGCTCTGTTCAAAGGAGTCCAGAGGAAAGTCAGTGGATGTTACAAGAGAGAAACGCTGCCTGGGCGGCGGACAAAGCACACTTGTAATTCAGTACACAGTCACACCATGAGAGGTGGAAAACCTCCAGTTTGATTTATGCCATTTGCGTTCCAGTTTCCAGACCTTCTACCAAGCATGTGGCTGAAGCTGTCTGGAGTGCCCGTGACATTTAAGCTAATGTTTGCAGAGAGGAGCTGTTATAAGTCTCTGAGATACCCTATATAACATATTTATTATTTACTAACAACAAACACGATCATAGGATGGTGCATGTGGTGCATGATCATGATCATAAGATGGTGCGGATCTGGCTACAGTGTCCCTGAAAAATACTTTCTCAAACTGCTGAAGTACTGTATTACCTCACTCCCCGTGCTTCTTTGTATCTTTTTCACATAACCGCAAACAAAATGAGACGTGCATTCATTCTTATGTGGAGGCTCTACAGCATGGTCACAGATATTATTTCATCCTGCAATTTAAAACCTGATTCTAAAAATGTAATTTAATCACATCAGATCACATCACCCTGCGTGTCTACACCTGAACCCAAATGAATTCCTCCCATTTCCTCTCCTCATCATCCCCTTACATCACTTGCATGCACACTGCAGACAAATTGCATCCAGACTATATATATATAAAAAAAAAAAAGTTGCAATCACAATCACATTCAGAGTCCAGCCACTCCTTTATCTGGCTGTGATGACTGGACTGCGACATGGCAAAGGCCACCTCTGTGAAAGTATTGTTACTTAATGGTCCCTGGTGTGATAAAGGTCCGACGGCAAATGTTCGTTTTAGCCCCTGTCATTTTGTGATAGACATAATAAATCTAGTAGCAAAGCACCAATATCCCAGTCTCTCTCCTTTTCTTGGTCCTTTACACAGTCACACACAAAGGTCAATGTCACCGCTCCATGCTTTCTGTGAGGCTGCACTCAGGGCCAGAGGTCCTGATTTAAAACCAGCAACACAACAGGGGGAGACTTTGAAATGAAGAAAGCATTGAAGGATATTGAGAGATTCTCCTCAGTAAAGAAGTGTTAGTGTCAACTCGGTCAACTTAACACTGTGGATTGTTTCTTTTCATGTTAGTTCAAGTACAGTGAGTTGCCTCTGCGCACTCTACCTGTGACCCCTCTCTTCTCTCTCTCTCTCTCTCTCTAACACACAAACACACACTGCCACACAGTCATTAATTTCCCGCTTGCTGCATTCGGTGTAAGGTGAGGATTTCTCCGCTGTGTACGACACGTGCAGGGGTCACAGAAAGTCTCCTGGTAGGGAGGGGGTTAGAGGTATTTCCTGCTTGGAGCATCGGGTGATAATCCTCACATATTGTTGCGGACGATAGCTGACATGAGTGCACTGAATCCAAACGCTGGAGGGTTTTTTTTAAAGTCGTAAAGTCAGATAACTGTTGTGAGGCTTCTACCCCCAGTTGAAGAGAAAACACCAAACATCTGTCCCACAACCTGGGGCAGTTAATTCCAGTGCAGGCGTGGCGTCTTCTCGTCGCACGAGACGATTTAAACATGATTGAGTAAGTCAAGCAAATTAGCCAGATAGAAACTGCTGTGTCCACACTAAACGCTTTGTTTAGTGGAAGTCATGCTCAGCGGATCTGCCTGCGCTTTGGCTGTCATCGCACCACGACTGAGACCGGAAACCATCTGTGGGTCGGGAAATAATCACTCACTTCCATCTGCCAGCTTGTCCGTTTAGCTGTCCGTTTCTTTCTTCCATACATTCATTCATTTGACTGTGCATCTGCTTAAGATGTTTTCACTTGTGTGCTGATAATCATCCGTAGGTGCTCAGCCTATCTCATCTGACAGCTTTACTGCCTTTAAATGCCTCGAATAAGACATCAGATTATTCGCTTGCTATTCTGAAAGCATGACAGTCAGGCTGGCCAATTAAATTCTTGCTACTACCTGACAGTTTTAGATCAGAGGCCACTTGAATAACTACTTTCCAAATGAGTTATGACAGGGACGTTGCAGGTTTGTGTGGAGCCCCTGGAGGTTGGTGCTGTGTGTCGTCACCGCTGTAAACAAATAAACAAACAAACTAAAAAATCGAAAACGCTGTGCTCACATCACATTAGCGATGATCCAAGCGCTGCCAATGGAAGCATCTTTAATTCAAATTAAGATGCACTTTTTGAAAGATATGTATTGCTGAGTGTTTTTAGAGGAACGCTTTGCAGAGAGGATCATTCCTTCAGTCTTATTTATACAGTCTGCACATTATGCCAAGTAGACCTGTATTGTAGCGCTACTTTGGTCCAGCGTCCACTCACATTGCTATTCCAACACTTGGGGCACTGATGGGAGAGGCTGCTATGCAAGGTGCAAACTGGATGGGGGGTTGATACAGTGCTCACAAAATAGACTTGTTCTGGGCTGCTGTTTTAGAACCCGTGCTGAAAGGTTGCATACACACACACACACACACACACACAGTATCTCTCAGCCTCCTGATTCATCTGCACAATTAACTCAAAAAGGTGCAATCATTTCTATTTGACCACCTCACTGTAAACAACACACAGAAGCAAATTTGTCGTTCAGGGTCCGCGGGTCTCGCCGCCACAGTGGGTTCACAGCACAGTCGCAGGTACGGCAGTCCAATCCAAATGGTTTATTTTACTCAAACCTTCTGCAGACACACATTTTAATACAGTGAATAATTGGCTTCTGGCTGCACGGAATCTCATGTGCACATCGTCCAGGTACAACGGTTCATTAAAAAGAGTTCAACTCATAAACAGCTGGGTGCATCCGCCTGTCTTCTGTGTGTCTGTCTTCGACGTGCAGAACTCTCCTGCATTAAAAAGAGACCTGGCACTGCTCTCCTGAGCCTCTCTCTCTCTCTCTCTACTGCAGGTTAATGCCAAACAGCCCCCCCTCCACAGGGTCAAATTGTAGCACCCAGTCCAAGGACTGTAGCACATCGAGAAAAAAAAAAGAAAAAAAGTAATTTACAGAGCTATAATAAACTTGAACTCCTTACCCTTTAATGTTCACCTAGTCACAAATAAATCATCCTTTCAAAAGAATATGCAGATGAATAGTGGTATGAATGGGTGCCCTTTTTTCTAATGACTGTATTTGCAGTGAATCCTTTATATCTAAATGTCTGTACAGTACATGTTTGAATGAACTCTTTGCTCTCATTTATATTAATGCAATTAATGTTCAACATGTAACGTGTCATGTGTTTTATGACGGGTGTGGACCAGAGGAAGACTAGCTGATTGCCACGGCATCAGCGGACCCTTTAAATAAACAAATAAACACAGAAACAGCCATCAGGAGCAATTTCACTCCACTTGATCTGAGGAGTTGTGAAATGAGTCACCGACTCCAATTATAGCTGACCTGCTCCACCACCTGAGCCACAGCCTCCGCATCGCTCATGCACCGGTAACATACAGTACATTAGCAAACACACACCTCTTTCCCTCTGCTCGTGGTTGGCACCTCCGTTCGGGATAAAATGTTTTGGTGCAGTTTTTAGGACTTTTTTCTCTCTTTCTTCAATATACAGATCCAAACGCTTTCTTATGGAGGAAAATCTATCAGCTGTCTATTTTTATGTTTTCTTTATGGCTTACAGTGGATGCATTACTTCAAAGTCAAAGCTCCCCATATATGCCTTTAAGAAAGACCAACTTTGCAGTGTTGCTAGTATACTAATGTGTATGGTAGTTATTTTTAAAAGGAACTTTTAACACGGTTGTCACTGGATGCAACATATATTTAGAAACTCCTACATAGCTACAAAAATATCACAGCTAATTCAAATTTTTCTCACTTCATACTGAAGTCTATATGCTACAGAATATTAATATTGAAGCTGTACACATTCAGTAAAACAGAATGGAATCGTCATTGATTATTACCAGCCAGATTGTATACTGTAAAGAAGCATCAGTAGATAAATTATCAAACCATTAAAACATCCCCACATCTGTCTTAGTGATAGCAGTACCACTTGTCAGTCTCCTCTGAAGGCAAAGTGAAGTGCTGCTTGAATGCTATCATCATGTTCAGACACTGTGTATTACACCCCGGAGGCAAAGACCTGCTCAGCATGTTTCCATAACCTACAGAATTATCCCTTCACAAATACCTTTCTGTGAGATACAGAACATGAAAGGCTGAGATAGAGGGGGAGGGAAGAGATAAGGACGGCCTATTTTTAAGTTTAAAGCCTCCACAGGAGCTTGGAGGTGGTTTATTCTGGGTAGGATCCGTTTCTTCCTAAACTTGCCATGTCAAGTATACAATCCCTTTATCTCCATACCATCACATGACGGAAAACAGAACTGTGACTCAGGTTTTGATTCTGTATGGAAGCGCTTTATATTAGCGTGCCATCAAACGCACGCAAAGGCCTGACCATGCGAGGTGATCAGCCCCGTAGCGTCACCCTGGGAGCAATTAGAGATTCAGTGCCTCGCTCAAGGGCACCTCCGCAGTGCCCTGGAGGTGAACTGACACCTCTCCAGCTACTATTCCACCCTTCATACAGCGATCTATGCTGGATTTCAACTGGCCACCCTCTGGCCCCATTAGTTATTTAAAATTCTTCTATAATATGTCATATCTATTTTTATCTATTTTTTTGTGGAAACATTTTTAATATGGCATACGGATAACTGACAGGCTGAATGTCCATCCAGCACTCTGTCTTCCACACTGTTATTCTTCACTTCACTACAAGGCACGCTCTTCTTGCATTGGCTCTGAAAATCACATAATTCCTGGACAGAAAGTCCAAAACTGACAGATAGACAAGTTTTTAAGATATTCAAATGGAGAGAAACACTGAATTCTCATAGTTTAAGAACCCGACAACATTTAGCATTTTTTCCTCATACATTATTTATTCATCTAACAACGTAATTGCTGTTGTTGGTCTATATGTGGTCAAAGCTAAACAAGTAAAAAGGTGATCCCGTTTGTGCAAATTTTATTTATGAATGAATGTATTAGGATTTTATGCAGCAGCTTAAACAATATAATGATTCCAAGAAGGTGCAGAAGCGCTTTCCAATAACACATCCAGTGGAGACTTTATCTCATAAGCTGACGTTTTGGTTGATCTTTGCCTTCTGGAGTATTCTACTGCGACTTATTAAACTTGTTTGCATGTTTCATGTTTATTGGCAGGCCTGGTGCATTAAAAACACTCAGCCAGGTTTGAGACTGTAAGATACATAATGAAGTAATTTTGTTCTGTGATTCTGTCCGATGTAATCTTCTCATTCTCCGCTATTGTTCACTCCTGTTCCTTCGACATGCTAACTCTCTGCAAACTCCCATCCATTCACAGATACAGGTTATGACAGTTTTGTCGCCACTGCTACTTAATGAAACACCTTGGTGAACTGTGGGAGCTAAATAAATGTGTTGTAGCTGATGTGTATTTTTGTGGGTATGTTGTATATGTATGTATTATATATCCATGTATTTATGTGAGGCTTTGTACAGACTGCACCAACACATTTCCTTGAAAAGGACAATAAAGAATCCATCAATCTAGCTGAGGAAGATAAAGGTGGCATTAACATATCATGGCCCCTCTGCTGCTGGGGTTACCATCACTCTGTTAATATGTAATAAGTGCAGAGGGACTATGAGTGTGTACTGTATATGTGTGTGCATGTATGGGAGGAGGCCGTAGATTAGACATGCCGTTGAAATTTCCAAGGCATATAATTGGACATGGATCTCTGCCATGGGTTGGCCAAAGCCCCCGAAGCTCTGAACTCATTTGTTGGGATGCGGAGCACCTTGCCACGGTCACAGCGTGGAAAATCTCCCTCCTCCTCCTCCTCCCCAACACACACACGAGCCCACACGAGGCCTTCGAGGACTACTTGAGTTCTGATATCAGTTAATTTTACATGAGATTAACTTCTTTGCTGGATTTCTGGGCTGAAGCTTTGACTTTTTAAGGTTGTTTAATATCAAGCAGATGTTATCTTTAATGCTAAATTTCCCAGATTTGAGATGAATTAGTCCAAATCATCTGCTAAATATTTAACTTCTGATAAATTCAGTGGATAACAGAACACTTACACTTTGGAAAATATCTACAATGCATTTCTGTCAGCTCATGTGGAATGGATTATTTTGGGAATGTAGAGTACTACAGAGTGGGGAGTGATGATAATAAATTCTTCCCCTCGGGGAAAGTAGAGTCAGAGCCTACAGGTGGATGCCGGGTTGGAGCTTGGGCTAATGAGATGCTACATACAGGCTTTCAGGTGAGACGTGCGGCAGCAGGCATGACAGCAAAAGAGTGAGCCGAGCACCGACTGCCTCAGCACCCTACCGTGATTGAATGGGTGCGTTGGATGTACGATGCAGAGAGTACATACATCATGTAAAAGCTGCAGCGGATTCCAGCTGACTGGCTGAAGTAGCTTGCAGGCTTTGCTTCATTATATCTGTCAAATTCACATTATGCAACGGAAAGCAACGCTGTGGAGGCCCAACCCTGTCTCCTCCATAGTACCTACATAAAGTGCCACGGCAAATATGTTTAACAGCAAAGGAATATTACCCAGATTACATTTTGAACACAATATGAATGTATTCAGATTATTTTTGTTAAATTAACTCAAAATGTTCACACAGAAAAGCTTTCACACGGGTCGATGTTTAGCTCAGTTGGTAGAGCAGCGGCCCCATGTACGAAGGCTCAGTCCTTGCTGCAAAAGCCCAGGGTTCAAATCCGACCTGTCTCTCTCTCTTCTCACATTTCCTGTCACTCTTCAGCTGTCTCTATCAAAATAAAAGCCAAAGACTTATATGAACTACAACTTCAAGCATCTTGTGGATGCTCTGACTGATAGGGCTGATAATATATTATTATTACCTACTGCATACTCACCTGTACACATATCAATAATCAGCTGCAGTAGAAGAAAGCAGCCTGGACCACCAGAAGATCCACAAGACAATTCAATTTCCAATTAGCATATATGCCTTCAGGGGACAGCGTGTAGAGGTCAAGGGGGTGGATGTACATTCACATCCTATATCATGCTTAATAATGATCTAACTATGAACAAAATCTATCTCAAACCAGGTGATTTATTTGTCCACTTTTAACCATCTATTTTCTTTACTGTTGACACGAAAGTGAAGGGTTTGACATACATACAATATGAAATATAATATTAAAGTAGTTGCACAACAAAATTCATGCGGGTGCAAGGTTACAGTCTAAGCTTAAAGTGTCCAATAAGTAATATTTTGCAGCAAGCTCAGTCAGTTTGATCAGCTACGCCTCATAAACCGACAGGGAAAGTTATTTTTTAGTGCGTCAAAAGACGGTGCACATCTATTCATCCCATCAGCACACTCTCTCCTTTAGAGTGCCCTTCCACTTTACAGCACCCCTCAAACTTTTTCATCTTAAGTGGAGTAAGTAGTTGATTGAGTGACCTGTAGTGTGCTTTCCTTTTGGCACAGAAAAATAAAGGCCCACAGTTGTACCTTTGTATTTGACGTAAAGGGTACAGTCACACAAGATGCAGCTTAACCCTTTCCTCCTCAGTGCTAACCCTCTGGGGTCCTATCAATCACCCGTGATTGCCTTTTGAGGGAGGTTCGCCTTGTCCGTTGGTTTATGTAACCGCAATTTGGAGAAATATCACTCTGTGGATTTAGTAAAGCTGAGCCTTTGTAATCCTCAGCACAGATACTTTTACAAATCCTGTATTTAATTAGATTTCCCCATTTAGTCATTTGTAGTCAGAGCCCTAATTCCTGCATAATGCCTACAGTGAGTGTGAGTGTATTCCTGGCAAACCCATGGATTGTGTCCTGTGTTCTACTTGAGTGTGTAATGGTCCAAGGAGTTCAATTTCACCTCAAATATCCCCTTTGGTTCTTTGAGTTTAACAGAACGGCGACTGGCTTGCAAAATGTTTTCTTTTCTTTATCAGAAGATCGGTGTTGCACAGTCATGTTTGAGTGACTGTTCAGTGGATTACTTCTGCACGGCCGATGTTTCATGTTTTGTATGGTGAGCAGAGAGCAACTGAAGAGGACAGGGAGTGGACACAGACTTCCAGCTGTTTAAAATAACGTAATGAGGTAGCCCAAAAATATGTTTCTTTTCGAAGTAGCTTTAAAAATGAAGACTGAATTGTGGTGGCATTCGTGGCAGGGCTATTCCAGTGGCTTATACAGGCATTCACCACCTTATAATGAGCTTCTGTCCACTCTCATATGTGAAATGTGAAGAAGAGGAGGCTGGAAGTATAACAGTGAAACCAAATAGGACTTGCATAATACCTCCAGCTACATTAATTAACTGAATCTCACTAAATATGTATAAATCACATTTTGGGTGACATTAACTTAGTATTAGTGACAGGATAACTACTCTCTTTTGTTTACATCAAATCAAGTATGCACAACGTCAAATAATGCAATATATATCGTGTGTGATGAATATACTGTATCTGTAGGCTACACGTTTTCTGTCTGTTTCACCTCTGCGCGTAACATCACCGAGGGGTGTGGTTGAGTGTGGCGGTGATGTCATCTTGTACTGACCCTGGGCTGTAACCTTTCCATCAGCACGGCAAGGTGAGGAGTTAAACCTCTGGAGTTCAGGAGAGTTTCTTTCCAGCCGTGTGTCTACCAGGTCGTTTGAGGACCTCCAGTGCTGTGGTGATAGCTAAACAATGTTGACACATCACTTTCTTAAAAATCCTGCCCTCCAGCCCAGTCGAGTGTTTTCTCAGGAAATGCCTGGAAGGCATTTAAAGCTATTTTCATCATCCCCATGCTCCACTTTGGAGGAATCCAAGAGGCCAATATTACAATTTTATCAACGCGACGACAAAATATTCATAAGGCGCAATTAATGGCTGTCACTGTGAGACTGTGATTTTTATGCGTATAGCTAACATATTTAAGCTCAGGAACACCTTGTGATCATGGTAAATATTTTTTTTAAAAGTTAGAGCAAGCACTGAAGCATGAGACAGTGCAAGTTTCAGTCCGCTCTATTTTTCTCTGAAAAATAATGATGATTAAAAACAAACAAACACAATAACTAGCATATGGCATGTGGCTGAATAATTACTGCTGGCACCCTATGATGTGATGAGTCTTAGAGATGTTCACCCTAAATGGATATTTTACAATATACAGCAGAGCACATGTATTTATTTCATGACAGTGTAAAGGCAGGACCTGCATTAATGTCAGGTTGTGAAATGTCGTCAGGCAAACATTTAGATCACAGTTTATGTAATCTATCAGGCCAATAGTGTAACATTGCAGAATATACAGGTGCAATTACCTCTTAATAGTCTGATAATAACTAGATTATCCCAGTAAGATTACCCCTGCAATCTCTAACCACAGAGATTCTGTTAACCTGTATTGTTACAGCCTACATTTTAGCCTGCTAACCTTTAATTATCTCACTGCTATGCACAGAACTGTTTTCACGTTCAGGCTATAACAGCTGAAATTCTATAGAATTACATTATTTCCCTCATAAGGGAGCCCATGTTATTTCCTCTAAAGTTGAGGTCGCTCAAACACTTTAAGTTGAGTCATAGTTTAGGTTAGAAAATGTGAAAGCTCACTCCACATATTCAACAATTGTCCATTTTTGCACGAACAGAGTTATCAGCAGCACAATCATCATCAGGTTCACTTGTCTGTGACAGTGGCAATAAGTGGCAACACTAAAGCCTGCCTTTCACTGACACAGTCCCACTCGTCATATCATACATGCGCACGCACACACACACACACACACACACACACACACGATGTAGTATACAGACTGTTAAATTGGTTTATCGATTTCCTGACAGACCGTATGGTTTAATTATACCTCACGGCCCTAAAGGAACTGATGATAATATAATTACACTGAGGATTCAGAAAGTCAACAGCTATAGGATCTGAGGTCATCTCCAACTGAGTTTCTTTAGTTGAATTGATAGAAATGTGTAGCTTTAGAAAAATAGTTCCATCAATAAAGCTAAAATAAATTGAGGTATTCACATGTGTTATGCTTTTAAGAGCGCATGTCTGTGAGCAGTCCATCCAAATGTAACCCATCATCCTTTACGCACACTCTTTAAGGCGTACATTAAAATACCAAACACTGTACCTTAGCGTCTAGGCTATTATTAGCTTTTACCATAATTCATTATTGATTTTGATTTTAGCTTGCTCTCTCTTCGAATCCCTGACATTTTCAGAAGAATATTATTTGAAAGATTAGGCCCAGGGTGCAGCTCTGTCGACAGTGCCCTGCAGAAGGGCAGTAAGACAACAGTGGAATTTTACCCAGCCAGTGCTGGAGATGAACATGTCTCAAAACAGTGCACCGTGCCATACTCGAACACCAACATTATCTCAAGGCTGCCTTTTGATAGTTTCCTCTATCAAAGCAATAGCTTGAATGGAAAGTCATTGCTGCTCTGTAAATAATGAACAGAGCAATATCAGACGTTATTGGATGCACCTGCTTAAAGGGCAACTTTACTCTCACAGTCAGCTAATAGACTGAACATTTCTGATTTTGAAGACTGTGGGAGATAACCTTTAAACATAGTGAGCTGCTGCTTATGAAACAGACATATGTCTTCTCTTTTGTAATTGGATTCATACTGCAGGCTAGAAGAAACAATGTGCACTGGACATGCTGCAGACAACAGGCCCTCCTGTATTCTGAAGATAAGTACAAAAATAATTAATTAATTTGCTTCTTTGTTTTTGAAGTGGACTTCACTTGCCCTTATAACAAAGGTCATTTCATTATCGCTTACTTCAATAATCATCCTGCAGTCTGTTGTCTGAAGGTTGATATCTACAAGCAAACCCAGAGGACAGAACTAGAGCTTTGTTTGCAACAACATCCAGCACAGGTACCAATTTCCTTCAGATTTGCTGATTCATCTGGATGTCACAGAAATATTCATCTCGGAGAATCAATGAAGTGACTCATACTTGTAGAGGAGAAAGAGGTACATCGCATCGCAGCGGTGTGAACTTCAGCTTCAAATGTATTTCCAGGAGAGCCATAATATTTGGGGGGGGTTGCAGTTACGGCATTTGACGTTGGTGTGGCGGCGGGCGCGGTGGACAGCCCAACATACTGGCGCACGGGAGCGGGGTGGATGGCCCACCATACTGCGCCTCTGCGATCGACTTGATCTGGTCTGGCGATTGACCGGTAGCTCGCGATCGACGTATTGGGCACCCCTGTTTTAGTGGTACACAGTACCGGACCGTACCGGCTTACTTTCAGCCCTCTGCGAGCCACATGCAGTCATCAAAAGAGCCACATCTGGCTCGCGAGCCATAGGTTGCCGACCCCTGGTTTAAACAAAAGATGCCCTACCAATGAATCACTGCTGGAACAAAAAAACTTTGAGTTTAGGCATAATCCTTCTTGACAGCTCTTACTTTTGGTTTAAGTGGAAGAAACTTCTATTGATGAACACTACAGACTGATATAAACTTATAAACTATAAGAAAAAAGCACCAGAAATAAATAAATCAAATGTGATGGTCTTTCATGTGTTGGACAGAAAGTGAGTAGGAATTGGAAATATTGATTAGTGTGTTTATAAAACTGTATGGTGATACAGGTCTAATACAACCAGGACAAAGGAGGGATGCTGCTCAGCTGTGGGTACAGAAGTTAAGAACAGAAAAGTCTGTGATGAGAAGCTGCATGATTTACAACAGCTAGCATCTGCATTTTATGTGATGAACTCTGTCCAAGCTACTTCCTGTCCGCTGTCCGCCAGCCCTCAAAAGTAAATTTGTCCGGCTGTGATCCAGTCCAAAACACAAAGCGTTTGTGATCACAAACAAACTGTGCTGACTTTCAGCTCAGAGATGAAAGCCCGACATCTGTGGGTCTAAAATCTGTGTTAGCTCTCACTGTGGCCCAGAAATGCTGACATGTTTTTAACCCTTCGTTTTAACCCACTTCACATTCATGTGACTGCATGTTGCTTGATGGAGCCACAGAGTGCTGACGGAATGAAAGGCAGTCTTTTAGTCATTTCATTCTTGACCTATAAACCTGTGGCGTTATATTTTGATACTTATGTTGTTAGCTTATAGAAGCTAATCCTTAATGTGACATTTGATATTGACATTTCATGCATTTTTATTTTTTCATTTATTTGTGTCTATATAATGAATTTAAGATAAGATAAGACTTATCTTAGACTGAGAGGAATTCACCTGTCTCAGGAGTTCATATATACAAGGTGGATAAATGACTCATGAATAATAAATATATATAAAAAAGTCATGAAGTCATGCTGGCGTTTGAGTCTGAACTAAATGTACCAAAACTTTAAAAGCAATACAATTAACTCAACTCAACCCAGTAGTTAAACATCGATGGTTGGTTCAAACACCTGGGACTTGAACTGAATCGACATGTACAAAAAAATACAATTTAGTAATCAAAGCCTATGACTGGGCTACATGTTGTATATTTCAAGATAGTAATAACAGTAATTAGAGCTGCACTTTCAGGCTGTTAGAAAATGGTACAGGTCAGTGCGCCTTTCAGAAGGAAAAAAAAAATGTTTCCATGATTTCTCATGAATTTCCTTTTCATGGAATTTTTTTCTTTGACATAAATCTAAATGTTTCTACCTTACTGTTTTGGCATTTATTTTAAGCCCGTAAGCACATCTGAGATTTGTAAATTAAAAAAAAAAAAAAAGAACAATTAAAATGACTGAAAATGAAATCTGGCATGCAGCTTCTAATGAGCCTTTCAGTGAGTACAAAGCCAACACAATCCCCCCCCCCCGAAAAAAAGTCACCTCTGCCGCTGTAACTGAACCCCATTTCTGTAACAACTCATAGCAGTTTATCAATCAACTATAAATGAGCTGGGTTAATTAATAGGTAGCCAAAGGCTATCTGCAGACATTAATATTCACTTCACTTGCAGCACTGCGTCCAGACAGTCTATTGGAAGGTGCTGTGATAGATAGTATTGTGGCAGCCCGAGGAGTGGTGGGGAAAGCACATGCTTGGAGAGAGGTTAAGCACCCTGGGATGCTCTGCAACCTCAACCTTGGGAAGTTAATTGAGGAAAAAAAAATACAAGCCTGAACCCGTCTCCTCACTTTCTGCTCCCACCCTCGTGCTCGTCGTGGTGCCACTGGATCTTGGTCACATTGTGAATGCAGACAAGTGAAGGTTGGTTGCCTTGTTTTGAATGGAGCTGAAGGCAATTACACGTGGAGTATTTGGCTTGATTAGAGTAATACCTTAGTGTAGCCTAAGGGAACATAATGAGTTCATTTCAGAAGGGGTGCACTGAAAATGTAATATTGATGAGCATGCACACCCACACACACATGTCTGAAAAGCATGTGCGGTTATTTTAAGACAGACATTCATGCCAGCTCACTGAATACAACTGTTGACCCAATATGCAAATCTAAACAAGATGGTCTGTTTTCAAATGGGTGGCTGCACTCTGTCGCATTCATATTAGAACACTGCCTAAGAATTTAGCACCTTGATGAGATACCAAATGACAAGCACCTGTCTGTGCTGTGGGCGGTTTGTTCATCCCTTCTCCAGCTCCCAGCTGATGCATCAGTTGGCACACAAACACCATGAGTACCACTCTTCAAACTGTCATTGTCTTTTAAAGCACAGAGTTTATTCCTTTCACTATATCATTACAACTGGAAGTCGATCGTGTAACATGCCTCATTTAATCAATACCATCTTATCTCATATCACCCACTTGTAATAATTGCCTTTGGGAAGTGAAATCCTATCTGCATATTTTCTCTGAGGGTTGATACTAGATGAGGAAACAATGTTCTGAAGTTGAATTAACTGGATATTAAACTTTTAAAATAAATAGGTGGGAAAAAAATACAATTATGGGCAGAACATACTGTACATTCATCTAAAAATATATTGCGTCTGTACAGTGTGGATCTCTATTTATAAGCAGTGAGTGCCTTTGATTCCTGCTAAGTGTTTTATGTTATAATAGAGCAGAAAGATGTAAAATATGACTGCTCATTAGTTTGTTGCACAGTTTCAGCCTCTGTGGGGGAAGTGAAATGCTGTAGGAAATAAACGGATGTTCCAGTGTAGCTGCTCTCAAAAGACAAGACATCGGTTTGTGTTTGTCACCGTTTGAGGTGAACGTCTTACAGCACTGACGATCTGAAGGTGACCACGCTCCTCTCCCTGCAGCCAAATGTCTTCACTCATAGTCAGCTCGCATCTCTTTCTGTTAACCCTGAAGTGCTGCCGCTTATTCAACTACACACTTCCGTATTTTGTCCTTTTTTTTTCAGTGAGGAGAGAGTGCGCACAGTACTTAAATATCTCTGAACTTTTCAGAAAGACGCTGGTGTCACCGTGGCTCCTTTTCAGGCAACCAAATTAGATTGAGCGGAACTCGTCACCCTGGTAACCAAAAGACTGGAGGAGTAGCTTGTTCTGGGTCTGTCTGCCTATCCTGAGCTCCATGTCAGACAGAAACGTAGAGCACAGACAGAAAAGCCCATTTGTGTGAGCAGATCGGCCAGACACTGAATGTTGCTGGTGTACTTTTATCACCCCAGGCGTTGTAAGTTTGTTGTTAAATGTGTAGTCAAACCTCTGTTAAAGTAGAGGTTTTTTCCTCTCACTGTACAAGTGCTTCATCCGAGTGCTCAGGAGCGCCGAGCAAGGAGAAAAACTGGTTATATGGACAGAAGCCCTAAATCTTTCCAAAGGCTTCCTTCCACAACTGATTGACATATCCAGTCAGTCTATGAAATATTATTCAAAACTGTCAAAAAGACTGTGTTTCTTCAAGAAATCCAACGACATAAAAACTAACAAAGTGTTTTCCTTTCAACAGCGTCGGACCTCGCTATTCTGGCCTCAGTCGTTTTCCTCTGTCTTTGCCTCACCTGTCTGTGTTTGCAGGTGGGTGTGGTCTCCACACACCTGTCATCTCCATCTGTCTACATCTGCACTCTGTACACTAGTGTGCTATCAAGCACAACAACTCTGCTCTGACAGCCAGTCCTCCCCAGATCGTAGTGGTACCCACAATCTGTTTAGCACATATCTAATATTGAAGAACTTGAATCAGGAAAAAAAAAAGGCTCTGGTTTAGTGGCCTCCTGGCCTGTGTGGTCCAAGACCTTCATGAGTTGACACCATGTCAAGACAAAGCCCATGCCTCCTTAGGAAGCTTATATTTAGCTAGTATTTTGGTGAAGCTCTGTATTTTCGTTTGGATTTTCTGCAGATAAGCTCTTTGAGGTTTAGGTTGTATAATTTTGTCACAGCAGGTTTGGCTTATATCTTTTCCAGTGAGCCCTAACTTCTCCTGTGTACTCTAGTCACTTTCCTGGAGTGTACAGTATGTGAAGGAGGATGTAACAGTAACAAAAAAAATCTAATTATAAACTATTCAAATTCCGTTTTACGTCTGATCACAGTAATGATGTCAGCAAATAAATGCAAAGGAAATGCATTGATATACCTGCAACTGTGGTCTTGTCTGATCTGGAAATAAAATCCAGCCCTCTTTGTCCGAGACCGATACTAGTCTAAAAATGTGAATGCTTCTGAAATGAGCACTTGCACACACCTGTATCCAAACGAAACCAGCAATCCGTAATCTGTTTGTTAGGTCACTTCCCTGCATGGAAGTGTCACATGGTCATTCTCAGCTTTTATTTGCCTTTGAAACCTGTGTGGTTCAAATGTATGGTTAAAAAATACAATTCCACCACAAGGCATCTGTAATCCATTTAGTTGTTTTACTGATCTGTCAGGGCGTCAACAACTGAGCAGAACAGAGGTGAACACGCCAGCATAACATGTGATTAATTTAAGCGCATTTATTTCTGACTGGCTGACTGTACCAAGAACCATTTTTCAAGAGAGCCCTGGAATACCACAGCTATGAATACAACACAATGCTGGATAAACTCCATGATACTGGTAAGCTTTTGTTCTTTTTTTCTGCCTCATTACACAGAAAGATAAAAAAAAACCCACAAATTAATTTCTAACAGTCAGAGGATGCTGCTAATGACCCCTTCTGTGCAGGTTTTCCTTACATTCCACTTCATCCAACAAATAATACACATAATAAGCAAACTACATCCATTTTTATCTGTTCTGCTACTGTAGTGTTATTTTCTAAAGTTAAAATGGGTGGTAAATGTACACAATGTTCTTAGATAATATCCTAGCAGATTCATTGTAACTGACATGACCGCAGTGATATTTCCAGGACATTAATGGCTACAGGTAATAAATAAATTAGAATATAAAAAAAACACCCTCTGTGCCCCAATTCAGTGTTGGGATCCTCAGGGCAATCTGCATGTCTTTTATCCAACTTTGGAGTTCACAACCAGCATGCTTTTGCAGCTGTCAGTGTCCCATTGTGACATGGCATAACAAAGCATAGCCGTAATTTATAACATTAGGCTCAAAAGCATTTGTTGTGTCAGTTTGAGGTCCCTGGTATTGTGCTTGCTGGCTTACTGGGATTTCTTATCGGTACACATAATAAAACAGATCTGTCATTTGGGGGTTACCATCATTTTTCATGTCAACGATCCTTACAATAGATTCACATTAGACAACAGGATTTGGACTCTGTCTGACAAGCAACCAAGACGACCTTTTGGTCCAAACTTCCAGAAAAAAACAACAACTTGTGGACCTCTGTTGGTCCCCAGACCCCATTCTGGAAAGCACCGATTTAAGTTAGTGCACATACAAGTTCTTTCCCTGCAATGACAAATGTTTGCTAACAGGTCAACTTGTGCACCGGTCCATTGGCGACAGGAGGAAAAGCACAGGTGTTACAAATAACTTTAACAATGCCTCCATTCCATTCAAGTGTCCCGATAAGCCATGACAGTGTGACGATGAGCCATCATGCCATCAATACCAGGAGCTGGGTAATGTCTCCTTTTGAGACATGTCAAAATGTCGTTTTGTGAAGGAGGCCAAGCGACTTGTAATGCCAGGAAATGTCACATGACCACATCATATTTACATGTTTACATTCAGGTTCTTTTAAATCCGCTATTTCTCTGACATTCTTTTAAATCTTGCAGCAAACTCTATTCATCACTTTAAAGTGCGTTGTGGTAATTATTGAACCATATTATGAATTTATAAACAGCCATTGAGAACTCCAAATGGTTTGAAAACAACTTATTTTGACTGAGGTTTGCCTCGACTGAAATAAAGTAGTCTTTTGCAGAGAAAAAAAAAAAAAATCCAAAGCGAGGCGTAAATAATAAAAGCCAGACATAACATCAACAGTGTTCTCTGATATGGTAATCACAGGGAAATAGAACTCATGAGGTGTTGAAGTGAAAGCTCATAATGTATGTTCTGATACAATAATAATAATAAAAAAAACTCACCGTTTGTATTATCCAACCTCTGAACAGTTTTAACTGTGCGCTCTAATTAATGAGAATGACTTCAGCTTCAGCAGTATTTGTGATCCTGTATCAAAAGGAATACACAGTGAATGGCCTCTTTATACAAACCGTAGGCAAAGCTCCAACAGTCACAGTTACAAATTGGCTATTAGACAGTCTGCTCTCTGAAACACACAGCTATCATTCTGCTTCAGTGATCTTGACAGCCCAATTCCATATATGCTCTTCACAGACATATTGTTGTCACAACAACCTTGCTTCAGCAATAAAAAAAGTTATAGTTGGCATGATTCTGCTGTCTGTGGCAATGGAACACACGGCCGATTGAGCTATTACTGAAATAAACGTAATACATAACCCGTAAAAATGTGCTTCCATATCCGCTTTGACCTTGACATGAGTCGTATTCAAACGTCTTTTACAACTGTGTTGATCTTGGGTCAGCTGTCACTTATGAACGCTGATTGAGGCATACAGACAAGTCCAGGCTTTAAAAGCTATGTGTCATTTCCTTTCCACAAAAACAAAAGATGAGAAAAAAGTTTGGGGATTTAGAAGATACAAACTTCAAATTATAGTAGTCACAGAAGTATAAAAGGCATGGTAATCATATCCCAAACATCCAGGCTTTAAGTGTGTATTGTTATCTTGTCTTTGTGACTATCACTGAATTGATATATAGTATGATATTTTGTAATCAACTTTCAAAATAAATGCACTTTTTTTTTTGCTTCTAATGGATATGGGACCTGTCCATCTTTTTCTTCTTCTTCTTCTTCTTCAAACTGTATCATGTATATACTATAAATATCCTAGCAAATGTGTTACTGTCTCTATTTCAGTTCCGAATGCTGACATTGTGCAGTGCCTCATACATTGCATTGCATATATTGCATTAAGCAACACACCATTCACTCTAATCCAGTTGATCTAGCTTCAACACCTCTTCCTGTTATGTTGTTTTTATGTTTTTGTTTCTTGCTGTCAGGTTAGTGAATGCAGGATAATGTGTTGGCAATGCAGGGCTTGACAATGATCTTAAAATGTAATAAAATGTTAATATCTTCTGTAGGCTAAAATGAACCACCGCGTGCCATTCACAAATAAACCCAATCCATTTGGGAAACCCAGAGTTGCACGCTCTACATTCATAATATACCACAGTGTGTCTTCTAATGGACGTGGGAGGGTATTTGCACTATAAAAAGATGGCTACTGTTGTGTAAGGATTGACTCAGCCATTATGAAACTTGGAAAATATACCATCCAGTGATATAGTGATCTGTCTGGGCTCATGTTGAGAAACTTTTAGTATGACAGATGTTTTGAACAGTCTTCATTTGGGATGGCACAAACCAACAAATCAATCAACATTTATCACAAGCAGAATCAGCAAAATCTCAAACCACGATAAATCTGTTAATTTTAATGATCCAGATGGATGCAGATGGAACATTAACAAGACAAATGGATATCATGTTACGGATTTAAAGTCTGAGAAGAGAAGAGACTGACCATGTGCTCTTAACCACCTCAACTGTGTTGCCCCTGAGCAAGACAATTAACCTCTAACTGCTCAACTGAAGTTTTACCAGGCAGTTCCCAATTGTGTTTCTGTGTCTGTTATGTGCTTTGCCTCAGGCAAGTGCTGGAAATAGCAATATGCTCCCAGGCAGCTGGGTTGGCTAAATAAATGGGAATATTCCTTTTGGCTGAATATTCACTCTGTTTTGATGGAAAGTTAAGTCACTTTTACTTATCTATAGCCCATTTTTACCAATCATGAATTTGCCTCAAGGGGTGATACAATCTGTACAGCATGTGGTACCTTCTATACTTAGACCCTCAATTCAGATGAGTCCAATCCCTAAATGATGCTCTTTTATTGGTATACCACAATGTGATGGCTAGATTATTGCAACTCCTTATTATCAGGCTGCCGAATAAATCCCTTAAGACTCTGCAGTTGATCCAGAACGCTGCAGTACCAGGATCAGATACTACATTTAACTCATTTCAGCTTCTTTGCACTGGCTACCTGTAAATCCAGAATGTAATTTAAAATCATTCTCCTTACGTTCATGGTCCTGAGCTTTGTAGCTCTTCATTCTTCCATCTTAAAGTCATAGTACCGTATTACCCCACTAGAACACTGGGTTCCTTGTGGTTCCTTTAGTCTCCAAAAGTAGATTGGTAGCCAGAGCTTCCGGCTATCAAGTTCCTCTTCTGTGGAACAAGCTCCCATTTTGGGTTTGGAAAGGAGAAACCCTCTTCACATTTATGAGTAGGCTTAAGACTTTCCTTTATGATAGAACTTATAGTTAGGGCTGACTCAGGTGTTTCCTGGACCATGTGCTGCTATAGGCCTAGACTGTTTCCATGATTCATACAGCTCGCTATTTTCCTTGCCACCATTGCCAAGTGCTTGTTCTTGTGGAAGTTGTTGGGTCCCTATAAATAAAATTATTAAAAGTGTCTTTCAGATAACTTCAGATAACAGATAATGTCTGTTATGATTTGGTGCTATATAAATAAAAGTTGAATTGAATGTTCAGGCCCAAGCCACTGGATGGGCAAACCTCAGAAAGAGCAACAGAGGAGGGATCCCACTTCCAGGAAAAAAAAACGAAAAAAAAAACAGACATGCAATGTTGAGACAGAATAAAGCAGCACACAGTTTTCACAAACAGGATGACAAAATTGTAGATAGATTGTAAAACATATGAAGAACATCAATAAAACATTCAGATCCCACCAAGTAGAGCGGAACCACCTCTCCAGTCTGTAGAAGCAAGGAGACTACATAAAAGCACAAGAGGTAGAGCTCAAGCACATGATTTGCATAAATAGGAGAAAGAAAAGAGAGAGAGAGAGAGAGAGAGAGAGAGAGAAAGAGAGAGAGAACAAGGGGAGGAATCTCCTGGAGGACAAAGATCCAGATCCAAAACATCTGGAAAAAGGCCAGAGGACAGGGAAAGATGTCTCCGGATGGTTGATGGTGAAAAAAGAAGACATGGAGGATAAACTAGGAATAGAAAAAAACGAGAGGTAGACACACAGGTTGTTGTTTATGTATTTGCTTTTAGCACTGCAAGCAAATAAAGGATTAGGGAGATACAGTGTTTTTTGGAAAGTTTATTCTCATCATCAGGACAAACATGGACTACAAGCACTAAGCTTAATAGGTTCATTGAGACTGAGCTGCTGGAAGGATAATGGTGACAGGTACAAAGCCTGAAGTAATAAAAGAATAAGCAACTAGCTGAAAGTTATGGTGGAAAATTAGTTTTAGGTTTGGATTTAAAGGCTTTATCACAGTCAGACTGATTCTGTAACCTCCCTGCTGACATCAAACAATGTATGGGTGTTCTTACTGAAGTGAGTAGGTTCATGCACGAACTGAGTGAAAACAAAAATATCTAGAAAGCTTCCAAAAATTTGGAAAGAGGAGCAGGCCGTCAACCACAAGGTGGAATGAAGCCTACACAGCCCTGGATGAAGAAATTCATAGTTGATGGAGATGGGGATTTACTACAAGAGCCATAAATTAGTTTCATTAATATGAAGTTTGTATCAATCTGGCGGTTTGTGTTTGGTCCCAGCTAAGCCTGATTCTATTTCCTGCAAGCCCAGCTTCAGTTCTGGTCCCTGTTCCAGACTGATTCAGCTAATAAGACGGCTATGTTAGCTGTACATTTACCTGAGCTAACTAAAACTGGTTAGCAGCAGTTATGACCTGATGCAGCACAGACCGCTGCTAGACTGGAACCCAGCCCAATGCAGCCTCGATACATTGCACAGTATGCACACAAGGCCAAGAACATTTAGTCTAACCCTAACCCATGGATATTTATAAATGGTCCAGTCTGTAGGGCTATCAGGAGACAGCAGATTACTTAGAACAAGATACCAACAAGATCTAAAAGATTAGTAGAAAATGTTGGTACCTTCTGAATTCAACAATGCCCAGATACAACCATGATAACCTTAGATATTGCTTTTTGTCAAACTTTATCAGGTGCTTTATACCAAGGGTGTAAGGGTATTTTTCATTTTTTTTTGTGATCCACATAGTTATGGAGTCTCATTGTTGTGGAATGGACTGGATAGTGGATAGTCTGCGCTCAGATTGGCTGGAGAAGAAATATTAAGTCAAACAGTCACATGGTGGCAATGTGAACCGTCAAAGGTCAACCTCATGACCTGTGATTAATTTAGATCTCTAGCATAATAGGAACGGGGTCTCCTAACAGCCTTCTTTGCTTGTATACCTCTTCCTTGTTCTGCTTAATTGAACTGGTGACTCACCGATTGCACCTGTGCCTGGTATAGTAAGTGACTTGAAACCATGACTCGGTAAGTGCTAATGAAAGTCTGAGTCACTGAAATGGTTTCTAATGAGTTTAATTCCAGTGTGTGTGCATCTGAACACTTTTGCATTGTAAAGACAACAGAGAATACTGATTCCAGCTGCATGACTGTCTTCTTAGGCTGTTTTTTTTTTTTCGCATGTAGGTGACCTTTTCAGTGTTTACCTATATGCATCAAAGATGAGACATTCTCTTGGCATGAAATCACCTTTACTTCGGGCACCTACTATTATTGTAGGTGAATATAAGATTTATAATGGATTTTGTATGCACAGAGAATGTCAGACCTTCAGCATTCTCATCAGTTTAAAATGTATTCTGCAACACCCTTCTATGTCAAATTTCAAATTGGATTTTAATGTGCTTGTTGGTTAATTGAATTGTGGACAAACAGAGGATAGAAAGTTACAATAAATGGTTCTCTGTTTAGTATACTCTCATCTTCAGCAACGTTTCCCCAGGGCTGTGTCCTTTCCATTCTTTTATTTGTCTTGTATGCAAATGACCGTCAGACTTATTTTTATTGTAAAGACGGGTGCAATATGTTGTTAAGGCTAAGGCTGATCTGGAGAACCCAGTAGAAATCACTTGTTTCACTTGATGTGAAAAGACCAAAAACGTTTTTTTATGTTCATTGGCTTTTGCAGGAGACCTACTTCTCTTGGTTGTACCATCATTAAAGACTAATCTGTGACTGCAGCCCAGCAGTGCAAATACATGCCAACACCAATGACAGTATGAAGAATGGACAGAGCATGAGTGACATCACCCATAGGTTTCCGAAGCACTGGTTGGAAGCCAGAAAATATGTGGCACTGGCCATCACCATGATGGATGTACTGCTTTTCTCGCCTCCCGGTTAAGCTAATTATATCAGCAAACATGTGGATCATCAGTGGACCGAAGGTGGGCCAACTGATGCCTGGGTGCTCGAATAAGCCATGTATAACATTAGTTATAGAGACTAAAACTATCTTTTTTTGTACCAGGCTGTAAACATGTTTATTTCTGCTGTGAAGTTGGGCATTTTAACATGGGAGCTTATGGAGACTGACTCATTGATGGGCGCTGAATTACAGTTTTTAGGATTTCTGCATCGGCTTCAATTCCCTGTCATGGATGTTGCAGCTTGGCCAGCACAGATTTTATTTATAAAGAGAAAAACAACTTTTGTGAACTGTGAATGTGCACTGTAAAGTTACTGGTGTAAATTTAAATGATGTTTGACACTTCTATCAAGTTAAACCCGCACAGAAAGCTTGGGTCTCTCATTGGACTCCCCACACTCTTTAATTTACTTCCAGCAAGGCAGAGGTTCTGACTCACATAAGGTGACAGAAACAGATAAATTAAATATTTTAGAACATTATTTGGCCTGTGACTCCCTCAGATGGTTTTACTGACAGTTAGAACATGTTGGCAAATGTGTATTTATGTTTATTGCATATACGATTTATTATAGTTTTCCTCAGAGACAGTATCATTTTCCTCTCCTCATTGGAGTAGGTTAATCCAATTCCATTTAACATGATGATGTACTCCAAATTAATAACCATTCAGTTAAAAACAGTTAACCAGTGTGAGTGGATTGATACCACTCATTCCAAAGTCAGAGCACTGGAAATGACACATATCACACTGTGTTTGCATTTCACCCAGCAACACTGCATTTTATTATCTTTCATATTGTACGGGTTTTACAGCGGTTGGATAGAAACAATAAATGCCGTTGATCTTTCACAGATGCAAATGGTGACAAAGGGTGAAAACAATATAGATTTCAGCTTTAACAAAGTCTGCAGAGTCCTAATTACATAGATTCTTCAATAAAGCAAATGTCATATTTGATCGTCCAAACAACCACTGTACAGTATACAGTGGATTTGTCTTTCGGGAACACACTGAATCGCTGTCTGCTCAGAAAAAAGAAAATATCTTAGATTCAACAGGAGTCTGCTGTTTTTACTCGAGACTAGAATTATTAGCAGTTTGTGTGTGAGGGATTTTATGAGCTTGCATTTTCAGTAAAGCAGACATTTGAGCAATGCTAGTGTTATATGTTTGTGACACCTGGTAAAATGAACAAATGGAAATCAACTCAGTTAGGTTACATTCTGTGCTTCCTTCATTTAGCTGTCTCATACAGTGTGAGCACAGAGATATAACTGAAAGACATGACAGCTGTGACATGCAGGGAGAAAACACATTTCAGCATGCAAGAACACAAACAATCAGCAAGACGGTATGTGACGCAGGGGAAACAGGTATGGATGTTACCGTGTTTCTATATTGGCAATATGAGACTTGAATACTAATTGACTCTTTACATTGCACTTGAGTTGTTTTGCTTTGGTAGTCACTTAGTCTTAAGAGAAGCTTCTTATCATTAGGCAAACGGTTTAACGTGCTTGAATGGCAGATACTGACAGGACGGCAAGCCACATTTCTGATTCCTCCAGTGTCTGTGTGGCCTAAGAAGCAAGCACGGTTGCGGAGTGACTTGAAAGCAGATTATCACTTTCATCCCCACTAAAAATCTTTGAAGCTATGCAACAGTAGGTACAGTCCTTGAACCTGAGACGCAAAAACCAGTCTTAAAAACGAGAGAATCCGGTCTGCTTTGTATTCAGTCCAAGTAACCCACAGAGGATATGTAAATTCAAATGCACAAGACTGCATCAATATTCAAGTTGATGCAATGCTAAAAGCAGGCACATTTATGTAGATAACTGGTTTGCATTGCAGTTCCTATATTCATATATAAAAATAAATAAAAAAAAGAAAGAAAGAAAGTGTTCAGGGCTTCAGGGCTGAATTTTTAACTTGTCTTACCTGAAGGTGGCCAAGCAATTAAGAGCATGGTCATGCTTTTCTGGAGCATCTCGGGGATCAAAATAAATAGGGTAAAATCCCCATGAAGTCCCTAATGGTTTTAAAGAGAGCTACGACATTACTGTAAATTGCACTGCAGCAAATACTGGAATGTAGGTTCTGAAGACGCGTTTTACTGTAACACATGATGTATTGTTATTCCAGTAATTTCCCAGGAAGTGGCTGTTTTTATGCATGGTGATGATAGATATTCAAATTGTTAGCTATTGACATAATTACTGAATGTTCATTTTCTAATCACATAGCACTGTAAAATAGCTTTGATGAGGCCTTCTCTCAAACTGATAGACTACAGCTTAATGCTCGCATTTGTCATGTTTTTCTTTTTTTCCTCATTGCAAAGCTCAAATAAATCAGAGTATTTGCAGATAGTTGCTCGGCAGATCTATATTGGTTGTCCTGGTGGATAGAGCTTAATGGAACTTCATAGCCTCACTCTTACATGAGTAAATGAGAAATTAAGCATCAGAGACAGTTTCTCATTTCAGCCTAATTAAAGTTTTAATTGCTGGATGAACGAGTAACATGGCATCTTGTGAAAAAGCAGACTCACCATTAGGCACACCACGAATTAGAAAGAGCAGTGTGAACACAAACAAAAATAATACACGACAGCTCCTCCGCATAATTGGCCATGAATAGTCCACTCCTCCATATTTCTTGATAAAATGACAGGGGTAGCTCCTCTGCTGTAAATGTATACACACAGTGTTTCATCCGTTATGTGCCTGGTATTTTGATGATTGCTTGTGGTACACATAATGCTGCGGCAATGAGAAATACAGTAGGTGGACAAAAGGCCTTGGAGGCTAATCCTATTGGTTTTGCCATCTCGTGGAATCTACATTTCACACGGCTGGGTTGGAGCTAATGGCTGCGGGATGTGCATGCCAATTTCATTAAAGCCAGGTGTTGGGATTCAACTCACTATTCCTCCCTTTCCTTTCTTGGCAGGGTGCATGAGCTGTCTAACACAGAGACCTAACAGTGGTTTGCCTCATTTTCTCTCATCCTGAGCCCGGTGGACACCTGTGGTGACAGTAATTGAAGCCTCTTAGATGTTTTGCGACCACTCAGTCCCGCCGCGCTGCAGTTACTGGTCATCCCGTCCAGGAGAAATACACAAACGTGTTGTTTTACATAAGAGCACTTATGAACTTGTGGCCTACATTGCAGGGTGCAAGACTTGAAGGGCAGGTTGAGAAGTTTTTTTCATGTCATTCTTTTTTTGGGTTTAGCGAGTGTAGCCATGGGGATATTTTATTCTGAGAAGGACAAATGACACACAACAAGGACCTGTTTCAAGTGATGTCCTTTGTGCCGCATGGCAGTCATTTCAGCTGAATAAGGATTCCAGTGCATCCTTGGAACAGGCACATATGTTCCTGCTGTGGCCATTTCTTTGCAACTCACTGGCACACCAAACTAGAAATGTTGCTTTGTTTGTTTTTCCATGTAGACTAGATTATGTGAATACGAATATATAATAAGAACAAGAGTCTACAGAAATGCTAGCAAGTCTGTGATGCTTTATTTAGCATGTTAGAATTCTTACATTAAGTATTAGGGCCAAACATTTTATGCAACATATTATTCTAGTTCATCCTGAAGGAAAAGAAAATGTTAGCAGTTACCAAAGAACAAAAGAGAAAGGTACTGGCAACTACCTAAAATATGACTTGGTAATGAGTAGTGAGCAAGTGTAACTGTATTCCCTGTGATGTCACCCACTGCTTTGTGGACAGCCATTTTGAAGCCTCAAGTTTGGTATTATGGCCATTGCTGCCATCTTGTTTATTTTGTTGAGCCAAAAATAACAAGAGCATGGAACTGATGGCTGATATCCTGAGTTCTGCTTGCTTGGCTCTGCTTGGTTTCCTTTTTCAAGCAGTGATAAAGGTTCTCATTTTACAGCTAACAGTATGCCAAAATATGTTTCTGAAAACATCTGAGGTGAGAAATAACGCAGTAACATGATTTTGATTCATGTTTCATCAGCACTGCCTAGTTTGACAGTTTGATTTGAGTTTGATGAGCTCACTCAGAATGTCAGTATGTCTTGATATCAAGATGGCGGTGCGTAGCAGTGCAGTGGCTTTCCATGCTCCCGGGGTCAAGCCTGAGAACATCAGACTGGCACAGTGGTGTCCACCGGACAAAGGGTAAATGGAAGCGGTGGGCACAGAAGCAGAAGAGGGGTAAATAGGGTGGACTGTTAGCCAGGCTAATGCTGGGAGACCACTAATCCCATCCTTGTTCCTCTCCAATGTCCAATGCCCTCCTGGGCTTCTCCAACCACTTCTCCATCATGCTGGTCCATGTATACCGTCCTCTGCACAGACACCACACGCCAACTCAGACGACCATCAGGACTGCAGGACTGTTTCCAGCGCACAGACTGGCAGATCTTCAGGGAGGCAGCTGCCTGCGAGGGAGAGATGGACATGGAGGAATATACATCGACTGTTCTCAGCTACATCAGCAAGTGTGCAAAGGATGTCACCACCACCAGGACAGTGACAGACTATCCGGAATCCTGGCTGAATGTGGAGGTCAGGTCTCTGCTGAAAGTCACGGATGCTGCATTCAGGTCAGGTGACAGACTGGCACTCAGAGTGGCTAGGAGACGACTGACTGCAGGAGTAAAGAGGACCAAGGCTGCATATGCCCAGAGGGTCGAGGGACTCTTCACATCCAACGGTCCTCGGAGTATGTGGAGGGGCATAAAGTACATCACAGACTATAACACCAGAGATGCACAATGCCCCAGAAACCCCTCTCTGCCCTCAACAGTTTCTACGCCTACTTTGACGACCAGAACACTTCCCCCAGCACCAGACTCACCGCATCGCCAGGAGAAGAGCCCCTCAGCATGACCCCAGCAAAAGTGAGGAGGACTCTCCAGAAGATTAATCCATTCAAGGCTGCTGGCCCAGATAACATGTCTGGGCAGCTACTGATGAGCTGCACAGACCAGCTGATGGAGGAGGTGCTGACAGACATCTTCAATACCTCTCTCCAACAGGCAGCAGCCTACCTCCTACCTGCCTGAAGACCGCCACAATGACAGGCCTTAATGACTATCAGCGGTAGCCCTCACCCTGATACTCAAGAAGAGCTTCGAGAGACTGGTGATGGCCCACATCAAAGACTGCATCGACGTCACTGTGGACCCACACCAGTATGCATATAGGAAGAATCAATCCACAGAGGACGCCATTTCTTCTGTGGTCCGCACAGCCCTCACCCACTTAGAGAATGAGGACTCTTATGTTCGTCTCCTCTTTGTGGATTTCACATCCGCATTCAACACCATCAGGCTGCTGACTTTGGTTCAGAAACTGACCACTCTTGGACTGAGCTCTACCCTCTGTAACTGGGTCCTGGACTTTTTAACAGATCTGCAGTCTGTGAGGATCCATGACGTCTCCTCCTCCTCCATCCCCATCAGCACAGGCTCCGTGCTGAGCCCCCTCCTGTTCAGTCTGCTCACACACGGCTGCTCAGCG
Source organism: Nibea albiflora (assembly GCA_014281875.1). Taxonomy (NCBI): domain Eukaryota; kingdom Metazoa; phylum Chordata; class Actinopteri; family Sciaenidae; genus Nibea; species Nibea albiflora. The sequence continues at coordinate 4,583,693 of CM024791.1, read as the reverse complement.
AGACATCCGAGCTGTCTGATCGTGAAGTCCGGGGATAACACAGCTGTGGTTGGACGCATTGCTAACAACGATGAGTCCGACTACAGGCAAGAGGTGGAACACCTGGAGGGTTGGTGTAGAGGAAACTCTGCATCAACGTGAAGGAGACCAAGGAGATGATCGTGGACTTCAGAAGGGGGAGGCACCTCCCCCCTCCCCTGCACATTGGAGGGACAGCGGTTGAAGTGGTCTCCAGCTTCAGGTACCTGGGTGTATGGTTAGGAAGGCACAACACCTCCACTTCCACAGGAGGCTGAGGCACGTTGGACTTGGGAGCTCAGTCCTGACCATCTACAGATGTCTGGTGGAAAGCGTCATGTGCTCTTGCATCACCGTATAGCACACTAACTGCTCTGCAGCAGAGAAGAAGGCTCTGCAGAGGGTGCAGAAGGGCAGGGCCTACTGCATCATGAAGGACCCCACTCACCCCACACATGCTCTGTCTGTCCTTCTCCCCTCAGGCAGGAGGCTGAGGACCATTAAGAGCAGGACCACCAGACTGAGGAACAGCTTCTTCCCAGAAGCTGTGAGACTGTTGAACTCTGGAGGACCCCTGTAGCCCCTTACTGACTGCTTAATCAGTAGTGCTTTTGTGCTAACCCTTGGTGAAGTAATACATACTGAATAGTTACTAAGTAGTCCCTCATTACTGCATGATTATCTGACCAATATTTAATGATTTTGTTCCCTGAATATGAAAGTGATTTTAAGAATCTGAGAATTATGAATTCCTCATTAAAAAACTCACTATCCACTTGTTTTTTGTTTTTTTTTCCTACGATGATGCTTTACTTTGGGGGGCATTATCATTGAGTAATGAGGGACTAATTTCTTGGTATGATGTACCACTTTGCTTGGGGCACACAAAAAGAGTCACTAATGATTAAAGTTGCTAAGTAATCAACTAGCTAGTTCACTGAGAATGTTTGTATATCCAAAACCTGCTGTTCTCTTGCAACTGCACCATGACAGCAGCAAAAACCACAGACTACCAGACTACCCAGTGGATTCACAACCCACTCATCAAACATGTTCATATTGGATAACTTTGCATTAATTGTCAGTTTGAGGTGCAAACTCAAGCTGTACTGCATGAATTAACAACCTTCACACATTTTCCTTTGTGTGACACATGCCATAGATACAACACAGCTATTTCCTCCACATATTCTCCTTTTTGAATTGAATGCACTGGAATGATCACACAGGAGGTATTTCTCTGACAGTATTGTGTCATACTGTAGGTCTGCCTTTATTCATATTTCTATGGGTACAAAAAACATGTCTGGCATCTGGTCATTGCAAGCTTCGCTGGTGAGCATTGGATGAACTGTGAAGTCATGGGAAGTGGTGGCTTTTATGGATGTTACCTCACCACTGATAATTCGTCACGATGGGTGGCAACTGTTTGACAGGAGAAAGCAGAAGATGAATATCACATTAACTCCGTCAGTAAAATAAATAAATAAATGAAATTCAGGAAGGAAGTTCATATCTTTGACGGATGTTACATACTGAGTAAATTCGAAGTCTACCGTAAAACCACATCAACAGCAGTCCATCTAAATCCACTATGAATGTGCTGCTCTGCGAAGCTACTGTATGTCAAATGAACGCACCACTGCAGGACTGCAGAGTCATCACTGTGATACAGTCAGTCTGCTAAGTGAAGGAATTTTTGCCTCACCCTGTCTGACGCATCCAGAATATTACCACGAGTACCAGCTGGAAGCCTCATAAATCATCGGGGGGCCTTAAAGGACAAAGGGGATCACATGACATCAGGGCGCAGCAGATGCTAAAGGGTTCAACTTTAGTAACGATAAGAGCCTCCATTCAGAGAGCGGGGTTGTGGGAAGTAGATTATCGGCACAAGCGAGGTCAGGGGATGGGAGTATAATTAATACTGTATGAGTTAAACCTATGACATGCTTTCCTGCTACCCACCGCTATCAGATTTAAGTAGAAAAGACGGAGGAGAAAATGTGGATGGAGAGCAAAGCACTGTGGGTGGGTGCGAATGGAGGGGGGGTGGAAGGCCCATGCAAGGAATGAGGAAACGCTTCTCTCTCCCTTTTCAGAGCTCAGTATTGCTCTGTCTCTTCTTATTAGAAAGCTAATGCAACTGTCTGTTCTAATACTGGAGAGCAGCTTTTATTCTTTTTTTTTTTCTCCTTTGCAACCTTTTTCTATTCCGTTCAGCACTAATCTGTGCAGTGGCAGCAGATGATAAGACGGGGCACATTCGCTTACTCCCTGCGCTTTCTCTACAAGCTTTGTCTAGGCTCAAGCCATGCAGCCGTTTGTTTCAACAACTTTGCTGTAAAATGTGAGTGAAAAAAAAAAAAAGGTGAAAACTTTTTCCAGGTAAATTTTTCTGTAGAGCTTCTATAATACTTTAGAAGTTTTCTGTTGATATTGTCCTCGAAAATCTAAAGAAAGAAAAAAAAAAAAGCACGGACTTCTTTGTTTTAAGCACAAAGAAGCTCTAGTTTTAAGGCCTTTGAAGTGCACAAAGTGTTGGAGCTTATAGAGGTATTGTTCTTGGGGAGAGAGGATGAATTTTAGAGTGAATTTAAATCTTCAGGCTTAACTTTTACTGGCACTTGTATTGTAAAGATCAAACATGTCTTACTGGACCTTGAATGCAAACTAAGAACCCCCAGGCCAGAAAGAAGGAGAAAAAAAAGGGGGATTCATGAGGCCTTGTCTGTAGATAATTCTGATGTAATGCCGCTTCTTGTTCACTGGAATTGCAAAGCGCTGAGAAAAAGACAATTAGCTCTATGATTAATTCACATTGTGAGGACTTTCTAAGTTGCGCTTTGTAAGAACAGAAGCTGCATACCTAACATGTAAATGCCAGTTTCTCTTCACTGCACTGTTGTGCCTTTTCTTGAATGTTGAGGCACAGGCAATTATGGGGGACAAATGCGGCACCGTGGCTCATGATACAGAAGAAATAATGGAGTGATACGCAGACATCAGGGAGTTCACAGTAGCTAATTCACTGAGAAAATGTCTTATGTGGCAGTGTTTGGGAAACAAACCGCTGTTTCATTGTTGAATGTTAGAGATGTGGAGCACCCTGCACAGTTCAGTAATGATGCAGATGAGCAGAGTTCACTGTGTGTTGATATTCCTCCTAATGGGTATTAGGATTTACAGTTATCTGAGCAAAAATGTACAAGTTGTTTTGCCATATGATATTGGTCTTGATGTATGTTATTGTTGCTTCCAGCTGGATTCGGTGGCTCACATCAGAAATGATTCTACTTATTTTCAACATCGGCTTTCTTTTTTCCACATTGTCTCTCCAGCTATCATGAAAAAGGCAGCTGAAAACTCAAACTTCCTGTGTGGTGAAACATTTCACTGATTTGTTAAATGTTGGGTGAAAACCAAAGGTGTAAAAAAAAAAAAAAAAAGTAACTTTTCACACGTTTGCTATGTTGGAGTTCTTTCAGCATTTAACAAATGTGTGAGGTTTTTTAGTGCATTTATTGAATGTTGGGCGTATTTCAACATTTAGTAAATAGGGAGAAACATTTCACACTTTTCTTTAATGTTGGAAAACTGATCCAGCATGTAAAACCCTTTCAGGGATTTGTTAAATGTTGGGAGAGAGTTGTTAAATGAAATAATATTTCTTCTACCCATCTGTCCATAAGATAGATGTTTTAAGAATATACCAAAAAAAGAAAAAAAAAAAGGATAACACTTTAGTTTCAAAATTTGCAGAACAACAAATAATGTAAAACCCCGAGGGGGGCACAAACTTTTCACAGAACTATAAAAACAAACTCCACTAATGCCCTACCTTGTTGTTATGGTCATGTTTCATAAAGAAATCCATGAATTCAGAGCAAGGCTATAGAGCGCTGTACACAATCCCAAGAGAACCATTAGGTTGAGAAATAGAATGTTTGGGTTTGGATTCGGGTTATCCAAATTCATTCAACAATGACTTATTCCAGTCTTAATCATTGCTCCTTTTGGGGTGTACTTAAGTCGGTGTACACAAAGTGGGAAAAGTTAGAAATCAAGGTTACCAGATCCTTGATAATCGCTTATTCGTGAAAAATGCCCTCACTGGCTGTGAAAAGTAATTTGATCTGCAGCCAGAAAAAAGAAGTCCTCCATCACTATAACTTATTACAGAAACACAATATATTCTTTTTTTCTTTCTTACAAATCTATCAGTAGGAGCACCGTAAGGCATCATAATGATGAGGTAAATAAAATCAATTTTCAAAGCTGTCACCTGATATCACAGAACTTGTAACATTTATGGGGGCAGTCTGTGGCCACCCGACACATTAAAACTTGATGTCCTGTTGTGCGGGACATTGTGGTATCATGTGGTGCTCATAAAGAAACCGGCTTGCTGGAGTGGATACCCCAGTGTGTCATTTGGTACTCATCAGGTCTTCTCTTGCCCTGGTGGCATGATTAAACTTCGGGAGAGTCATCAGATTTGCCGGCACTTGGAGATTAAGCTGATCTCAGACAATCCCTCAAGCAGAGGCAACCCTTCACCATTGTAATTTTATGCTAATAGAGTAATATCTTTCACAATGTAGTAGGCAGCAATTCTAAATCTCTCGCTCTCTCTCAAACTCATTGCATCTTCTTTTTTTTCCCCATCACTAACTCTTTGTCCTCCTCTCTTTCCTCTCTCTCCACCCCTTCCTCCATCACATTACTTCAGTTAAAGAAATCCCAGAGACACTATTGAGTCAATCTAATCTTGTGTGTGGGACTGTGTGGTTCAACGTCCCAGCCTTTTGTAAACACATTACAGAGGATATACTGCATGGTTTTAAAGGATCACACAGAAGACTGTTAAGCATTGTTCCTCATCCCCTCATATTTTGTTTGTTTCCTCGTACATAGAAGCTTAGAATTGGCTGTGTTCCCCATAGAGTTCAAAAGTGCATCTTAAATGGCGCGTGTAGCTATTGTTGCTACTATTACATGTGCAAAACCCCAGATTGCACTCAATGACCACATGTTTTTACACATTTTTCTACATCTACCCAGGACGACCACAATGTGTACACGATAACTGTGCGCAGGTCTTTTTAGTTTATTATACATTGTATTTTAACATGCAACCCACTGGTTACAAGTTGGCAGCATCAATTAGAATTTTTTTTTTTTTTTTTTTTTTTAAGGCCTTTTTTGAGCTTTATTTGATAGAGACAGCTGAAGAGTGACAGGAATGTGGGGAGAGAGAGATGAGGAACGGCATACAGCAAAGGGCCGCAGGTCAGATTTGAAGCCTGGTCGGCTGCTGAGCCTTCGTACATGGGGCAGATGCTCTACCAACTGAGCTAATCGACGCCCCGCATCAATTAGAATTTAACAACATCGGAATGTAAAATGGGTTGAGTGCTGTGTTGTGGTTTGCTTTCGTTGCCAGGCTACAACCAGTCAAATCTGATGAGCCCAAAGCCACACAGCGCTGACGGAACCTTTTTAAGGTTAGGTTAGGTTAAAACCAAGAAAGAAAAAAAAGAAATGCACAGGTACTCCCGCCTTTCACATGAAAGTAGGACCTCTGCATGCTAATCTTCCACCTTCTTAATTGCATGTCATGAGGTTGACCAATATGAACTTGGATATTTGGACTATGGGTGGTAGGTGGGTGGTTGGTGCCAGCATATCATTATCATGGTATCATTATCATTATTACTCGTGCTATGCTCATAATCTCAGAACAGGGTGGTTTAGAGATCAAAACACTTTATATATCTTGGACTGCATTTCATTCTATTATATTGAGTAAAACGAATGTAATACAGATGCAGTCACCTCTCATGTAATGCAACATCCTGCCCAGGGAGCCAGAAGAGAGCAGGACTGGTGACTTCTGACTGAGGTGGTTGCCCATGCACACGGGTATTCCACCTCTCACTCGTCTGTTTCCGCCTCCTTAGTTTGTTTAGGTACACTTCAGCACATTTCCATAGATCAGCACTTATTATCACTTTAATTTTGCTCCCAAAAACAACCCATGACGAACCGTTTGACGTGACTGTAATGATGTCATTATTGTTGAAATGACAGAGAATGAAAATTAAGTGTGACAGATGAGGACCGGCGCAGCTTGGGGGAAAGAAGCGATGGTTGAAATATTTTGACTTCCCTCTGAACCACCTGTAGCATCAGCCAGATGGTGGAGTTGAAAGAGAGCGTGTGCGGGGAGGGACATCTCACTGATTATGTCCCTGCTCACTTGAGGGTGCATCTGGTGTATAAAGAGTCTGCTCATGCTGCCTCTCTCTACGAGCGGCAACCACTACATTTTTTTTTCTCCCTTTTTTTCGAATGTTTAATACGAAGCGCTGTGTTTGCGCGATGAATTAGGCATAATGAGGCACTGCACAAAGATGTCATGCAGCATACTAAGTTGCACAGTCGTCGTACAGTAAGAGATCTCATATGTAGAGCTTGTTATTTTTCTATTATGTTAATCTTTTGTTTTGTGGCAGGAAAACACCATTTGTGTTGACGCTGTGAGTGATATGCAATCGCTTTCCAGTTTGTTTATGTGTGTATTCTCTTTCACTGACTCAAGGCGGCCTGAATGAAATGCTATCTGAGGCTCCTATAGTCCCTATTTTCTTTAACTGAACAACCATATGTTTGAGAAATATCATCAGCGGGAAAGGAACACATTGAGTTTCAATGGTTTTTCTTGAGTTTAGAAACAGTGGGTGACAAAATAATCTCACTTCAAGGTCATTACTCGCTGTGCTTGAGCTTTGAACCATATGATATGATCTTTCATAATTTCCCTTGTTGTCATGGAAATTGAAGATGCTCAGAGAATCTGTCCATACAGTTTTTAAGGCACATAAAAAAATTTAAAAAAACTCTCTCATTATATGCTAAGATATTCTTGTTAAAGGTCCAGTGTGTAGGAATTAGTGGTAACTAGCAGTGACCTAGCATGACCTAGCAGCGTGTTTCTAAATCACGCTTGTGTACGTTTCACCACGATTTACTTTGAGATCAAAAGGAAAAAAAAAAATCCTATTTTTCTCAGATTTAAGACGCCTTCAGCAGATGAATGTAAAGACAACCTCCTAGTGTCAAACTGCGCATACATTATTCTGCACAGTGCAGGTCAAACATACAAGTCGAGTAACAATAAACAAATCAGATTTTTTTGGTGCTTCATGTTTGACCTTGTAATATCTGTTAACTGTTACATGCTGTGCAACAGGAAGCAAAAGTCGACTGTGTCGTATGGTGTCATTTCCACACGATTAAGGAATAAATGTGCTTGCTTAGTTTCTAAACATGTGAAGAACATATGTGCAGAAATGAATCATTTTCAAATTAGAGCTGAAATATTAACATGGTATATGAATGTGTTAGAGTGAAATGTCCCATTTACATATCTGATGGATGCTTTGGACCTATTGTAAAGAAAGCATACAACGTAGAGTTACCCCAGCGGTGGAATCAGAGCTCCCATAAGCTTTTATTAGCAATTTTTCAACCCAACCCCAGTTTTCCTTTGACAAAGACGACCCGTGTCTCCTGAGGAAGACCTGTGTTGGGTTGAAATCGCACTAATAAATGCTCAAGGGAGCTCCGATTCCAGTGGGTGGATACTTTTCCATGATTTCTTTGATATCTGTGCAGCGCGTATTGAGGCCTCGTGGATGTGCACGTCTATTCTAGCCTAGCATACTCCATAGCACAAATGAATCTGAGATAGACAGCTGCAATAACCCACAAAATAATCCAACATAAACATTGAGAATCATTTTCTCTCATGCAGGTCTAATCATTTGATTTCACAGACCCTGACTACACAAAATATTAACACATCTTGCTAACGTTGCCCTCCTTTTCCACCATGTCACCAGGCTTAAAAATGATTCCATCTACATCTCCCTTCAAGAGTGAAATGGGAGTGAAATCAATTAAAGATCATAACCTTCACCTTATCAGTCTATTTCATGGCAAGAGCATGTGGCTCTGATGCTCGCCGCTTTCTGTATATTTGAGGAGCAGCAATCTGACACCAGACATCAACACTCAAGCAGAATTTCTACGTTATTTCTGAGCTTAAGCAGTCCTAAAGCTTCAGTCGAACCGAGGCTCTAATTTGTGATGTGATGAAGACAGAAAAAACGTAGAGCTGCTCCATTGGCAGTGGAGCTCACTGGAGCAGTAGATAGGATTTGTGGACTCATAGAAATGATGTGTAGTATTTCACACCCAAATGAGCTTTATTATATTATAGAGGACATTGTCATCAATCAGAAAAATATCCATTTAGGCACCCAGAATGCAACTGTTTTTTTTTCCATTTAATGTATGTACAACAGGACTGTTTCTGTCCTGTCTATTGCTATCAGTCATCAGCTAAGTTAAAACATACCATGTGTTCTGTGACTGTTATTGGTTCAAAAAGAAATGACGTAATGACAAGGAACTTGCTATGTAATATAACCATCGTCTTGATCCTCTCACTTTCCCTGCCTCTTTTTTTTTTACAAGATTTTCCCGTCTCAACTTGCATTTTTGAACCCAGAGCTTTTGAGTCAATATCAGAGGGGACGGCGCGTGCTCTGATTTCGAGCCTTTTGATTTTGACTTGGCACACCGTTGAACTCTGGACGCTGTTAACATGAAACACTATCCTTCCTTCTCAGGCGTGCTGAGAGGTGAAGGTTACAGAGCTGCGGGAGCATGAAAGACCATTCAGTGGAGTACAGTATTGTGGCTGCTCTGCAGGCGTAAAATGTCTACTTCTGTTGGCCTTGGCAAGTGCTGTGCTATGCCTTAATTCTAACACTGAACCCGAGGCCTTACAGAGCTCACTAAGTGTTGTAGCTTTTGTGGAATTTAAGGGTAATACAATGCGGTCACTGCTGATACAATCCACTTTAAGAGGGTTGTTTCTCCTCAATCCAAATGTTTGTTTTCCACTTTAACACAAAACTACTCACTGTACTACTTCGTAATTGCTCTTCTCAAGTACAGTACCAGAAAAAAAAAATAGCAGGGTGGGAAAATCCTCATTAAAGAAGGAAAATGTCTCATATTCACAGAATCACAAGCTGTTTCTTCACTTCCTACTGTGAACAAGAGGCACCTTGGGTGGTGCGTGCAGTGAGAGTTCCTAACATCAGCAAATATATATAATACAGTTAGAAAAGTGAACATTATTAATGTCAAGCGCTGAAAGTATGTGAATTTAGTTTATAGTCAACAAAGTTTCATTAAGTCTTTAATGTATATTGTTTATGTGTGTTTAGGCCAGCACAATTGAATTTGCAAGACGAGCTCTGCTTCCAGGGTCATTTGTTTTTTTTTTACTCTGCAAGATGGGGAGAAAACTACACAATTCAGCTCACTTAGATTCATTTTTGAAATTAAAAATTAATAAGAAATAAATAATATTCTGTGACAAATCTCCTCGGGTGGAAGAAGCACAAATAAAAGTCCTGTGTAGTCAAGAATCTCTTTCACTGTTTTTGGCAAGTACAAATGAACGCGAATTAAGAGTAAGAGAGGAAAAAGGAGGGGGGAAAAAAAGTATTTTGTATTTTCTTTATCTGAAACATAAAACCATGAGGACTATAGAGGTTTTAAAAAAGAACTGCAAACAGTTTTTGAGGCAAAACTCATTTCAAAGCAAACACTTCCTCCGAACCTCGTAATGAAAGCTAACACAGGACACGGTTTACAATTGCAGGGGGAACAGTGCATGGTCAGCAGGATGCCATGCCACAGGAGTAAGTAATACTTCAACGTCTAACTCAAGTCCACTTTGACATATGGGTATGGATGGATGCAGCGGCTCAGTCTCTTGGCCTTTCGGTTATGGGTTGGCCTCTAACCACCGGGTCACCCTGCCATCCCGCGGGGATAAAAACCTCTTGACCGACCGGATGGTACAATTGTAACAGTCTGGAAATGAAACCATCTTAAGAGGATGAACAGGATTGAAGTGACAGGTGCACGGATCTATGCCACTTAAGGTTGCTCAGATTCCTTGAATGCACTGCAACAAACGTCACAGGCATTTCACTGTGCATGTCTGCGTATGTGTTGGTGTGTTTGTGCTGCATATTTAATGTTTCTTGAGAACAGAGTGCCCAGTTAACTCTTGGAGGTAATCTTTTGCCTTTAATAACATTAATTCATTTGTTGATTTTCCATAACTGTGAATCCTTATCAGGGTCATGGGGGGTGCTGCAGCCAATCCCAGGGCTCCCCGCTGACGTTGCACAAGAGGCGGGGTACACTCTGGATAGGTCGCCAGTTCATCACAAGGCTGACATATAGAGACAAACATCCATCCATCCATTTTCTGTAACCGCTTATCCTTAACAGGGTCTCAGGGGGGTTGGAGCCAATCCCAACTGACATTTGGCGAGTGGTAGCATACACCCGGACAAGTCACCAGTTCATCACAGGGCTGACATATAGAGACAAACAACCATTCACACTTTCACATCGATGGGCAATTTAGAGTCAATACACCTGCATGTCTTTGGACTTTGCACCCATACAGGGAGAAGATGCAAAGTGATAAATGACTTAGCATGAATGGCTGTTTGTCTCGATGTGCCCTGTGATGAACTGTTAACTTGTCCAGGGTGTAACCCGCCTCTTGCCCAAATTCAGCTGGGATAAGCTCCAGCCCCATCGTGACCCTGATGAGGATAAGCAGTTACAAATAATGAATGGATGGATGATAAAGGACTTTCCGTGGCGGCACGGTGCTGCAGTGATTAGCACTGTCACAGCAAGAAGGTTTCTGGTCTACGTGTGGAGTTTGCATGTTCTCCCCGTCTCCGTGTGGATTCTCTCCGGCAGAGAGAGTGGGTTCCGTCCCTCCCACAGTCCAAAGACATGCAGGTTAATTTGTGGCTCTAAAGGTGTGAATATGAGTGTGAATGGATGTTTGTCTTTCTCTCAGCCCTGCGATGAACTGGAGAGTTGTCCAGGGTGTACCCAGCCTCTTCTGCGACGTCAGCTGGGAGCCCTGAGATAGGCTCCAGCACCCCCATGACCCTGATGAGGATAAGTGGTTACAGAAAATGGATGGATGGATGAAAATGACTTTTTTCTTTCATATAAAATCCCATGGCAAGTCAAATGTGAGTCCACATGTATGGAATTTTGATAACCACTTTGCCTGTGTTGCCTTCATTAAATAGTCAATCAGAAAACACATCTGCACTAAACAATGTATATATAACAAACTATAACAAAGCTTTTATCTCTGTAATTCTGCAGTGATCAGGTTCTTACCACCATTTAAATTCAACACTGACAAATGTACCATAAACGTTCTTCAATAAAGACCAGAGTCAACAGATTAACCAACAGAACGAAGAAGCAACATTTAATTAAATGCTGCGCTTCTTCCTAATGAGTTATCGCCTTTTACGTGCAATAAAAAAATAAAAAATTTAAAAAAGTACAGCAAGGCAATTTAAAGTCGTAATAAATTAAACTTGAGCTTTAACTAGAAGCAATTCATCCTGTGGATTAAACAAGCAGGGGAGCTCCTGAGGGACAAACCTATTCTTGAATGTGGAGTGTAACATTTCCAGAAAATCCAATGCTAACAGTATCTGCATGTTGAATATCAATGAATCTACAGTATGAATGACTTACATTTTGGATGCATGAGTTGCTTTGTGCCCCACTAAAGAGCATAAGACATAAAAGGAGGCTGGACTTTAAACCAAAGAATAAAAAGCCTCTCTATATAGTTGAACGAGAGAGGAGCCCTGAAATGTAGAGCCCATTAGACTGCTTTGCTTTACACTTCCAATTCCAATAAGATTTCCCTTGACCCTTCTTCACTTATTTTCCAACAGAACCATTATAGATGAAACATAATATCTGCCCTTTTCCCAGTAGTACCTCTTTTGAAAACCATTATCAGACTAAAAAATCATGTAGAAATTCCATGAGCAAAAAAAGGTCAAATGAGAGATCGAGGAAATGAAGGGAACCAGCGGGTATGAGAGGCAAAGTCTGTGTTTTAAATGCAAACTGAAGAATAACCCTGCAGCAAAACTCAAAGCACAGAGTTGGTACCTGTAGTCCCAAGGTGACCGACAGGTCTTTTAATGTACAGACAAAAACAAAAATGAATCAGTTAAGTTACTAATCTATTCGGACACTTTTAATGGTCGGTTTCATCTAGTAATATCTGCAAAGACGAGCCAAAATCAGCCTTTTAGTTTAGTAAATGAAACACAGAGATGCTTATCATCTATAAACTCTTAATTAACAAGTAATTTATTTGGCAAAAACAAAAGAAATATGATCAAATAAAAAAAAATAATAATAAAATAAGTTTTGCCCTTTTTGGGTCTAGACAAAGGAGGTGGAATAATAATGGTTATGACTCATGCTGACTATTACTCATAGTGCTTCCCTTCAGAGGATATAGTCATGATTATACTTAATGGACCTGCGTTAGTGTTAAAATGAATATGGAAACCAGTGATTGAAACCCATGTTTGCGTCACAGGTATATGTCAAGGGTGCAAACGCTATCATGGTACACGGTGCACGTCTTACATGGTTTATGCAAGAGATGTATTTTTGCTTATGATCTACTGATACTAAATATTTTAGCTGGCACATTCAAAGATCATGGCTCATATATGCTGAGTAACCGCTGTAATGTTATTCATGCAATTCATCCAAAGCAGTCTTCAACATCTTGAGGAAGAAAATACAACAACTGTCAGGTTGTGATTAAGATTCTCTACCCAAAAAGTGTGAAACAGTCCTCTCTTTATCTGATGTCTGATAAGGTCTACCCATCAGCCAGTGACAAAACTCATGAAATGGTAAATGCACCTCCTGCAGGCCACCAAACTTCTGTGGAATCTGTCTGCAGCATCACTACGAGTATCTGACCATTATTTCCCAACAGTCTCGCCAATTATTGTGTTGATGCTCAGCAACATTAAGACCTCTGTGCCTCTGTCTTGACTGCGGCCATTTATTTCATTTACAGTGCAATTGCCAAAAAAAAAAAAAAAAAGTTCTAAAGATTTATATCAGCAGTTCCCAGCGTGAAGCCCGGCCGCTGTCACTGCCAGCCTCTCTGTGTGAGCCTTGGCAGGGTGCACACTGCTACAGTATTTGCCTCCTCTAATGCATGTGGACTTGCTTTTCACCTGACAGTGGAGTTTCACTGGGAGAGGGCTTCACATGTGGAGGTTCCTGCTATCTCCCTGCACCATTTATCTCTATTTTGAGTCACGGAAGAGTGAACAGTTTATACAAGTCTATTCTGAATCATCATATCTGCCTCACTTTTGGAACTCCCTGCCTGACCATCTCAGGCTGCAGCCAAATCTGTATAATCTTTGAAACTACATTTTAAAATCCATGTTTATATGAAACCACTAGTTTTATTGTTGCTGTGATGTGAATGTGAATGTTGTCTTTTATAATTACTCATCACTATAATATTTGAGTTGGCATGATGCTAGTTGTAATATAAATACAAAATAATTTCAACAATCCACTTTACATTTTAAATCTGTCCACAATGAAAGCACTGCTCTTATTGACCAGAGACTGTACATTATTTTACTATAACTGCATGCATTATGATAGCCTGATCCTCAATATAAATTATTTTAATACTTGCAGCTTTAGGAGACATAGTTTCAAGTGCAATAGTCCATTAAAATACAATCAAAAAAACTCAAAAAGATCAATTTCAAAAGCAATGCTTTTTTTGTGATTTGAAATTGTAGATTATTTCAACATGGTTTTATTTTTGTAGCTTTTATCCTGGCTCTATTTGATATGATAACATTGAACTAACTTTGGCGTTTCATAGCAGATTTATAATACTACAAAAAATAGGTCTGGCCAACAAATTCAAACTATTGCTCAAACACTGGTGAAACGTCCTTAAAAAGAGAAAAAGGCCGGTTGTAAGACAGTTGAAAACCAACCTGTCTGCTCATCAGTTTAAAAAACGAATTCCTGGTTTTAACTTGACTTACAGCTGTAGTTGTGCACACAGTGGTGGACAAATAACAAAGAATGAAAACTAACAGCACCACGCTTTAAATCATAATGTTACACATTGTTGCTATGAAATCATTCTGATGCTAAACTGACCTATACTCAGGTCATGGTGTGTTTCTGTACTATGAAACTTTACACTCAACATGTTGTCACCAGTGAGAGGTACGTAATGTTACAGAATCCTAAGTAATGCGATCTCAAAGAAATAAAAAACACAGCTGCCGTTGATGTAAATCTATCCACATGTTGTTGATTGTTGCAGGTGGTAAACATCAGGCTGATAGAAAGACATCACGATTGATTTGCTGATTTTAGTTTATGTTTATGTATTAATGATATGAACCTGCAGAGTAACCACTCACTGAATTTGTCAGTTATGTTATGCCTCTGAATCATACTGGGATTGAAGTAGCAGAAGTACTAACCGGCCCCTTCATTAGGCACACCTGTTCAACTGCTTGTTAACACGAATTTCTAATCAGCCAGTCACACGGCAGCAACTCAATGCATTTAGGCATGTGGACATGGTCAAGACGATCTGCTGCAGTTCAAACCGAGCATCAGCATGGGGAAGAAAGGTGATTTAAGTGACTTTGAACAGTTTGCACAGGCTCACCAGAAATGGACAATAGAAGATTGGAAAAACGTTGCCTGGTCTGACGAGTTTCGATTTCTGCTGCGACATTCAGATGGTAGGGTCAGAATTTGGAGTCGACAACATGAAAGCATGGATCCATCCTGCCTTGTATCAACAGTTCAGGCTTCTGCTGGTGGTGGTGGTGTAATGGTGTGGGGGATATCTTCTTGGCACACTTTGGGCCGCTTAGTACCAACTGAGCATCGTTGCAACGCCACAGCCTACCTGAGTATTGTTGCTGACCATGTCCATCCCTTTATGACCACAGTGTACACATCTTCTGATGGCTGCTTCCAGCAGGACAGCGCGCCATGTCATAAAGCTTGAATCATCTCAGACTGGTTTCTCAAACAAATGGCCTCCACAGTCACCAGATCTCAATCCAATAGAGCACCTTTGGGATGTGGTGGAATGGGAGATTCACATCATGGATGTGCAGCAACTGCGTGATGCTATCATGTCAATATGGACCAAACTCTCTGAGGAAGGTTTCCAGTACCTTGTTGAATCTATGTCACAAAGGATTAAGGCAGTTCTGAAGGCAAAAGGGGGTCCAGCCCGGTACTATCAAGGTGTACCTAATAAAGTGGCCGGTGTCTGTATGTTCTAAGTGTTGTAAGTAATAAGGGAAGCCTTTGGCCAAACAATGTATGATTGATTGAGATATAAAGACAAAAATCAAAGATGTACATATTATTCTTGAGTAATATAGTGAGTAATGAGTATAATGCCGTTCTAATAACAGAAACCAAAAGCAAAAGAAAACAGCAGATCAACAGTCAAATGAAACAGTTTAGCACTGTATTGGCAGAAGCTATTATTACATGATTGAGCTCTTGACTTCTACATTCAAGAGTTCATAACTGCCTTTCCCTTTATTCAACAACACAGACAAGCTCTATTTAGAGCTCCTTAACATCCCCAGGTTTTCCGCTGGGAAAATAGGAGCATCACCACACTGAGAGAGAAAGAGAATAACCAATCAGTCAACTCCCAGGCATCTGTCCAGCCTCAGCTTAATTGAGATGGGTTTCAATGACAGAGCATTAGGTTGCCTTGACATCTTTGCTTGGTGGTAATTGTGTGTTGTTTGCCAGGCGTGCTGCAAGCTAGTCACGTAATTTCTGGCCACAGTCATCCTCCCCACAACCATAATAGTACACTGACCTATGATGAATTATCACATAAACCATTGGTCATGTCTGTGCAAATCAGTCTAGTTTAGAAATTGAATTTGTGAGTCTGGTGGTCTGGGACATGGGGAAGTCTGCACCATGTTTAACTGCATTAGGTATGTGTGCCTATTAAAGTTTAATGGTCATGGAAGCTATTATGGTCCTATGCTTCTTTTAGTCTGCTATTATTGTGTACATGTGTCACCCCATGGTGCCCTGCAGCCAAATGTTCCAAAGGAACACATTAAGGGGACATTAGAGAGTGTGTGTTTGCCAGGTGCTGTTCTTCAAATGTCTTTTTGTCCATTTGTCTTGCCATCATAAAACATGCAACACAGTAACTGATTCTCATTGTTTCATTGGCTTCAGCACAGTGGTTGCTTATCTCACGCCAGATGCTAATACTAAGAACAAAGGCTTATTGTTACTGCAGTCATAATCACTGTAATTTTTCTACTTAATATGCAAACACATTTGCATCTATGTGACAGGTACTGGGCTTTCTTGGGTATCAAAGCTAAACCCACGTAAAAGTACAATTTTAACAACACCCACTATGCTTTCTTTCCTCTGAAGTCAACCCAAACTTCTTTCCAAACCTGTATTATTTCTGAACAAAATCATAACAGAGTGTGAAATTAACCTGAGGCCCTTACTGTCTGTGTTCTGGGACTGAGCAGGCATTTGAGGGCACTGGTGCATTCTGAATGGCTACATGCTGGGCCCGTGCCATCTCTGAGGATTACATGAATTAGAATAAGGTTTGCTGAAGATACTCTGAACACAAGAAAAATTCACACAATGCAAGTTTTTGCTGAGCGGGTGTGTTTCAGTCCAGAGTGGATGAGATGGATGCCAAACAGTTAGGAGAAAGACAAATGAGATGTTAAACGACACGAACATCTGAAGCGACGCTGACCTTAAAAAAGCTAATCAAGGCCAAACAGTGAGTAGAAACTTGGTTTCATTGTGAGATAGAAGGTGATAATTCTACTTAAAACAGAACTGAGCACTGCACTTATAATCTCTTAAAGGAATATTGAAGACATTTTCAGAAAAAGTTGAAGACTCCTACAGTAGGCTATATCTTTGGAGTTCTTGCTGGTTGCCTTGACTACAAGTTTTCATTTAGTTACCCTTGACCTGGCTTACTGTTTCCAACTTTGTTGCCAGTCTTTATGCTGAGCTAAGCTAAGTGGCTGATGTAGCTGGAACTTCATATTTGATGGAGACACATGAGGGAGGTGTCAATCTTCCCCAAATGTTGATCCATTGCTTTAATATGACCCTTGAATTGATGTGTCATCCAGTGCACAATATCTGTATTTATGGCAAATGAAGTAATGATTTACAAAGCAAACATATCATGATGGCCCCCTGATCTACCAGCATCCTGATCATCATAGTTGGAAACACATTGGACACTGATTTTCACTATATAAACGACACCTTTCGGCTCTTTTCGTCTTCAATCTGCACCTCCCCTGTTCTTGTCATGGCCTCAGTGTCGATTAATGACACTTGCATAGAAGAACTCGCTGAAAAAGTAAAATTGATTGCTACTCTGACAAGGGTAGGAAATGTTTTCAGATGTCTGAACAGAGCTTGAGTTCGTACCTCACCAACCATAAGTGATTTCACTTACTCTGTCTCGGTGAAATTTGAGATGGATGCGATGGGGATGTGTGTACACTTTAGGAAAATAGATAACATTTCCTATCCAACACATGCAAAAAAAAGGAACCTGTCACTGCTAACTTTGTGGGCAAGCTATCTTACTGCTCTACAGAAATAGGGAGAAAAAAAAAAAAAACAGACAGAGAGCAGAAGGCTTGGGGGCTGATAAGGACTGCCACTGGTATTGTAGCCAAGCTAATTAGCCAAAAGGAAATTGGGCTCCAGTCCATATCTGTTAGCTCCAGAGAAGCCAATCTCCCAGGGACCCCTCAAGGTGAACAGCCGTGGTACTGGCTGCCTGACATTGACAACCATGATAGCCAAGTGGGTTGAAGTGAAATTTGGAGACAAATGAAGTATCCTTTTTTTTCCCCCTATAGCTAGTGTGCCGGGAAGCTAGTTTCTCCCGGTTCTAGTCATTTACAATTTCACTCTGAAGCCAAACCACTGCTAGCATCATTAGAGTGCAACCATATGGACATGCAGCATGTGGCTGCACTTTCTCAGAAACAACACAATCATGTTTTCTTTGCACATGTGGTTCAGGCAATTTATATTCATTATTGATGAGAAAAAGTTCTATTATTCACAAAATGTTATGACACAACAAAGCAGCAAACAAGCTCAGACGACATGAACAGAATAAACACAATTTCTGGTGGGAAGGTTTTGATTTATTCCTACCATTATAATATATTTAATTTAGAGCAGTTTATTTTCATGTAGGTGGAACTAAAAAGAATGAAAGAAATGCTAATTTTGTGAGTGAGACAAAGACCCGAGGGTCTTTTAAAAACACAACAAAAATAAATGTCTGTATTATGCTCACAAATCGTGACACAATTGGACATCAGTAACAGATAATGGGACTCTGGGCGCTTCAGTACACCAGGGGGGAGCTTTTCTTGCAAAATATGGGCTGCAAATTTACAAATCTCAACAGCAAAGAAGAAAAAAAGAAGGAATCAATATAGCTTGATCAACAAGCCTTTCAACTCCCTGCAGACATACTGTAGTCATTTTTGTGTCACGGGTTAGAAAATATTGTGCTTTTTGTTTTTCTAAAGAAGAGAAATGGTAGCAGCGCTTTGTAGTTGGGTGCACCTCCGTGTAAGGTCCTGAACCAGCTTGCAGAGCTCTTTCCCTTCCAGCCATTCAGCTAAATTTGGACTGTGGCAGAGGCATTGTGGAACAGCTGTAACTCAGTACTTCTTGGCAGACAAACCGCTAGAAGTGCTTGTTAAACGAATTCATTTAAGGGAGAGGCAGCTTAAGATGCACAAGACGGATCAGTCCTTGTTTTCTAAACCCCACCAAACAGCGGAATATAAATGCTGCTTCTCCACTGGAAAATCCAATATGTTGGGAGCCATACAGCCCAACGCTCTATTCATGAACTAGTGAGCATGTATCATTTCCAGACATCAAAGCGCTGACATTTTAATGTGTCATGTTTAATATTTCTTTCTGCCCCCAATTGTAGGTTTCTGTAAGGGTAACAATGTGTGCAAGTGCTGGTTACAGAATGTGTGGTCAAAAATAATAAGGTATTAACCTGAAAGGAACTGAGTCTAAGAAAGGAAGGTTGGAGATGTAAACATAGACAAAGTAATTGGATTGTGACAAGTGAGCTGTGGTAATTTCAAGAATTGCATAGCTCTTTTTATATTCCTTGTGTTATTTCCCAGCAGCACAGTCTAATAGACAGGACATCATTACCAGTCATGGATGGCCAATTCATGCTTTACTGCACCTGCAGACACCCACAAACAAATGGAACAAATGGGCCGGTTCAATACTTTATTAGCTGTATTATTCATTTGTAGTGCAGCCTTTAAAGGGGAATTCTTGTGAATGAGTCAGTGAAATATTACTTGTTTGTTCGAGTGTGAAGTGCTCTGTGTCTAATGTGGATTTTAAGTAGATTTTTCAAATGATTTCCTTTGGTCCTGTAGACGTTTATTTGCTCCACAATCATACAGCATTGCTTTACTTTCATGAGTACTTTCATTCAACATCTAAAAATACCAACAGAGTAAAAGTGCATCCAGCAAGAATCAAACACTTGTTACACCGTGTTATTATCCTTCAATAAGAAGTATTACTTTGCCTTTCCGCCTGACAAGTGAGAAAATGCCTCTGCAAAATCTTACTTTGTATATAAGGCTGCAGAGACATAGTGAAGCATTTCGTAGCCCTCTGCAAGCATGCGGCAGAAAGAATAATGAGAACATGTGAAGGTGGGGGTGTATTCAGTAGAGCCCGAGCTCTTGTCTCCTCCAGGAGATGGAGCCAGTTTGCCAACACTCCCCGTGTTTCATATGAAATCGGCATGCTGTCAAATGCTTATAGGGATCACAGACATCTATTCTATTTCTATTATGAGATCCCTTAGTTGCAATTTAGCCACGGAAGCAAGCAAGCAGCCGGAATTTAAAATCACTACACACTAAAGGTTTTTGTTGAATAATTGCTATCTCTGTCTTCTGCTGCACACGAGGTCCTAATGTCTCTTTAGCTGTACGTATTCTTACAATCCTAGTTGCACATTTGTGTCTCCTGGAAAGGCTGTAACTAAGATATTACAAATAGTGAGTGAACCTCCCCCAACACACTCATCAGCAGCTTTAGGAAAAACACCACCATTTGGTGGACCAGATTTCTATTTGGTCCAGACTGAAATTTCTAAAATAAACTCAATTAAATCAGATGAAATTTGGTACAGACATGTTTCCCACAGTGACTTTGATAATCCCCTGACTTTTTCCTCTCACACCCCTAACCCTGAAACCCTGAAAACAATTATGGACGGATCGCCATTAAATCTGTTTCGCGCACTCATTTCCTCTGCAGGACGAATTGTGATCACTTTGTCGATCATCTTATTTTATTGTCTGGCGTGTCGACATCAGCGTTTTGCTCAAAGGACCCTTGAGCTTTGCGCTGGCACGGCTGTAGAGTCTGAATCTTGTTCTTATCCAGTTTACTGGATGATTTCTGTACATGTTCAAACATGGAAGAAATCGCCTCTTCTGAGCTCACAGTGCCAGCAATGATAAAAACAAAGGACATGCAGTCTAAGCTGGAATAATAACCACCAAGTTTGCAAGTGAGTAAAACAAACTCCCCTCAGAGTGTTAAATCCCCCATCAAGGACATGACCTCTGTGGTAGCGACTGCCCTGCCTCCTGGAAAATGTCCACATGATTTCTACAGAGCTAAACCAAATAATCTATGCTTTGTTTATGTAGGCCTGCGTGGTACTAGATTTCATTTTCACATTTGTATGGCTGGCTGTGTGTTTAAGTTGGTGTTCATCTTTTATTTTTCTTGCTGCCTTTTTGATGTCTGGCAACGTCCAATTACGTTACGCAGCTGTCACAAAATTGGATGACTCCATGTTGAAGATAACATGAAGCATGACGCCACTTTCTGCTGGGCCATCCATGATCAACATCTTCCTCTGATCATTTTACCCAATTACATTTCAATCAAGGAAAGCACGTGTAGGGCATAGCTGAAAATTGTTACTGATTTGCATAATTCTCTTTATTGAGATTGCATCACCCTAGAGCACAAACAAACTAAGCTTACTAAACGACATAGCCAGAGCTGAGGTACTTCTCAAACTACTACAGAAGAGATCAACTGGGAGCGGATTTTCAAAATCTTTTAAAGAAGCACGCTCAGTTCAAACCACCTGGGAACAGTTATTCTTAGTAGACCAACCCTGACTGAGAAAGCTGAAGCATGCACAGAATTCACCATTTGGTTAAAAGGGGCCAACGGCATCAGAAGACACAAAAGGCGAAGACTATTCCACGTCACTGCACAACATTTCATGGGAAATATACCTTCAATTTCAGATGAGGGACTCTCCCCTCAGTCTCTTTGTTTCTTCCCCCCTGCTTGTTAAAAATTTAAACAAGCCTGACAATGCCTGAAAAGCTCAACCTACCATGAAAGGACAGGAAACACACAAGAGGAATTTGAAAGAAGCAACCCAGAGATAAATTGAGATGGGGGGAAAAAAAAGTACAAAGTGGCTACACATTATCTGTGTGTAGTGTGTGTTTTTGTCTATGTGCAAGAGAGCAAGAGAGCCGCAGATGTGTGTATATATAAAGAAAGAGAGAAGGCGAAAAGAGATACTTCACCTACTGAACTTTCCAATACTAGACGACTCAGTAAAATCAAAGTCTATGTACGCTACAGTCATGCACACTCTGATTGAAAACATTTCAGATGTCTTTGTTTATTGATCCGAAAATCCTATTTCACAATTTGATAAGCATCCAGTCAAACTGAGCAAATACAATATGCACTGGGTCAAAACACCTCCGGTCACTTCTCCAACCTGTGAGCATTGAAATAAATATAGATGATTCTGGAAATTCATCAAGTGAGCCTGCACTGGGATCAGTTGCACTGTATCTAAGGCTATGCTTGTTAAAAATCTCTGCTATTTCCATTCGTCTACTCCTAGTGGAAGACGTTTATGTAAAACCACAGTAACACACACTACTTTTCTTTACGTTGGATTCCCACCCTTGCAAAGCACTAACGTTGCAGGTTTTTTCATTTTATTTATAAAGAAAAAAATAACTATTGTAAATGAGCATTACAAGAACAAACCCTTAAGAAAACTATCCTGATAGAAATTGTGTACTGTATATGTCATTTAAAGAAATTACTCAAATGATCCTGGCTAAGACATTTGTTCACCTGTTGTCAAGCCATGAACACATCAGAAAAAAAATAAATAAATAAATAAAAATAGATCAGAAAATAGATTCCAAATTCTTTGTTGGCTTCCATAGTTAATAAGTGTGAACACAGCATGGTTTCTATAAATGCAATTTCTATCTGATATAGCACAAAATGCTAAATCGTCTACACCCTTTCAATGGTTTTCTGGGTAATGAATAAAATGTAAGATGTTTAGTTCATCATATGATATAATGATTTCGGATGATGCTCACATCCCGTGTTAAACAGCACACGCACACTGCACAATGGGAACAGGGTTGAACCTCGTGCCTTAACATTCACTCTAACTGTAAATTATTCACTCTCACTGTCTAAAGTTGGTTTGTTGTTTTTTAAACATGTAAATGTCATCGCTCTACACAAGCTACGCACTCTTTACACTGTCAGATCAACCTACCTCATGCATAAAGCAACCTGCTACATAAATCATATTTGCTTCAGTATAATTTGTACTGCTGTCTAACTGTACTCATCTTAGCTGTATCTATGCCTATATCTGTGTTTGTACACCAAGAGCAACGTAAAGCCCGAGTCTCCCTTATGTGCCGTCCTTTAACACTGCGTGGGGTCCTTGAAAGTGTGAAATGTCATTTGTCACTATGACACCAATGTCGTCTAAGTAACCCCTGCACATTTACTGTACAAGGCAATAACAATGGGATTGATTCCAATATTATATATCTGATCCCTGGTGGGTTCAAGAGATGTAAATGCCTGACCTAATTTTTGGTAATTCCCTCCAAAGTTCATGATCCAGTCTGCTTTTGTATTGATCATGTTGACTATGACCCTGATCAATCAGGGGCACCTTCCCTTCTCCTGGTGTATTGATCACTATTGTGTAGCAAACCCATGATGTAAGGGATTCTGTGATGAAATGAAACAGTGCACTTTTGACAGCGTGTTGAATCTCAGCCTGCATTGACTCCCTCTTGTAGGGGGAGTGTTACTGTTTTTAAATTGGCTCCCTGGAATCAATTAAAAATCTCTGCTTACTTTTTAGCTTGCGGGGATAAATGAAAGCTGCATCACGATCCTGTTAGTGCTACTTTGTCTCTGACTGATTTTTTTTTTTTTATATATATTAGATTACATTTTAAAGTAAGGATGTCTGAGTGTGTATACTTTAGTGATCACAGCATTTTCCGTGGCTGAGTTGCTTTTAAGGTCAGACAGTAATAGCACTGATGCAGCAAACTAATGGCAAAAATTAGCCATGAGAAAAGAAAGAAAAAAATAGTCTGATTAGAGAAGGCGCAGCGTTTGTTCTCCACATTGTCTGTGTTCGTCTCAGCGCCTGTGGTGGCTGCAGGATGTCAGTTACCTTTCCTTCAGGCTGGATACGGTCTCAAAGTCGACAGCTCATCAGGATGAATGACAAGTGTTCGGGCATGAACTTACCCCACTGACGTTTGGGGGTTTGAAAGGGTAGCTTTCCATTTTTCTGCCTGAAGGCAAAAAGTTGCATATTGTAGCTTTAAATTTCATTTTTACATTATCATTAAGGTGTTAAGGAGTTTTGTGCCCTCTGGGACCTCGAGGCCTATTTAAAACTCATTGCACCCATTTAGAAATTCATGGTCAATTAGAAACGTGTTCTCAAATCTCTAAGCAACAATGACAGATTGTGTTCTCTTTCATCCAGCTGCATCGATGTCCTTTATGTTACCAGTATATGCAGGATATGAACACCTACACAGTTTAATCCTATCCTATCCTCACAGATGGTTTTGGGAAAACCTCTATTTTCTCTCTGATCTTCAGAGACGATGCAGAGGTGGGATGAACAAAAGTATCTCAACAAAAAAAAAAGCTACGGTTGTTGTTCATGTGTGCCCGAGTTTGAGACTTTTCTCGTGTTTGATGTTTGCCTTTGTAAAAACATGACATGTAGGTCAAGTGCAGACAGAACATAGAGCAGTTTCTGCTGATTTGAAAAGATCTTCACATGGCATGTACTTGACATAAAAGCACAACCTCTGAATTTTGGTGTTGGAGCCCTTCACAATTTATTATCAAAGGAAATGCTGAGCCTTCACAGAATGGGTCTTAATAATACAAAGACAAACTCTATCTATGGTTTGTTTGTTGTATTTGAGTATAAAAACAAGAGGAAAGCAGCATTGTGAATATACATCTATTGATATGTGTAGGTGTATAACATAACTCTAGATTTTACCCTAAAGCACAGTCCTAGCTCTTAAACAAATGGGTAACATTTTGGAAGTTCAATGTTTAAGCCCTGACTCGTTGTCTAGCATCCTGTCTTACTGAAGTGCTGCCAAGACTCACATGACCTTCATTATCTAAAATCCTGTCTTCACTCCAAAAGCAACATTCTCTCCATATTTAATCAAAAGACAGTGCCCCTTTTGAATGTTTTCATGTTTCCAAACAAGGAATCACAAGGATTCTGTGTGAATGACTGCTGTGCAGGCAGATCTACAGTGATGAAAATTAATTGTGATTATAAAAAACAGAATACTTGCTTGCATAAATATTCCTTCAACAGATCAGGGCAAATATTTGTTGCTAGGCACTACAAAAGGCCTCTGCTTTTCAGTCTTTTTTAAAACTTAAATTAATTTTTTTTCATCCTTAATAAAGTGATACATTTTAATACAACACTTTCGGTTGTGTATGTGTGTTGTAATTCAGTAACCGCTAATAAAATGCAGGCATAATATGCTGAAGTTCCAGATTATCATGTGTCCATGATCACAGTGCAGTATAGAAATGTCCATGGAAACACTGACTGGGTTGTTAGCCCAATAGAGTTCTCCTAGCAGCAGACTCAGTTAGAAAGAATACGAAATCATCTCACATCGACCCTTCACAGAAACTTTTACGATACAAGAAAAGTCACGAGAATGAGAGCGCGGATGACAAACCCCTCACTTCGTTTCAATTAAATATCTGTAGCAGACAATGAGTTCTCAGGCTGCGTTTCGCTTTCAAGCTAAAGGCATTAACTGAATGAAAGAATCCATGGTTACCGCTGAACTCCACAGCCTTGAAGCCCTTTGACTGAACCTCACTGAATAAGACTTCGAAGAAGTCCAATCATTTAAAAATGTGCAAAATGAGCATATTGATTTTCATATCAAGAGATTCTCTATCCACTCTTATACAGTCCCATGATTATTGGGACCACAGCAAAAACATCTAATTTCAGTTGTAGAATTACATCCTCTCAAACCTATAATTACAATAATCTCCTGAGGGCAGAAATATGTTTTCTCCCAAACCATTAACCTTGGGCACCTACGCCGCTGCTGTTGTATTTTACCTTTATTTATCAAGGTTAATTGTTTTTCCTGACAACACATGCTCTTTATCAGCACTGCTGTACATCCATGCATCAAACATACTATCAGCACAACCTTTACTCTTTTATGTTACCTCTTCAACCATCAGCTCCTACCTGTATGTGATATACTGTAGCCAGTAATGGAAAAAAAAAATAGATTCTTTACCTTTTCAACCGGGGCTCTATTTTACCATGTTTGTCTGAGTGATAATGGGGACAGCATTTAAAAACGGTCTATGAAACGGCCTGACATCAAACCTGAAAGTGCCCATTGACCTGAAAATCTGAAATCACTGGTTAGATCAGTAAAGTGGCAGATTTTGAGTTTCATCAGCTGCTGTGAAGTTGGGGGAAAAAAAGTCTTTTGCTCAAACTAGATTGCCAGTTTTCTATAGCCTGCTTTGAAGTGCTCTCTCTCTCTCCAGTACATTATTTCTGCATGTTTCCACTATTTTGGCTCCTTCCCGTTTGGGGACAAATTCATAGAGAACACTGTCAGGCTCTTCAACTTCAACAGTGAAGGGGAGAATTAATCTTTAGCTGGAGTGAGCAGATCGGCGGGCGACAAAGCAGCACAGCCATTAGGGCTGTGGAGGAGGCCAAATGCACTTGTGGTCGTAGATCGACGCAAATGACTGCGCCAGGGGGACAACAATTCCCCTCTGCTGGAGCTTCTGCTAGATGATCATTAGTGTGTTGGGTTTGATTGATATGGCACATTTCCGATGGCAGGTGGACGACTCATCTCAACATGGCAGTCCCCGGTGATTAATCTCATTTTAAGATGCATCTGGAGGAGTGGAGTCATTCTAGATCGGCTGGTGTAAATTAAAGTGTATAATAATGCAGCAGTGTTGTGTGAACTACACGAGGTTGGCTAAACTGGAATGTCGCCATTGCGCCATCATTCAAATCAGCTGCCAGGGTGCATTCTGGGTGCTGATGAATGTATACGAAGTGGCACAAAACAAGTGTCAGATTAATAATTCAGCGCACCATTGTGACACAGAAGTGTACAGTGCGACGTGCAGGTACAAACAACACTCCAGGAATGATTCATCATGGCTCTCAACTGCAACGACCCTCCAAATACTTAGCATGGATTGATTAAAAGCGCTTGGTCACCCATTTTGAAACCTAACTTTTCAAGTACATGCGGTAGTAATGAAGTAGACTTACTCAAGCACTGTGCAGTGCTAATTTGAGGGACTTGTACTTTGAGCTCATCCATATTATGCAACTTCATTCTTCTACTCCATTACATCTCAATAGCAAATGTTGTAGTGTTTACTCCACATTTGTCTGACAGCTTCAGTTAGTAGTAAACTTTCAGATTTTACTAAAACGTAGTAATCTAGAGTTTTTCAGATACACCTAAGAATTCAGTGTTCCTTTATGCTTTCAGAAAATGTTGATACTTCAGCTAACCAAAACACCATTAGAGTAGCTGGAAATGCATTGTCAGAAAGATGATGTTTTTCATGAGTGTATGAATAGTTGACTCTTTTAAGGTGTGTGGCTCTCAATAGACAGCAGCACTGCATATACTCTATATATTGTTGTAGATTAAACCACCAAACAGAACACAAAGGGCGTAGCAAAACCGTCAGCGACTACAGCAGTAAAATGCACAGTAGCTCTATCAGCAGTAAACATTAGTGCATATAAAACCAAACCTATTTTACATGTAATGGTGAAGTTCAGTGCCAAGGCTGGAGGTAGCGCGATGGAGAGGTGTGGAGATCTGGCTTTTAATTACACATCTTGGATTTTCATCTCAGGCTAGTCAGCGGTGACATTTAACCATGAGCATAATAACAATGTTTATTGTTAGGTGTTGATTCATGTTGTGACTGCACGGTGTAATTCATTATATGTGACTGATGTGTTCCTGTCTGTTTGCATTGTATTCCTGCACCGATGTCTCAGGTTCTATCTCACAGTCGGCTGTCACTTTTTCTTTATTTAACCATGATTACATTTCCATTGCATTTAACAACTGGTTAGAATTTTATATTGCACAAAACCATTCATTCATCTGCCTATATCAGTTTACATTCCATTTCTGTATTTTACTAAATCAAAATGGATTTATGTAAATGTAACTTTGTGATTTTGCTTTGTTCTGTGAGCTCGGATGTTTAAAAGCAACAATCTGGTGTTATTCTTCATTTTCTTTTTTGTCAACAAATCCCATGAAAAGATCAACAATGTAGTAGTCTCTTAATACTCTCTCAATTTCATGCCCCAATCTGTTGTGTTCCTCCATATATTCCTTCTACGGCTGGGCAATGTAGTTTTTATTAAATACAAATCTTCAGGTTCAAGTTTATTGGGATTGTTTTGTGCATTGGAAGCAATAAAATAAAAAAGTGTTCTGGCTACCATCTTGGATACACATGAATAGATAGGCTTACTCACAAATGCACACAAATACACTATACATGCACACCGACACAGACTCAACCACGTTCATACAGTTAGGTAACATGCAGTAGTTGTCTTACTGTCTGAGGGGGGGAAAACTGTCCCTGAGTTCAGTTGTGACTGCTTTTATGCTACTGTTCGGTAAAAGTGTGATAAGTGATGTTGTAGTTGAGTCCTTGATTATACCCTGTAAAATGGCACAGATCTCCTCCTATAGATTGCTTGTGTAACCACCCTGTTAAGCTGCTTCCAATCTTTTTAAGTGTTACCAAAGCATGGTGGTATGTCTGCTGCAGGAGCACTTTCAGTAGTGCAGCTGGAAGAAAAAAACATGAAGCTATCTGAGGGCATGTCAAACCTCTTAAGTCACAGAGGAAGTGACACCTTTAGTCGCTGGTGTCGGTTCGACAATAGATCTGTACTTTACCCTCAAAAGTTAAGCAGTAGTGGTAGACATTGCACTTTCTGAGATCAATAATAATTCCTTTGGTTTTATCTGCATTGAGTGACAGGCTTTTTCTTCTACATCACATGGACAGCTCTCTCACCTCTATCCCTTAGGCTTCTTCATCATTGTCGTGGATGACACCTGTCACTGTTGTCCTAAAACTTTAACAGTTTTGTTGTTATGAGATTTAGAGACACAGTCATAAGTGAAGTATAGAGTTGAGGACAAATGCAGCACCCCTGTGGAATACCTGTGTTCAGAGTAATAATGAAATAGTTGACTGTCTGCCAGATAGACAACTCTGCATCCAAACACAGGTGGAATGACCCAGGCCCGGTTTTAAAGGCATGATTGTTTTGAATGCCAAACTTAAAAGGTCCAGTGTGTAACATTTAAAGATATCTATTGACAGAAATGGAATGTTATATTCAGAACTATGTTTTCATCAGTCTCTAATCACAAGTTTCACGGCCACTATAGGTTTTCCTTCACACCTGAACCGAGAGGGAGAGGTGACAGGTTTTCGGTTAGTTGTAATCTCTAACTTCAACACTAGATACCACTGAATTCTATACACTGGACCTTTAAGTCGACAAAGAGTAGCCTAACATAGGTATCCCTCCCCCTCGAGCTGTTCAACAATATTGCATAAAGCATGGGAGACTGCATCTTCAACTGACCCAGTTGATCAATAAGCAAAGGACGCAGGTATATTATCACATGCCTTGACTAGCCTGATAATTACTGATATAGGAGCCTCTAGTGGCTTAGATATGTTTTTAGTGCAGAGGAAGATGCTACACCAGGCCTTGGATATGAAGACAATGTTAGACTTGTTAGCGGATTTGTTGTTGGTTTTGTCATTAAATAAAATCTCTTCAGTACCCATTCTGTGGAGATAGTACAAACTGTTACATTTATTGTAGTTGCCTGTCATGGCTTGTCTTGGTAGACAATGCCAATGTGGCCAACACACTATCATACCCACGTTTTTTGCGGTGGCTGATTCAAATAATGAGAATAAAGAGTTCCTTTTGTTACTTTAACAGCGTGTCTGAACAAAAACAGCGTGGAGTTGAACGTTCTCACCCTGTCTGCGTAGGTTTCCTCTGGGTGCTTCAGCTTCCTCCCACAGACCACAGACATGCAGGTTAGCTGAATTGGAAACTAAATTGCCTGTAGGTGTGAATGTGAGTGTGAATTTGCTCATATGTGTTAGCCCTGTGATAGACTGGTGACTAGTCCAGGGTCTACTCACCCAATTCATAATGGAATAGACTCCAGTCCCCAGGGACCCTGAACGGGAAGAGCAGTTTGGAACAGTCTGATTTTTAGAACAGCTGTTATCAGCAAATTTCTTTTCTGGGCCATAATTGAAAATGGAAGGTATTTAAGCTGCTGGTTATGTTATAAACTTGGCAGAACTTGGTTTAATAAGGAAAGCAGATGTCTTATTAAAGACTGATGTCCTTATGTTCAAGTTTAAAAGAGGACGAGTATACCACGAGGGGTTTCATTTACTGCATTAAGGTAAACATTTTTAGTTTCGAGTCGTGTCATGGTAATGTTTGAACATATGTCAGTGAATCTTACATCCTCACAGAGGGACAGTTTGCTTTCAACTGCTTCCAATTTCAGGACATTTGCTGTGCAGCTTGTTTTGTTTCCCTTTGGTGTTCTGGTTTTGGTTTTGCATTGGCTTAAGACCTCATTGATTTTGTATTAGCATTGGAAGGGTATGTGAATGGGGATTAAGGGGCTAACTCGTTTGATTAAAAAAAAAAAAAAAAAAAAAAAGAGCTTAAACTAAAAGTGGCAAATTCGACTGCCTGTCTTGTCAGTTATTCATGGCTGGAGTCCAACGATAGTTGAGTTACAGTATAGCGGTCCTGACCCTTCACTGCATGTGGTGGAGTACTGTGGTGATTCTGCTTGCTGTTTCAGCCCGAGTAATTCAGTACTAATCTGCAGTTTGCTTCCTTCTTTTTTTGTCAATAAGCGTGTCAATAGAATCACCCCCGCTGAGTTAAACTGGGCATCTCCATACTTACTTACAAGCTTATCAGTGCCAACAAACTGCCTGCTTCTCAAGTAATTGAGTAGGTCCTGTATACCCAGCCTCAGGTGGTGAAAACACTGGTCCAAAGCTTAGAGAGTCTAAAGCTTTTTTTTTCCTGCGTAACTCTTCCTGCTTTTAACATAGAAAGCCTGTTTTGCATCTAAATATGCAGTACCCGATATAAGTGCCCGAGCAGGGACAAGCCATTTCTCACATGCATAGTGGAAGGTGCACGGAATAATTATATGTTGTTGTGATCTTAAATACGTTGCAAGTCGGTTGAGAAAGGTCTGTTCACTTTGTTCATTTTCTAAGATGTTTACATTTCTAGAGATGTTTTCAATTTATTAACAAATCAGTTTGTTGTCTTTGCCGGCACTAATACTTGGTTGTTTTTTTAGGCTCTTGTACATATTTAACAGGTGATTTAAAAGGTTAGGCTGTCTTGATTTGTAGGTGGCTGGGAGTCCATATTGATGATGGTAACCTGATGTCCATTAATGAGAACAAAAGGATGCACACTCTGTTCAACACAGCCCTTAGGGAAACTAGGGCCTGGAAAAAGCCAAGCGACTCCCGTGTTAATGTGCTTCCTCTGCATCTCGAGACAACTAACAGAGCTGGAGAGAGGCCATGCCATCTGTGCCCACATTGCAGGTGTGCAAGTGAGAGGACTTTAAAATTATGTGATTTTGATAAGGAACTCCAGATTAAATCATTTATTGCACTGTAGACTTAATCGTCTAAATTATTTTTGCCACTTTAATACATATATAAGAATACCCCTTCTGCTTAAAACTAGCTTGCATGCATCTCCTTGATTTTAAAAGGTCAGTTTAAAGCCGGGACATTGGCAGACTTACCTGTACATGGTCATTCCTAGAAAAAAAAATAGAAAAACTGTTGTTATCCATGCTACAAAAGTGGTTGATGTAACGTGAATTACAATGTCCATCTGCTCCAATAAATAAGGAAGCACCTTTTTCAGACTAAAAAAACAAGCTTATGCCTAAAGTTAACCGTAACCCTGAACCCATGAAGGAACAGGGCCACTGCAGCTACACGCAAGACAGTAAAACAAGAATTACTGGTGCCTGAATTCTCACTGCAGACTGACACAACTCAACCCAACCTTTTCCCTCTAATGTTGTTAGCATGTTCTCCACTTTAACTGCTTCAGAAAACCTCAAAGTGCTGTTGAGGGAATGCTGCATGGTGGGAGGTCTCCTACTTTAATGAGATCAACTCAATTATCAACACATGGAGTGACGGTTCCTGGAGAACCAAAGGTCACACTGAGTGATGTGCACAAGCACAACCCCAGCCCTCACGTAGGTAGTAGGGGAGGTTGTATGTGTGTGCGTGTGTGTGTGTGTGACAGAGAGAGAGCGAGTGAAAGCAACAGAGAGACGGACAAAGTATTAAATGTGTCACTTTGATTTAACCTTTAAAATGTTCTATTCCAAAGCGATTAGCTCAATTCGAATGCATGGGGTCAATGCAAAATTGAATGAAGTGGATTTAATGTGTTAAATGGAAAGCAGGCACATCAGAGGAACACTGGAATGCAAAAATAAATAAATAATTTTAAAAAATGACCACTTGAAATGGCACGGCATCTTTGCAATGCAGACCACTGAAAACCGTTCACTCTGGATAGAGGAGATAGATGACTGAGCAGGCAGATGAGTGGATGAGGTGGTGCAGAGGAGAGGAATTCACTAACAATAGAGCATGAGGTGTGTCCCAAATGCATTCTAATTTGAAGCACTGTTCACACTGAAAAAAAAAAATGAAAGTGAAGTATACACAAACCAGACTGCACAGTAATAACACACTGATTTCCTTGCATCTTTCTAAAGCTTATTTGACAGTGACAGTCAAAACAGCTTTTACAGCTCCCTTATATCTCATGTACTGTCTTGTTATTATGATGATGTCTAAAAGGTTTTGTTTGTCCACTAACTGCTACTAACTACTGTAGTGTCGTACACACTGCACAGACTGTCTTTCCTGACCTGCGTGTTGTCAACAATTGCATCCAATGTGGTAGAATCAAAAATAACCTTCTCCATGTTTCACCTGTTTCCACCTAGCAGCACCGACATCATTCCTCTTTCGCTTCACCGTGTGTACAGTTGTGCACAGATGAGTGCCCTGTGCTCCTGTTGGTCACACAACATGTTGTGGAATTTATCACAGGAGGCAAAAGACGGCAAAGCAATCTGACAAGATCGTCTTTCTGTAAGGACATCGTTAGACGTCCCAAATGTGGCATCGGTTGCTGTCCACTGTGATACACAACACGGGATAAAATGATCAATTGTCATGCCCGACACCCTACGTCTATCTGGGTCAGGCTATTATCAGGTTGATGCCATGTACTCTGAACCAGGCAACGGAGACAATGATACAGATACTGACAAATAGGTATGTACTGGCTCAGTCGGAGAAACAGATATGACCACTGACCAAGACGCCATCTACACACAACAAGCAGCATTAAAAACAGAAGGTGGTTTGAGCAAGTGCCAACCTCCTATGCTGAAAAATGAAGGCAACTTGCCAAAAACTACAGTTCCTTGAATGGCACCTTGAGGCTGTCTCTGAAAGAGAGTCAGTCCTCGTGTTAGAATGGCAAACTTTACAGATGAAATAAACTAAACACCAAAAAGAGTTCTGGTCACTAATTTCCCTGTTCATAACATATAACTCTCCTCTTGCCTTTCTTTGGATTAGCCAGGAGTTAGACGGAGTCAGGCATGCCCAAGATGATGATGATGGCTGGAGCCACCACACTGATCTTCACAATGACTCTTATGGATGATGTCACAGAGACTACACGCCTGTTTTATCCAGTCTGTTGGTTTCAGATTGACTCTAGCCATATGTTGAAAAGGTATAAATGCATTTATGTCTCCAAGATAGTACTCCGAGTGAAAATATGTCAGTGAGATGTGTGTTGAATTACCCATTACAGAGTCTGTCCCCTGTGGTAATGGCATCAGAGGTAATATTGAAATTACGCTGTAATTAGCCATCTCATTAACGTGTCAGGAAGAAATCGGCTCCAGCAATTTCAACCCACACGGTCAAGTTGTTGTAGTGGTTGGCTGATCCCTGATTCGAGATGAGCAGAACTCATCTGTGTGTTTGTTTAGTTTATGGATAGTCGTTAGCTAACGGTTATTGTTAGAACTAAACTTCTAAAGTGCAGAAGATAATCTTCTTCAAGAACCCCTCAAGCAGTTGTCGAACAGCTTCATGTTGCACTGAAATCACCCTCTGCACTGGAGTGGGGCTCACACTGATTTGCATATAGCCAGGGAAATCAGTTTAATAATCTGGCTAATAGAGACATGTCATATCATATCGTATGCGGTATGTGTCAAAGTCTGAACAAAAGTATATTAAATTGCATCTGGCTTTCATATTCATATGAGACAGTAGGAATGACAAGTGTAAATGTGACAAGAGAAACAGATCCAGGCACTGACAGAGCAACAAGAATGTGGATGGAAGGATGAATATGGTGACTGAAATAAAAAAATAATAATATTTTATAATAATAAAATAAAAAATGTAATGAGCTGCTGTGTCTCAACAATGGACATCTTCTTTTCATCATCATCTTCATTTCTGGAGCTCAACTAAAAGTTGTTATTATTGTTAATTTGCACGATTGCATTATAATATTGTAAGGTGACCGTTTATTGTAGCCACATACACAGTAATTTACTTCTTGATATATCTTTATTTAAATCTCAGTTTTCTTGTATTAATTGCTCATTTGTACAGCAAGCACTCTGCTCTCATTGAAAAGAAAGCCATGCCCGTTTAGGTTCTCCTCTGGGTTTACATAAAAAAACAAATAGCTTGGTGAAAATGGCAAAGTGTGACAATAACACTGTACAAAATGACTGTGTGCGGCATACTCGTTTGCAGAACAGTGGTGCTTGTTCATTTTGATCCACATGATGTGTGTGTGCGTCCCTTGATTGAAAGTGGGCACATTTAGATGTCCAGCTGTGGATTTGATTTAAGTTCACACATGCAGAGCGCCAAAAGTGGTGTGTGACAAACATCGTTTCCAAATGAAAACATCATCATATTTATTCATAATGAAGAATGGTCATTTTGTGTATTGTGAAGATGCCTGACTTGCCAGCTGAGACGTTTGGATGTTTTCTTCTTTGCGTGTAATTACTTCACAGCACACAACAACTCTTCACATGGAAAAATCATATTCAGATCTGTTTACATGGCACAGATTTCTTTAAGCTACCACAGTGCTGTAGACATGATGAAAACATGTTCAGGGGTCCGTTTCACAAAGGAGGGTCAGTCAAACCAGAGAGAGAGGGGTAACTCTAACCTGTTTCACAAAGAGAGGTAACGTAACCTCGCGGTTAGTTGCCGTAGTAACAGACTCCGTGACTCTAACCTGGTCGGGAGCAGGTTTTCCTGAAGAAACCTCGAGTTTCTCTCTGTCTCCGCCCACTTTCAGAGCCAAACACTCCTTTTGATTTCTTCATTCCTGCGCTGTCAGAACTCGCCGGCTGACTCGCCGATTTAAATCATCCTCTAATTCCAGTAGGCAACGTTTGGTGTTAACTTTTTTCCATGAACATGGCGTGCCCTTTTGACCGCGATCCCGTGGATGAATGTGCAGCAATCCTGCGCAGGGAATTAAATATCTGTCGGGAGAGAGCCCTCCCGGACAATTTTCTTTTTGAGCGGTACCGTTTTACTTCGCAGTCCATCATTTACGTACACAACCTCATCCGTCCGCACATTTCAAACATCACCAGTCACAGTCATGCCCTCACATCGCAGCAGATGTTATGTGCGGCGCTTTTTTTGCCAATGGCAGTTTTTGTACAATGTCGGAGATGCTGAGCACTTGAGCAAGGCAACTGTATGCAGGGCGATCAGAAGAGTCTGCCTCAACCTGAAAACGCTATTACCCACATTTGCCATCTTCCCTGGACACAAACCTGTCAGGGCCATCAAGGAAGAGTTGGATCCTTTAATATCAGGCTGTATTATGACATTGTGCTGCCACCTCAGACTTGGATTAGTAATTTTTATTTGTTGTAGGATTTCCCAGTGTGATTGGCTGCATAGATGGCACGCACATCCCCATCATGGCTCCCTCACATAATGAGGCTGATTATGTGAAAGTCCATTCACAGCATTAATGTGCAGGTACATGTAGACTAAGAAGTTTCACAGTGTTAAGCACTTCCTCATAGTTTAACTAATATCTGTCATTCTCTGCACTGTCAAGATCATATGTGATGCTGCACACATCATCTCCAATGTGGAGGCCAAGTGGCCTGGGTCTGTTCATGACTCAAGGATATACCGCGAGTCAAACCTGAGTGCCAGACTGCAGCGTGCTGAGAAACCTGAAGGTTTGCAGTAGAATTCCCTTGTCTCCCTCCTTTACAACACCCCACTCTACATCACAGGAGAGTTTGACGGCCTGCTGCTGGGTGACAGGGGTTACCCATGCCAACCAAGGCTGCTGACCCCTTACCCTGACCCTGAGCCAGGCCCCCAGCAAAACTTTAACCCTACTCACAGCAGGACGAGAGCCCAGGTGGAGATGACCATAGGCCTGCTGAAAGCCCGTTTCCAGTGCCTACGTCACCTCAGGGTGACCCCTGAGAGGGCCTGCGATATTATTGTGGCATCGGTTGTTCTTCATAATATCGCCA
The DNA here is from genome assembly GCA_014281875.1 of Nibea albiflora. NCBI lineage: Eukaryota > Metazoa > Chordata > Actinopteri > Sciaenidae > Nibea > Nibea albiflora. The sequence continues at coordinate 4,547,376 of CM024791.1, read as the reverse complement.
CTATTAGAGGAGAGCAACACCCCGTCCTACAAATTGATGACCCTGATGAAGACCCCGTCCACCTGCCAGCTATGCAGGACGGCAGAGCAGTCAGACACTTTTGAGTTTAAAGCACCACCACGAGTAAAAACATGACGCACATTTCAGTTAGTTTATTAGGCTTCATTGTTTAACACAATATAAATTAGAAGACAATTTTGAGCGTTAAAAGAGCATTATGTTAGGGATCAAAGAAGTTCAGAGTCAAGCAGCCACATAATTTATTTTATAATGTAAAAGGTGGTCAAAATGAGGCGCCCCCATGAGATGATGCAGATGTCTCACCTGTTTGAACAATGTTTTTATATTTCATCTTAAATTGCTGCGAAGTGCGCTTCTCCCATGCTGGATTTCACCTACATAAAATAAATTAATAGGCTCCATTCATGCAATTTGCCCAACAATAGTCATTGTGATTGCAAAATATTACATTTAAACTTACGCATTGACCCGAGCAGCAATGCTCTCCCAACCCCTCTCCCTCTCTTTAGCAGCTGCTGCAGTGTTGCACTTCTTTCTTAAGACATGCTCAAAATCTCCATATGTAGTCATCCATTGATGTTGGCTTTATATGTCTGTGGTGCACATGTTTAACTCCAGGTGAAACTACTCTGAGTTGATCAAACTAACCCAAATCAGCTGTTGTGAAACCGAAAACTCAGAATTTCCTATCTCAGAGTAGATCAACTCAGAGTTAAGGATTTGACTCAGAGTTTGTTGAACCTTCTTTGTGAAACGGACCCCAGGTACATAATAAACCTGAAGACAGAATGCAATTATCTACCTGAATGATCAAATCACGTAGAAAAAGAAAAAAATATGTTGCCTTTATTCCTGGCATCAGAACTAGCACGTAATAGTACTTCACTGTCACTCTGTGTCCTCTCTTCTATGGAAATGTCACAGTTGTGTGAATAACATTGACTGATACATTGTCTCTTTGTAGTACTGTTTGGCAGAATGGTGAGGTCTGCAAAATTGCACTTACTCAATCCATTTTAAATAAAGACATATATACAGTACATATGCAAACCTCCAATGACAGCTATTGAAAAGTGTCTACCATTACAATTATTGTAAAACTGACATCACATCACATTGAAATCATTATTTCGCTTATACATTGTCTAATAATTCTTATTTGAATGTTTGAAATGGCAGATAATTCAAATAAGCTTTGAGCAAGGAATCTTTCGACTTTAATGCTGCCTTTTGGACTACTAAGTAAATATATGTTTTCAAGTGTCATGGACCAAATGTGCCCAACCCACATGGACTCAAAAGATTACACACATCACAAACAAAGGTGATAACAATTTTAAGATATAACACCCAGAAAACAGTGCATGTCGATTTTTTACGTCACAAATCATCTGCTTGTAAACCCTAATCTAAAATAGGACAAACACAAGAATTATATAGCTATGTATATGTTTTATATAACCAAGGTTTAAGTTTAGCCTTATTGAGGACAGCATAGTCTGATAAGATTTGAATTCTTTGTCCCCAAATATTTATTATGCTCAGTGTATGATAGAGGCGTTATGCCTAAACAAAATTTAAACTTAGTCTGTGTTTTACCTTTGTTTAGCTGCAGTCTCCATTTACTATAACAACAGTACACAATATTCAACACACGCTGAAGATCAGTTCCAGTCTCTGCCGATAGGACAATATCATCTGCATATAGAAAAATACCAACTGTAGAGTCACCCAGTCTAACGCCTACAGCCGCTTGCTTTATTTTTAGTGCTAGATTTATGCCAAACAGCATGGAGGGAGTATGTCCCCCATGCTTAACACCAAATGTTGCTGGAAATCAGCCTGTTCGATAATCATTGATCTACACACGCAACTGGGTTTTGATAAAGAGATTTTAAAGTATTATAAAATGTACCATCCATACCATGTTAGTAATTTAAAGCGAAGAAGGTCGTGATTTATGTAATCAAAAGCTTACTAAAAATTGATCTCCCTTCTTGTACTAACTATGTTAGAACATATGTGGTTAATGCAAACTCATTCATTTGAAAACCATTTTGTTTGTCTATCAAGAGACCAGATGTTTACGAATAACAGTGCAATCGCTCAGCAGGAATACGAGACTAAAGCATGCTGTTCTAGTGAGAGCCTTCCTCTTTTTTTAAATGTTCAGCACAATAAGTCTGTGTTTCTCAGCATGTACATCGATGCAGTACTATCTAATACTACTCACAGGACCAGTATTTAGTTTGAAACAGGCACAACCCTGATGACAGATCTGCACCACAGGCTTTAATTCATCAGTCAGAGCAGAACAGTACCTGCTTAATTTGAATCAATGATCTTGGTGTGGAGAATATACTCGTACAAAATGTATAAACCTTCCCAATATTGATTAGCAAAATGTGTGTTTCCCTTTTAATTCAACACATTGATCCACGACCAAAGGATTTCACAGGTTTACAGGTAAAAATAAAAGAGCATAGCTCACTCTTCATCCTAATTTATGTCTCTCTTTCTACTGTGTTGTTTAACACCAAACACACCTACCATAAGCAGGTTTTAAGTAAAGTGTTTTCCCATCAGCGAAATATTCATGGCAGCGTCAGGCAGTCGGTGGGCAATCTTGGGACCCAACCAATATCATCTGATAACCACTAGAAGCCAGTGTTTCTGGGCATCCAGAAAATTGATTACAGATGTTCGGGCCAAGACTTCTGATTGGCAACTCGATACGTAGGAATAAAGAGAAAGTAATGACACCTAGCAGTGATCAAAGGGTTGCGATGTACACTCAAAATGGGTTACTTTTTAATCAAGGATGTTAGTTTTGTTTAAACTCTGTGTCTACGACTGTGGGAGGGTTTGCAAGTGGAGATCCAAAACTTTATTGTCATTTCTAGGACACATTGATAACAGTGATGCCAAACTTTGGACATCTTTGCTCTTCACTACCACTTCAATATATATACATATAGTTTTTACCAGAAAATGCTATTACTCACTGACTGTAGTCTCTTTTCCTTTTACCTTTGTGCAATGTGAAGGACTAACTTCTTTTTCTGAATCTGAATATACTCTCTGCAGATTTCAGTAGTAGAGTCTTTAGAATTGATTTGAGAGTTTTCTTTTCAACCTACAATTTCTTTTTTTTTTTTCCTGCATCACCATTTTCAAAATATATTGTAGATCACACATACCCTCCGTAACTAATATTTGCATAATGGTTTAGAGTTCACGCTCCATGAGGGTTTTCCACTTATTGAAGATCTTCATCTTAATTGAGGTCATGCCATATACATTTCCTTGAGTCAAGCGAGGGTTTGTTCCTGCAGCTTTTCCAGGTTCTATAGAAAATCTGCTCAGGGACAGCCTCAGTGGACACCAAAAACAAGACTCACCTTCATTTCAAGTGTTTTATTTTATTTTTGCTTCTTGGGTTCTCAATGTATTTTATGAGCTTCTGTGTGTTAATACATAATCTATCTAAAGGATCACGTCAAAGTCATTTTCAATAAAACATTAAGATCTCCTAAGTCTAAGGTAAAATATTACTGTCCATAACAATTTTAACACTGTGTACTGAGACTTAATTTATGAGTAAGTGAGTTGCTGAGTCTGAAAGTCTGGGTGATGTTATATTTACAGTTAGATTTTTTTATGTGTTGATTGGCTATTGATGAAACGACCTTGAACGTGGATGCAGTGGGACATGGCTGGAGATGTAGGCCAGTAAAGGCATCTGGAGGCAGATGAATAAATCTTTCACGCTCTTTAGGAAGCATGTGGTTTTCATTTTTTGTTTACTAATACATGGAAGGGCCAATGTACTGTATACCTGTTTACTATTCACTTTTCACCAAGGACTTTTGTACATGTAATGCAGTTACTTGCACATGCTCGCTCGAGAATGATGATTCTGCATATTATTTTCCATGGATAGTGAGCCTTCTGGGATTTGCTCTGCATTCATTTCCAGAGATGTATTTTTTTGTTCCTTTGTATCATTCGGACTCTCATTTAAACTTATTTAACCCACTGCTATTTTTATAGCTGTTCACTCTCACACACGAGCTGTTTTTCTAACTATGTATTACAGAAGACGTGTACATTATGTTTTCTGTTGTTTGGCTTTAACCTTAGCTCTTTTTCTTATTTAATAAATGTGCATGATTTGCACCTCCTTACAGTCTCAGTGAACCCCACAGATGTGACTAATATTACTTTTGCTTTAGATCACGTTAGTAGTATAATAAAGGAGAGATGAGTCAGAGGAAACGGAACAGTTGTTAAGAATGTATCATCTGCTCAGGGTAAAAATCACCTTGCATTAGAGGCTGACACAAAGTGTCACTTTAAATTTCCATTCTGTTTGTATTTGGGGTCAGACATTTATCATTATTCATGAATGTTCCACATAGTTGTTATGTAACTCATTTCTAAGCATGAATGGATAACTGGGTTTCAAGTCAAAGTTTTATCCCATCTGTAAAATAGTCATTTAAAAAATATTCCAAGGCGAGAATATTCCAAGTTCTCGCCAAGTCATTTAGACAGTTCTGAAACCATTTTCTAATGTAATTCGGTCTCTGAAAGCAATAATTATTTTCAATTAATTACGGTTTCAGCACCAAAAGCTTTGGGACTGTACATTAGTCTGTCAGTTTCCAGAGTGTGTGGTCTTTGGTTTCCCTTATTAAGCCTGTTAGATTTAAATTGCTGCACATGTGAAGGCTTTTCAGAAAGTAATGACATAATGAAACCTTTCACCTCGGACTGATGGGAGAAGAGAATCCTGAATGTGGCGTAAACTTGATTTGATTGGCGGTTTAATTGAAGATCACCTAATTGGGTCCAGCTGCCTGTGTGTGCCAATATGAGGGAGCATTCTAAAAAATAAACACAGTACACACCCTGATCTTTTCCCTTTGTCTATTTTACAAAGTTTTACTTAAACCACTTCTGGAGTCAGGATCATTCCAGCCAAAATTAAATTCAAAAATATTGAAAACTACTAATAATCAGGAAACAGAAATTACCTTCAGTTTATCAGTATGTGCATCACTCAGGAAGAGACGTCAATAATAAGGCCCTGCTCAGCACCCTGAGAAAGATGCATGCCCTGACTGACCAATCAGGCAGTTGCATGCCCTTTAAATTTTCATACATACATGCTCTACCCTCTAATAGATTTTGCCGTTAGTTGTAACCAGAGGTGAAGGCCATGAGGAATGCGCAGTATTCCTAGCTGGATCTGAATACACAATAAGTGCAGGGGGGGAAAAAAAGGAAAGGTTATTAGACAAGTGAGCATCACCCATCTCAGGCACCAGCTGTCCAACCACTCACCTGTGCCTAAAACCCAACTGGAATTTTCTGTAGGTTTCCATCTTATTTACTGTATATGTCATGTGATCTCGTTGCAAGGACATTCATTTACTGTTAAACAACAAAACATCTCTCCTGCTTTTTCTCAAGTCGAAATATTTGTTACATTTTGTTTTTAGCACAGTCGGACACGCCTCTGTTTGGTTATGCAAGCCTCATAATGCATAGTTTGACAATGTACAAGCACACGACACGACCATGCCCACTGATTTTTTTGGAGAACAAGAAGAACAGGGAATAAAATCCCATGTGCACCTCCCGGGGAGCAATCTCTGTGATGCTTTCTTCCTCAGGAGAGAGGGCTATTTCGTCTAGTGCCTCCATCCAAGCATGGTTGGGTACAGCCGTGTGGAAGACAACCTACGAGGGGGGGGGGGTTGACAGCTGAATTTGAGTGCATATCCTCTCCTCTGTGTCCTGTCTGGCCAAGGGGAAAGAGGAGCACAGACCTCTAGCCATACAAAGTGACGCTCTGAAAGTGGGTGCATAGTGGGGTTAGGAGTTTAAAGCTCTATGGGGCCACCTGTCGTCTTCCTCACACAGAGGAGGGAGTCACATGAAGGTCCTGGTGAAAAGGGTCAATGCAATAGGGAAAGAGACACTCCACTTATCTCTCTCTCTCTCTCTCTGAAACCAGTGGAGATGAGGAAGTCACTGTCATCGAACAATAATCTCACACGGTTTCCATTGCAGGAATCCGTCAGGGACAAAGAATTATGCTAACCCTGTCCAGCTGGGTGCTGATTTGCACAGCACACATTGTTCTTTTACAACTGATGGCAAAGGCCTGAGACATCCTAAAGACCCCAGCTACACTGGTAAAATTTAAGAGCGAAATCAATTCTTTTAAATGGAATCACTGCAATCAACAGATGTAAAGTACATTTGCTCTGTGCTTTCACAAGATGTCCTGACATTGTCCAACGTGGAAGAAGCTATCATATTAGCTGCATCATACCATGGAATAATAATCAATTTCATATACTGCTGCTCTGACAGATGTGATGTAGGAATTTTAGGAGTGAATGGCATGAATAAGTTCCCTTGAATAGAATGTATTAACTTAATGTCTGGTTATTGAAAGAAGGTGCAAGTAGCCACTAAGTCACCACACACTCAAAAAATATCTATATATATAAAAAATTAATATTAAAACAATGTTATTGAAATGGATGGATGGATTTTTTTCTATGTAATTGAAATGCATAGATGGCCAAAAAAAACAAAAACAAAAAAAAATGTTTTGCCATTGTAATTACATAGAAAATTTCCATCCACTTGAATGACAGTTTTAATATACATAACCTAATAAACTTGATGTGAAGCAAGTAATAAGATTTATGTAATAGTACTAATAAACTCAAAATGACTGCTTTCATTTTCGCTGTTTGGTTTGGACAAACAAATTGGCTTTATTAATATTGAATGCATAAACCTGGCTACTACACAACTGAGCAGCACATCGAGTTTATTAGTACTCTTACATAAACCTTATTACTTGCTTCACATTAAGTTTATTAGTTGATTCATATTAAAACTTTTTCTATGTAATTGAAATGCAGAAGTCCTACATCCTGATTTTTTTTTTTTTTTGCAGGTGTCGGCAGCTGCCACTTTAGTCTGAAACCTAATCATTTCCTCCAGCTTGAACTCCTAATATGTGGGAAAGCAGAGCAAGTCCATCCAAAGCTAGGCTGCTAGCTAGTGTTGCACTTTGAGCATTGTTATATACGTATAACAGCCACAGCAGTCAAACCTTCTCCTGTCTCTGTCGGTGTCAGTCAGCATAACAGACGACACCTCTGTAGGTGTGATGTAGGAGATTGAATATTGATAGTTTTAGACCTGCAGTGAATGTTGGAGCTCATGTGTATCCATTATTTAACTGCCAAGCAGTTAAAATGTCATGTAGCATTTTCGTGTCAATTCTTTTTTATCCCTGTTTATTTCCTCCTATGGTAAATACTGATTGGTGCGTTGCAGAATAAAGCCAACTGTGTTTGAACTGCAGCCAAATCAAGAGTAGTTTCTTATTGTCATGTAAATGAGGGATAAAGAATGATTGTTTTGTCCCCTACTATCCCCCAGTCTAATCCACAGAAGACATTTCTGCTCACAGTCAATACAATAGTGGAACTAAAAGGTTTTCCTGCTTTCCAACAAGGAATTGGATTAGACCCCAAAATGAACACTTAACCAAAAACTTCTTTAAATGACATTCACAACAAAACCGCAGCTCCACACAAGCTTCGGCTAAAAGACTCACTATGGAGAATTTAAGCTTTACATGCATCACTTTCTCAGGATGGACAGTTTAAGCCTCATTACCCATGAGGGTTTGAAAATGTCAAAACTAGTCAGTGTGTTGTATGTTCTGTGCAAAACTTTCACATTGTTGGGAGCAATAAAAATTGGAAGCCCCCTGGTGACTTCTTGTGGGACTTGTAATTGAAGGTGGGTGTAGTGAGGGACCCATATACAAAGGGCTGAGACCCTAGAGCAGCGGCCTGGGCTCAGTTTCAGCTTGCAGCCCTTTGCTGCATGTCATCTCCTCTCTCCAAACACTTTTCCCGTGTCTCTATAATTGTCCTCTCCAATAAAGGCCGAAAAAAGGACAAAAGACACTGCCAAACACAATGTTTAAAGGGTTGCTACCATTTCTTATTACTCTCACTGGTGGCTGGTAAGCGGATTGACTGTTAGAACTAGTGTCAGCGTTTGTCCTTTGTGGCCCATTCAAGTATTTGGCACAAAAACATCAGAAAAAAAAACCCAAAACAGACTGAAATAAGTAAAAATCAAAAAGGTGAGAAGAATGGAAAAACACCCTTGTTATTTTTGACACAGGGTGTCCAATGGGGGCCTCACTCTCTACTTGTGTATTCCTTTTTTAATGTCGAGAATTCACTCTTGCAACTTTCTAACAATGCTGAGCATGTTTAAAAACTCAACGCAGTGGGTGCTGAAACATAACACTCAATGTTTCAACTTCAAATGCAATGCTTCAACTGGGTTTTTCTGTGGTTGCATAGCAACTGTGGGGGCTGAGAAGATCACTTTTCCCTAAGAACTCTTATTTGGAGGAGAGTTTTTTTTTTGGGAGCATAGCATGTGGAGACCTTTTCTAATGCATTTTTTTTTTAAGAAAACAAGTAAGAAGACTTTAACATTAGTCACAAAACATTTGATGCATAAAAGCTCTATGAAAGAGAGGAAGAATTGACTGTGTTTTGATCTCAGTCACACATACCAGTAAACTCTTTTTATGCTTAACCAGTCCGCTGCTTATAAAATCCACTTTACCACCAACAGGGAGAGACTCTGCGCTGTGTTTGTGCCCAGAATAATGCATGTGTGTGTTGATAACAAGCTTACTGCTGTAGACCACATGTTTAGTTTGGGAAGGATACACATAATGCATTAATACATTTTTTTTTAAATCTGTCTGTGGGGATTTCTCTCAAAACATGTCCATGTCCCTCTTTCCATCTGTTTACACCTACAAGGGCGACTGTGCCAAAGACATTTGAAAGTAGCTGGACCCGTGGCTCATTATGGCTCCAGACAATGCCGTCATTAATGTCCAGCAGAGTCTTCACACTATGAAACCAAGCGGTACCTCCAGATGGCTCTCCCGTCTCACCTGGCTATCCCTGTGTATCTCTCAACACTCCTACAGGAGGTGGGAAGCAAGCCACATCCTTTCCAGGAAGAGAGAAAATATTCAGCTGTGGAGTTTAAATTCAAGACCATCCCATCTCAAGACTACAAAGAATCACTTACGGTAAAGAGAGCTGTGCTGCTGCGGAGGAGGAGGAGGAGGAGGAGGGATGACTTATTAAGAACACAGTTAATAAAGAGCATACTTAGTAAGACAGTAGACTAGTCAATACAGTATTTGTCCAAGGTTGATTTTGATCTACATTCAACAACACTGACAGATCTCATTAAGAGAGCTCTTGCAGATATTTCCAGTTAGTCAGAAGGACTCTGACTCAAGTCTGTGATGTGTGAATTCTGGAAAGCACGGTACAAAAAGGGACATTCTCCGTGAAGCCCTTCGTCTGTCTTAAGCCTTTCCCGAAGACGCACACAAATGTCTTTGCGAACCTACGCAGAGAAGGGTGTTATGGGTAAGATCGCACGGGCTGGCAGACCAACCACATCTTAACGCCCAAGCAAGCAAGCGCGTGCCTCCAAAAGACTGCAGGTTTGTCTCATGCAGCCCTGAGAGACATGTTTCATATCGTTCAGTTCAGATTGGATTGTTTTCATAACCTTTGAAGTGAGGACACACACAATGACAGCGGCTAGAGCAGGAACTGTATGTCATGGTGCACCTTGCTGTTCGTCAAGTTTACAGTAAGCGTGAAGAGTAACCGGAGTTCCACTCAAAAATGATTAGAGTGGAATCCTGAATGTCTCTTTTACTGCCTGCACCACTTTCCTTTGCAATCCTGTAATCCTATCCCGTAATTATGTAATAATTGTTACCGCTACAATAATCATGTTGGTGGCAGCAGGTAACAATTCCAATAAACTAAAATATCCGACATGCTTTGAAACTGTTTCTTCAGAACACAAGCAGTTATTGTCCTTTCTCGACATTTCATTCTCTGACAGCTCAAAGTGAAATCGTCAAACAGCGAGGGTCCTTTAATGAGTGTGATTAATGTTTATTTCCCCTGAATATTATTTCATTCGGTAACATTAGTTTTCACGTCGCGTGGCTTTGTTTTTCTTAATCACGTCCACACACACAGAGGATGCTCCAGGTCATTTGCTCTACTTGTTTGAGCCGACGTGCATATCATACATAGTCAGTGCTGTTATAATGTTCTAGAGGTAACAGATCCAAGGTGCACCTTGCAGGTATAATGCTATGAAACGTATCTGTAAATGTTGTTTGTGTAGTTAAAATTGGCCCTCGTGTTAGCTCTCAAGCCAAGCTGGTTAATCACACACCCACGTGCTGTCCATTCTGTGAGGAGCAACAATTATCATCTCCGCAATGAGCTGCTTGATATTGTTTCTCTTCTCCGACATTTTCGTCAGTGGGGAGCAGAGAATTGTGCGGCATCTCAGTGACACCGATGATGATCCTCATATTACAAGACTCTAATCTAAATTTTATTCACATCAAAATTGTTTTTCTGAGCATTCATTAAATAAATACTGGGTCACCCAAAAACTGCAGAGACATCCTCCCTCCCTCAGAATTAGGAACTTTTTTTTTCTTTTTAACTAAAATGGATAATCATTTTGTTCATCGCCTCTGAAACAGCAGCAATTTATTATAAATGTATGCAATTTACTCCGCTAACTAGCAATTCTCTCAACCCGACCTTAGTTAATTAACTTTGTTATTTTAATATGTGCGGTAATTACAAGAGGGCATTTGTCTTTGTAATGGAGAATTAAATACTTCACAACTAATTATCATTGCAAGGTGATATACTGGGTGGAGTAACTAAGTGGACTGTGATCAGAGTTGAGACAAACCTTTTCAAAAAGTGCCTGCTGTGTGATTCGATCATATCACAAGACGCAGCCGTCTCGCTCTGAGCTGTAGATCTTCTCTGTAACACATACAGTATGCAATGAGAGGATGTGCAGCTCGCGAGTGAAAAGAGAGGAAATGAGGTTACAAGTCAAGGTACTGAGAGGGCTGCTTGTTGGGAGACTGCACAGAGTTGACAACTTGTCAAAGATTCTGTAACATATTACTGTACGTTTGTGTAACTTCCTGTGAATGACAGTGTCAGCAAAATGCCCAAAGTTCAGTTGTGCATGTGTGGTGTGTAGGTGTGTGTGTGTGTGCGTGTGTGCAAAACTCCACTCCTACAAATGTGTTTATTGTCAGATATTTGACCCACAGGTAATATTTCCTCCTCCTGTGCAGGACAGAAGGCATGAGAAGAGGTTGGAAAAAGTCGCAGTGTTCTATAACTGCACATGCTGTCTGTGTCTCTCTGGAAGGCTGTGCATTAAACCAGCCAGATTACAGCAACAGAAGGAGATCAAACCAGACCACAATGTCTTTTTACTCCTTCACTCCTTCCATGCTTTTAAAATCTTCACTCCAGGATTCTTTTTTTTTTTTTTTCTTGAAAATTGAACAGGTGCTGAACTCACCGCGCCGCTGAATCCTGCTGGTGTGCCACATCACTGAGACTTGTATCCGTAATTTCAAATATTACAGTAGACACCCGACACTTTGCAACAGTAAGCGGAATGCAGTTCAGCTCACATTCGCTGACAATATCTGGGTCCGGAGCAGGAAGTACAATGAAGCTTCAGTCACGAGAAAAATGTAGAGATGTGTTCAACCTGTTCTGGGTCTGATCCTGATTCCTGCGGACACGAGTTTGCATAATTATATCAAAGAATGTTTTGTCTCACTTTAGGGACTGGGATATTTCCAGTGAGACACATTTGCATCTATACTGCTGCAAGCCGCCTTGAAACAAACACTTGTCCTTTGTTCTCTGTCGTTCTGCTGTTGTCGTGTAATTGGCTACTGTGCTGTTATCCACGATTTATTTATTTTGGTTTTTCTATAATAGAAGAATACTATAATGTGGGTGACATTCTGACGACCTAAGTGGAGACAACACAGGCACTTTTCACCTGACAACCTGCTAGCAGCACGTGTGCAGACGTTCACGCCGGAACCAAACAGTGAATCTGACTCAAACAGATGTTTCTGACTTATCTGAAGGTAACTTTAGCGTTTCGATGTGAATCCGGAATCGCTCTTACACAGGATAACACTGCTATCGCACTTCTAACAAGGAGCTATGGCACTCGTCTCACCGCCATGTGCCAGATGTTGTAATGTACCGTAAAATCAGGTAGAGGAGGAGCAGTAATTGCTTTTTTGTTTTTCACTTGTGGAAACTGTAGCATGCGGGATAAGTGCTGCTTTTGCACTTTGTTAGTGCTGTGCAGTGTTTGTTATTTTGTCTATTTTTAGACACATTTGTGTGATTAAAAAAAAAAAGAGAGATAAATCTTAACTTGACATTATTTAAAGTGTGTTACCTTTGTTTGCTGGAGTTAGAAAGACAAACCAGAGATTGAAGCCATGCACAACGGTATATAAATAGCCATTTGGAAGCTCAATTCAGCTTTTCCGCAATTAGCAGTCAACACCACACAACTTTACTATTTTGGTTCACTCTCACCTCTCTCGTGGCATCATTTTCAGTCACAGCAGGCAGCTGCTTTCACTGACACAGCTCTAAAAGCCCACTGTACACTACCTGCTCAGCACCAAACAGCAGACAGAGACAGTTACAGACTAACTGGTAAACATAGAGGAGCATTTGGCTGCTAAAAAGCCACCGAGGAGATGAGCAGCTAGCAAAAAAACAGAGCTAAACGAGAGTTAACACTGTACTCAAACACAACTCCCAGGCGGAGATGATGTAGCTCAGTAACTACTAGGTGTGTAAATGGAAGTTTGCCGTATCAGTTTAAAAGATGATGATGTTGATAATTTCTTTAAATTCAAGTGGCCAAAAAACAAAAAAAAACAGTTTTTGTAGATTTAATGGAGATGGACGTCTGACGTCGTGCTTCAGAACCTAATGTTCTAGGTCTGTGCAGAAACCCCAACGGTTGGTTCACAAAAATCCTTGTGAGCGTGTCAGCCAAGAATATTCTTAAGTTAAAGGAGAAGGGGGGGTTTAATCTAAACAAACACCTTGTTCAGATGTGAGCCAGGGTCACACCAAGCGTTCACCCCACAGGCTCTGTATAATTGCCTTCATGCTCATGCCTTTGCCAATAAAAATACCCAGCAGTGACTTTGGAGTGGCAGCAAACGTAACTCTTCTCAGCCGGTTTTCTCGTGTATGAGCTCATTCGATTGGCTCTGCGGATTCCCTGAGCATGTATTTTTGATCCTGATGCCGATGTGGGACATCAAGGCTAATTTAAATAAGTGCCACTGTTAGTCAGACCATCAACAGCAGCATGAATGCTGCAAGGCTGTTAGAAAATATAAATATAAATACTAGATTATTCATTGGCTATGGAAAAAGAAAATTAGCCGCCCATCATCCTGAATGATTTGGAAGCTTGATTGCTCTGCCTGTCAGCTGTCTAGATCTTTCTGTCTGCGATACCTCCCAGCTTTTTCCCCTCTTTCACATTCAGAAATGTTTTATTTGCTAAGCTCAGAATACATAAAACAACTTGCCTCGGTAGAGTTGATAGATATTACACACACAAACACAGTCCATCCAGAGCTGTGTGTGGCATACACAACACGGCACAAGATAAACAGCAACTGTCTGACAGACTTACTGCTGGTAAACTGTGCGTATGACTCACTGAAGAGGTTTATATCATTTCACAAGAAGTGACACCTCCCTCCTCGTCCTCCACCTCCTTATAAAATGATTAATACTATATTAAGAGGGCAAATCCAGAGACACTTGGTGCTGTTTCATTTGCATTAAATAATTTTAATTGAATTCAAGAGTACTTGAATGACAGAATCAACCACACTCAGGCTGAGCAGCTAAGGATCTCTGGGAATTCTATTCATATTGGACCACAATAAGTAAATAATGGGTGATGGATGAGCGGGTACCACATCTGACTTTCATGTTCACATCCCAGCACAGACCTGCAATGAATGGACATCTATTAGTTAACACTAACCACCATCTTTACCAAGGTTCCTAACCCTAACCATTAATTAACTAGAGATCACTGGCATTAAGCGCAATCCTTGTCTAACCATATACAATCTCTGTTGGCCTCCACGAGACAATACAAACATACACACTGGCTCAAGGTATTGCATTCTTTAGCCCCTGGCCATATTCTTAATAATCATAAATGCATGCTTAACCTTCAAACTTCAAACTTATTACCTAATTCTAACCTTACTCTATTCTCAGTGTAAGTTTTTGCTCTTTATTGTCTCATTATGGTTCACACACATTACTGTATGTGGAACTCACAGCACTATTAAATCCTCATATCTCAAATCAAAATTCAAAAAAATTCAAATCAAATCAGCTTTATTGACCAAGGTACACACAAGGAATTCAACTAACTCATTTAAGTTTTACAATGCTCTCGATGTTACACAAACATCTTTGAACAACTGAAAGATGGAATAAACATAAACAAAATATGTCAATATAGATGTATAATGAACATAGACATACGAGACAAAACTAAATATCAAAATATATTTATAGCCTATTGTGTGTGTGTGTGCATCATACAATATCTAATATAAATCAAGTATTTCTGTATATTGTAAATAAGTCGTTGGTAAAGCAATAAGTGACCTGAGCATACAGATCAACAATGGAAATGTGAATTATGACATTTAATACTTTATTGCAGTGACTCTGGGTTGCCATTTGGAATCTGTCATAACTGAATAAAGTTGAGTTATGATGAAATAATTGTTATTAATTGAAATCTGGACTGCAGTCACTGTGATTTAGACTCATGTTGATCCGAGTCACAGTTTGTATGACTTGCAAATTGACTTGAGGCTCAAGATGGACTTAAAAGTTAAAGACTTGACTTGAGACACGGTGACTCAAATTGCTTGTCTGTCTTTAAGTTCAGTTTAAGTTAAAACATTGAATGTAACATGATGAAAACCTCAGTCAACGCTGTCATTGTGTCAAGTGCCTGTCAAGTGTCGGGCATTGTCATGATTGGATGATTACTCTGTCAGTCAAGTGTAACCTAGGTAACAAAAACTCTCTATAAAAATCTAATAAATCCCAATGGCCCTCAGCACATAAATGGGTTAAATGAGGTCAATTAGTTTCATTCAGACTCTGGCAAGTCAGTGTGTGCTATAAATAAATAACTTTTCTTTTTCTTCATATCATCCCGTCAGCCGTGAGTTCAGTCGTGTCTGTGATTAAGATTATCTCAAACACTTACCACTAGCATAGCAGTTAATTAATCTATTGTAGATCGTTGTCCCAAATGTGTTACTGTGCGATCAGTGCTGTTGTCTTGGTGTGATCAGAAGTACAAACATACTGTAGATATACACAAACACACAGATGCATGTTTTATTCATTCATACTGCATGTTCTATTATTATGAAGAAACATTTTCTGTCTTGGTACTGTGTTGAATAATACAAACGTATGAGACTCAGTTCCGTGGTGTTCAGTGCCCAGTCTGAAGGTCACATCCCTCTTTCAAATGAGGGCCAGAGGGCAACGAGTCTTGGACAGCAGGACACATCCAAAGGGAGTTTCCACACATAATAGTCTCAACACCCGTTGCAGAGAGAACAGGGGATGTTTACTTTGTTGACTGACCTTGCACCCTCTCACTCCCCGCAGGATAGACATTGATTGTGTATGATCTGTTCCGGCATCCGAACATCCAACTGTCTGAAGCTGGGTTAAAGAAATAGCAAATGCTCTTTGACACAGCTTTTTCATGTTTGATTGAACATGTGTTCCTTTTGTATAGATGAAATTCATATTCAAACTGAATGTGGAATTTTCTTTCATTGATATTATAATAAAACACTGGTTCAATTATTTTAGCTTTGAAATGAAATGGACAAAGAGCAGAAAATTGGTTGTGCAATGCAAAATGCAAAATATATCTCAGTGAAAGCATATTCTATTAAAAGATAGCACCATACACCCTTTAAATGGAGAGAGTGGCATTCAATGAGTAAAAAAAAAAAAGAAAGATTTTCAGGATGACAAAATAAATGTCATTCAGTGGTGCAGCAGAGAATAATCATTAGTTGATTTGTTAGAAATTATTTCTTAAAATTCAAAACATAAATAGCCGCTTGAGCTGTTATAATTGACTTAATTATATCTTTAATTATGGTTATTGCATGCAAAACAACCATTAGACAGATTACACACATTATGAATGCATGTTCACAGGAACTAAACTAGATTCCTCTAGTTTGGGAAAACTTAAAAGCCACAGTCTCTGCAAAGGCGTGTTTCAATGTAAAATCACAGTAACCCATTAAAGAAAGATGGGACCCCCCGCTGATGTGATTCTGGACCGACTTGGAATTACCCAAACACATACTTGTATCTCTTTTGTAACAACAGTCATTTAATGCTTCTAGCCTCAGGCGATGTACAGAATGTGGATGAAGACGCAGCGTACTGACACTGATTATAGTAAAACTCCTGCTGCTCTCGGATTTGTATAAAAAAAAATTAAAAAATCTGACATTATTTGTTGGACTTGTTTGGTTTATGGGGGGAAATCCAAACTCTCATAGCATTTTAATATCTTTCCAAAGTGGCCTAATGCAGCCCCAAAAACTGCAGATTGAACATGTGCATTTGCATAAAGACTAAAGACTAAAAATGCCTGGTTCGTTCAGCCTTTGCACTTCCCAACATGAAAAACAGCTCCGGCTCCATTTGAAAAGCAAACAGCAAGTTCAGCAGATTTGACAAGTAGGATAAGGAACGTGATAAATGACCTTGACAACTCACAACGCTGCTCACAGATCCATCCATTTCACTGCATCCACCTTTGCATTCACGGGCCTACATGTGATTGTAAGTGTTTCTTCCTCTGCTGCCATTTAAGTAGAGGTAACAATAACAAATGCACACAATACATGTATATATTTCCCATGATACATTTTTCATATAAGAAGATGCTAAAAAAATCAATCATGTTTTTTTCTTTTCTTCCCTGTGAATGAAAATAAATGCATGAGAGATGAAGAGCATTATTATTCTGTACCATCGAGATTCTTTTGATAACATCTTGGAAAAATCATTTCATATATTCTACCCTGCTGGATCACATGAGGCACGATCTCACATTTGGACAGGCTGTTTGAGGAACCAAGAAGAGCATGTTAGGTTTAAGACTCTGTTCAGGGGTGTTGGTTAGCTCAGTTGGTAGAGCATCCGCCCCATGTACAAAGGCTCAGTCCTTGCCGCAGCGTCCCAGGGTTTGAATCCGACCTGCGGCCCTTTGCTGCATGTCATTCTCCATCTCTCTCTCTCACATTCCTCTCACTCTTTCGCCTGTCTCTGTACAATAAAAGCTTAAAAAGGCCAAGAAAAATAGGCTGCATTCCACCTTTTTTTGTTTTGTTTATTTCCTTCATTATCAGCTGCATGTATTAAAAATGCAACAGTGTGTCAGATTTGAAGGTCATTTACAGAATGGAACTGTGTGCTGTTTAGTTAATTTGTTTGGCATTTTGACTTTTTTTATGAGTGGCTGTTTCTGACTTGTATGCAATGTAAGCGCATTCCACGCTTTTTGGTGAAAGTCTGAACCGAAATTATGCAAGAAAAATATCTGAGAAAAAGAATTCTACCAACTTGGATCGGCTAAACTAACGGCAGACAGCACTGTGGCATTCTTTTCCAGGAGCTTTTTAGAGGTCAGGAACAGAGATCTGCAGTCCAGCTGAACACCTGCATGGACTTTTTACAGAGCAGGCATTTTGACAAACATTTACATAGAGCGTATAAAGAATGTTTTTTTGACACCGCATTTGCTTCACTTCACAGGCACAGAGGTTGCCACTTGGTCATATAGTAGAGAAAGCACAGGTGGTACTAATAACATTTATGATGGCATTGTTCACATGTGAGACCCACTGAGCCAGCGTGCACATGAACACAGCCTTGGATTAAATGGATAGCAGCCATTCTTAATGACCGTACTTACCCCTGCTATGACCTGTCAAAATGGCTGCTGTGAAAACGGTCTGTTGCATAGGGAATGCAATTAACTCCCCACACCAGGTCAGTCATTGAAAAGACCTTCCCACCTTATGAGAGTCAGGCTGAAAGGCAGTAACTGTCTCCCACAAGAGCTCGATTTAGTGTCATTAATATTAATTAATTAGTATTAGCTTTATATTCCTTGTATTTATTTGAATGTAATTGATTTATATCATTATTATGTAATTAATAATAATTAGTAATAAATTCAGGCATTATTTTATCTTATCCTCAGATAAATGCCCCACAAACAGGTGCTGTACATGTCCACATCCACAGTTCCAGGTGCACAACCTCACACAGAATCTCCTGATGACACCTCATCAGCCAAGGGCAAACTGCCAACTACCTTACACTCTGCCTGTCTCAGAGAAAAGCTGTGGATCTGTTGAGGTGCACCAGAGTGGACGTCACTATCACACAGCCACCAAAACAGAGTAGATGTGTTCTGACATACCCAGCTACACCAGTCCACCTGCCCGATGCCAATTAGAGAAGGGTAAAGTCTAAAACATGTCTAACAGTGCCTTAACGCTGTTTAGTGTTGGACTAGAGTACAGCACAGATGTAGACATCCTACACGGACGTCTTGTATTTTATGTAATACTGTACGTTATGGATGACTGGACAAATTCATACATTTGTTCTGATTGAGGTGAGAGGTTTAGTTATGGGGTAATAATGTAGCTGGAAATTAAGCTTGTGTCTTCCTCCCTGATTACATAAAAAGAAAAGGCCCATGCTTTTTTATTAAAAAGATTTGTAAGATCTGTAACTCAAGACTGCAGCAACTAATCAAATGTTTATGTACAGAAATGATAAAGTTGCACTTGTTAAACCTGTTGATGCTGTGCGCCTCTGTGACATATTTAGGAGTGTTTCATTTAAGATGTTAAAGTGTGACTGTAAGCCTGCGCTTTTACAGGGTGTGAAAACCAGACGTATTCATTACCACAATGTTGACTGTTTGCAGCCCCTGGCTCTGACTATGCAGCAATAGTCACCCTGTCAACTGGGCAGGTACAAGATGAGAGCTGTTAATGATATCGTTCTCTTCTGACTGATTGCAGAGTTTTAAAGAAGTCGTCCTTTCACTGAAATATGTCACATTTTTTTAGAATGATTTTTTTAAAGAAATTAGAATTTAATTCTTTTTTTTTTCTTTCTTTAATTAAGATTAGGTGTCCTTACTGTTTCCAACAAGGTCTTAAATGGTTTGAAGTAAAACATTCTGTGTAGCTTTACAGTCCTTTGAGACTCTCATTTCTTTTCCCTGCCTTGTAAAAGCTGAACTACTTCTGTTGTAAACTTCAAACAGCTGTTAGTGGACTGAGTCCAAGATTGTTCATCTATATAGAAGACTGGTTATTCTGTATTTTTTATACCAGATACCTGACCAAGGTCAATAAAGTTTAACTAGTGTATCACTTGAGAACGTGTTCTGAGCCTGTTAGCATTCTGATGTTAGCATTTAGACACAACAGGCCTTGGAATTAATTATTGGCTCACAAAGCTGCTGTCATTGAAGGTTATCCAGCTCTTCTTGTTAGAGTAGTGGCATCCATGTCTTCAAAGCAGACCTTTTTAGGTTTGGTTTGTTCATTTAGAGCTCAGCATTCTGAATATGCATTACAACTATGATGGATACAAAACACAAGATCAGGAAATAATGATGCACAGCCTGGAGAGCTGACCTGGGGTTATGTTACTGATCATGACCATGCATAGTATTGAACTCTACTTTATGTGTAATTTTCTTAACTACATTATATATTTATGTGTGAGGAACTGAACTGAAACACATTTTTTGCATGCATGCATCCAAGAAAAATGACAACAAAACTCATTGCATGTGTTTATTATTCTGATTTCTAAACTGTATCTGGTTTCAATGTTGGAAAACTAATCATAGTTTTGTTGATACCATTCTGAATATATGATGTTAAGACAATTACACATTTTGTAGAGTTTAATGGCCCGGTTCTTGACCATGGTCTGTAATATAACCCCAGGCCAGCTACACAGGTTTTGCATCACTATCTCTTGACCTTGACCCAAGAGCAATCCAAACATTGTCTTCAAAATGAACAAAGCAATAAATAACTTAAAATAAGTAATTAGATAAATGATCTATCACTGCAAACCGAACACAATGTCTGGAACTAAATGCAACATGACCAGAACAATGCTAACATGCTGAAATTAAGCAGGCACGTACTTCGCCATCTTTAGCATGCTAATTAGCACTGAACACAAAGTACAGCATGAGGCTGATAGGAATGTTTTATAATGTGTCCGTCTGTACCAAAGTGAATGACCAACCAATAAACAGACCTTCATGCCTTGAGCCATGCCGCTATAGCGTGGCTAAAAATAAACGATGAACACTGTATTTTACAGGAAAGTTACCGCACTGTATCATTATTTGCTCGGCAATTATCTGATAATTATAGGTGCAAAATGTTAGGGTGACAGGTGCCCCAATGACCTCATCTGGTCCATATAGGTCCATGAGATAATATAGGAAAAGGGAAAAGATGAGAGCTGCTACAAATAAACAAAATGTACTGTGGATTTAAACAATGAATTTTGTTTAACAATTCTGAATCAGCACCAGTATGTGTCATAGATGATAGGCAAATAACTCCACAACACTGTGTAAAAGGTGAAAATGAAGTAGCTCACATTGAATACATTTGAATGCAGTAAATGGCACATTGGCCGAGCAGATATAGTCACGTACAATATAGGTTACGTAAGGGCATGCATAGAAGTAAACATGTAATCATGATATAATGGCAAACTTTAGGGCAATATTTATGTAGATGTACAAACATTTCCTTCACTTTTTTCTCATTCATTTCTTGCAGTAAAACTCAGTACAGTATAATAACTGGATGTAATGGGTGGGTATGACACCATGTAGAAATCTAATTCTGGATGATGGATGGTAATGACAACCACCCACCACCCTGCTAACCAGCACCACAGATGCAATCAAAAGCACTGTAATCATCACTGTAATATATGTACGGAAAGTAATTGCAGTTGTTAACTGCTTCAGTGCAGAGACATAATATCGTCCTCCTCGGGCTCCAGTCCTTTCGCCTTCTCTTTGCAGGCGCTGACGTACTGTAGTTGCTGTTATTGTGTGAATGAGCACTTTCCAGTAAGTGACGGCAAGCCAAGGCCTCATTGAGGCAAGCCAAGGCCTCATTGGGGTTGGCTTTAGCTGACATTTGTAGTGCAGTTATTCAGTGTCATTCTTGCTGCTTCTGATCTCTTTGTCACCTCCATCACTGAAGCAGCCTGAGCTCTCTCTTCAATCTGCATGACTGATAACCCAATTAACATGTTCCTCTTCGATCCATGGGCTCCTTCTCATCGCCTTCCATCATAAAAGGTAGTAGGAGATTCAAATTTGAACACGGTTTACACTCTCAAGATATGAAATAAGAGAGCGCTAATAGTTTCATTTAGCAGCTACAAAAGTCCTGTTATATCATAGATGAATTAATTCACACAACTAACTACATTTATCAGGAACATAGCAGTTGGAGGTTTGGGGAGGTTATCGCCACAAACAACACATCTCATACCATGTGGGAAACATTCAAGCAAATCCTCCTTTTTCCCAGCTGCAAATGCAATGCCGCTGAATACTTCACTACTGCAGCACATGGAGGGTATAATTGAGAGTACCTGTCAGTTCTGATGCCAATGCATGACTATCATACAGAACACACCGTGCTGCAGTTTTTTAGTTTGAGTCATGAATGTTTAAAATCACAGTGAGGCATCTCCTCATACCAGGTACAACCTACATGTGACTTGTAGCTGGAGTGCATTTACTCTTCTAACTGATAAAGCTACGTGTTGTCTCTCACATACCAAAGTCCAAACTGCTACCTGTTGACATCCCTCCACTTTATTTCCTGTGTTGTTGTTCGTCACAGAAAGCACTTCAGTACCTGTTATTTTGTGCCTCCGGCTAATGGAAGCTTCATAATTTGATGCACAGTGTCTAAAAAGAGTGACACATTTACAGGAGCAAGAACAAACAATATAAACCCCTCACTGAAAAGCACTTAGAATGTGAAGTATTTTAATCACTACTGAAAACACGGCTACAAAGGTTACGTTGGATTCCAGCCGGGAGCATTTATTAGATATGAAAGAGGATTGGAAATCTGGGTGGACATGTGAGATTTCAAAGCAGCAATTTACAGGCACTGTACAAAACAGAAATATTGAATATATAAAAAGGAACAATCTAAGAACTTATAATATGATATACCAGACACACACACATGGAATCAACATGAATATGCAGTACAGGGAGCTGTAAAACTTGCGATTAGTATGTATCCAGTGAGCGACCTACAGGGAAGCCTGGAAAACATGATTCGAAATATTTTAGGGATCTCCAAAACATTGATAATGTGCATTTTGTGCTATGCATTTCTATGAATCTTGCTTCATGCATGATGAAGTTACAGATTAAGTTAGATGTACTCAAATACAAGTACATGATTGCAGACATGAATGTTTATTTGCAACCAATGTACAATGAATTTAAAGTCGTTAAACCTGCATTAAATGGTTTATATATTTTTATTTATATCAGTATATTTTAAAATAATAGAAAATCCAAGTCCAACATTTTCAACATGTCCAACATTTAGCCTCTTTTAGCTCCAGTTTTGGTCTCCATCAACTCCTCAGGCAACTATTGAGCTGCTAAAAGCAAAGCTGTTCAACAGCTAGTTGCTAATCAGTGTTAGGCAGGTATAGCTTGCAGGAGTGTTTCTACAATGGAGTCCCATCAAGCAGTTCCCTGCTGTGGCTGGAAACAACGCAATGAGCAGAAAGACGCTGACACTCTCTGAGGGAGTAGAAGTGTGAGAGGGACTGCAGAGATGGGTAATCATTCGTTGTGGTTGTGTCTCTTGTTCGTTAATTTGTCTGTGTGTTGATTGGTGCTGGACAGGTAGCATACGGTAGGTTTATCAGCTTCATCAGTTTAACTTAAAACAGCTCGCTGTGCCTGGAAACACTGTGATAGGTAGAAAGATGTTGAAACTCTCTGAGGGAAGTAGAACTGAGGGGAAGTACAGCACCGGGTTGTAATTCTCTGTGGATTTGTTACAGATATCAGCAACTCCTTTCCTAAACACATTAATTTAGCCCATTGTTAAAATCAAAATACTGATTATAGCAGCTCATTAGTAAGTAAGCAGTAACAAGCTTCGAAACGTTTTAACGGTGGTGCCCCTCAGAGAAAGCATCAAATCAAAAAATGGGTTGACAATACACCACTACCACCCTCCCCCCTTAGAGATGAATGGGCTAAAAGCACCATTAGCTTTGCCCGTGATTGTTTCATTCTCCTACAAACAAACAAAATAATGCTACAATTAAATATTAATGGCAAGCAGTAACTGGTAAGAAGTGATTTTTCTTTTTTTTTTACATGATTGTATCTTCAAAGCTTTTACACCTGGGATAGCATCGTCACAAACCCCCCTAATCACAGTGATTTCTGTCATTTTAACTCACTATGGCTCTTTCACCATGTGAATTCTCAGTAGAAAATGTACGCGCTGCATAGGGACATCTACTGTAAAATTACTAGAGTGGAACAGATATGGGAATTTCAGTTATGTACCCTTGCATCTCTCAGTTATGTTGCAAAATGATTGTGATCATTTGTGTTTATTATTTAGTAATTATTTAATAGCTGAAGTGATTTGCACCGCCTTTATTTACAGTAGCAACACATAAACATCAGTGTGTATTGAAGATCGAACATCTTTAAAATAAATGGACGGTCCCTGTGGCCCAACCCTGCAGTACAGCATCACCACTGCTGTGGCATTTGATGAAACTTAAGGAGGAGTGGTGAGCCTTGGATGCAGCCACCATGTGTCTCTGTGCTCCCTCTCTCTCTCTCTCTCTCTCTCTCTCTCTGTCTACATCTCCTCCTGTTGCATATTTCATCCTCGCTCACATTTAAGTCGTTATGGAGACTCCAAATGTCACTGATTTCTATCATCCAAATCCCCCAAAGCCTCCATATGGACATTACAGAAGAAAAAAAATCATCTCACACTTCAAGAGCTACAGCACTACACAAAACACACCCGTGGGTGCACTGCACACCGTTTATGATCTATATCACAATTAGAAATCAAAGGTCTCCCTTGGTGAAAAATGTCAGTTGGGTTTGAAAGAGTTCAAGTCTTTTTTTTCTCTGCCTGTTGTGGGAATAGAGGGAGAAAGGGTAAATGGTAATAATTCTTTCAAAAGGTTCTTGATGTCTTTCTTGACCTCTTGAGTGTTTGTGGTGAGGCGAACAATGGCACATAACGATAAACAACAATTAAAAACAGTTGTGAATGTGCAGAAATGAAAAAAACGCTGATGTATTATAAGATGTTTACATGTATGGTAATATTAATGTGAGTATATGCCATAGAAATGCACTGGTCTGAATATGATAATATATACTCGTAAATTAATCAATGAAGATGAATCTGTCATATTTACAATTGAAATCAATAAAAATAACCTCAAGTCGTTGTAATCAATAGGTGTGCTTCTGTTTCCCTTAAAGCATGACAGCAGTAAGCTTGCATTAAAGAAATAAATAACTACCATCCAAGAGTATTAGCCCAGCCTTAAGATTAACTGCCAGTCTGTGAAACCTGCAGCGTCACAGTTCTCAAAGTGACATATGAGGCGACATGTTACAACGCTGCAAAACCAAAAATCTCTTCAGGGGATTAACTTCAGGCAATTGTCCATTTTATCCCCCACTGCTGATCTATAAATATGTCATAGACACCAAAATATGGCATTAGATGGGAGGATGGCATTTGTCTTTGTGTGAAACGCTCGGATGAGACAATTAAAACCCTTGCGTGTGCGATCTAAATAAGGCTCTGACTGTCAAAGCAATCTGTTCCCACTGACTTCTGCTAATGCTAATGTGTAACATGAACGTGAACAGAGACAGCGCTCTGCTTAAACTGACATACTACTATTTGTCAAATTTCAAACAGTTAAGCAAATGAGAGAGGTGAGAACATCTGCCAGTAACACCTGTGGATAAACAGTTAACCATTAATAATGGAATATCCCTTTTATCCCCCCTTTAGCTGCACTTAACATGCTGCACAATTTGCACATGCATGTAAGTTTTATTAGTTTTATTATTTCTGTTGTTTGTATTACATAGCGAGTGTTTATGTTCCCTAAATGAATCCTATAACTATTAGTGCTGTAATGATCCAGATCCAGCAAACTGTATCCTAAAGGGCGTGTTAAAAATCATGATAGCTTTAGGAAATCTACCTAATGTTTGTAGGGTCACTGCCTGAGTGGTCAGAAACTGGATAAAGACATCTGGGGTTTGTGCATGAGTGTTTTTCTGTTTCTTTAATAAGAGGCTTTGCAATTTAATGTTTTGCAATTTGTAATGATCTTTGCACAGGTTTAATTTCCCCCTTCCTAAGTTGCTGCTTATCTTCAAACAAAGCATTGCTGTGTTTTGCTAATGGTATATATAAACCAGTATGTCTCTCTTTTTTTATTGTCAAAAAGTGGTTTATGAAAACCAAAAAACTGTTATGGAATTTTCTATCCTTAGATTACTCAATGTCACGTGAGTCCTCAACAGCAGTAGCTGTTTGGCTTTGATTGAGAACAGTAGGTGCCAGTCTATCTCAACCCTGTGGCGGCCAGGGTCGAAGAAATCTATGCTGCCTTCCTAGACATAATAGATAGCTTGCTGTGATGTTTCTTTAATATAAACAGACAACAGTGTCTCCAGACTAGAGTGTGCTGGAGGTAATACTAGCATATATATTCTCTTTAATTCTGGACGTATAGTATTTGTGGTGTTATCTTGAGGTGTAAAGTCTATCCACCAGCACGAGTTGGGCAGAATGTGAGACCGACTCAGGCACTTCTGATGTACTATCAGAGTGTCTCTAATTCCCCTTGGCCAAGCGTCAATAAATAATACAGCATAAGACATCAGAGGCTCCTT
This sequence comes from Nibea albiflora, assembly GCA_014281875.1. Lineage (NCBI taxonomy): Eukaryota > Metazoa > Chordata > Actinopteri > Sciaenidae > Nibea > Nibea albiflora. Next base: position 4,521,174 of record CM024791.1, on the reverse strand, counting down.
GAACACTTTCTTCTCTCCTGACCTCACCGTTGACCATTGAGTTCAGCAATTTCTCCACAAGAACCTCATAGAAGTGTGGTTGGGGGGGGGGGGGGGGGGGGGGGGGGGATTTGGGTTAAAAGCTGCAGTAGCCAGCAATGTAATTCATCAAGGTGTGGTGGGAGGGCACGGTGATATGTGATGAGGAGGACTAAGATGTCACTTAGAAATCACAAGAGAATTAACAGGTCCACATGCCTTGGGGGCACCTAAACCCAGGAACTCAGCAAGTTTGGCTAAACTATGTGAGCTTAAAGGTCACACACTAATATACACTAACATCAGTGATTTAGTACATTGAAATAAAACTGAACTAGTGACAAGACAACCAATATATAAGTAGCTGGCCATACAACTAGTTTTACACCTCACTCAACACTGTATACAGTACACTATGCATCACCATGATAATCAACTATGACATTGACATATGTATCATAGCTCACTGTTTCCAAACCAAAACAGAATTATGAAAAAAGCACCCACAATATTAATATAATCCACAAAATAAATGAAATATGCAAACACAACCAACCCAAATAAACCCCAAATAAAAAAATAATAATAATATTTTTGTACAGACAAAACAGTAAAATCATGAGATAAAACTCACAAATGAATGGATGGTTTACTTGCCCAGAAATCATAACACTGCCACACAACCACACCGATCAGACCCAGCTACACCATGCATGCAGCCACAAGGCTCCGGGAAGAGGTAAACCTCATCTGCAATGATGTAGCCATCTGTACACACGGCGTGGCAGCGCCAAACCTCAAATACTTCATGTGCTAGTGGCCAAATCAAGTAACCAACCAAGTACTGTTTCAAGTACAGTTGAGTCTCTTTTAGCTGCAAATGCTGCATTTTTTTTTTTTTGTTTAGCTTTTTTGGATAACCAAAATATAGAATATGAATGATCTGAATATTCAGCATTATAAACTATACCCTAGATTTGGTCAATATAGCAGTAATGCAAGACAACTATGTCCTGTACCAATGAACACCAACCAAGACGCAAGAATGTTTTCATGTTAGCTTCATGTTTTATATTAGATTTTAAACCAAAACCAGAATGCCTGAATAGATTATGTTTACCCTTCATTGTGTTGTGCTAATATATTACTAATTGTGTGTTTAATGTGTAGAAAATTCCAGTAACACGATGCACTGTACAGAAAACACGCTCACACTACAGTTCTTTCTTTGACAGCTGATTGTGAGCACTGTTTCAGCTGCTATAACAAAGCCAGCACCAGTGGACCGCTGTCAAAGGCTCTGAGGTTGAACAATGGCTCATAGATGGTCAAAAGGTCCACAATATAGCTCGCAGCGAGGCCTTGACAAGCACTAAAAGTTATCAATCAAATTTTCAAATCAATCATGAAACTGACAGGCAACCAATGTAAGGATGCCAGAATAAGAGTAATGTGGCCCCGTCTCTTTGAGCTGATTAAAAGCCTCTGCTGCAGCGCTGAGCTGTGGCTTGTTTGTACATAAAATGTCAGAGTGATACCAGAAAATATAAAAGCGGCTATGACTGTTTTATGTGATAGCGATAGACGTGGCTAATCTAATTTTGGCGATATTTAAAACTGGAGAGAACATGAATTACTGCTTTAATGTCGGTCAAAGTTTATTTTCTTTGATTGAAGCTGCTACGCCGCTTTAGGTGCAGCCTTCATATTTCTGCAAACATGAAGAGACTGCTGAACATGTCTGGGTATCATACTTACTGTACACTCCTTGTAGCCCGAAGACATCCAGTCCTTTTATGGCTGCTAGAATTACGATATGTCCCCTGAAAGATTTGTATCATCTTGCTGTTTCACTCGGAGGTCAGACAGAGTTTTCAGGGTTGAGAACATTGCTGTGTGCAATGTCACCAGTGTATTTTATGAGCTGGCTGCCTTGCTCAAGGGTGTAACAGAGTTCTATCTGGGTTACTAAAACTAGCTACCGTAACCGTAAAAAAAGCACGGCAGATAGGCCTTTTGTTTGGGGCTTCTGCATTCATCTGTGAGAAACCTCATTTCAGTGGCCTTTTATGTGCAGCAGCTTCTCTTGTGCATGATTTTGGCATACTGAGTCTTCCAAGGTTCACTCTGAATCAACCTCCCTCGTCACTGTGAAGCTTCACGGAACTGTCCAATATGACAGCCTCCGACATAATGAGGAAATAAGATGATGTATATCAGCATTATTCTGAGCAACACTGGTTACTCTTTGAGTTTACTGTGAGTTTGACTGACTGAACACACTGTGCTTAATGTCCGATTAAATGACAGGACAACGGAACACTGGCGACAAATGTAACACATGAACTCACTGTCTTCCATCAGTCAGACGGTCTTACCATCTCCTGTATTCCTTGTTCTTAATTGAGCAACAGAATTCAAATAGTTAGCATTAATTCAACGACACCAGTTCTGTCAATAAACCTGAGAAATAGTAAGGTAATCTATATAATACATCTGCATCAAAACAAATATTATAGTACAACATAATTAGCCTATTTTCCCCTATAATCCATCTAACACATACATACATACATACATACATACATACATACATACATACATACATACATACATACATACATTGAATACACAAAAAAAAAAGCTTTACGTAAAGATGATTGAGGCTTAGCGAGCCATTAAAAGTCTGGTAAATTAATAAATGGATGTTGTATTGTTGAATTGTTCAATGAGTTGTTTTCTTTTTTTTCTTTTTCGTAGAAAATGCTCCACTGCAGAACAGCATGCCATGTTTAACACAGTGTTGTTCTGTCTGGTGCTGCAGTCAGACTTTCCAGAAAACGAACACTACTTTGACCACTAATAACAAAATGATTTCACGTAGTATGAGAACACATGACGCACGTACTGCACCTGTCACTGATTAGCTACAAACTGAGATGTTACGCATGATTGTGGAGTAGAAGTTAATGGTTTAAGAACACTGCAAGAACACTGTTCATTCAAATGGGAAATATTAGGAAGAGAAAAATTCTATTCTAAGAAGCACTACTCCGTCACCCCATAGTTTTACTGAACTACTTAACCAAGTCTGAGTCTTGCCTTGTGTGTTATGATATATGCTGCCGTGGACTGAGATAACCTCTCTGTACATTCTCACTACATACTTGAAGTTTAATGAGTGAGGGGTCCTTAACACCTCCAGCTGCACTCGAATCCAAGAAACCATTTTAGCGGTGCATGCGTGAGAGGATGTAGTGTGATTCAATTTGACACTTGCAACAACTGATTAGCAGGCCATTAATATGTAGGCACATGTATAGGTTTCCAATCATCATGAAATGGAGTCAGGGAATTATAACAGATCTTCTCACTAGAAGATGCTGTTAAAAGAATTGTTCCTCAAGTTTAAAAGATGCAGTTAAAGGAAGTGTTTGAAATTTAAAAAAAAAAAAGGGGTTTGGGACACTCACTAGAGAGCCATCAAGATAAAGCCTTAGTCTTCTTCCCCTTTGAAAGTGCTGTATCTCTTTCACAGGTACAACAATTAAATTGCAGCTGTCAGCAGTGGAGATATTAAACTCGTTCCCGGTTCTGTTTCCCTTTCTGCTGACGATGACCTTGGTGGGGAGATGGAGGCTGGCCGCTGAAGCCTCATGCTGGTTGAGAGGGTTCGTGCGCTCTGTCTCGTGGAGAGCCAGCCATCTGGGAAAGGGATATTCATCACACTGAAACACAGTACACACACAGCCACTGGCACAGACACTATCATCATCATCACCATCATCATCATCAACACGCTCGCCAGCATCATCACATGTTCCCAGGCTCTGTGAAAATCCCGGACCGGCAGCCCTACTGTCTCACAAAGTGATGTTACACAATGTCATCTAATCTCCCAAGGTGATAGTACTGGATGACTGCCACCAGTTGTTGTTTTTATCATTATTGTTATTTTTTAAATGAAACAAAAGCACTGCTCATGCATACATGTTGAGGTTTCATGTCAAACTGCAGGCCAGTGACCAGGTTTTAATATCATGAGATCAAGACTGAAGTCTTCATACTGTACATAAACCGCTGAAAGCATCCTTTCCAGTGAATCTCTGTCTTTTCCCAGGATGAATGCTGTTTCAGTTCAAGCAGGGAGACTGTGATCGTTCTAATATTGTTCATACGATCATCAGTGTAGTCATGGCAAGCTTTCAGCCTTTAGTCAGTAATTTCACTGGGATTTGATAACTTTGCACCACCTCTTTGTTGGTGCAAAAGCTGCTTCGTGTGTCATACCGTATGAATAAAAATATACCTGAAAGTGTTCACATGGATCATTTCAAGGGACTGTCTCAGTTATGACTAACTGTTTAGGGATGCACACTGGGGTCATGTCGGGTTAAATTACTTGTATTATCATAACATATGATTGAACCTAATTTATGCCAATGTCTCTTGATTAATTAAAGTAAAGCATCTGCATTTAGTTTGCTTGAGGTCATTTCTCAGATTCGACTGACTGATCTGTGATTAAGGTATGCTTAAATTTACTCAACTAAAAGTACTCAGCTTATTGAACGTGGGAATTTTCTATCCTTTGGTCACACAGGGCCACGCATCGGCCTTGGATCGTAGACGGTGACGGCACTAAGTCAGATCACAGAAGACGGTCTCTCTTTGGCATGCTGTTTGGAGTGCTGGAGGCGTGCAGGTACTAGCCTATCTCAAAATTACCTGGTGACCAGGGTCAAAGAATGAATGTTGCCCTCCCAGACATAATAGACAGCTAATTGTTGACATTCCATTAACATGAACAGAGTACAGTGGCTCCAGACTAGAATGTGTTGAAGGTGAAACACTAACATGGGTACATGCATTCTCTTTGACCAATTCTGGGCATAAAGTATTTGTGCTGTTATCTGTATGGGATTAAAGTCTACTGACCACCAGCATGAGTTGGCCAGAATAGAGACCGACTCATATTCATATCTAGAGATTTTGACTTTTTTTTTTTTTTTTCCAGCTTATTTTTGACAGACACAGAAGACTGAAGAGTGACAGGAATGTGGGGAGAGACAGAGAGACGGGCAACAACATGCAACAAAGGGATGCAGGTTGGATTCAAACCCTGGGCCACTGCTGAGCCTCCGTACATGGGGCAGATCCTCTACCAACTGAGCTAATACTGAGCATATCTGATGAAGCTTCAATAGATATTACAGCATAAGACATCAGAGGCTCCTGATCGCTTTCCTCCCTCCTGACCTGGTGTTAAATTTCAGCAATTTCTCCACAGCAGAATGCAAATTATTATTTCCACCGTTGGAGCCAAAGTTGCTATATTTATAAATGAAATCCTCTAATCCATCCTCTGCCCTTCAGTATAGCTGCTTCTTTTACCGTGTGCGTAGGCTGCTTTAGTTTTATACGTCAGTAAATCATTGTTACGGCGGCCGTAGGTTTGTTTTGTTTTGAGATCGGCTGTTTTCCTCCCCTGAGTGTGTTTGTGAGACCAGTAATTATTGATTGACATTTGTCAGGTGTGTGGGTCCCTGATCAACCGGGGTGACAGTTGGTAACTGGTCCATTAGCTCGAAGGCACTTGCAACTGATTGGTTGCCCAGACAACATCAGGGTACAAACATAGCCGGGCTGAATTGTGATGCTGGGGAAGAGCTCGTTCTCCTGCACCTCCTAACCCAGCTACACTGACCTTCTTTGTATGCAGTATGGTGATTGTTAGATGTTGTACAGCTCTGTTGGAGAGCTCTGTCGGGGAATTGCAGGTGTGAGCTGTGTGTAATGCTATCTGTGTTTCCTCCGATTAGTTTGGTGGGTAAGAAACTGCTATTTGATTTTCTTTGAGCTGTTTTTCTTTCTCTGCATGACGTTCTTTGGCCTTCTCTAAAATTGAATTCTTACCAACGCCAGTGTGTACAGATTCTGAATAAATAGCTCATTGTGTGTCACCTGTTTGGTTGTCATCTGCTCTTGGGAACTGAACAAAAAGAGTCATTCATGTCGTGTGTTCCCTCCTCCAGATGGTGAACAATGATCGTATCATTAAGACATAGTTTGTGAATCAAATGTTGCTAATTTTTGTCAAAAAATACGCGACTACTCGAGAAGTGAAGTTACAATTATACACAACTGTCATCATCACACACTAAATATCAAAGTATCACAGCATGCACAACACGCAACACTGAAAAGACAGTTATAAATAGATGTGACGGCAGATTTCGCTCTCTGTCAATGAACCTTCAGTTCACAAGTATGAACCCAGATCATTTCTCAGAAGACTACTCAGTGAGTAGCCATGAATCCTCAGTGACCACTTGAAAACATGAGCTGTACTTGGTGAACATTAAATCTGAGTTATGACTCTTCAGTTACAGTTTTTATTTTTACCAAACATGAAATTGGTGACATAAATTACATCCATTTGTTCAATTATATGCACAAACAAATAATAACACACTTTACAACTACAAAACAGACTAATCATAGAGGTTTAAACGTTCATCTAAACACCACCAGAACTGTTGGTTCTGTTTCTGACAAAAAAAAAAAATAATAATAATGCAACGCAATAGTGAAAGTAAGTAAAAAGCCTTGGGATATACTGTAGTCTTACTCCACAATAAGTCATGTGGTTCATTTTATATGTCCAGATTGTTTTAGAAAATATTGACTGTAATAACGGCGGAACCTCTGAATGCTCATAAAGAAATCATGAACAGGGCTCTGGCCATGATTTGATACTGAGATCATGAGTCTTAGTCCCTCTAGGGAGATTCAGGGACACTAATTCCACTATATGTATATGTAACGAGTTGTGCACACAGAGACGCTCAGCTTCTGAGCGGTACCCACTGCCAGATAGTCACTTGATGAGCAGATGTTTTCACATTCTGGGTGTATAGGTGTGTACGGTACCTTGTAAATACAGGCATGTACCTTGTTAATACAGGTGTGTACCTCGTTAATACAGGTGTGTACCTCATTTGTGTGCGGCACATTGGAGATTCAATAAGAAACATGTTGTTAATTTTGGAAATGATTACATCGATTTTTTTCACAACACACTTTGACTATTGGACTTCACAACGCTTATATAATATTATATATATATTATATAATATATATATATATATATATAATATTATATATATATATAAATATATATTTGGAAAATAAATAAATATTTGGATCACACCCTCCGTCCGCTGTGCTGGCAGGTCACAAATACAGCGCTATTAGGATTTAGGAGCTAAATCTGTCCATGGAATTTTGTTTTCTTTAACAAATATGTAAGTCACTACAAGACTGAGCTAGCGAGGCAGTTTAGTGTTTTTATGTGTTCACCAGTTTGCAAATAGAAATTGTCCCTGTTGCTAGGTTGCTACTACTACTCGGACTACTTGCTGGAGTAGTAATTTGTGTTCCGGTACACACAGTATACAAGTGCACTGCCATAACTGATTCTTCCAGGTATTAGTCACATATTTCCATGGATTTCCATACAATTTATTTTCAGTGACACCATAACAAAACTCTGGCGTACGGTTTCCATTCCAGTCATCATCATCCATTGCAATCATCAACACGATCATCCACTAACATATAGCAACTTAACGACACTGTGCACGTCAAATGAAGTACAAGAGTGGATATACAAATACACATACCACCTGATTGTTTTATCGTGTGACATGATGGAAGCAGCACATTGATGTTTTCTGGAGAAGCAAAGAAACTGTTCACATATACTGACCCTTTTCTCCCGGTGAGCCCACTCTGTCTGCTTGACTGGGTGGCTATGAAGGATGTTTACTGGTGAATGACAACAGCTCCAGCAGAATGGCACCCTGAATCACATGCATTATTAAAAAATGTCAGCTCTGCCTGTGTGTTTGCATTTCCAAACCCTGTGACAGGCTGAGCGTCAAGACATACTTGTCATGCACAATCACGAGCTTGTTATGAAATGACCAGAGATTCAAAAAAAAGAAAAAAAAAGAAAAAGAAAGACAGCTAGGGAAGAAAATTCTTTGAATAAAACATTCACTGAAATGGACATGTGCTTTTTAGCTGTCTATGTCATCAGCCTAAGCAGGAAACCTGTTTATTATGACCGCCCGCTCTGGATTTGATGTGTATTTGGCAGAATGAAGTACAGTTTCATTTTGTTTTAATGTTTCTGCACTGCACTTTTTGTAGAGGCATATTGATTAACTATGCCCCGTAATATTTAGAGTGTGAGGAGAGCTAGCTTTGAGACACACTGTAATAAACTAATTGCAAATGCAGCTGTGAAAAGAATTGGGACTACACTAACCCTGGCACTGAACATTGCTGAGACAATTTAATGTGAAAGCACTTACAAGTAATAACTGGTAAGCTTCAGTCACTGCTGCTGAATGATGAAGCCAGAGCAGAAATGGCACAAAAGGCACTTTGGCTTGTGACCATACAGTTTGATCCAATCTCCAAACCAACTTGAGCCAGTGGTACGACTACACAGGACTACAAATGAAGTTTGTTATACATGATCAGGATGTTTGTGTCGGTGGGATCCATTCGCAAACACGCCGCACCATGCAGCACTGATATTGCGCTTGCTCCCCTCTGGGATTTTGCGTTTTATCACTGCACTCAAATTACAACCATTTACAACTTTTATATTGTCCGTGACCTTTTATAGCTCAAACAACGAGGTGACATCTGTTTGTGACCTAACCGGAAAACAACTTAAAGAAGAAGGTCTAAAAAAACATCAATTCATGCACTCAAGACAGACAAAAAGACAAACATATGTTGCTGAATATTGTCAACAGTCCTGGCTGTAAACTAATGCTATTTGGGGAGCCTTGGAAAAGTTTTGGGAGCCTCTGACCTGTGCTACACTTTGCCTCTGCACTGTGTTGTCACTCTGCCATGATGTCTGCTGCTTGCTGGTTCCACCCAGGCTCCACCACTCTGCCCGGATTTTGCTTTTTCTGGTGCCAAACATCTGCCAACATGGCAGCGAGCAGGAAACAGCACAGCCCTCACAATATTCCTTCCTCAACCTTTGGGCCACAAGCAAGCATCCATTGTATCTCTACAGTCTGTTGATGCTTCTCATATTTTCCCGTGGCAGAGTGACAGAATGGGCAGCTAATGCAGTTCATAGCTAGTCAATAACAAATGTGTCTCATTGTTTTTGACTTTTAAATCAGCCAGGGTGATTTTCTTAATACTCCAGCAGCAATTAACACTGTTTCTCTAGATTTTGTCCACATCATATTTGCTATATGGTGTCCAAATATATTAGAGCTCCTATTTTAAACTTGCTGAAATTCAGAGGATAGAGGATGTTGTGGAGCTCTCTGGGTGAGAGGTAATTTCCAAGATGCATTACTTTATTTGTCCGCACAGACATGTAGTGTGAGTTTCATTAATACAGGTGTCAGACCTGAGGTGCGGTGATATCAGATGTTAACATTTATACTAAATTACTTTCTTCATAGCGTGAAGTTCTGGCAGGGCTGCACCTGGTTTCTAGTCAGCAATCTCTAGAGACTCTACTGACATATTTCAAGAGATGAAATCAGTGAGAGGATGATTCATGGAGATGATTACTGTTGGAATCTTTTTAATTAGGTTCTCTTGCAAGTTCATTGCATCATTGTGGCTAATCTGGATTGTTCAGAAATTCTGTAATTAGTGAAAAGGTTTGTTATATCGCATGCAGACGGTCTGTCTGAAGGTCCCAGAAGCTTTGTACAGCTTTGATAGAAACAACCAAAGTGAGGTTGTTAATTTTTTTTATTTTTTTTTATGAACAAATCAGTGTAGTCACACTTTGTGAATATGTTACTTTGCATGATAACTCAACTTCACTATCCCTTATTACTCCATATTGCAGACATTTTTTGTGGTGTTTTCCCTTGACTCAAGTTTGCATGGTCAATTATATATAAAGTCCGTTGCATAACTTTTTGTCCCTTGTGTATAATTTAAAACATGCACGAAAGACGATTTTCACCCGGGAACTGTGTTGCATTGTTTATGACTCCCTGCTAACCGTGGTCCATCTATCATGACCAGTAATCCCCAAGCTGATTGTGCTGCAACTAACTATGGCGACCAAACAATCAATAGTGTATTGTACTGCATAACAAGCTCTGCTGAATGGCTGATAATTAAGACATACCTTGGTGTATCAGTCAGGAGCTGTGCGCTGTGATTGTACATGCTGAAATGAATGCCAAGGCTTTGTGTGTGAAAGAATGTGCAGATGTCTTCAGTAAAAAAAAAAATGTGTGACTATATCAATCAATCACTCAGGTGAAAAAACTGAGTGAGTTGTTTATTACAGTGAGAGACTGATAATACTGACCGATGGTATCACACAGTAATCAAGAATGGATTGATCCAACATGATCAACATGTACAAATATGTAGCTGAAGCTAATTTAGTACTCCATTGTTGTCCAAAAGCTAAGTCTAAGTCTCTGTGCTAATGCTGAGTCTCAGTTCAGAAACACTTCTATGTAGTAAATGTGTACTGGTGCTTTGGTCATTGTGTACTTACTTGAATGACGAGTGAATTACTGCATTCACTTCTTCTTTGCCGAAATGGAGCAGAGCATTAGCGTCAACGGATGACTGCTGAAGTATGAATATAAAACATAGGTACGAGTCCTCTGCCATTAGTTCCTCAGTAGTGGCGGTCCCTTCTGCTACGTAGCCAAAATGGCCACCCATGAGGGCGAGTGCACTCGCACAGAGGAGTGTTCTGAGCTACAATCTAACATCTGCATTTGGACATGATGATGTTACAGGTACAGTATTGTTTGTGATGTTCACCATCGTAGTTTGTTGTGCAGGTAAGCCGGCGCCATTCTGATCATTGCTATGGTAACCGAGGTCAGACGATAGGACTGTCTCACTCCATTGACACGACTGTTAGATACATAAGGTAATCTTCAGAGTCCGATAACAATGTCAGACCATACGCGTATTTTGTTGTGTGTACACTCATGACCAATTGATGAATACTTTATACTGTACAATAGATGCATTGAGTGTGACCATGGGCATAGAGTAGCTGTGGCACTGTACTCAAGGCATATAGTACAGAGAGGACAGCTCTTTCAGAACTGAGGCATCATCTTGTCAGGACAAGTTTATTGATAAATTCTCCATTCTCCTTGGCCGAGCTTCAATAAACCTTTCAGCATAAGACATCTTGAACTCCTGTGTATTTTCTGCCTGCTGACTGATCATTGATGAAGAGAATTTTCTGCAACAATAGAACACATGCAGATCTATATTGCAGATCTTTTTTCTCATGAAGTTGTTTCGCAGGGTTTCTCCAAACATGAGCCAGTCTTTACTTATATCAACAACAAAAAAAAAGAAAAAAAAGATGGAGTGTCATGGACACAGTGCTGTCATCTGACACTGATCATCAGGTATTCAGAGACACAATCTTTCTACAGTATATTTTACATGATAATCATGTCAGCTTTCATGAAATAAAAAGATAAGAGCAAATGCTCATTAACATTTAGTTTTTCTAACATCAGCGGAGAAGTAAACCGCTTCTTTCCTTTAGAAAAGAGAAGGCTCGACAACACAAACACAGCTAATAACAGGGGCACTCAAAGGCTCTCCTGCAATGATGTTGGAAAAATATTCTACTTGAATGCCCACGCTGTTCTTGCTCTCATACCCCCACCCCTCCCTTCCATCTATCCAGTGCACTTACCCTGCCCCTTTCTCTCTGCATTTCTCTGTGCCACCACTTCCCCATCTTCTCTTTCTCTTTTCCCCTCCGACACTACTCTTTCATTTCCTTTCCATCCTTCATCTCTCTTTCTCTCTCTCTCTCAGCTGCCTCTGTCCGAACTCATGCCTCAGTCTCTCCGCAAGGATGCGTTGAACCCACATCGCATGTGGGTGAGCGACCCCTAAAAGCAAAAGGGCTCCTCTTGCCACAGGTGAATCACTTTGCTTTGCTTTTATCTGGCTGCCACCGAGTCCCACGAAGTCAGACATTTGTGCATGAGCAGGAGCAGAAGGTTTCAGATGTCCATGCTGTATAGCCAAACAGCTATGAATAATGAAACAGAGGTGAGATAAGAGGTAGACGCAAAGAGGACACATTCAATGCAGACTTACCAACAGGTTTTCAGCCAGGGAAAAATATTTTTACATGTCCTTAAAAAAGTTCACAAAGATGTTTTTAAAATGTTTGACCACGGCATACAGCACCACAAACGTACGAGGATTTTAAATGATTTGATCTTGTGAATATTCAGCTGAATACATGATGAAATTCCTTTCTGAAGCTGAGGAACGCATAATTTTCCTTCCGCTAAAGTGAAGGTGGCCTATTTAAGAATCCAATCCAAAATTCATTCACTCAACCAAATTCTGATTCATCCCATCAACTTCTCCAAGTAAAATACATATATATATATATATATAAAAGAAACCAGTCCCAGTGAGCTTCTAAACAGTAACACTTGCCTGCGATATTATGGAGACATCTCAAGGTCTTCCAGAGCAGCTCTCTAGGGTTGCCTAGCTACCAGGCAATCGCATGTCTCACAGCTCCCACTCTTTTCTTGTGTCTTGTTCAACATGAACTGAATCACTACACAGAGAAAAGGGCTAGCTGCCAAACACTACAAAGGCAGGCACATCAACACATGTTAATCATGCTCAATGAAAATCCATAGTCCTTATCATACAAAGGGGGTCTTTCACAAAATAATTAAAGGCTGACTGGGATTGATGAAGTCAGTGTAATGTCAGTGCAGACTTTAATAAAGTTTCATTTTCATATTACGCAAGTGTCAGGGAAGCATGGCTGGTATTTGATAGACACAGTCTATCTATCTATCTATCTATCTATCTATCTATCTATCTATCTATCTATCTATCTATCTATATATCTATCTATCTATCTATCTATCTATCTATCTATCTATGTGTCTGTCTGTCTGTCTGTCTGTCTGTCTGTCTGTCTGTCTGTCTGTCTGTCTGTCTGCCTGCCTGCCTGTCTGCTGAATGGGGTGAATATTGGACAGAAAAATGGAACAAATGCTAATTGTTTTGCTAATTTTGAGTTGCCAGCTCTAACAGCAATCTGGATAACAATGACATTACTTCACAAACAACACTGACAGCATAATTACACGAGTACACATGCACCACACAGTAACATTAAAGATTCAGTCAAAATATGTGATCCATCCAATTGAACCACCGTGGACGAGAAGTGCACCAGTCAGCCATGAAGTGATGGAGCAGCTTGGAAAGATGCCATGTTCATGCATGCAGTTAGAGATGACACAGACAAAAAAAAAAAACATCTTGGCAGTGGTGCAGCAGAGGATTTCACAAGTCTGACCTGACTTCATATCACGGACATCATCATATCATCAGCCTGCAATGCGACACTCATGTGAAACCCGCGGTTCTGAATGAACAGTCCCAGTAATGTAAACAGTTCTAAATCTGTGTCACGAGACCAAAGGCTCTCTCATGGTATACATTAGATACTGGGATGGAGGTCACCAATGTGAACTTCCATGAGAATCTGTCTCCCATCAGTACAATCATGTTGTGTTTTAACCTACTGTTGTGTAACAACACAGTACTCAACATACAAACAGCAAAACCAAGGCTCATGTCACAGACAAGGGTTCAAAACATCACAGTCATACCTCTTCTCCAAAAAGGTAATCAGTGCACTGCTTCCTGCTCCTGCTGGGGGGAATCTTTAGGTTGAATTGGACTTCCCATGTAACCGTATTCCTCTGATCAGTTTAGAGCGATGGTCAACCATGACAGAAAGTAATTCTGTGACATTGGCATCACTTTCTTTCCAACTTCAAGACTGTTGTTTGGAACGAACCAAATCAAGTTGCGTAGAAAATGCGGGTAACATAAAGCCAGCAGCTCAGCTTCCTTTGGGGAGTAGGCCTGCCACCACACCTTACTGCACTGTTCTTTTCTTTTTCAGAGGGTGTAGGAGCAAAGAGCAGGCCAGCTGTGCAGGATGAGCTCAACAGCTGGCAAAGTATGACAGCCACGTTGTGACAACATGCCGCTGCATTTGATATTCTATTTCTAGAAAATCAAAGAATGAACTGAGGCTTGTCACATTCTTGGCTGACGATAAAAGGCCACTGTAGGTTTTTCAGACGCACAACATTCATAACTACTTCAACATCAAAAATAAAGGCTTTTATTTCATGTTTAAGGTAGTTGTGATTCATGTGACACAATCGTACCGCATCACTTGATCAGAATATCTGTGACACATGCTGTAATCAAAACCTGCTAGGAAAAGCAGGTTTCACTGGCTCTCATTATAGTATAATTCATGTGCTGAGTAAGATGTTTGAAATCACTAGTATCATTAGTCATATAGTATTAATTTATTTTAGTAGAAATAGGCTACTTCATAAGCACAGTATGCTTATAGTACAGGGCACTCTACTTTACTACTACATCACATTTGTACAACTGATCAATGGTAACAAATATGATGATGCTGGATTTTAGAGCAACTTTTGATCTTATTGACTATAATGTTTTTATTGCCAAACTTAAATCTAACGTCTTTTAGCATTGGCTCTTGATCAGATGAAAACTGACCCCTCTGGCAAACACATTATGTATTTTTCAGTTTATGTAACAGCAAAAAAAATGTCTTGTGGTGTTCCACAAGGGAGTTATTTTGGTCCATTTATTTAAACATAAAGATGTAATAACTTACGATGCCTTCCTTCTAAAAATCTAAACCAAGTATCATTATATGCCTTTAGAAAATGATTAAGTACTGGAGCAAAAATAATAAGCTTGCCATGACTATTGGACTAAGTAAATGAAGGATATTAAAAGAGAGAGAAAATCAAGCCATGGGAATCATGATTGCACTTTAATTAATGGCAATCTGTGACCAGCCTAATTATTATTTTAACTATCAATTAATGTGAAGATAAGTTTCTCATTTGATTTTTTTTAATCGAGGCATAATGAAAAATGCCCATTTACAGAGCCCAAGGTGTCCGAGCAAATTTTGACCGGCCAACAGTCAAAAGCTCAAATGTATTTAATTTATAATGATATTAAACATTCAGTTTTAATATTAGTTCAGCACCTGTGGATACATCCTAATTACATGGTATGAAGATATAAACAACCATGACCTGGGGACATCAGTGTACTTTTATTAAGAATAAACCTGAACCCAAATGTTTGTTGGAAGGCACTGTGGCACAGAAAGATCTGGAGGTCAGAATCAATGGGAGTTACATGTGGGGACACCATCATCCTGGACTGTGCCGTTCACAGGGGAAATAATAGGAGACAAAACAACTAATGAGACATTTGAACAACATCAACGAGTTCTTTTAAAATGACACTTATTCCTTGTAATGATTGAGAATGGGAAATAACCCTTTTTACTGTAGGTGGGCTTGGATATTACACAATTATACTCTGTCTCTCTCAACACTCTCGAAAACCAAATAAAACACATTTTGAGTGCTTAACAGTCAACAGACCATCGGCAAATGCTAACCTGTAAAACCTTCTAACTGGCTTAAAAAAACACACAATCCATACAAATTATAACCCTCTGCAACCTCATAAAACACACGCCTCCGGATCTCTCTCTCATGCTCTGCCTCTTTCTATTTTTTTTTTTTTTTTTTACCTTGCGGGGGCCTCTGAACTCAACCTTTAATCAAAGAAATAAGATACACACCGGTGAAATTGCTTGAGATCACTCTACTGTATTTTCAGTGACTTGAGATAACCCAGTTTGAAGATAATGTGTGCTAAATCCAGCTATTGTGCTGCAACCCCTGGAGGAGCCCTGGCTGCCAAGTGTTTAATGCCATCATCTAATTTCTTTGGTCATTTTGTCATGTTTTGGTGTCAGGGTAATTTAAAGTCGAGTGTTTGTGCTCCTTCTCCACGGGGGTTCTCATGTCCTCTTTGATAATTCAGATTTTAAAACACTCTTCTGTTAACTAAAGATGTTTTTTTGTTTTTTTGTGCAGTAAATACAGCCATTTGTAATTGATTATTGATACACCTTTTTTTCCCTAAACTATCAACATTTGAAACCACTGCACAAACATCCAATACTATCTGCTGGGTTTGTGGATCTGCCTCACCATTTGTAGATCACGTTACACAAATACCCATCAGTATGATGGGCACTCTCAAATTGCATGCAGGCAGTCACTCCTCACCTGTATTCTGTGGCAGGCTAAGTGGCCTTTTCAGTCAAAGATTTCCAAAGACACATCCAATCATGTGAATGAATAGTCCAGGGCAGCAACAGTCAATCAAAGGCCCTGGACACCCTGCTTTGATAACATGGCTTTTAGCTGACTTTCACGTCCAGTCAGAATACATTGATAGTAAAAACAAATATTCTTGCTGCAATTGTCTCACCAAACTTTTTTTTTGTTTGTTTTTGTCTTTAAATAAATATAGGTATAGATATTCTCATTCCCAAACTTTAATGTTATGTTTTTGGCATTAGCTTGTGTTCAGATGAAGAAAACACAGTATGGATTTTTTAGTTTATGTAACTGCAATATTCCTTTTTTTTATATATAATAATAAGGTTATATTTTTATAACAATTTCTATATGAGATGGGGTTGGTGTGATGTTAGCTACAGTAGCAGGAGAGTATCGTCGTCTGGTGTGCTCTCCCTGAGAAACTATCTTGCTCTTTCTGCATGTTGGCTGGGCAGCAGCAATTTTAGTGTTAGTTTAGCGATAGTAGTTGTGGGTATGTTAGCATTTATTGTGACACTGAATTGCTTTTTTATTGGTCTGCTGCAGCATACTGGTGTTACATTACCACTGCGCATTAGATTTAACCTACAGCATGACTTTGTTAGCTTCATATCACGTTATGAGCTCCTGCTCTGTAGAGAAAGTCACCAAACACTTTCCCAAAAATATGTGTTCTATTTTTTGCCCACCTTCTTAACAGTCAGCTAATAAACTTTGGCAGCACGTTCTCTGTGTATTTACATAGCAGCGATCTCTTTTTAATGTGGATGTTTACCTACTGTATATTAAAAATTTCTTGTTTTGTCTTTGTTTGCATTCCTGTCTCCTAGAAATTCTGTTTGTGTTGTACTAACTTGTACTAACTCTAATTACATTGTAGTGACGTAACATAAATGACACCTGACTTGTATTCACAGGCTCCACTTTTCTTCCAGTGAATGAAACCCTGTATAATATCCCGCACTGGAATCAGGTGGTGGGTGTAAAAAGTTAAAGGGGACTTTAAACTAAACAACACAGATGTGGATTTACATACTTAATTTGTGTGTGTGTGTGTGTGTGTGTGTGTGTGTGTGTGTCTGTGTGTCTGTGTGTGTGTGTGAGGTACAGACAGTGTGTCTCATCTTTCAAGTCACTGCATACTTTTTTTTTCTGTATTAAACCAAACCACCGTCTTCCCCTTACTATCTTCCCTTACAGTACTTTCCGCACCGGGCATGCGGCATCCGTCAAAAATAGAACAGCCGCATATTCTCTGCAGAGCGGAGCAGATAGCTTCTGAAATGTGTTGAGGGGCTTCCAGTGGGGTTACAAACATTGAGTAGAACGGCGTCGATCAGCTCCAATGGCCACGGTGTACCCGGAATGTACAGTGGAATTTATCCATTGTGCGCGTGCTTAAGCATACAATTTTTAAAAAGTGCATAAACAATGCTTTGATGATTGGACATTGCTGGATACAGATATTGTTGGAAAACATACACATTTCAATGATGCATTACGTTTTATAGCTTGCTGTGAGCATTAAATGCCTCCTTTCATATTGAAAAATAGAAGCAATCTAGGAAGTGCTATGTTTCCTCCAATGTATTTGCGGGTGCAAATGTGTGGATTATGAACATTATGAACATAATTTCTACGAGGCAGGGTTTCTTTTCTCTAATTCAAGAGAATTCGGCAGAAAAGTGTGAACGGTGTCAAAGATGTTTCGGTGGCACTCTGAAATGAAATGACAAAGCAGCCCTCATGTAACACGGGTCTCTGTTTTAATTAGGCTGGCGGAGCTGTATCACAACAATTATTTTGCATTATGATGCATGTTTGCAAAGCATTTTATGCTGTTAACTCTGACTTCAGTGATTTTGTCAACAGTCCTTCGCCGCTGAGCGTTAAAATGTGCTGAAACCTCCAAGATTAAAATTAAAATTGCATCGTTACAGTTCACTGAAAGGGGTCAATAATTAACTGCTGAGTACAAAAATGTTTAAGAAACCATCTCTGTGCTGCTGACGCAAAGACATCTTATAGGATGTGCGCCGCACTCACAATCCTCCACCTGCATGATTCAAGTTTGATCTTCCAAATAAGAGACATGGGCCTCACCAAGGGCCACTATTATCAGTGACACTGAAATTAATCTGGGTTTCTATCTGCTGCCAAAGTGATTTACTGAGACAGACTGTTTGCTCCGACATGCACATTAAATTAGATCTATTTTCCACCTTTTGTAAGCCCTCGCAGAACACACACAGAAAGCAGGCATCACGGCCGTGAGTGGTTTTGAAAGGCACATCAAAAGAGTATATTTAAATCCCTAAAACATAACAATGAGTTGCCTGATTTTCATGTAGCTTTGATGTGAAATGTCTTGATGTTCCCTCATATTCTTCTCTTGTAATACAAAATATCTGCACATAGCGAGACTTGGAAGTGATGAGATGTGGCGTGACTTTTGTAAACTCTCAAACCTTTTTCTTAGGTCGTTTTTGAGAATGCAGCACCTGCACATCTGCTTTATCAGTAGACTAATAACATTAACTCATACTGTACGTGTCCAAACAATGTGTTCTATGGATCTATGTGTTAATATATATTCATGGCAGATTATTTTATCACAATGCTGCACAAAGCCCATGGTGACTGTTCAGCAGGATAACCAACCTTTTATAAATGATATCATATTATAATTTTTAATTGGGAACTTGATATTTAATCATGAAATAAGGATATAAATATTTATTAACTCCTCATCTCCGATCTGTAAACGTACACAATGGAAATGAAATTTGAATGATTAATCAATCAAACAGATCTTGACGGAGAAGAAATCGGTTTGGAGGTGAAGATAATATCATTCACTCATCATAAGCTCATGAATTGGTAATGGAGCAGGCTACTTTTCAGATGAAGATTTTTTTTTTCACTTCCAATAAACCCATGGAATGACCTTGGTCACATACTCAGGATAATTATCTACCAAAATCAATGGTGGGGCCTTTGACAAATGTGATCATCAAGACAAGCCAGCATGCTTGAGCACCACTTCCTATCTCAATCACATCTTTTCTCAGTGGTCTACTGTCTCGATACAAGGCCAAAACAGTCTGTATGTTGTGGTTTTTTGTTTGGCTGTTAAAGTGATTCAGTCATTGAAATCTCAGCAAGATTTTAAGGCAACCAATCATTTAATTGGGTGACATTTCAGTCCATTCGATGCGCATGTACTGTCAACGCACATATACTGAATTTCAAAGTGAAATACCTGCATTGCACTGTGCTGTGAGTAACCATCATATGAGGCTGCGTGACAACACAGTAAAAGGTGTTTCATACCCTGATGACATGTTGGAGGTGTAAGATCTCCCACACTGCAGGGAACAGTTGATTCCTACTGCCCTTCATATGATGCGTTATCTTTTGGCTGCACTCTCTTCATCATTACTTTCACACAACTGAATTCATCTTCCAATTGAAAAAGCACTGAACAGCATCCAAATATCCTTTTTTAGGCTACCTTTGACGCTATTGTATGAAGCCCAAACAAACATTTTTTGGATTCAGATATAGATATGTTACATGAAGGAAGGTGAGAGTAAGACAGCATATGTTATGTGTTTCCGAATCCATCGTCTGACAGATGGGAGCCTGCATGTAATAGTCTCTCTAGTCCACTGCTTCACCCCAATCACTCCACCGGGCAAGACTGAGCATTCTATCTGTGTGTTCCTGCTGTGTCCCGGCTCACTCAGCTCCGCAGAGAATACGAAAAATATGGATCCCACAACCCACTGCCTCAAGCAGCACATAGCAGATAGCATTTGCAAGGTCAGAAACGGCATCGGGAATCTGGTCAGTTTTCAAAATAAAATCTGGCGGGCAAAAATTCTCCATTTCGGAAATGTTCCTGGTGGGATATGAAGCCGTGTGGAGAATGGACCAAAACAGCGCTGCAGTGTCACACAGCTGTGCCGGGTGAAATGTATGCATCAGAGTGTTCAATCATTGCTGTGAGGGTGAAGCAATGCCATGCTAAAACTGAAAAAAATTAAGTTTCAGCATGCGATTCTTCTACGAACTGCAAACAGTAGAAACTGTGATACAAGTAGACCCTCTCACATCTAAACCTACCAAAAGTATTAATAACAGGTAGCTCTAAAACCAGCTGTAATACACAGCATAGTAGTTTATACAACACACTGTAAAGCTTCTTGATTTTATGTGTGTTTATATACTTAATTTATGTATACATACACTTCGATCTAACTTAAACTGCAGCTATTTTAGTGCAGCTGTGCCTTTCATACATATACATACAGTTTTTATTACAGCTAAGACACCCTCAAGTAGTGTTTCTGTAATCTGCAGTGCTCAGCATGTGATGGAGCCCACACACAATAAAAGGCACACTCTGGGCTTAAACATCTCCATGGTTCTCAACATTTTTATGGCTGTGCTGTTTTCACAAATGTTTAAACAGAGGTAGTAACAATATGGTTTACCACTGAAATCACTGGCGAGTTCTTCATTCAGTCTTTCTCTTCTCCACCTCTGCCCTCTCTTGCCTCTCGTGGATAATTTCAGTTCTAAAAATGACTAATGTTATTGATAACCTGCCCCCACTAAGGTAGAAATAGTAGCTGATTAGAAAGGAGCAAGAGGGAGAATTGCGACTGGATTGTTGAGGGTTGGCAAAGATTGAAAATGAAAACGTGTCGAAAATCTGAAGGCAAGAGGCGAAAAACGAATCCCGAGCTTCACCATGAACTGAAAATGCACATTGCTGACTTCAAATACAATAATAATGTATGTATCCTATTAGGTATTGTTGAAAACCTGACAACCCTCTGTATCAATAGTCCCTGAACTACTGTCCACTAAGTCATCCAATGAATGTGGCTTCATCTTCACATACACAATTCATAAATTTAGATATGCTAATGGTACCTACATACCAGGCATTGGATTTGTGTTGTGTCCACTCAAAACCAATTCAATGAGCAATCTTGATCCTGGTGAAACCATCTGGATGGAGAGCAGAGAAGGCTTTTGCTCTTAGTTTTTTAGTAAGACACCTTTCCTTAGACAATAAAATATGATTACATCTCAGTGCTGCATTAAAAATGGTCACCGGCAAACTAGACAACTGAGTGGGACTTTCTAGCACATTGCTAAACTGATTTAAATCCTATTTTCAGTTGAACCATACATACACATCTGTACATACAAATTGTGGCATTCCCCAAGGCTCCTCTCGAGCTTCTTCTATTCAACGTCCTACTAACTAAGTTCATAAAAGTCAACAATGCAGATGACACTATTGCATACAAACACTGAGCTACAATGAACAAATTCTAGATTAGATGAGCCATGTCTCAAAAGCTGAATTAATGAAGAATTTGAGACTATCTCACCAGGATTTGGAACATCTGTTTCATGCATTTCTCTTCAGTTGGCTCGACTGAGTACTGTAACACTGTCTCCAGGTAAGAAATCAATCAGAGAGCTGTAGCTGAGTCTTCACTGAGACCAGGAAAGTAGATCACATCACAGTTTTCAGATCTTCACACTGCCTTCTTGTGTGTCAAATAATTTAATTTAAAATACTTTTGTTGGTCAGAATGGATAATGTCTTGACCATACTAAACCATTCAATGCTTTATAAACCGTCTGACATACATATATTCTCACTCTCACATACATATATACTCCTCACACACACATACATTCTCCTCATACATACATATACGATACAGGAAGTCAGTTTGGGGAGTAACTAGCAATCAAAATGACATTAGTTTGGCTTCAGGATTACTGGCAGCCTAGTGAACATACAGAGCCAAGTTCCAAACCCATTTTATCCTTATTCCATAATAGGTTTCTGCATACAAGTTCTGTGTATTGCTTCTATTGAACTTTATAAAAACCTGAACTATACTTAATGAGATGGTGTTTGCACCTTACTGTTGCTTACCAAAATGGACAATATCTAGCAAACAAAAATGTGTGGAATGATAGCTACACACACACACACACACACACACACACACAAAAGAACATGTCAAGACTGTGAACTTGACCATTAAGCAGAATACTGAAAACAAGGCTTGCCTACAGATTAAGCTATGCCGAGACCATGGGTATTGCCCAAAGCAAACTCCATATTTTCCTGAAAGTCTTTGTACGATGTGTGCAATGCTAACTTCAAACAATTGATGCAGGTGTTTGCAATGGGCAGTGTAGAGGTGGTTCCTGCCTCATAGTCTTGGTGAAGAAATTCAACTGAAGGTTGTGGAGAGAACCCATTTGGTGGAACAGTGTTAGCTCCAGTGGCAAATGCAAGAATTGTCCCAAGCTTCTCTGTTCATCAGGAAGACATCAGGAAGTGAAAATATATGTCAGTTCATTCAAGAATAAACAATACAAGCTTAAAATATGTACGTATATATACTCCATTAACCTTCTGCATCTGTTAAGAAGTCTTGACACTTGGCAACTTCTTCATTATGCCTTCTGTTGCTGCCAACTGGAGTTAGATGGATGGTAAACAGGCTGTCAACCAGGTAAGCTGTGCATGTTTTGGGAGACCAGCATAAAAGTGGGCGAAAACTCTCTGGGTGAATTTGAATTTAGTTCAGCACACCTAGTGTTCTCAGTCCACCCCAAAATCTTAGTAAAAAGCAAACTTGTAGTGACTTAAGTTTTAACAAAAAGCCACATAATAAAAGTCTTAGTCTTAGTCAAACAACCTGATAACTAGTGAATTGTTAATAGGTAATAACTACCCCTCCCCCCAAAACACTGGATAAAAATGTACCTCTCCAATGGACCATGCACTGTGTGAATCACTAGGAACATCAGGATGTCATCTACAAGAAGATTCTTGTCTTCCACTCCAACTTGCACAGTGGTCTCAGACAGCCAGCATTGGCCAAATACTCCTCAAGTGATTCCAATGTTGACAACAGATCTTCAAATGATGTACACTCTGTGACCTTCCAAAATTTGAAAGTTTTGTTCATTTTTGTTGCAAGTTCTTAAAATATCTCAAAATATCACTCACTGGCACCAATCCTGTGATCTTTCTGAAACAAACAAGATAAATACTGTACAAGTTAGAATAAACGCACCTGAATTATGTGTGTCTTCAGGATCAAAGATAATACATGAGGGCAACAATCTTCGTTGCCGTTATTAGCCTTTAGAGCCATTTTGAGACACACACACCAAAGCAATGGTACTCTCAAGGGATGGAGGAACATGTGACTGAGGTGTTTGTTTTGGACAATGGCATTCTGCAGTAGAGATATATCAGCCAAACAAAGAAACAATTGCAACAACTGCATTTTTTTTGCAATTGGCTACCTTAAAACATTTATATTTTGTACCAACCTTTGGCTCTGTAGGCTTGCTAATATAGCCAGGTTCAATCCCTCATCATCAGAAGATGAGTGCAGCCATTACTCAAAGGTACTTATCATAGCTTGCTGATGCATGGTATGTTGAGGTAGATGGTATTTCAGAACAATGACTTGCTTGAGCACTGCTCTGGTAGTTTGAGCTTGAGCTGTTTTCATAAGTCAGGATCAGAGCTGGATCAACTGAACTTGTTCCTCCAAATGAAGAGATAGAAAGTCGACTGGGGGTAGAGCAGCTTTCCAGGAAACACACTGGGAACTGATTAGAAGAACTGAAGTGGTGTTGAAATAATGGGTTGGGAGGTCAGGGAGACAGTTGTTGGACTGGTGAAGCTGCCTGATGATGCATATAAGGGTCTAGCTTGTGTAAGGGATGAGGAGCGCAGCTGCCTTGCTGAACCAGTGATTTCCTCACTATTGTTCTCCTTATTGCTAGTCTGTCGTATCAGCCTTGGGAAGGCATAAAAGTCACGTGTCCAATTACTTATGATGTCCATGCCTTAAATGTCTTAAACGCCTTAAATCATCTCAGATGTCAGACTTCCTGATGTTAGTTATCAGGTCCTATGACTGTTACCTAAAATATTCATACCTACAAAGCAGAAATAAAACAGAAGACTGTAATTACAAAGATCAAAGGTAACTGATCAAATTAAATCTTTCTGTGTGTTTATACAAGAATAATTGACCTGCATTATCTGCAAATATCAAATGTTTCTAAGTAAATGTATGATATACCACACTAAAACTGGCTTTGATGGTCTTATGTACTTGGCTTTATATACTTTATGTATGAGATTTGCATCCAGCTCCTGTCCAGCACGCAGTTGGTGGGAGAAATCAGCCTGTCGCCACATGCCATCAGAAACTCAAGGCTGGAAATTGCGAAAGTTGAAACAGTCCAAGCAAACATTCTGGATGATGGAAAAAAAAAATGGACAAGACATTCTTTCTTTCAGTTTTCCATTTCCTCTTTGGAGATTGACATAGCAGAAGAACAGTAATCAGAAAAAAATGCTAAATATCTACGTAAATGGTGCCATAATATACAATATACTAGCATGGGTGACTGGCTTAATAGTTCAGATTCGGTTTGTATACATAATCTAATTTCACACAGCCTTTGCGGCTGTAAGTGCTGAGAGGTATACTTTACATTATATTTAAGTGAAGTGAAGTAAGAGATTTTTTTTCTCTCCAAAGGCATCTCTTATTTGTTCAGTGACAGGCCTCTGCTTCCAGGATTTCTGGGACTCAAGTCCATGCAATATACAGTATGTCCTTGTTTGCGTAACTGTTGCTTTGTGCAACGTTTGATGACTTTTGTGCTTGATGAAAAAGGGTGACATCCTTGTTGAAAGTATCATGGTAATGTGTTCTGGCCCTACAAACCAAAGCAGACATTTGCTATTTGTAGATCATCAAAGCATTTTTATCAACCTATACTCTCAACCTATATTTTTTTAAAATCCTACAACCAGTGGCCAGTCTTTGATTCAAATATCCATCTGTCATAGCTTTTGTAGTTGCTACCCCATATAAGAACTAAACAAGTTGGCCTTCATGCATGTTACTTCATCTAAGTACAGTATGGGCCGTAACTGTCAAGATCAATTAAAAGAAATATAGTCAAAATAAAATAAAAAATATAAAAACACAAACATTAAAAAACATTAGCTGTGTTGACATAGTATGTTGCTAAATTACCAAACGGACATTTATGATTTAGTAGACTGACAACTTACAGGTAAATAATCACGTATGTTGTTCTTACCTTTTCCTTGTTCAGGGGGGCCCAGTTTCCAAAATGTGATGGACTACGGCAGTCAATGCGGTATCAGAGGGTGGTGTTCGCTGTTCGCACTGCTGAAGCCACTTGGGGGTTTTAAAGTCTGAAAATTTGTCTCATTTCACTTTCCACCGAGCTGTCAGCAATGTTAGGTGTTAGCCTGTCCTCTGCCGCTCAACTGACAAGGACAAGGATGACACGGTTTCCGGCGATGATAAAATATTTCTTATAATACCAATAGCCTGTTGCAGTACTTGTGTTTCTTCTCCACCATCCATGTTGTGCGTGATATGGACGTAGCCCGGCACGAGCTTCTCAGCCAATCACAACACGAGAAATCATCTATAATCCGTTTCATTAGCTCTCACATGCATACAATCTCCTCATACATACATATACTTATGTGTAAAGAGAATATATGTATGTGAATAGAGAATAAATGTATGAGAAAGGAGAATGTGTGTATGTGTGAGGAGTATATATGTCTGTGAGAGTGAGAATATGTGTGAGGGTCAGAATGGATAATGTCTTGAATGACCCCTCGTAGTTTAAGGTGAAGATACATTTCTGATCTGCTGTCCTCCCACTTCGGTCTGCTCACTATCCCTGGACACAGAGCTAAACATGGAGAAGCAACATGCAGCCTTACACTGCCTTTTATTCAATTAAATATGTGACTACTTACCGAAAACTTGAACTGTTCTGTAGTTGTTCTGTATTTATTTTGTTTATTTATTATGTATTTATTGACCTTCTATTTAATTGTCTTTAATCATCCTTTTTCAATCATCCTTTTTAAATGTGTCATTTTCTATTGTCTTTTGAAGTTGCCACGTGTTTCTTTTGTTAATGCCTTGTATGGCTCACTTAAAACACATTCATTAGCCATGTTGTTAAAATTTGCTATACAGATAAACTTGTCTTGCCCGGAACTGGATCATCATGGATCACACTGCTGTAATTTTAAGTAATTAACTCTATATAATTGGCTGGACTTTGTTTACCCCAACATTACGTAGGCTAAAAAAAGCAAGAGCAGACTTTCAGAGGTAAGACAGTAGTCTCCTCCACCTAAATAAAAAAAAAAAAGAACCCATTTTATAACACCTTTTATTGGCAGCACTTTTATTTTTATTGTTTTGTTACTGAAGTATCTTTACAGCTTGCGAAAATGCAATCAACCGTCCAATCCAATTACTGTCATCATTATGATATATTAAAGGCAATTCTGTGTGCTTGGCTTATTACAGTGGATTCTAAGGGTCATTTGCTGCTTAATTGACTTGCCAAAGAACAGGAAACCACATAGCCGAAAGGGTTTTCTCACTGTTTACGTTTCCCCTGTGGCAGTCTTGCTGTTGATCATGGCAGCAGGTGCATATCGCAGGATTACTTTCGGGTGATATGGATTGCCTTGGGATAGTGGGGAAGAAATGGGCTTTGAGGGAACAAGGAGTAACTGTGCAGTTTAGTTGACACAGGAGTGAGAGAGCTCCGAGGACTGCCGTGCTTTGCTTAGCAGGGTCAAGTAGAAAATGCTGAAATAGCTCAGTGACAGTCAGATATAATTTACTACGAGTGGAAAAGTTGTTGTAGTACGTGATGGGATTTTGAAAGAATGCAATTGGTCTGCAGAAATTACAATGGTTGGTATAGCTAGTCTTGCAAGATTTAAGGACAATTTAAATTAACCACGATTCAACCTTAGGCTAATGAATTCTGCCCAGTAATAGTGTTTGCAGCAATAAAGATTTTGAGGTTGACAAGGCTGCATATTGAACAGTGACTTAACAGGATTTAAAAGTCAGCTGCAGTTTGGAGCATATTTGGCGAGAAAGCAACAGTTTATATCAACACAAAATGCCCAAATTACCGTGTGAAGCCTTTGGAATGCAAGTAGGAGAACTGGGTCTCTTTTGCCAAGTCTGGAAATTTATCAGGTTAATAATTCAATCCTCAGTGTAATTGTTGCATAATGCCTCTTAGGATATCTTAGCAGTATCTGATGCTGTTTTTCGTGGGAGAGAAATTAATTATAAAGAGGATGAGATATCAACCAGTGGGACGCATCACACAAACTCCAGGGTCCTCCAGAAGCCTAATCACATCACTTAAAACATCTTCAGATAAGATTTTTAATGAACTTAGGAGAATCTCTTCAGACAACCCCATTGGCCAAGTCATGATGTTTAGTCTATTATCGCATAGATGGGTTCATGATGTGTAGGTAAGGGAAACACTTTCAGGGGCATGACAAAGAATTTAAATGAAAACAGGCCTCTGCTGCTTTGTTATGTCTTTTCTCCTTTATTTTTAATTAATTATAATTATATAAGACCTGTTTTAGATATAAGACCTAGATCATTAATTTTGCCTTTAACTGTAGTCAAGGATATAATTATATTCTCAGCTTCAGATGATTCAAAACTGTTTTTTTAACAGACTGAGTTTTTTTTTTAAATAAATAAATAATGTTCTTTAGTCTATAAATGATTTTACTTTCATGTTTAAGTAGATGTGATTTTGCAGATTTACATATATTGACTGTAGATTGGAGAATTGAAGTTCAAGTCATCATACCGAGTTTCTTAATGCAATCCAACAGTACACAATTTATCAATACTTTTTAATTTTATTTAGGTGTTGAAGAGAGTTCAGTGGCAGAAGATCGAAGAGGTTGGCATCCATCAGGACCCATAGTGAGTCCTGCCTGCCTAATGGCCATAACACTAAGTTTCCTAATTGGGCTGAAGATCGGGGAGACCAAGACCTCCCGCAGACCCTGGCTTTTAAGGGTCAGGCTACAGATAAATATTGTAGTAACACTTAATAAAAGAAAATTAAATCTTGGAAGAATATTCATAGAAAGATTTATTTAGGCTAACAAATGGTAATAGTATTGGGTGGAGCATTTATGCATGTCTGTTTTATTTTTATCCATAAGACACACTGGACCTTTGAAGAAAAACATGCCAGGTGAGTCCAATACGAAGGACACAAAGGGGGAAACTACCTCATGTGATGCCGCATGGATGCAGCTGGCACTGCATTTGTTTTCCCTCTGGGAGTAGCTCTTACATCCACAGGCAGGCCAAGATCCACTCAGCACTGAGCATACTGAGCTGTGTTGAGTGATCTTATCTAAGACTATAATCCTTGTAAGAAGCACTGAATTGTGATTCTGTCTCACCAAATGGAAAGAGGAAACAAAAAAAAGCCTTAAAATTCCACCTTGAATCCCATTTAATGTTCCTCAAATATTTGAATTTTGCTTAGGAAAGAAAAATAAGTGCTGCATTGTTAATCCGTATGCAAAACACGAAATGGGGAGAATTCAAAAGGAATGGTTTGAATAATAAATGCCCACAGCTGGAGAAAAACAAAATATGTAGGGGGAAAAAAAGAGGAAGAGGACTGCATCAGCAGATCTGGGACAAACAAGTAGGACAGGGGGGCTTGGCACAGGCTGCAAAATTTTGACTTGTCACCCTGTTTTCCTACAGGCTATGTGAGCAACTGGAAAACAAAGAACTCAGCACTTGGACTTGGACAGCCGAAGCCCCTCCTACAGATTCATTTGCACTCTGCTTACTGCATCACATTCAGGTGCTCTCTCTCTCTCTCTCTCTCTCTCTCTGTCTCTCTCTACCCCAAAAGCCGGCCTCCTCCCAGCATTTCCTGTGTCTTTCCCTCACTCTCTACAGCATCCAGTCCTTCAGAGCCAGTTGAGAGTCAGCTTACACTAGCCGTGTCCCAGTTGTCGCAGATAAATGTGTTTGTACCTCATAAATCTCTGCCTGCTTGTCGCCTTTGTTCACAAGCAGGAAAGCAGAAGTGACGCTGTTTGCTGGTGCCCCCACTGCTGTTCTCTCCTGCACAATGCAAGGGGACGTGCAAAACATTTGCAAATCCAAAGCGATGTTCTGCGTGGAGCAGCTTTGGATATGAAGCAAGAGGAAGGAGGATTAAAAAGCCGGCAGGTTGAGCAGAGCTGCCAAAATCGATGAGTGATGTTTGTTATTTATAGAAACACTATGAAGACGGCAAAGTGAGATGCCAGTGGGAGTACAGTTGTGTACAGTGATGTTTAATTGGCTGGATGGTTAACTCATGCCTATGTAATTGTTTCATTTTCTCTTGGAGGTCTACAGGATGCCAGCTTGATTTCCTTCACATTACTTGTTCAGACAGTAATGCGTGGAAGTGGTCAGTGTGTCACAAAGCTGCCAATTTCAATACAGAGAAAGGCATATGTGCCATTTTTTTTTTTTTTTTTTTTTTTTATTGGGATAGCCTGACTGGGCACAGTGCGGTGCATCATTTAGAGCTGATCTTTTGTTGGATGCCCTATTTCTATTTATTCTTGCCGCTCGCTTTGAAAGCTCTGCATGAACAAGATGCAGTTGATTCATGAGGCTGAGATGAGAAGTTATCTATACAATACCTCCTCGTTTGACTCAAGACCTACATAAAGTACAGCACTTTCCGGCATTATGGCTGAATTATTATGGCCGTTTCCACCTGCTCTCTCCTTTAACTAACTAATTAGCATCCGATGACAGTCATATACATGAGCAGGATACACACCGAGAGAATCAAGGGAGACAATGGGAGAAAATCACAGCAGATGGCCATCCACCATGAGTCGGTTTCTGCTCAAGGTTCCTGCCTCTTAAAGGTAATTTCCTTTCCATCGTCACCAAGTGTTTGCTCATGGTGGTAATTGCTGCATCTCTGTAAATGATATAAGAAGTAAGAATTTCAAGATCAATGTGCTAAATAATGCTAAATACAAACTTGACAGAGAGTTTATACAGCATGTGCAGGTGTGTGAAGTGTCTGACAGACGTGTCTATGTGACAGATTGATACATTTTTGGACTACTTAAGTACACCGCACACTGAATAGACATGTTTGTCAGTGTTCACAATGAATGCAGAGTACACAGACTGTTTTTTTTTTTGGTTTTTTTTGCAAATGATGCCAATCAGACTTGTAGAGCCACAGGCCACTTGCATATGCAGTTGAAACACTTATAAAATAAATAAATAACAACATAAATAAAAGACAATATGGAGCTATCCATTCCTCTGCATAGACTCTTTGTCACTGTTAAATAACGTGTCCTCACATTCACGCAGACCACTGCATTTAGAGTGAAATTGTGCTCTCGAAGTGCTTCAGAGGTCCCTCAGTTGAGTCCTAAACTAACCAATATCTGGCCACACTAGCACTCAATCAAATATTTAAAGGAAATTTACAGATAATTGTCCAATGAATGGTTCAATTTGATGATTTTCATTAAAATCATCATTTTGCCCCTCTGCTTTGGGCCACACTTAGCTAATAGTCATTAGATGGGCATCATTAATTATGTCTCTCCTGACAGACTGAAAACCATTTGCAGCTGGTGGGTTTCATGCCAATGGACCATGTTTTTAAAGAGCTGCTAAAGCTTCCTTCGCTCTGAATACAATTGCTTGAATAATGGAAGAGGTTCATGATAGTCCAACTTGGTCCAATGCAATCCCCTCTTTGTCTTCTAATCACTTTGGTAGTTTCCGTTCTCCATCTGGAAAGGCTAGAGGATTTTGTGGGTTTAAGAGGAAGAAGATTTACTTTATTAATCCCTGATGCATGCATTATTTTTCTCACACATAGGCCTGAAATACAATCACAGAAAGAGGGCATATAGAAATGCAAATGTGGAGATATGGTGGAGTTATACTGATCCCACTGATCTAGGAGCAGTTTGGGGTTTGGTGTCTTGCACCTCTGCAGTGTTTAGGAAGAGAGCTGGCGTAATCCATATCGTGGTGTTGAACTGGCCGCCCACCAGTGCTCGAGCCATGTCCCTACACAGTAAAATTCTATAACTCTGTTTTGGGTTTTTAAATATCTAAACTGCTCATTGTACACAGTCTCTAGTTTGATCCTCTTTCAGAGATTTCCATAATGACAGTCAGTGCCCAGCCAGACAGAACAAGTATAAATCTGCAGTCATGTACAACTTAGATATGCAACACACTCTTTGGTAGGTTACACTAATTTAATTGTGTGTACACAACATTGTCTTGAGCAAGAAGCTGTTTAGTATGGAAATCTCTCTTCTCATGAAATGTCTCAAATTAATGTACCATCTACTTGCTACAATCACAGGCTGGATGAAAACTCCTGTTTCCTGAGGAAAATAAAGTGAGTTCATGTCTTTCCGATGGATATAGTTGCCTGCTGTCATCAATGTGTTGACATTAATAGAGTGGGCTAATATTACACTGTCAGTAACTACAACACTTAGATGATGAACTTGATATAACATTCATACCTCCATAGGTTCCTGCCTCTTGAAGGTAGCTTCCTTGCCACTGTCCCCAATCGTTTGCTCATGGTGAGGATTGGTGGGTCTCTGTAAATGGAGTAACCGTGTACAGTTTAGACCTGCTGTATCTGGAAAATGTCATGCATTATCTTCTGTTATGATTTGGTGCTATATTGCATTGAAGGTAAACAGATTCAGTCTGGACAGAGAGCTGTTAGATGTTAACCTAAATTACCATTCAGTACCCACTCCACTCTCATAGTGATGTCAATGAAAAATCACTGTATTTTTACAAGAACTTGCATATTTTAGAGTAAAATATGTCTGATGTCGTGAAGTTTGTGTGAAAGCAGGTAGTTCCTTAATAAACCTCACAATAAATGGTGGTGCTGGAGGGGATTTGAATCAGTTTGGCAACGTAGGCACCTTTATGGGCCCAGTATAGTCCATCAGATCTGCTGGTCAGAATCTCTGATTCTAACACACACCTTTGCAGTGTCGAATTAGAGGGGGGCAGTGACCGTGTCCATACCTTTCTGAAAACGATGATTCAACATTCACACCCACTTCACACCGTGAATGGCCAGCTGTGCAGGGGTGAGACTGCATCCTGTCCATAATCCTGTGGTTGCTCTAACCTCTTAAAAGACAATTATCAGGTTGAACACAGACTGAAAACTGTATCTTATTATTATATTTTTGTATCGTCGTGTTTCAGCTCTACAATAGATTGATGATAGATGAAGATGATGTTTACGCTGAGTGAGCGAAATGCTCAAAATATTTTTTTAATTGCTGCACAATTAATAGAAATATTCTAAATGTCTTGATTGAACTAAAATTCATATACCTTATATATCCAATGTCTTTAGAGATTTAAAGTTGAATAAATAAATAAATGAATTTGGAATTAAACATTGCGTGACTGACCATCCAGAAGATGGCTTTGGTTTTAGATTGCACAGCAGATCTGTGTCTATGGATGGCATGTTTTTGAGTTACAAAGAAAAGAAGAATAAGTTATTCAAAATTACAACTAAGTGCCAGGCTTGTCTTTGTTAGTATGAATAGTGCATCATGCAATGAACATCCCTAAAAGTTGAATTCTTGTTTGCTGGTTTTATGTGGGTTGTTCTCATTTTGCTCACTTTCACTAACAGGATTCAGACACAGAGGTCTTGGAGATGGAACACTTCATACATAGTGGTTTATGTTGACAATTTTGCTCAGCAACGTTGGTGTATTATTTAAATCTAGTAAATATTCGATGGCAACGCACCACTTAACTTTGAAGACTGAGCGTGCTTCTCAGTTGTTTTCTGTACACAAGCTTATTAGTGGTGAGAGAATGTACTCTTTTACGGGATTTACAGAGCGGGTGATTCGCTTGAGAGAGAGTCAAGAAGAAGAAGAAGATTTAAGTTATGGAACAGCAGATTACATTTTATCAGGCCAGAAGGTTAAATAAATAGTATTTTGATTGTAAGGTCACTGGTTCAAATGCAGAGACCTGATTATAACACTTGGACCAGTGAAGGAGAATGAGAAAGGTTCTCTGTTAATCAGCTGCCACTGAGATATCCTTAAATGTGGCACTGATACCAGAGCTGCTCAGTGTTCCCACATTAGACGACAGCTTGTGGGCACACCTTTGTTTAACCGGAAAATCTCAAATGTGTTTCAGCTGAATTTGTGGTTAGAAGAGCGCAAGTAATTAAATGACAAAAACACATGAAAGAGGTATGGCAGGACCCTTCCTGCTGCGGGGAGTTTATGGATCACTTTGCAAATGGATCAGGTGTAAACAGGATATCTGTTCTTAGCATGTATGCTTCAAGCTCAAGAGCCGCTTTATCCTGCAGTTCCCGTAACACAACTCAGTAGCACCATCCTGATACCCCCCATTCTGATAAATATCTTTCAAACTCAGCACTGCCCATTTTTTTCTACTGTATAAAGGTAAATAAACACCCATCCCTCTCCCGGTGTCTACCTTTTCCCCAAAGCACTTTTGTGCTCGCTTTCCCTCTTTTCTCTCGTTACAGGAACCACAGGGGGAACAATAAACCCTTGAAGCCTTACCGAAGTGTGGGGGGGGGGGGCCACCCTGCGCTATGTCTAACCCCCTGGGTTCCTTGCTACACCACCTGCAGGCATGATCATTGCTCTGAATTTGATCCTCTGTTCACCCCCTTGTGAACAAAATATTGTTCCTCAAAAAAGAAAAAAAAGAAAAATTGAAATCATTCAGTCTTTGCCCCATTGTGTGCAACTGATAGACTCCCTATAGGCATTTAACTAACAAGATAAGATTGGTTCATTGGATAGCAGAACACGAGGGACTATTACCCAATATGATGCAAAAGGGTAAACATGTAACAGAGAACTTTGGATGTTATGGTGATTTAATTTGATCTAACTCTAGTAATTATTGGCTAGTCCTATACATGCAGTCCAGCCAACGAGGCCAAATGGGCTGCTACTTCTGCAACTTTAACCCTACCGTGCGCACATCCATGAGAACGACACAAACTAATGATTTCTGATCAGTCATGGTCATGGTGAACAGGGACCAGTGTTTACAGTCTGCTTTTGTTGATCCATCCATTCACCATGAGCTCCTTCTTTTGTGGTTCTATAGCATTTTATCACAGTATGTGGAAAGAACTGATGTCTGATGCTGCTTAAATTGGGAAATATTTCAGAGTAATTTGTTTGCTAAGGCACACGTAACGTATCCTGCAGTCTCATCGGGAAAATATTCTTATTTTCTTTCTCATCTGATATGCTACTTTATGCACAGGTATAATCATGTTTAGTGTGTTTAAGCAGAGTACAATTGCCCCCCAGAAACTCTTGAAACTTGAAAATTAACTTCAGGGAGGAGGTTTGTTTTTTTAAATTCATTATTGTCATTACACAACCAGCAGCGCACTCCGATAAGACTTGATTGAGTGACCTAGAAATGCTGATAACAGGGGAATTAGGTGGCTTCATTCTGTATCTCTCGCCATGCAAATCAATGATACCCAGCTGTGAGACACAACAACCCCATAACAAAGAGAAGCTGCTAAATAAAAGACGTTTCCCCTGTAGTATTTCACCAGGAGCCCAGCAAACGAGCTCCAGCACCGCTGCAGTCACTGTTGCTTTGCATTGCAGATGTAATTGCATCCTTCAAAAAGATAATGAATCAAGCAGGAAGAGCATGCATATTGTTGGAGGTTGGAGTAGAATACGATTAGACAAATATTTGACTTGAGTGGCACAAGACGGAACATCCGGGGTTGTATAATAACAAGAGGAAATGTCTTGGTAAGTAATAATTATATGAACACACCGCCTCATCTTTGCAAGCTGACGTGACCCTGAGGCGTTGTAAAAACCATTCTTTGTTTTCTGAAAGTGTGAGCTACGCTTTCATCTCTATATAAAGCATAATAAAACAATTTGAAACAAGCAGTTTGGCACAGAATTTAACTATGGAGGTTGTTGTTGTGTTTGCTGCAATTCATGCAAATCTCACCAAGATAACAACTGATTGTCCATCAAGACACCAGACATTCTGACTTTTATATTTCCAATTCAAAACTTTTTTTGACCTTTCTTTTTATTGTTTTCTTTGGCCCGTCATCGTGTACCTAACACCAGTGAAACAGCATACTAAAAATATGATAATATGTTTTGTTAAACACCTAATGCCTCCTCAGTTATGATTTTTAATTTATTTTTCATCAGACCCATCTGCAAAGAGTGTCTGTCGACAAATATCCACATAACAAAATGGTAATCACTTAATGTAGTCAAATTTAATTAGCGGTCACAACATTGGAGGGGTTGAGGTAACCGCACCATGTTTCTTACTATACTGTAAAAGCATGTTTTAGTTGACTAATAGTGGGATGCAGTGAAATGCAGGACATAAATCTGCAGTGTTTGGCAGGCAGAACTCTATACTATGCTTTTATGCCTTATATATAGGAAGTATTTTATTGCACAACAAATTTAGCAAAGCATATCATTTGTATGCAAATATATTCTGTAGCAGGTGAGGATAAATGATGGCACAAACCATTGTAGCGAAAACAGACAAAGCAAAAAGGACACCAATGTCCCTGCTTTCAAATGCTATCCCCCAATGGACTACCTGAGTACCAAAACTAGCTTACAGACAAAGCCACCTGTGACATGCAATAGTTCAGAAAGACTCAGTCTTCGTGGTTTAATGTCACCTCCTGAATCATTTTGGATCCTGCGAGTTTCTGTCGACTGTCAATTCAACAGCTTGCCAAGTATGGCTCAAAGTCTCCTGTTGGTTGACCTGTTTGGTACCTCCTGTGCCAGACCTAGCAGGGCTGGGGCATGTTAGTCAGGGTTAGGGGTGTGGAGATTGCTTAGTGATGTGTGGAAACTGACATTTTGCAAAGCCCTATTTAAAGCAATTTTCACTGCTTGTTGGTGCGGTCACCTACTGGTTGCTCCGGTTCAAGTGATTTGATGTCTTGTCAGTGGTCGCTCTATCTGTAATGACAGACCGCAAAGGAGGTGGTGCATGAAAATCCAGTTGCTGTTGTTCACATTGAGGTATTAATGAAAATACTAACTTTAAAATCTCTGCAAATGTAACAATATTATAGAACATGGGACCATCTACAGATGAAACTTGACATAATCACATCTTTTCTTCAAAAAAAGTCACTTTGAGGTAAGTCGATAAATAGGAGTCACATTCCTTAATGAAATCATTATTTTTCATTATACATTATGAAATTGTTTGTTTTTTTGTTTTTTTTTAATTGTTTCATTCTCCCCATTCCCCTTTAATATTGTATACAAAGCTCATTATGGTGCTGACAAAATGCATCATTTTCCTCCTTAGTGATTAATAATGCTTGTATCTAATGAATGTAATGAATCTGTCTAAGAAATTGGCCATGATTTGTTGTTCTTTTTTCCTCTATAGAATAATTACCCATTTACATATACATGTATTTTTGATCTAAGTAAATATTTAACTCGTTCAGAAAATTAGTATCCATTAGGTTTTTACATTATAATCTAGTTATAAAGTTGCCAGGGCCATTATATACATCCATTATATAGATACATAGAGGAAAGATTTGGTCATATGATAGTAACACTGACCACCACCCAGTAAAACATAAAAGAAAGAGAGAAAAAAAGGGCAACAGGATGTAGGAAGGTGCATTATCAAGACAAAATGGTTGTGTCATATTTTCCTTTCAGGAATATGATGGGCTGAACTTGCCTTACATTTTTCACTACAACATCCTTTTTCTCTCTCTGGAAGATTCATTACTTGGCCCCGTTAACCATAAAACACAGTAAAATCCAATTTTAACAATGATATTGCCATTTCTGTTCTCTTTAATAAATCCATTTTCCCACTGACAGAGCAACACTTTTAGCAGCATAGTGTCCAAACTATAATTATGAACTGTTAGAAAGCTAAAAAAAAAAAAAAAAAAAGGAACACCTTGATATTGGGTATTTCTTTGTAACTTCAAGCATTTTCTGTGTTAGAAAAGATTTCCTCCTATTACTATTTCTATTTTAACAGAAATGACTACCTGCTAAACAAGGCTAGGAGTCTACAGCCGTGCATGTTAACATGTTATAAGCAATATTTAGAATTTGCTGTTTCCAATAGAGCCATTTCACTCAAAATCCCAAATGTTAAACAACACTAGAAGGAAAGTCTAATGATAACTGAAATACGTGGAATTCAATGTATTGGAAATGTAAATTTCAGCACACAACTTTATGTCAATCCATGCAGTAGAGGTTGCATTTCAAGATGCATGTGTCTGTAGAGCGTAAGTCAAGGTATCAAGGGTAGGATGCCCAAAATATATAGCCAAGAAACTTCATGCTTTTGTGAATTTTAGCGCTTTCCAAGAGTCACTAATCTCTCACAAAGGTAAACATTTGGACAAAAAAGCACCAGCAGTTTGCACATTTCAGTCAGAGCGGTAGGTAGACAGATAGGGCCTTACCCGATGACTTGCCAGCAGAGACTATTGCGTTCATACCTCTTACTATGTAAATTATTTTTTCTGTCGGCTGTTAATGTGTCATTATGAAAATCTCCACTGGCAGTCAGCCTTGGCTACAGGGCATGTAGAGTGTGGGTTTCCATGAAGGGTGGCTATTTAAAGGAGTTTAAAAAACACATATACTGTAGCTCTCCCAAGGGACTATGCAAATGAGATTACAGAGTTTTACTCATCCAATAACAAGATATTTTTTCAACTAAATATTTACTGTCTTTCCCTGAAGGTTGCTGCCTGTGTTCACACTAATACGCTCAATTGGGCCTGATTCCCGGATTGCTGAATATGCATTTTCATGCTGTCACATGAGCCTGTTATGTCTGAGAAGGATAGCGATCGGATATTTCATCAGACTTCTGTCTGACTGCAGCCACAATTAAAAAGCTTGCTGCATATTTTGGGTGTTAATTATCTGTGACGAATTATAGGGGACCATTCCTTGCAAGGCTTGCACACCAAAGCCACATGACCTCTTAAGAACCTCACGTATTGATCAGAAATTTGGTAACACAATATCCCATGAGGTTAGACATGTTGGTCCTGTGGCCAAACTAATCTGAGGCCATTGACTGCAGTTCACTTGGAGGACAACTGAGACTTGGAGTTTCAGACATCTTGGTGCCATTATTTGGTGAGCTCCCCACCACGGCTTGGTTCTCCTTGAAATAGTCCTCTAAAGTTTGAATATACAGCTCCAAACAAGATTGATCACACTTCCTAACATGTGACATGTGGTTCTAAATATGATATTATTATTATTATTATTATTATTATTATTATTATTATTATTATTATTATTATTTTCTCTCACAACCCACAATGACAATGAGCCATAGACTTAAATTCAACCATTTAAAAATCTGTTAAAACACACAACTGCCCTGAACATGTCTGAATACTGAAACACTTTGGTCTATTGGTCTTTTCAATCAGGTCTTCTATGTCATCAAGTTTAAGCAAACTTGAGACTGACTGGCCACCTGCTGTGCACAGCACTTATAAACTTACCATTGACGCAATATCACCTTATAGTGTGAGAAAACATGACGCATGCACATTCTTCTGAGTCATGTGTGTGTGTGTGTGTGTGTGTGTGTGTGTGTGTTCAATATCCACTACTCTTTGGTCTCTCCAACTTGATTAATCTGGATTTTCAGCTGCAAAGTGTTTCACTTTCTTCTCTCTTCTTAGCTGCCAAGTCGTGGTTTGCCAGAGCTTTTTTCTAGCTGAAAATAGCAGCCTCCTGTTGCTGCTGCAGGAAATGATTGTTATAGAGCAGCCCAAATGAATACAGGTGCAAGTCTTAAAACATGACATCACGGTTCTAAAATGCTACATAGAGCTGTGGTGAACTGAAGAGTTTGGTATTTCTTCCAAGTTACCCATTCACATTGCACACAGTCTTTTGTGGATTCTTAATATAAAGTATTGATTAAAGATGTTTAAATTCTTAGCTAACCCCAACCATAAACCTTTTTTTCTTTTCTAAAGTGGTCTAATTTGTAGCTTGAATCTGTCTAAAATCCAAGGTTTTGTGACTCAGGCTATTTGAAATCGTTCAATCTGTCAGTAGCACCGAGCCATAGTGGCACTTGTTTGTCAGGCGGACAGTCCACTGAAGGTTTTTCTTTTTTCATTTTCATTAAGACCTAAGAGGGCTAAACAGAGTAAACAAGGCACAGGACACTGTGATGTGAGAAAGTAAATACAAAGCCAGCACTGTGCCAGCAGCATGCTAATTTGAAGCTGGTTTGACAAATCAGACGTTTATTTACCTGCTCTCAATTACCTCAGCTGTGTACTCCATACTGCCTGAGAGTAATTTAGAGAGCTCTAAGAGCTAAATCGACAAAGGCACAGAAATGAAAGTGTGAAAAATGACAATAAGACTCAAACACAAGGACGGTGTCCATTTGTTCCAGACTTCTAGAAGTCATTTCCCACCATTTTCAACGTTGGGAATGACTGCATACGAGGAAACAGGGACACAAAAACCTGATTATATGAAGATGCTGAGATGCCTCGGTCACCCATGAATTCATGGGAGCATGTTTGCCTCCAGCACTCATTCAGTACCACTACGAATTTGTACAAGTCACAGCAAATTCCACTTTATGCTCACAGCAGTCAATGTACAAGACTGTATGTCAACATGTTAGGCCAAATCATACCACCAATACATTTTTTTGTGAGCGGCGCAAAAGGGAAAAACATTTTGTGTACTTCTTATAATTCATGATTTTTGGTACTCAAGGAACATCCAATTTGCATCCCCCACTGAGTATTTCATCCATTGTGCACAGCAGCAAATCTCTGCCCCACTTGTCTGGAAGTGATTCAGCTTACAAAGACTTTGCAGAGTGGTAGGGTTTTCCTGGGGGTAGTGCTCCTTACATGTGGTTAGGGCTGAATAGGAGACTAGGAAGCATAGCAAGAGATTTATGTTTTTGTCTGTGAGAGCATTTAGAGTGTCTGTGTGGTAGCCAGAACACATAGGATGCTCTGTGAATATAATATAACTTAAAAGATTTGAGACTTTACACTTGAGCCAACAATTATTGTAGATAATTCCTTGAGTAAGCACTTTGCCAGTCCCTCATCCTTACCAACCCGATGTTTAACAGGATATGTAGTACCACCATCAGAGCAAGCAGATCTTTGTTTAGTGCATGGACATGCATTGTGTCTCAGAGAATTAAAAAAAAAAAAAAAAAACAATTACTGTTGCCATCAGTTCTAGACATGTTAAATTAACTAACACATGGTTTTGCAGTCATGGAGGTATCTTGCTAAGTCCTTCATTCATGCCTACACTAGTTATCATTTCCAAGCAGCCCTGCAAAGCAGCGGATGTAAAAACAAGAAAGGAGGACAGAAAAGAAACTTAAGAAGAGTTCTTATACGCACAGATTTGTTGATGTCCCTGGGACACACCACCTGTTTCCAAAAACCTTGAGGTAGGATTGCAGCGCAGACAGACTCAGTGATCCACGAAAGTGACATTCTTTACAGTATTGTGATCAGACAATAGTTTGAGAAACGCTATTGTATGCTGTGGTGAGGCTTCAGTCTTGGATCAAAACCACAAAAGGAAAAAAATAACACTGAGGTAGGTTATTGTACTGCTGTCATGAAAGAAAAATCACAAAAAAATCCGCTGTGTCTTGAATGGAGGGCTTCAGTATGCGCAAATACAAGACTTTCATCTTTTGCTCTGTCTGTCATCTGTCTGTCTGCCAATCTGTCTATCAAAACTTGACTGGGTCCACTGATCTAGATGAAGAGAGAAAGAAAAAAACAACTGCATTTAACCTGTAGTTGCATTCCAAGACAGATAGAGATGCACAAAGAGCAATCTGGAGTTTAACCACTCTCTATTCAATGTTATCTGGTAACTGCCTCTGGATGTGGTCTAAGCTTGGATGTCAATTATCCTCTTCTAAGGCTAGTATTGTACAATTTCAAACTGGTGCACCCAAATAAAAAATGTCCACAGTCAGATTTTCTGATTTAAATAACCCCACTCCTGCCACATCTGAAGGATCCTTTAAAACATGCATATTAAAAGAATCATGATCATTTTTAATGATAACAAAGCTGTGCATGTGCTCTGTGTTTTGTTTTTTTTTTCCCAAGATGACCATCGACCTGAGCTGAATTAATGAGGAGAGGTTGCACGAAAAACTTGGCACACCAGCTGTCAACATCAGGGTGCAGCACTATTACATTTATCCCTGTCAGAGCGGGTCAATGTTTCAGAGACATGTGAGACAAAAAATTGTCAAAACATGTGCAAATGGCAGAGTGTAGCTCCTCCGGATGTACAGGGCCTTATTAGCATTCATGACTCTCTGTGGTGGTACTGCATTCACAAATAGTGTGCACAATACATATTGCCAGACGTGTTTTATGGTTAGATTACAGATCCTTCTCACAAGGAAAATACATGAGATGCGTTTTAGAAAAGGGCAGATGAATTGTTTTACAGTACTTCTTGACATGCATTGTTTACACTCCAAGCACAGCAATATGAAATATAATACAGGGGCAGTCTGAACTAAAAGAACATTTTGCTGTGTCATTGTGGAAACAGAATAGCCTTCGAGTCATCTCAAATCAGCCCAGTAACATCTTTTTACTGGTAATTTTAGCCAACTCTTGACACTTCTATGTGATTATTGGATGTAATGTTATGTAATAATTTAAATATTTATAGAATATAATTTCAATCTGAAATAAATGAGAAATGCATTGAGTGACATGTGAGTATTTTAACAGAGTGGAAGAATATTTTACTCACATAAAAGTAGAAATGTTTCAATATGAAAAAAAAAATGATATTCTGTGCAGCAAGATTTATGTAGAAATCACACATAAAGTATATTTCAGTGTATATCAATCTCAGTAGCTAGAGTGACTGATCCTAAATCTTATCTTAAATGCACTTCTCAAGAGTGAGCTTCCTGACTGACTATGGTATATTCTAATGCAAATGACAGCTGTCAGTTTCCACTATGCTCAGGAGAGCTCACTGAGCATGAAATCCTCTAAGAAAGATCACTGTCGTTATGTTGTGTGTACCGTTAGTCAGCGGTAGGATGAATCTACTCAGTAAATGTTTAGAAATTTGTGAATGGTGAACATCCCACCATGAACCTGAACAAATCTTAACCTCTCCTTGACTGCAACAGATTGCAGAAAAAATAAAAGGCTGATAAACCTACAGACTTGAATGTAAGCTCACCATTAGTTAACTATCTGCATCGCCTTTTTTCCACGCTGTCAAAGAGAATGTGACCTTTTAACAGGCACCGAAGGACAGCCAACAAATGAAGATGCCCACACAAAGGTCATGTGCTTCCTTAAAAAGGCCGTCAGAGAAAAACATCAACTGCAAAGTGTTTAGGGACTGAGTAAAACTTTTTTTTTTTTTCTTGGCAAACTGGTTTCATACAGTAAGTGTATTTAAGGCTGAATGGCAGACAGATGCTGACAAAGAATTGCGGCGATGTCTCAGTCTTTATTTGTTTGTTTTTTGCAAGAGGAGACTGTGTGCGAGACGATGTGCAATTTTGATGTAATTTAGTCTGACAAGTGACAGCAACGCGTTACCACTCCGGGAACCCACAACAGTGCTCAGATAATAAACTTTGAAAAGGTTACATGAGAATTTTTTTTTTGGAAATGGAATGTCTTTAGCAGTAGTCTCGGACCACGTGATCCTGCCATCTGGCTCTTGAAATGACTCAAATGAGGTACGTGGTTAGGAAAGCATCCTGCTGTCTTTACTGTTTTCTACAGTGATGAGAGTGCATCCCGCCTGGAGGGTGGGCCGGAGGGCTCTCATAAGAAGCCATCATGTTGATCTGTTGAATTGGAAAGACTGTGACTGACAAGGGGTCTCTTCTTAGCATACATAGAAAGCTAAGGTCTTCACACCAAACTTAACGTCTGACCGAGGGGGCGCAGAGAGCATGGACTGTCATGTTTGATTTAGATTTGCTGCATACTGCTAGCCTATATATGTGCAGGGAAGTATGCCATCCCTCCATACCAACAGATGCGTGATTTAAGACAAATCTGTAAAGCATATTATTAAGTAAATGGGCACATAATTCAAGTAAAGAGGGGAGAGTAATCTGTGGCACAGAAGTAGTCTTAGCATTTAGCATGTGTTCATATTTAACACAAGTGAATTGCATCTCAT
Source organism: Nibea albiflora (assembly GCA_014281875.1). Lineage (NCBI taxonomy): Eukaryota > Metazoa > Chordata > Actinopteri > Sciaenidae > Nibea > Nibea albiflora. The sequence goes on along the minus strand of CM024791.1, from coordinate 4,477,530 downwards.
ACAGAAAGTACACTGTTCACTCCCTATCACATAAAATCACATTAGATAGGATTTACAGCCACATAGATGGACAACCTCTGTCAATAATGCACCCTTAAATAAGTGTTCTATAATTTCTGAAAAATAGCTGCTGTGTCCAATTTAATCAGTAAGTTTGGGAATGTTGCCAATTCAAATTTACTGAGCTGGAAAGCGATTATGTAAATGCAATTTACAAAATGCTGTCACTTACTGAAGTTTATGTGGTGTGCATACTGTATGTTTCAAGGTCTCTCCTATGTGAGAATTGTCGACAATATCTGTTCTGCTTCGTTATATATTTAAAGAAATGTATGCTTTAGTTTAAGCTTTATCTTCATATTTGGAAAACATATCGCCTGCATTCATTAAAAGAGTAAAAAAGACACTCCATTTCTTCTGAGGCCGTGCCCGGCTGCATTGTGGATTCTTGCCAGTATCATCCTGTGCATGTCTGACTTTAAACCGATTTTTAGGTGTTGTTCATGCTCAGCGTCTCCTATGCTGAGACTCTCTGCTAACCTTGGCCCAGTTTTGCATGAAATCTGTGATCTCTCCTTGCACCTAACACAACATCACACTGACCTGCTCGAGACTGTCAGTCCAATGAGGCCTCATTAAAATGGTCTGTGTGGAGAGGTTAGATGCAAAGCCCCCGCCTTCCCTTCCCATTGTCTGAACATCAACACGTCATCAAATATTGACTACAGACCAAAACATCTTATCAAGACAGCTCACGAATGCATGTAATGCATGTGTTCTATAAACATATGGAATTTTATATGTCTGGAAGTGTAATGCTATACTGTATTTCTACACTATGAGCAGAGCAGCCTATACCGAAATATGATTATCTGCCATAAGAGCATATTAGTACAGACTGTATTGCACTTTGGATAAAAGCATACAGCAATTAGAATATGGGATATAGTGTTAACTTATCCTCTTTTGTATGTTGTTGAACTGATTTATGAAGACAGAACCTTCATAACTTATAAAGGCATCAGTCACTCAGTCTGTTGGTGCCTTTAGAATTAAGGAAATGTCATATTAATTCCATTTTATAAAAAGATCTGTAGTTTGAGACAAAATAGCTTTAACTGTCTTTCATTATAGAACCAGGACAGTCACCAACGACCCTTTGCTACATAGGCTATATAGGTGCCACCCTGTTTCCTAGAAATTATGTTGTCATAATTATGTTGTCATAATTTGCAAAAGCAACTGTATGTTGAAGGAAACATGGCACTGACAGATGATGCCCTGTTGTTAATTAACATGTCTGGCAAATTCCAAATGTGTTGATAGCAATCATACAGTAAAATCTTCCCTGACAACAGATTCCATATGTTCCCTGCCTAAATATCTGATCTTGCAATGTCGTGGCTGCAGCACAGCTATCTTTTTATGGCTGTTTTCACACACTGGCAGCGGGGCAGGGAAAGAATATGGTCTGCAGAAAAAGTCTCAAAACCTTAGGTGCTTTATGTCTTTTTTGTAGCTGACCACGGACATTCACCTCCCTGTGACCCCGTAATGGTGTATGTGGGTATAATAGAGCTTTATTTACTCAAAAATACCTTTCATTTCCTCTGAACGTAATCCAGGCAGCGATTATGTTTGTCATCACGACACAATTGGGAAAACAATGTAGTACTATACGTTTGTAGGAGACTGAAGATTGGCAACACAGGTTTTTAGGACACACCAACTGATGTTAATGTGACTCTAAAAATTCATTGAATTGTGATATGTAATTTGAACTACCTAATCTTCTTATACTACGTATTTCATATTAAGGTAATTAAACATATAAATACAACTTTAGGCATATAAGTTTAAGTACAAATTTAGCTCTAACATATCATGAAATATGCATAAAACATGAAGGGATTTGATCATATGTCATCGTTAAAATATAAGTACTCCGCTTTGCCAATGTCTGCAAATGTTAGCTTTTCATGGCTCTTTTTTTTTTTTTAATGACATGAAATTACAATAACTTTCTGACGACTAAGCCTGTACAGAGTGTGGCGAGAGCGCTGTCTGAATGTGCTTCTTGAATATCGCAGTCTTTAAGGTATTACCGGGAGCAGAGAGATGTGTTTAGAATTCATAAGCATGAAAAGAACAAAACCAAACTTGGAATCAGTATCAAAACTTTGTGGTATCGAAGGTGTGCAGCGTAATCCCTGCTTTCATATCCCGGCCTACAAGTCTGTTCCAATCCATTTCCCAAACTTTAGAAATAAGCCCCTCTCATTGGAGCATGAGCAGCAGTAATTGGCTGCTTCACATGTTTGTTTGTTGTTTGCTTTGACCAGAGAGACAGCATTTGAGTACCTTTGATGTGAGGACCGTCTGTGATTTGAAATGGGAGCATAGGCACTGGTGACTGTCCCGGCTGACTTATCCCTTCTTCGGTGTTATTGGAGGCTCATCCTATCAAACAGTACAAAACAAAATCATAATTAAGGACATTTGTAGTGGGGATTCAACTTTCATTATTGCACAAGCCAGTATAAAGCCCCCAAGTCTGGTACATGCTCAGCCAACAATGTCATAAAGGACAATATGGCTGCTGTAAGGTCCACAGTGACAAGACCAAATGACTCTCTAGCTAGAGATAATCAGCTTTGTATGTCATGTTGACATGAACGGAGTGTTAAGGCATATTGCACTTTGATGCTGGCAACGTTGGCACAAAGCTGATTTCGAAAAACGCAATTGGACAACACAAAAGTAGACATTCCCACAGTGCCTAACTGGCATCTGCATGAAAGAACAATCAGGGAGCATAAGCTGGTTACGAGTGGCTTGGTGCATTAGGGCTTAAATGAGTGAGGACACTTAATGTCCATTCTGCAAAGCTCCAGGCTGATATTGGATCCATTCAAGGAGTTCAGCCTTCTGGCACATCCTTCTGGAAAGGTAGACAGCTGGCATGGTGACCAGGACTTGAGAAACACTTGAGAACTCCTCCGCAACAGTCACCAAATGAACAGCAGCCAATTTTGAGAACAACCTGTGCCTGGCCACTGGCTGCACTCAACATCAGCCATGTTTAATTGGTGGTATAGGGGAATCTCTGCTTTACGAGGACCAAGTAGAGAGTGTAACGATGGAACAAGAGGGGGAAATCACATGCAGCAAGGGTTTTGAGTGAGATTTTTATCCACTTTGTCATGTAGTATACACCTCAGCCTGCTGAGCCACAGGAACCCCAGCAGGGCTTGAGAATTGTTTTGGTAGCAATGATAATGAGACAGAAACCATAACATCTTCAGCAGTTTTTTTTAAGAAAAATGACAAAGCCACCTCACATAGCAGTAGTGGTTAATCTATTCCACCCACAGACTGGTGAGGAATGTGTTATACAATCTGTAGTTTATGCTCAAGGTTCAAAGCAGTGTTTCAAAAATTGCCTGATCCACTCGACTATGCGACTTATTTGAAACCAAGACTATATATATATATATATATATATATATATATATATATATATATATATATATATATAATCTTAATTTCTGCAGTCATGTGACAAATGAGGAGATGGGGTAACAGAAATACAGTACAAGGTGGGGAATCAGTGCACACAGCAGTAAACAGGAATGTTATCTTAAGAAGAACTGAACAAGGCAACGGGTCATTAAGTCTATGAACAGAATGTGATTTCTTGCGGGCAGATTTGCAAAATGTGATTATCATCTTTTGTTTGCCTCATACATAAATTTGCTTTCCCTCCAGAAGTGATGGAGTGTGGGACAGTTGCTGATAAGTGTTCATTTATTCACCGTGTGCTACACGTATGCATTTTCTTTACAGGCTGAGGGCGAAGACAGAGGCTGGAGTGGCACTAGAGAGCCTTTGCATAGTAAAGTTGACAAAACCTGGGCATCATTTCTAAATCTTTTATAAGTCTCTTTACATAATAATGAGAGCAACCCCATTATGAAATCCATAATTTAAAACACACTCTTAATAACATTTTCACAGATAGCTGAGAACCCCACCGCTACTCCCCTCTTCGTGAGGCACAAACAGAGGGGCACAGTAATGCTTGATAGGCGGCATTTAATTCCAATCCATTATTAAGAGCAGGTATGTATATGATCCTGCAGCACAGCAGCCCACACTTTGTATTCAAAACCATTTTCTGGCCCCATGCAGTTGTATTACTTTCACTTACAGCTCATGAATAACATCAAACAGACCATGAAGTGCATAGAAATAGAAAATGTGATAACTACGAGGGTGTATCCAGCCACTGTTTGAAGTACCTTTGAGCCTCCGGATCTTAAAAATGTGGGTACAAGGAAATGCACATTGCTGTAGTGCTGTGTAATAAAAATCACTGAGTAAATTGGTTGATTAGAAGATTATGGACATCGTATGAGAGAAGAAATAGCCAAAGGCGTTATAATAATAAAATCAGAGGCTGCAGCTTTCTAATGTTGGCTTTAAACCAATATTTATTCAAAACCCACATCAGCTTGCCTTCTGCCTTTTGGAGGATCTTTGAGAAGAGAATTTAACATTCAGTGCATTTCATTTTCTATCTCCACCACTTATGTGAGGCACACATGCTCCTGAGTGATTTGGAATTTCTGTATTTGGGACAGGTACCACTTGGTATTTGTACACCTACCACTGAAGCATGCCAAATGGTTGTAGAAATGCAAATGGGTGTTTTCTAAAGACCATATTCTGCATTTCAGCAAAGGAGCCATCAAGCTCATGCTTGAATACACAGTGGAGGGCTTGCTCATCATATTCTTTGAGCTCTGTGAGGTTAAATTCATTACCTATTCAAGGATAACAAAGCACTTACCTATACGGCCTTACTAACTATTCCCTGTCAAGCATGGATTGGGGAGGCTTACGTTTAATGAAAGAACTTAATCATGACTGTGGCATTAAACTCCACTGATCACAGTAATAATTCTTTTATGTGAAGCACGTGACCTCCTGAATGACAGCAGGGGGAATGTACTCAACAGGGACAGGGTGTAATTTTTTAAACAAATCCGTTCAGACATATCAAATGCTTGTTACAGCACCAGTGCTGGCAATTCAGTAGTTAATCCACCCACTTTACCCTTCAGGGAGTGCAACTTCCACTACCTACATGTAAGCCAATTAAAATGCTTCTAGACATTACAGGCAAACGAGACAAGGAATGCACGTAGGCACTTGATGCTGATTTTTATTTACTGCACTGTACATATACTGTTTCTGCAATTAGAGTTTCAAATGTGTTTTAATTGACTGATGATCCTATATGAATATTTAATAATAAAGAATGTAAGCCAGGATAACATACAGCGATGTTTGTTTCTGTTCATCTTTGATGATCTTGACGATTAGATTTTGAATCCTTTAGAATTGACATTAATAAATATCTGGATTAAACTGGATTAAAGTACCGTATAACTGAGGGCGCTTAAATTAAAGTTTTAAATGTCTGTGTGAAGGTGGTGTCTTTCATCTCATTGTTTTGGCTTTACCTGAATTATTTTAGTTCACATATTGTTCTCATAAGTATTGTTTGCAGATGTTCTAAAAACCAATGCACTGAATGATGGTGGGTGATGATTTCTTTTTTTCAGCCAAAGGGTGCCTTTTTCAAAATTCTCACATATGAAGTTGCTAATGGGACCGTAAAAGAAGTCTGGATGTGCCTTCAAAGGCTAAATCATTGAAGACTAAAAGAATTCAAACAGAAGTTCGAACATTTGACATGCGTTGGTCAGCTAACTGGACACACAACACCGGATAAACGCTTGTTTCTTCATGTCTGTGTAAATAAGCTACTGTTTGCTAACACTTTCATCTATGAAATGTATAGGGTGATAGCTGTGAGGGGATTTTTCAGGGTGGTCTCCAGGAGAACAAAGCAGTTGATGCAATCTTAAGTCAAAGGTCTGCTCACTAGCTTTTACCACGTTTCAAACTGCATCGCGTTGTTTTCTTTCAGCAAATGGATGATGGAACTCTGAAATACATTAGTATAGGTAATATACTATAATTTTGCTTTAGATAGAGTGGGGCAATATGTCCATTCAAACTCGGCACATTTGATATAGGTATACATATGCATTACATATACATTTATAGTTTTATGTGTATTACAATGAAAACTGGGGAAAAAAGGATGAATCAAATATTGATTTCTGGGATAAAAATATGGCTTATTGTATGAGATCAGATAACACTTTATCCATAAATTATGACATTTGGAAACCTTTTAGTCTTTATTTAAGATACAGTGAGGCTGTGATTCATGTTTAAATATAATAGTCTATCTTAGCACTTTTTTTCTTTTACTTTATTTGGTTTATATTTGGCAGATCACAAAAGCTTGTCATATAAGGAGAGAGGTCATGATCCTGTCACTCTTCAAGAACTTTTCTACTGACATCAATTCCCTCCTTGATCAGTGACCGGAGAAAAATCTCTGAGGGTATTCACATCCACCGGCAATCAGATCTTTGAACCAAGACTGGGGCTGTGATCTTCTTCCCTTCATGTTTGACCACCTGTTCTTGAATGTGAAGTTCCACCAAGTAATGACACCTGAGCCGCCATTATTCAAAAAGTGAGGTTAATGTAGAAAGACCATACAGCTCTGGAAATAGATAGGTAGTGGTCTGAGTTAAAAACTGTATTCTTCTCATTCTCTTCTCATTCATCCCCCAGGTTTGATAGCAGTAATTATATGTGTACTTTGTTTAATCCAGTAAATTGACACAAAATAATGTCTTCCCTTCCATGTTAAACACCCGCTGCCCCAGAGCAAGACTGTGAGGGGACTGAAATTTTTTTCTAGCCCTTCAGAAAATATTTAAACTATCAAAAATGAGAGTAGAATAGAACTTGCTTGCTGTACTTCTTATAATTCATTATTTATTATAATTCAGCTTTCATGTTTATCTCTCCAGAGCCAAGACTGAACTTGTGTTGACTGAACTCCCATCAGCCTCACAGGTCTTCACTCTTGCTATGTCAGCTCTGATCCAAACAAAAGCAGTCTTTGACTAATCGCTACACCCCGCCACTAATACTGATCAAATAAAGGCTGAAGGTGAGCCTGATTCAAATGCAATTTTTCTTCACTTCACGGAGTGGTGAGGCACACTCTGCATTCAACAAACACTGACACATTTAATATGAAGCACTTTCACAGCCACTTTTTCTTATTGAACGCTTTCCGACTTGGCAGGCGTGCGGTTATTAAGCCATAATAAATAATGGCGGCGTCTCCCGTAGGCTGTCCTGAGTGCCGCCGGTGATGAGAAAGCAGTGGAAATGAGAAAGCATGTGCAAATAGTGCAACACTGCAAAAAGAAAAAAAAAAGACCACGGGTTTGTCTTTCCTTTTATGGAATATATGTTCGATCCTGTGCGATGATGACACAGTCTTTTAAACAACTGTTATTGCAAATGATTTTTTACCTGCAGGTCTTCTGTTGCCTGTGACCTGTACTTAAGGATCTGTCTGTCTTTGACAGAGAGTCACTCAAATAGATGGGCAACACTTCATCTACCCATATCCAACCACAAGCTCCTTTAGTGCTTTGGCATTTGTAGCCTGCTGTTTAAAATCCACTTTTGTCGCAGATGGCTCATCTTTGACGGAGTGTATTCCTACAAACTTTACATTGTTGGGGTGCTGTAGTGTAGTAGGTGTTTACAGTGGAAAGAGTCTTGGTAAGACTTTCACATAATTATTATTGACAAAGATATCTTTTCTGACAACAAATCAAAGTAGAGAACATTTCTAACTACCGAATGTAATCTGGTGATATGCACTAGAGATGACTACAACAAAGGAATTTGCTGGATTTCAAATCAGTAGGGGGGGGGGGGGGGGGACGTAATGCTGTAATGAGTTATTGATAGGGATGTTACAGTAAAAATATTGAAATGTTATCAGTGATTCATTCCATTTGTTACTGGTGAAGGTAATATTATTGCTAGTAATGTGTTACCGCCCAACACTGCAGAAGACACAAAGGTAAAGACAGAACACACCGCCTCAGATCCACAGATACATTGCCGCACAGATCTCATTTTTCATTGTATGAGCTCACTTTGACAAATGAGCCTCAATGATAGCTGGGAATTTGTGCATAGCAATTGATCATCCCATGGCGCTGTGCCGAACCTGCGTGAAAACCTTGATCTATCGGCTCAAGTGGTGTGAGGAGAGCAGTTAATGTTTGAAGCCCTAATTGGTGATCTAAATCTTCATTATTCACTTGTTTAGCCGACAACAGTTTATGGCACCACTTGATCCTGCTTGTGCAATCAAAAGCATGAACACCCATAGCAAGATGGCTGCTCATTCATTAAGCTGCACAGACAAAATAAAAGAAATGAGTTATAGAGGCACCTTTGTGCACTGCACCACTTTAGCTTCCGTAATTGTGGTCATAACTTATTTTAGGCATTTCATCCCACACAGCAACCTACCTGATGACACATTGCTTCATCTCTCTGCTTGAGGCGCACTAACCCTTGCGTACGCGTATTATATAGAATCCTACCTGATTGTCCATACTGGCCAGAAGCCTAATGTATATGCTTAATTTATATGCATAGTCTCCAGCACTGTGTATCCTGCTCTGTCATCTTGTGCTGTACATGATATGAGCCGGCACTGTTCTATATGTAGGTAACATATTGACCTACCACCGCATACTATAAATATCAAACAGCTGTTGTGATGCCGATTCAGATTACTTTCTCTAATGCAAAGAATTCACAGGATACATATAGCATCTGAATGTGGCATTTCCACCACAGTTCTCTAGTTTTTCCAGATCTATATACTTACCAAATTTACTCTAATAAATAGTGGAAATTAAAATGTGCAGTTCCCTCTGTCGCTGTGATAGGATGTGTTACATTTAGTATAGGCTTCAATTTTGTTTGAATTCCTCCACACAACAAAATTCGAAATAGCTAACAGAATCTATTTTAATAGTCCCTGCCAAAGACATGGATGGGGTCCTCATTAATATTTATAAGCACAGGTTAACCATACATCTTTAAGCTTGTGTAATTGAAGATTCCTTTCCTATATAGTATGTGTGGCTTTTTTGTATTTCTTGTTTTCAAGTGACACATTTTCACATCATTGACCTCATAAATCTTTCTGTCACAAAGAGCTATTAGTGCCACTTCTATTATTTGGTGCACTTGGGCAGATTTAAATGAACTATGTGCCAAATCTGCAGCAATGTTCCAGTAGGCAACATAAAGATTCTGCTCACAGTCTTTTGTTGTTTGTTGCACTTTGGGTTCATGACAGTGAGCCTTATGCCGTTTTTATTCTTTTGGATGCAGGTGATTTGATCGTGATCACCATGACGATTAATATCTGTGTGAGCTACAGCATGTGAAGCTCTGAGGTAAGCAGAGGGGGGTGCTCTCTAAAAAATATACACAAGCTCACCTTTTTTCTCTTTGATGAAGACGTGGCATTTGTAAAGCTACTGGGCATCGCTCCATCACTGCAGGGGTGCTGAGCTACTGTGAAAACTTCATGTTTCCATTGACATTCTTTAAGAGCATGGTACAAGTGTTAGATTTGATTCAGTCTGAGATGTGTGCCAAGCAATCACATATGCCAAAGAACACAAAAGTTCACTTTTTATCCTACCTTTTTTTTTTTTTTTTAAATGCACCTCCTGGCAAAGCCTTTTGTTTCCGTTCCTCTGTTGAATTGCCTTCCATTTAAATTGATACATTTAACTTGTGTTGCTGCTTGGTTATTTAAGCAAGTACTTATTGGTTTTCCCTTAAAACTGTCAAAACTGGATTATTTGTAGTTATAATCAAGCGGCAACCTCTGTAACAGTAAAGTACAGCCACTGTGGAAGTGCCAAAACAAGTCAATCTCTACTAGCCTCCATATTAAAATGTCCATTTTCATACAAAACAGTGTATGGATAAAGTCCCCAATCATGGTACCTGTATTGATTCTAAATTTACATAGAACTCACCTGTTCAAATTACATTAAGGCTTAAAGTTATGCAGAATTAAGATTATGGGCACTGACTGACAGGTGAGTGCCATCACAGGCGGCTTGTTTAAGAGACCAAGCTTCATCCAGACCAACTCAGCTCCAACCGCACTCTATGTTAGATAAGAGTGACTGCTGAGCTTTGAGACTGACACTGGGCCCAGAGAACAATACATTATGCTAAGCTAATTCATTATAATGACAATAAAAATGATAAAGTCTAATCAAAAACGGTCTGGGTGTGTGATTCTTTTAAGAAACTCAGAACATCATTTCAACTGGATTTGAAGTCCCCATGCACACAAAAGTTTGTTGTTGTTATTTTTTTTCTTGCTACTGCAAAGAGATGCTGATCACCACAGTTTACAGTAAATTAGGCCCCCCAGCAATGTTGACAGCTCAGAAAATGCAAAGTAATAGGAGAGAAACGGAGAGAAAGCACAAATGAGCCTCACATTTTAACAGTGAAGAATAAAAACAATAACATTAATGGTATGGGGAATGCAAAAGAAAATAATATATCATGATCCAAACATTCCTATTTCTGGACAACGTGAGGTTCATAGTACAACTAAACACAAACACTGGTTTTGCCAGCATAGTTAACATGGATATATTGCTACAACTGCATTAAAGAAAGAAAATATGGAAAGCTCAGAAGCATTACTTCCAGAGGGGGCCAAAGCATTTTCCTGTCTCAATTTCTTCAAGAGATGTAATCTAAATACTTTTGTGAGTTGATAGCTCTGACATTCTCTGCTTCCTCCAACCACCGTTCTCTAGTGGTTGACTGGGTGGTTGCTGGATGACTATTTAAAACCATTTTAATTAAAGGAAAAAGCAATTCAGAGTTCTTAGAGGCCGATAGTCAGATCTGGAACATTGTGTAGCACCACAGAGATAATTCTGTGCAGTGTGATAACAATATAATCAGATTGAATCAAGTAAGCGGTAAAAACAAATAAAAATGGAACTGGACAACATGATAACAAGCCTTATGGAAAACCCCCAGAACTGTCAGACAAGAATCTTATTATATTTTATATTGGATTTAGATTACTACACACTTCTGAAAACCGTGTGAGGATGATGATAATTAGATTGTAATATTTTCCCACACTGTTTGGTAGCTCATTACAAAATGCAAATGAAAATACACTTTGTCCTTTTTCTTCTTTTGGTAGAAAATAGAAAGGAAGTCTGTCTGCCTCCAATATCTTCTTAAAAAATATCTCACCATAATTTTACTTACCATAAAGCATCTGTATTATAGTTTTTACCCCATAAAAGGACTGATATATCTTTAATGCAATATTCTTGCAGTCAGTGAATGGACTGTTTATATGTTAGATAGATGTTTTTTTGTTAAAAGGCTGTGCTACCTTTTAAAATGATGTAAATTAGTTATATTTTATAGAGACACAGTGTACTCTTCATCAATCTTTATATAATACAGTAATTTATTACTTTGACCCAATAGTGTGTTTCTAATTGATCACAGCTGCTTCTGAATCTGTTCAAGCTGTAGCTTTGTTCATATTGTCAACATCAGAAGGTTGAAACATATTTAGTAGTTCACTCAGTACTTCGTGTGACATTGGATAAAGAACACACCTAATTAAAAACCTCCACCTTTCACATTTAATACCACACATACATCACACCAAAAAAAGAACATCCATCCATTTTCCATAACCGCTTATTCCTATCAGGGTCGTGGAGGGCTGGAGCTGATCCCAGCTGACATTGGCTCGGAGAGAGAGGCTGGTTGCATCCCGAACAAGTCCAGATCTGAAGAAAACCATGTCCAAAAAACGTTTTTTAAACGTACGCGGTTTCAGTGTCGGGATCTTACAATCAAGCCATTCAACCTGTTCTGTTACATATGTCACAAACAGATGAATTATAGTAAAATCCCTAGATTTGCACACCATCTCACATTTTCTTTAAAGGTCTAGTATGTGAAATGTATTGTGCTCTATTAAAAATAAATAAATAAACATGACACAAGAAATGAACGATAACATGTTTGGTTTTAATTAGTGTATAAGGTTTTTGTTACCTTTCAGTGAGCTTTTATGTGTACAGATGTCGCAGCTCTTCTTCCTAATGACAGAATAAAGGATGGATGCCCTATGACATCACTTGCAGGTTTCTGTTTTGAAGCCCAGAATCTGAGGCGCTGGCCACTGCCATGTTGGCTGTCTTGCCTCTTCCATCTTATTTTAATATGGGGACTTATGGAGATTGACTTTTTCTGTATCCAGCCTCAAGTGGATGTTTGAGGAGCTGCAGTTTTTGGCACTTCCACAGAGGCTTCACTTCACTGCTTCACTGCCATGTTTCTAGATACTGTAGGGTCTTTCCACTACAGGTTCTACTTAACACTTAACTGAGTTGAATTGCTAGATGCAACAAATCTTGCACATTGGTCCTTTAAAGCCATAGCTTTGACATGAAAAAAAAAAAAACTTACTGTACAATACAATATATATTTTATGTTAAATGAACCAATAACATGTTGCAGGTCCGGTCTGCTCTGTTGCAGGTTTCCTTTGCCTGCTGGAATTCACATGATGGGGTCATTGTTGTGAAACTCTAGAACGACTAGTCATAATTCTGCCTTGACTGACATCATACATCATGTTTAGCAGCACATGTATTGAAGTCAACCTTGCATGATTTATTATAGTGAGATATCAATGGATGCATTGTCACTTTCCAGTCACTATGTCCCATTGTATCCCTTAAGTAGCAATGAAGCAGCAAAAAAAAAAAAAAAAGAGAGAGAGAGATTTGGTGGGTGTGAAGAATACAGTGGACATTATTTAAATGATAATATTATATATGTTTATGAACTGTTTTTATTCTACAGTATATTTTCTTGGGTTTGAATTATATATTTTTGTATTTTTGATGCTAACTAAGTGGCCATCAGCAAAAAATGCTAGATTTGTGTTTAGCATGCTCCACACTATTAAAATATACTGCAGGTTTTTTTCTGCTTTTAAAGATTCAGTGAATGCAAAAACGAGGGCAAGTGGATAAACTCCAAAGCACTGATGCAGTGTTCTAATGCAAACTAGATAGCAGGTGCGAACTGGCACACCTTCTTACCAGCTGTGATAGGTGTGACAAAGGAATATGATGAATGACCTTCCTTTTCTACATGTTCGTGTGTGTGTATTATAGAAGACTGGTGTTTCATTTATTTGATGAAAGGACAATAAGGAGAGTTTGACATCCTGAGTACACAATAAAATGTAGCCGTTTTTACGTTTATATATATATATATACACAATATGTATATTATATAATATAGCTAGAAGTTGTCTCCTTTGAAACAAACTCTAATTCCTTCCTGTTGTTTTAACATAAGCACTGCAGCCAATGCAACTTTGAGCTCCTGCAGTGAATGCCATGAATAACAATAACACTCACAAGGTATTTTCATTAAGCTGTCTCCATGCTGGACCTGTACATGATGTGTGTTGTTGCTATTAATTAAATTAGCATTATAGCACTGCAGAACAACTGTTACAAGACATCGCTCATTCTGACGCACCCTAGCTGAAATCCTTTCAAGGCCCGTAGCCATCAGTTTACGCTACAGTATGTATTGAATATTCAAAGAGTGTGATATTTAAAAGTCATCCTGCTTGTGCTGCCTTGGCCTTCAGTCAACATGACCCCACTGTGACCCCAGAATTAACCACCTGGCAGTGGCTGGATCCCTACCAACTCCCTCACTTACTGTATAATAATCTATAATTATCTCTCAAACCTTGAAAGAGGTTGTCCTATTCTCTTGTGTGTGAGATTCTGCCTGAAGTGCTGCGTTAGGCTGTCAACAATTGCTGAATAAGTATATGCTGAAGCTCTACAGGGCGCTTTGATGTCGTAAGTATGTTTCTTTAATCAAGACTTATCCAAGGAGATAATGGCTTCATAGATAATAAAACGAATATAATGTGGTGGTCATTAAGGATTAAACATTTAAAATTACAAGTGAATGGACAAGTAAGCCCTGAAGACTGTCCTGTCCTTCACAACTCCCTGCTGTCTGCTCACAGGCACACATTAATACTGCAATAATCCTCTTTGACTTTTTGCCATTTAATACACACAGTGTATTATGAGTATGCATAAATTCACCTCAGAATTGTGATAGCAAAGTCCCTTTATGAGCGGAATCAAGACTATTACCCACTTTCAATTCTGCATTAGGTTTATTAGTGATAATGCAGACTTTATACAGAAAAGTGATACTGAGGGGAAGTGTTGTGCTCTTAATGTGTCCTTTACCTAACAAGATATCATGGCATGCAGTTATTTGCACTAAATGTTAAGAGACGTTGTTGTTTGCAGAGAGAATATCACCATGTGACGTCATTTTGTCAGTTGGGATATGACAAACCGTACTTAACCTCTCAAGTAGGAACTCAAGCAAATGGGACTGTGTTCCCTGATTGGATGTGGGGAATGCAGAGGTCCAAGCTCTAATTGAAATTAGGGTTAATTAATTTTTAATTGTTTCCCATAGATACTGAGCCATTGCTGAGCCGAAGTTGAGAGAGTTCTCAATGCGTTTTTTAAGTCAAGCAGAATCCGTCTTAATTGTACTTACTTACCCTTATGTACATTTTGTAATCAAACGTTCAAGCACATTGTGTTCTAAAGATCAAATCCTTCCAGCTAAACCTGTCCAGGTTTAGTTGGCAAGTTACGCTATCCCTAACCCATGCTAAGGTTGGGTACACGCAGATCAGGGATGAATACGATTGAATAATTTAATGTCAATACTCACTATAGATGTGAGAGAAGATCTGTTGAAGCCAGCGATTGTATAAAACCCATCCATTGCCCTGACCTTACTTGTACTTTCCATGGCACAGCATAATATACACACTTACTCCAGGGCCACCAATGGCTTGTTGTTAGCAACCTTTCTGGACACAGTGGAGACAATAGATGACCTGGCCAGTGTGTCACATGTTTCCAAATGCTCAGGACAGAGTCATTAAGCTGGTACCAAAAAAAAAACATGAATCATTTTATTCCATTCTGAATAAGAGCAGACTGAGAGAAAGAGTGATTTTTAATGCTGTTTGTGTTCTGCCAAACCTGACTGAAGCAACAGGCTGTATTTGCAGTAAAGCACCTTCTCTAAAAGCATTTTAATTTAAATTACAAACAATAACCATCCATGAACATACCAACCCTCAACTCTAAATGAGTTGAGGGTAAATTAAGCAGGATTTCATGAACATCTAATTTGTCTCTAGGTGATAGAGGTTAAACCGACATGAACTCTCAGACCCCTCAGGAACAATCAAATGGGCTAATTATTATCCACATTCGCACTGCCACTGAGTGTACCACAGATGTGCTGGAAGGCTGTTAGACACGGCAGGAAACTCTAAGTTAAAATCAACATGATTACATAACCTACGGTTTGAGCTCAGGCCACTCAGATGGACACTTGGATTACATCAGTATCCAAATGTGTGGAGGACCTTCGGCTGCACCAAACACACACCAATATAAAGTATATATAAGCAGGTATTTTGTGCCAATTCCCTGAGTGCAGTTTAGTAACTCATCAGCTATTGTATGATGGCGATTTAGCATCTGGCAGCAGGTGTTTCCGGGCTTCCAATGTAGCAAAAAGACATCCGAAAAATGGATAATGGAGATCCGTGGCAAGACTTCCACTGTAGTCCAATTAGCACCTTGATACACGTGAATAACAAAGACAGACAGACTCCTAAAATGTCTATGAATAGCTACCTCCTGCTAATTCAGAATACAAATAGAAAACTTCCATTGTGAAATCTTGGTGCCTTACATGATTCTGCATTGGTGTGTAGGGGACTTGAATAAGCTCAGACTGTGCACTGCATCTAAGATCATTTCTAACAGTTGTTTTCATTGTTTCCTTAATCTGAATACTTCTTCATTTCATGACATTAGGATGATGTTTATTCTATTTAGTTTTCATATTTTCAAAAAGATATGCCCAAACACTAAACTGTACCTCTTACTGTGTTAACAGGTGCAGCAATTCGAAATTAACATATTTGGCATCTTTATCAGGCTTGGCCTAAAACTTAAGCCAAAATTCAGACATCTACATCAGAATCAATTATATTGGGGATTTATTTTCATATAATGGGGCAGATAAAACTTGTAGATCACAGGGATGTGCTGGGTGTCTTCCTGATCTTTATTTTAATGAGGCTTAATGAGGTATTCCCCCCCTAATTAGTTCTCCTTTAACATGTCAGAGATTCAATTCCACTGTTGATCAATGGGGTGGAGACGAGCCATTTCATTTACCTCAAGGCTAAAAGTGTCAGACAACATTTTGTGGAAATCCCAAGCTTTAATGATTCTAAATATACGTGGGCTGACTATGCAACCAGTGCCATAAGACGCACAAGATAAATGCCATAACAAATAGCCAAAAAAACATAAAGAGCAGCATAAACACTGCCAGACATGACTGTGAGTGACCAGGCAGGTTCATGGGCAACAGTTCAGATACACAGAAACACCTCTATGGTAAATGTGGCAAGACATAAGTCTGAGGATATGAGGTGTTACAGACACACACAGATAACCTGATCTGGGCTCTGGGCTCTTTCATCTAACTGCTAGATTCTAACATGTTAGAATGTACACAGATGAAACATTCCCAGGGGCACCATGGGCTGAAACGCTGACACTGGAAAAATCCAATCCTCTCTAGGATCAGCATAGAAAATGGGCGAGGTTGGTTCATCTTTGGACTGCAAAAAAGGCCGATAATCATCAGATGTTTTCAGAAGTCAGCTCTATTGAAGGAGGCAAATCTATGGGGATAGGCACACATTTAGTGTTGAAAAGAAGCATATACTGCATTTACTGAAATACTGCACTGACTAAAGCACACTAAGTCAGCTCTCAGACAAACCTGAGCTGAGTTCTTTGCAAAAAAGTAAGGACAACAATTACAAAACAAAGATGTTACAGACTGTGACAGACAAAGTTAATTGACTTTCAATATAAACCAATGCTAAATGGTAAATGGACTGTACTTACATAGTGCCTTTCTAGTCTTCTGACCACTCAGACTAGGAGATAACCATTCACACGCATTCATACAACGGTGGCACAGCCTTCAGGAGCAATTTGGGGTTCAGTATCTTGCCCAAGGACACTTCAACATGCAGACTGGAGGAGCCAGGGATCAAACCACCGATCATCTGATTAATGGACGAGCTCCGTGCTGTGGCTCAGGAGGTAGAGAGGGCTCTGTTTAGTTATGATGACACAGCCAAGACAGGCTGTTCTTTCAAGTGTCTGAGATTTTATTTATTCTATTGGATGAAGTGACTTAGAGAATCATAGGCTATGAGTAAAATAATGATGCTAACGGCAAAAGTGCATGTCAAAGTGCAGCAGCGACTGCAGCAACAAGATTTGATTGAGCTTACTGAAGCCAGAGCCAGGCTAAAAAACAAATATTGACTGCCTAATCATAGCTGTACACGTATGACAGAGTATTAGGGCCAGACATCTGCATTTCTATTTGGCATTTCAAGAATTAAGTCAAACCTAACTCTGATTAGCCACATTTTTTTGGAAAGGTGAGTTCAATTTCACTACCCACAACCAGGCCTGACTATTGCCAGACTTGTTGAATCAAGAAACCATTAAAATAGAACCTGACAAAGTGAAGTGCCACAATGTAATGCAATGTACGTGAAATCTATCACTTGGGGAAGGGTTACAAAGCCACTCCAAAACCTTCTTTTTGTTTTACCAGCTTAATGACCTGAGCATTTGGAAGCATATGATACATTGGCCAGCTCGTGTATAGTCTCTCGCTGTGCCCAGAAAGGTCATTAACAGCAAGCCATTGTTGGGCTTGACTTCATTCACATGAGGGTTTATAAATACAGAAAATGTAATACTCCGATCAGATAATGTATTTCTAATTGAATGCAACTGCCTCTGAATTTATTCATTAGCTGTAGCTCTGTTAAGATTGTCGCTAACATATTTACATGACAGTGGATAACGAATAAGAACTAATTTAAGCTTATTTAGGGTTCAGGGGTTCTATTCACAGAATATGTAAGGAATGGAATATGTTATTCGTAAGTGTGTATGAATATCAGGTAGTCATTCGTTAGAGTACAAATTTAACAGTGGCTCTGGACACTGTAGTTTCCCACAGTCCTATACACTGGACATTTAAATCTATTCACATCTGTTCTGCATTCATAATTTTAAAGTTTTGCAGCAGATTACTTACATCTATCATTTGGCAAAGAATGTGTCCTTATATCCAAAGGAATGAAAATAAAACCAAGTGATGCCTTATGCATCTAATAGACAAGCCAAGTGATTGTCCAAGTTACCTCTTGCAGCCAGCCCAGTGTACTGCTGTCAACTCCAGGGAGCGGCTTGATACTAAGTCCACAAAGTAATTAGCTGACGGAGTTGGAAAATAATCAGACTCTATGAAATGGGTGCAATACATACTTGTTTCCAGGCCAATCGACTATCACTCTCAAGGCTGGATTTGGCCACTTCAGTTGGTGAGTAGCTGTGCTCTTTTTGGTTTGAAACACTCCTGGGCACTGCTGATTGATTTCAAATGAATCGATATTGGCACTGTGATACGTGTGAAATACAGAGAGATTTACCTGGCAGTGGTATGTTTAATCTGTACTGTGTAATTTTTTTTTCAAAGGCTTGCTTGAATGCATCAGACACTTCATGAATAATACTTTACCAATAAGACTTTTATGGTAATCATATTTTATAGTTTTGGTAATTGTCAGTTTTGTTGTTATATTTTAGAGCTTGGTGATGATAGTACAGTAAGCTGCCATTAACTAACCCAGACTGTATACTGTAATTTGCAGTCTGGGTACAAAAACTGGTTTTGGTCTCTATAGCTTATTTCCGAGTTCGTGACAACTGTACTGAGGGTGAATTGGATGTGACGAAATGTCACACCCAATGACACTCTAAATAATTGGCTGATAAGCTAGCTTTATCGAGAAATGGTATCTTAAACATGCCACCAAACAGCTATTCAAGGGAGGGGTTTTTGGCACCTCCACATTGGCTTCATTTCCCAGCCCTGGAGGTTGCTGCTTCGTCACATCATGCCATGTTCAATCTTTGTTTCTTTGAATGGAAAAGTGTCCCAGGGCAGCTACGCTGAAAAGAGACTTGACACAGCACAGTCTAAAATGGAGAGTTATTCAATATTCCTCAATTTACCGAATAACAAACACATTTGAGTCCCATGACGAAAATGCCCAGGGTTACAATACCACACAGGAGGACCTCACGTAGCTCCCACTTCTCTTGCACCGGTACGTCCAAATGAAAGCAGTGTGGTTGCTAGTAGGTCATTATCCCAGGTGTTTCAGTTTAACAAGTGACTAGTGCCTTAGTACCGAAGGCGCACCATTGTAACCATAGCATTGTTATTCAGCTGAAAGTTGCCAGCTAACAGGGTCACTTGTTAAACCCAAACACAGACAGACCCAGGAAGCAGAAGGAGAGTGCTGGTGATTAGTACAAACAGTCCTGAGTAATTTCTTCACCACAATAGTCCTGCCACCAACACTGTGGGTGGGACATGTAGTCATAGCATGTTGTGGAGACAGTGTTTATTATATATGGTTTAATTACTTTTGTTAAGCATATGAATCATACACTGTTCAAAGCTGCCCATACACAAAAGCTCCTCAAGCCTGACTATGACAGTTAGCATAAATACTCCCTCGTGGCTGTTAGAGCTATATCCTCGCATGACACTGAACTAGGATTGCTTGCTCACCTCCTCTTGGCAGCGGTGCTGGATTGTGCAGTGTAATTTGTTTCTATGGCGATTTGTTAAATGAAACTGGATCTGCCAAATAGAATCCCAATTCTCTAATCTTTTAGGGTTCTCCTCTGAGAAAACTATTTAATAATGTATTGGGCCAAGTTTTTTTGTCCTCAGTCTTTAATTGTAAGTTGCAGTAGCAGGGAGGGCAACCCTGTCATTGCTGGTCATTCCCAGTTTAGGAAAGTAGATGGCAACTCCATTATAGTTCAGGTATGGGTGAGGATATCAGCTATCATTAAAGGTAGGTTCATCCAGGTTTCCATTTTTTGTTCAATTCTGTTGCACAATTTTTGATTATACATGTTCAATTTACATTTAAAGCAAAATGATAAAGAAGTAGATAAATCCGAACTTTTGGTAGCCTTTTTGAGAAGTTTAGAAAAGTTGCAGTGACAATGGAATGGTGAATACATTGTAGTTGCTGACTGTTTTGAAACATGGGCCTGTGGACAGTTGGTTGGAAGCTGTGCTGCCTCCATAATGAGATTCAGAAAGGGCCGTGCTGGTGCCTCAGCCAGAGGGCTTACCCAGGCTTATCTGCAAGCTTACCATAGAGGGAGAGAGAGTGATAGCAAGAGTGAGAATGGGGAAAGAGAGGGGGGCATTCTAGTATAGACACTTGCCTTTCAAAGTAAACACTTGTGTTGAATATTAAAGGCTGCTGTAAATCACTGAACATTCCTGACATTTTTTAAATTGAGTATCTGACAGTGTCAAAACGGACTGATCATTTAAGTCTGCAACTACCAATTATCTTCATTAATCTGTCAGTCATATTCTCAATTCATTGATTAGCTGTTTGGTCCATAACATGTCATAAAATGGTGGAAACTGATGACTGTTTCCTCAAATGTCTTAATTCATCCACAACCCTAAGATACTCAGTTTAGGAAAAATCCTTCTATCAAATTATCTTTAAAAAAATAACACATGGCAATCAATTATCAAAACAGTTTACAATTAATTAGTTAATTTCATAGACAACAGATTGATCAATGGACTAATCGCTGCAGCTGTACACACTGTGTTGTCCAACTATAGAAAGAGCAGTGAGGTGAGTGTGTGTCTTTTCTTTTGAGTATGGACTGTGAACATCGATTAGCCAATCTAGCTACTATTGGCCACAGTTGAAGACGTGCTTGAGAAGTTCTGTCATGCCTGGGTGCAGTAGAGCTAAATTATGTGTGCTGAGAGATTTCACCACAAACACTATACAGTTAGCACTGTCAAAGCTGTAACTAGATCTTACACAGATGACGTGTTTGTTCATAATTGGCTTAATAATGTTCAAGTAGCTTCAGGCACTGACAGTATCATACAAGAGATAAGATGTCAAAACTGTGAAATGGTAATATGTGGTAAGCATTTATACAAAGCAAAATGTTATGTTATAGCCACACTGTTTGCTCCATTGAATTTATGGAACATGTTCCTGTTGCGCTTCATGGTGGGAACCACACATGCAGATCCCATCAGTTTACCTTCTCCTTGCCATAGCACAGATTACTACAGTAGTTGAATAGAGCTGTTCACTGTATGCCACGCTACCTCTGAGCAGCATAACTGATGGCCTCAAATGCATTGTACTAATTAACTTTTCTAAGGGCACATCTGTTAATTGGAAGGCACTCCAGAGAATGTCACTGATGTGTACAACTGTAAACAAAAGCAAAATGAGGCTACTTTAAAGAATTTAAAATATACATATAATGGACATATTGTGCCTAGTTTACACTGTTTCTGTTTATCACATGATTCCATATTTGCTGTGACTTAGCCTCGATGTCTTCCATGTTAATATACAGTGTGGAAGATGATAAAAATCAAGGAAAGCCACTAAGCCCTAAGCGGTCTTGCATTCAACTGTTTTCTCATGATAATGAGTTAATTTAATGTGTTCTCAAATTATTTATGTCCTTATCTAATGTTGTTCAAGATTCAAGAAAACAAAAGGGAAGTCTAGTGTATTAAATCATCGTAGGAAACATCATTCGGTGTCATGACATCTGGTGTCACTTCATCTCAGGTCTATGACATTTGATACATTTTGTCATTTCGAGAAAACAAAGTTGCGTTATCTCAAGAACTCAAGAAGATTATACCTTTATCATGGGATAACGACAAATAACTCAAGATGTTGAGAAAATAAATGAAAATGACTTGTTATGAGACAAGAGAGGAAACAAAACGTATACATGTGTGGTTTTAGGGCTTCCATGCTGAAAGCATGGCCAAACTTGGCGATACACACTCTCCATGTCACTATTGCGTCAGTATTAGTGTTAAGTGTCATGGTGAAGTATTGGAGGCGTACCATTCTGAGGGTTTGAGAAAGAAACAGTGAAAGGAAATAATGCACTCTGTGAACAGTACTTTAGTGTGAGTTGGTTTGTTTAGTTCCAAAAGTGTACTTTTTTTCTGGTTTAGAAAAAAAAAACAAAAAACACAAGTGACACTGTTGACATGACTCCCCAAGGTACACGCACATGATGGATGGAATATAGTAGGCAAGTGACCCTGCCAGAGGCACTTTAACATTTGGCTCAGAGCTTTGGTGACAAGGTGCTGATGAGACGCGACCTTGCATTGATAATATCAAGGTCAACATCCTCTTATCAAAACCAAGTGCACATGGAAACCAATATGCAATCTGCATACCATTTGTCCTGTTACACTTATACATGACTGACGGGTTACAGTGTGATTAGGTGGCGGGGATACTAATTAATGAACGTGCGGTTATATGTCGCAGACAAGCGGCCTCGCGTGGGCTGTGAAGTCCAGGCTTAGCGAGATAATTGCTTGGCT
This sequence comes from Nibea albiflora, assembly GCA_014281875.1. Lineage (NCBI taxonomy): Eukaryota > Metazoa > Chordata > Actinopteri > Sciaenidae > Nibea > Nibea albiflora. The sequence goes on along the minus strand of CM024791.1, from coordinate 4,454,772 downwards.
TCAGTGATGTCAGTTATTCACAGCAGCTTGTGTGTAAACAGCATGTATTGTTGACATTCAGCTTTGAGTACATGACCAATCGAGTACGCCACAAATGGTCTCAGTAAGTACATGTGGCGAGGTGAGATACTGTACGTGTGGGAGGCTTTGTCACAAACATTTCAGAATTTTGTTTCATGTCTAATTGTTCTTTATTTTGCTTATTGCGCTGTACCTCTGAACTAGTAATCACCGGGTATGTACACACAATGATAACAGAATTTCAGGCAATTTGTTTAGGTGGCTAATTATATAATTATATAGCTGCTAGTGCACATGTATTGTCCTTGTTTCTATGCAGCGTGCTACTCTTTCTCGCTATTTTTATCTTCCTCTTCAGTCACTCTTGACAGCTAGCCAGCATCAACTACTGAACAGACTCCACTAAACAAAAAAGTAAAGAGAGAAGAGAGATGCAAAACGGTGTAAACTCTGGGGATATTTAGTAATCGGGTAACTATGAAGAAAGCAGATTTAGACTGCCTCTTGGCTCAGTGTTCTTTTCCATGCTGCTGCTCCTTTTCTTCATATCTATTTAACTTTACATATTTATCAAGCATTATTTGTTTCTCTGAGGAGCATGGGCAGTGAACCTTTCTGTCTGACATGGCTGGCAATGGCACAGCGGTAATTGTGAAGAGCTGGAGAAGAGCATATGTGTGTGTGCGCGCGCGCGCGTGTGTGCGGGTGGAGGTGTGTGTGTGCGTGTGAGAGGAAAGGAGAGGAGGAGGAGGAGAGAGAGAAAACGAAAGGGTGGGGAGGTGCAGTGAGACGCGAGGGAGGGGGGATGTACGAGGGAGGGTGAAGGCGAGAGAGAGAGAGACGGAGCGGAGAGAACAGGCGGCTCGCCTCATTCTGCTTCTTCCTCAGCATCCATTGAGCCTATTCCGGAGCGCAGAGAGCTACACAACAGAAGAAGAGAAGGAAAGGGAGCACAAATCCATTGAGGAGGGAGGATATTAAGGAAAATAACAATCAGGGCTCAGTGGGATCCACTATCACCTCTTCTAGCTTTGGCAGTGGTGTCTGAAAGTTTCCATCCAGGGGGGAAACCCTCCCCTTTTTTGTGGGGATGAACAGTGGATGCTGAATTTCATTCCTGAAGGCAGGAGGGGAGCTCAGAAGACCGGCTGGATTCACTTGTATTGGAGCTGGTAGTGCGCAGCAGAAAAGATCCTACAGTGCCTCTTTCTCTCTCCCCCCCTTCGCTCAGTCTGTCACACACGCATTTTCCAGTAGAATACATAACACTATTTCACTGTGCCGAGGTGGAATATCGGGGAAAGCAACCCAAAAAAGAAATTCTCCCAAACCAGGGGAGTCAAGGGGAATGGATTACGTACAGAATCAATGAAGGACATCTTGTTCACAAAAAAGTAAGTTCTAATTAGAAAAGATTGGAATTCCAATTGGGCTCAGATTCTGAAAGACTTGAAGGATTTTTTGCCCTTTTCTTTGTTGTGGACCAGCACCGAGCCTCAGACAGCTTATCTTGTGGACTATAGGTTTCTGGATGGTATTTCAAGGTAAGACAGACTCTTGTATATTAATAGCACCCTTCAGGTTTTTGAGAAAAGGGGCTGATTAGGGAGCCCGAAAAGCTCAACGTGAAAGATACAGTTGAAGTGGGAAAAGGGGAAGGAAGATGGAAAAGGTGTGTGTCTTATCCTGGACGGTATCTAGTCAGTTTCAAAGTTGGGATGAATGTCTTAATAATACAATAAAATGTCCCAGACCTCACAGAGGATATGACTGCTACTGGACCTCTACTCCCCTCTGCAGAGAAGAATCTATCTATGTGCATCTGCATACTTGTGCATGTGTGTTTGCTGAGAGGGGAGATGCCTGTCTGCAAAGCAATTCATCTTTTTGCTTCCCTGCTACAGAGCGGTTATCACCAGGGGAGGCTGCTAGTGGAAGGGGCATAATTGCGGTGGCTGTTTGTCCTCGTCTTTGCAACAGCTAGTGTCTGCGAGCGCAGGGAATTACTTTGGTACAGTGGCCACATTTTATTCATAATGGTGAGTGCCTCTCTGCATTTTAACGGCCGCTCTGTCCCTTTTATCTCGCCTCGCAGAGAACTGATTGTGTCCAGTATTACACTATCTGAGACGCCCTACATTATACCTTCACCTTCAGTTTCTATGTGTATATAAGTTTGTGTGTGGGATTGCGGTCGAGCAATGCATCTCCTTCCGTGCCTCTTTAATCTGTTTTTTCGTGCCCCTTCTCTCCAAATGGGAAACTGATGATAGCGTCGTTTCTTCATATCTCTCGCTCGCTAAGTTCCCTTTCAGATAGAAATGTTTCAGGAGGCTGAACGATAAAGGAATACAATTGTGTTCTGTTTTTTTCAATACGCTGCCCTCTTGATCAATACCAGACAAGTGCAAGGCTACCTCCTTTTGTAAGGCAACGGTTTAAATATTAATGATTGCATGAGCATCCTGTTGGTCCCCTGAAATATTTAAAATAATTGAATAATAAATAGCCTGTCTAAGCTGCCAGAACCCAATTTTGTCCAGGGCAGATGATTATAATGCCCCCCCCCACTCCCCCTCATGTAACATGCAAAACAGTGACCATTAAATGTCTTTGCCTCTGGATATAAAAATTTCAAAAGAAGTGTCTCCTCTTGCAGAACATCCACTGGGGGGAAGTGGAGCCTGATGGGAAGTTGATGACAGCTCCTGTGTATCTGGCATTGACTGGCTATAGGTGGCTCAAATCGCCAATTGTTCCACTGCATATACAGCTTGATTGCAAAGAGCTGCCGTGCACAAATGTTCTATTGAAATCACATTTACCATTCAAGAGGCGTAGTATGCAACTGCTTCCTCTTGAAAGAGATGCAAACCTCTCATCTGCTGTGCCTGCTGTATTCATTTCATCTAATGAGCTACATATACACCACGTATATGTCAGAAAATGCATACTAGCGTGTGTGTATAGGTGTTTTAAGAGGGCGTGCAGGAGTGAAAGGGAGTTTCTGAGTGTATCTAGTATCTGCGTGGGTGTGTATTTGTCCAGAGCTCTGAGCTTCATCCCTTTTGATGTTTTATTGAGTGTTAACCATGGTAGGACTGACGCATTGCCTTTGCTCTTCCTTGTAGTTCCTTTAACTCTGAATTAGCAATGCTGTGTCTGCCTCTTTCAGCTCTTTGGATTTGGTAAACGATTTGGTTCAGGCACTGTATATGTGCACTGGTGCAAGACTGTGTGGGTGTGTGTGTGTGCGTGTGTGCGCTTGCTTGTATACATCTGTGTCCATGTGTATAAGCGCGATGGGTATATGTGCACTGTGGCCATGCATACGGGATGCATTTCAGGTGCGTGTATAGAGGCCTGCCTGTGTCTGTACGTAGTCTGTTTTATTTTCTGCCATTTCTGATGTGAGCTGAGGAGCCAAAGACAAGGCCCTCCATTTTCAGTGATATTATGCACGCACTGAATCACAGTCTGGACGGAACCTTCTTCTACCTCCTGATTATTCAGTGATGTTGACAGCATGATCACATGGGGGCAGAAATCAGAGGACGCAACTTTGATGGCAAAAAATCTTGGCTTTTTGATTTATTACTCACAGTTTGAATCAGTATGCATGCACGCCAGTAAGCAGCTGAAATCTGACACACCTGCTTCCAAGTATGATAAATCATTTGCAATCATGTGTGCCTTTTAAGTTTGAGATAAGCAGGACATCAGTCAATTATAGGATTTGCAATTAGGGCCTAATATTTTAATATCAGGTTTTTAAATTGCTATTAGACTTCATATTGTCAAGTAATCATTTAGTAATGTGAATATTTTATGTATATAAGTATGTGTTATACATTTTACATCTAAATATTTAATTCCTCATTTAATTAGCTTTAAGGGAGCGGCATACAAAGTCACAGTGTATGGAATTAAGAAAAAAAAAAGTTTATGCGAGGTATGTGGAATATCTACTGCATTGTTTGTTGTAGTGGTGAATGTAAACTGAATCTAATCTCTTATGTTAATGGGCCATCAAATTGTCTCTGTTATTAAAAGAAATGAAACAGAACAGATGACCTCATTAGAATCTGTCATAAAGATGAGATGTTTATGGGGGCGGTCCTAACTTCTCTGTACTAAAAGTAAAGACATTTCATTTCATTTATGTGGGATTAAGTTTGAGTCTGTCAAATGTACAAATGTTATTATTGCATTACATGTCACATTTTTTGAATCCGTTGAAAGAAAGCAGAAAATGGCGGAACAAACGTCTGTTACTTGATAAGCAGTTAAATCTGTGGATAATGAAGCTGTGATTGAAATTAAAGATCCACGTATATTTACCTGGATCTATTGGAAGAAATGGAATGTTGCTTTCATAATTATGTTGTAATTAGTGTATAATCACCTGAAACTAATCGTCATGTGTTCACGATACACTAGAATGAGCACTTCATATCAGTATAAACCCCAGATGGGGCCTTTCTGTATGGAGTTAGCATGTTCGCCATGTGTCTGCGTGGTTTCTCTGCAAGGTACTCCAGTCCAAAGACATGCGGGTTACTCGATTAACTGGTGACTCTGAAATTGCCCACAGTTGTGAATGTGAGCATGTTTCTCTCTGTGTTGGACCTGCAATGAACTGGCGATGAAATGGTGAACCGCCTCTCGCTGAATGCCAGCTGGGATGAGCTCGAGTCCACCACGATGCTGATGTGGATAAATGGTTACAGGAAATGGATGGATAATATAAGTAATGTGTTTTAAATGTGTGAATATTTGCTTTGTTGTTAAAGGACAGAGAGCTCTGTCAGAAACAAGGGCTGTACCCAGAAGCAGAACAGCATATTTTTAGCCTATCCATTAAGGACATGGAAGAAAAATCAATGATCACAGACTGAAACGCTGGGTCTCAAATTTAAGGCTTTTTTTTTTCTTCTTCTTCTATGACCTTTGGATACAGTTGGGAATATGTACTTTGTAAATATCAGATTATGAGTTGGTCACTGAAAGACTCCAATTAATGTCGTTCATTTATTTAAAGTAAACTTCATTTATTAGGTAACTAATATATTTATTAGTATAGAGTTATTTTTCTCTAGGGTCTGAGAGGGATTATTAGTTTTCACATTTATATTGCACATCTGTGTGGCTTTACCCATACTTTCAATTTACAGGCCAATAATTTGTGTTTAATTGTTGCTGTCACTTAGAAACACATTAACGTGCTCAAGCTAGCTATCATGAGCCACACATCTGTAGCGTATATATCTCACCAGCTGACTGAGGCAAACAAAAGAGCTTATTTTAAATTGGAGGTCTGGTCAGCTAGAGACCGAAGCCGTGAACGGATTCGGCTGATCTGCTGTCAGCCCCTTTTGAATCCCTGATGAGGCGAAACACAATATGCTCCAACAGCTGGGTCATTTATGGAATATGCTTACTCATCATGGTCGACTGCCACTAAAAGGCGGGGGAACGAATTCTGTTTTAATAGAGTATGCTTTACAAGAAAAAAATATTATTTTAAATGAAGCTCATTTATTAGCCTACAGGAAAAAATGTCAGGCGTTTACTATGATGGATTTGGGGGAAGACCTGTGCATAAACAGGACAAGTACTGCACTCACCATGATCTTATAAAGTCATGTCAATGAAGTACCACAGGTTATTTTAGTTACAAAAGAGAAAAGGTAAATTGTGATGTACATAGTGACTGCTGGTGGCAGTGTAGCCCTTCTGGGATACAGTAAGCAGGAAGTGGTTGTCTGAGGCATGAGGACTGATCTACAAACAGCTTCCATTGACAGTGACCTTGCTGTCTGTGTCACTTTGCAGCGTGACCTTCCAGGGCAAGCTGCCGAGGGCAATAAGTGTCGTGCCACCTTTGGAAAAGCCCCTTTCCGTTTGTGTCAACAGAGAGCATTAGTAAGGGTCAGAGGCGAGGTAGCAGACTAAGAATAGAGGGCAGAGGACGTTGCACCATGTGGCAGTTGAAGTAGAACAAGAGGAAAAGAGAAAAGTCTTTTGGGCTAGTCCCCGGAGAAAAAAAACAAAGATCAAATGTCCCAAAGCAGTGTTAGCGGCTTATATGAAGACATCTTCTATTATAACCTCAGCCTGAACTTTTGCTTCCCTTAGAATACGAGTCTCCCCCTAAACCGAGCAAGTTCCTAGTGCTGTATCTGTAACCAGACAGAATCCCAGCGGATTTTTGGCATAACCTGAGTTCTGAAATGCCACTTTAATAATTCAAAGTGATTTGAACGCAGCTGATTTTCACACGCAGAGTTTCATATTCCAGCATCACATGCGAGACGGTTAACTGAAAGAAAAGTGAGATGTAAAAAAATAATTCCACATGCAGGTGAAATCACAAAAGGTGGTTTTCCCCCTGTTGTGATGGGTGATATTATTATACTGGTGCTAGATTTTACCACCATAGCTTCTTACCACCAGTGTATAAATATGCTGACAGCCAGTTCACTTGCAGTCTCTTGTCTCAACAGTGGAGTGCAGTGAAGTACATGTGTTTTATGGACTTTTACATCCTTGGCTCTGATGTTTTACAAATACCCTTTGTATGTTAGTGTGTGTAAGAGTCTTAGGAGCATGCACATATTCTTATGCTATGGTATTCAGTGAGTATTCATCAATTAACCAGTACATTGTTGAAGCCACAAACATACAAACACAACAGCTAAACCACTTATGTGCCATTACTGACCTGTCCTTTTTTTAATCTAATTAAGGTTCATTAAACATTCACACAGTAGAATAACCTGCCTATAGCCTAATAGCAAGGAAAGACTGATACTGGTTCTTTTCTGGCGAGGCCAATGTTGAAGCCATCCATTTTGTGTTTTGCCTCCATCAGCCAGTTTAGTATGTCCTTACAGTGACTTTGCCACCCCCATCCTTTCACCACACCCTCAGTTTTCAGCTGTGAAGCAGGGTATTTAGAGTATTGACCGCTTTGCTCTTTCCACGATAACAGAAATGCCGCATCTCTTGCATCAAGGTGAGGGGCTACTTACATATTCAGCCTCATTATGTGCATTGTTTTGTTAAGCTTTATCTGTAGTCTCATTAAATAGGGTATCAGTATTAGCGGAGCAGATCAAGGGATGAATATCAAGGTTGGGGAAATTATTCATTTTCATTTTCACAGCAGAAAATAAATGTGTGCAAGACCAAACTTCACGTTCACGTGACGTTTTAGTAAATAATAGTATTAGACAGACAGCAGTTTCGTTGTATCTTTGAGCTTATGTCATACAATATCCCCACTAAAGTGTCACAAGTAGATCTGGAAATGTCAGTGTGTAGTCTTTTCATTTTAACAATAGCTGAAATGTCGGTACATGGATACTCCCTCTCCCTCTGAGGGGACTATGGACACTCCAACAGCACTTGTGTCTCTTACACTGGACTCCCATAACCCCATTCTGCCCAACTATGAAAGGCTTACAGCAGGACACCGGTCTTGCACTTGTTAGTGCAGGTCACTGATCCCAGCCTCCTTTGAGCTCGCAGCTCGTGGAGGATAAAGTACAGTTTGTTAGTTGCTTATGCTTTAACAAGTCTGTGGGGAAGAGTAAGAACACCTACACACCTTAAAACCCCACCAAGATCAGAAGACTGTCATTGTTTTGGGAGAATGAAGTGACTTATTGCTCCAGATGTTGGAAGTTCATACAATGATTGAGGAGGTTTCATCTCATGGTGGGAAAAGGTTCCAACATGTTTCAATGTGTGGTTAAAGAATGAAAAAAAAAAAAATGAGACACAGTCGAGGTCATCCAGAAAAGAGATATTGTCTCTAATACAGTAGTTATCATTTCTATAATTGGTGTCCCTGTCTGTGTTAAGTGCTAATTGTGACTATTCTATTGGTGTACAAGAAGAAAAGAAAGATGACACACGACTGATTCCTGTACAGGCACTGAAATTTCCTATTATACCTGCACCGTTCTATTAAGATAGTGACAGTTGGCTGCTATCCAGTAAGTGCAACCAAGCCAATTTCATAACGGCATTGCTCACTGAACTCACATATGCTGCAGTCACCTCCTGCTCTATTTCAGACTTTTGCATAACCTGCCAATAAATTGAGAGGAGGGACTGTGATTCAGTGTAGCCCTTTTAATTTACTGCATGCTTCTTTCTTACATTCCTATAATCTCAGATGGCTGTCAGTTGGTCGAGAGACTCATTAAAACCTTTGTCATGTCGTTGCTCCTGGGCTGGGGGAACATACGGAGTAGATAAGAACTCATTCTGCTCTCCCAGCTTCTCTCCCTTTCTCATCCCTGCCTGCTCAGTGTGTTACCAGAGGTTTGACTGTCAAGTGGAAAGCTCTAGACATTTCGGAGTCTTTCAGGGTGGCGATGAAGGTTCTGAAGGCAGCACATAATCTTCTGCCTGCTGCGATCGCACTCTTGTTCGGCCTTTTGGTTACAGGGGGATGTTGTCTGATGATTCAGTTGTTTGTCTGGGGCAAATGTGGACGTGTGTGTGTGTGTGAGAGAATATGAGTTGCGGGTTTATGCATAGCTATTGAAGAGATGCCGAGAAAAAGGATTGTAAGGATCCTTGAGTGTACAACTGATTGAATCTTAGGACAGGAAGTTGTAGTCTCCTGACAAATCAGCTGTAAATAAATAATGCACAGAACATGTTTTATTATTAGTAACTGGAAGGCTAAAACTAGCATTCTGATTATGATAGACTACCCCAAATATGCCACCACAAACACCGTGTGGTTATAACTGCTGGTTATATATGTCATTACATTACTAGGTCAGACTGGAACATGAATTCATTATGTGCTTGTGTATGTACCCTTTAGTTGCTACAAGTCTTAGCCATCCAGTAGGTGTGAAATGAGATGTCATTTGTCATTAACATGACATTTTCTCTGAAGACACTGCCTGCCCACTGTGGCTTTTGTTTCCATACTGAAGAGATTCATAGAACTGAAGACCTGACATCACGTACAGTCGCTTGCCGATGTCAACAGCACAAATGACTGTCAGTCACCACTGACAAAAATGCAAACGCTTGTTTTTGCTCCCATTTATTTATTTTTTCTCCAGGTTGAAGCAAAGATCTAAGACTTCATTTCTCTCTGTCAACACATTTTAAGAGATCTAAACCTTTTGTGCACATAGAAGTCTTGGATCCTCCACTTAAACTCATGAAAAATGGATATCACTCACAGATCTGTGAGCCACACTGTATAAAAGGTCTTCACTAAATGGCACACGGTAGCTGGATCATAAATGGGTCTATACTTGTATATGTCATGTTCAGACATACAGACTATGGGATATAAATGACATCACATGTCTTTTTGAATAAAATTGTGGATGAGCTGCTGTAGCTCTCCTCTGCCACCCTTATAATGCGGGCAATGCGTGACAGATTAAATGTACATGTCCTCAGAAAATGCTCAACACGCAGTGTGAGTTCAGCTCGCCTGCCACATTAGATATTGCAGAGACTTCACCACTCCTGTTTGAGCTGGGAATTAAACCTCCAAATTTAAACATTGACCTTTACTTGCAAGTATACAAGCACCACTGCTATTGTCAACATGTGTAATTCCCAGCCTTGGATGCCGGCATGCTCGCTGTGAATTATAAATCAATGAGCATGTATTAGTGTAAAATCCCCCAACACTTGGGGCTTTGCTTGTGAGGGAAGAATGAATAGGAGGGAAACATGGGTACCACAGGGGATGCCAGGCTGTCCAACTGTAGGTCTGCTGGTCACAGCCTGGAGCTCGTCCATACAGATACAGAGAGAGAGAGGGCTTATGTAGCACTGGCTCTGAAAAAAACATTCCTTTTGTGTTTCAGTGTCTGTGTGAGTGTGCTCTGATTAGCTTCAGGGAGTTTTAGAAATAGTTGCAGCCTATATATCCAACAAAGGAAAAGGCACCGTTCATGATATAAAATGTCAAACTAAAAGTCCATGTTATTTTTATATATGTCCATCGGGTTATTTGTCTGGCAACAGTGGTGTGGAGTCATTGCAGGAGGAATTGGCTTGGTTGAAGCAATAAAGATCACCAAAATACAGAAATTCAGCTGTCATCTCCGTGGAAAGAGCAAGACCACACATACTGGAGATGGGCTTGATCAAGTGATTTATGTGGTGTGCAATGCAAATACAACGAAGAAATGGCTGCTTAGCAACAAAGATGCTGCCCATGCCAAGAAAAAGGGGAAAAAGGCTGAAGCATGAAGTTTTTTTTTGGTTATTGATAGATTGTACAGTGAGCATGAGAAATGTTTGTAGAAGAACTCTTAGGTGTGGTTATGACCCACACTGTATCTTAGCAATTCATGGCCTTTGAGCAACCATAATGCGTTTGAACCTGTCTGTCTTCAGGAAAACACAAGATAGCGTCGGAGTTACGTAAAGAAGAGGCATTGGATGGCAACATTCTGACTGAGTTGACCTGTTTCCAGTGGAAAATCAGCTTGTTCTGCTTGGCAATGCACCACATGTATGTTCATGGGAAAACATACACACTGAATGTGAAATGTCAGGGAAAAAACTGTTTTGAAAGAGAAGTAATGGTAATTTGTATTAGCAATATACCAGATTATTAATTTCAGCAATTTACTGCCTCGCTTATGACACTATATCTTAAAGTGGTGGAGCTATGACAGATCTAACTTAAATTTAAGGCATATGTGTACCCTAAGGGCATCTGCCATCGCCCACACAAATCCAACACACATGCATGGACACATGCATAAAAACACATAGCAATTTGAATAATTTAGAAGCTATGAACATGTTAAGATGCATTCTTTCTAAAAAAAAAAAACACCCAACAGAAAGTAATGTGATTATCGTACATGACTGCATCGGGGAGTCTGTTCAACATGTCTGCATTACATAAAAGGGGGATTGTGCTTGGTTTTCTTTCAGCTAATTAACAACCTAATGACCTGAGACACTAAAATGTTAAACCAAAATCACCATATTTATTGTTTTATCGTAAGTAATTTACACGGATACGCGGTGAAAGCAGCGTTCCACATGAGGTAAACTCAGAGGCAGATTGCACAGTTGATGATCTCACACTTATTTGCCCTGGAGGAAGAAAAAGAAATGACTTTTAGCAGCTTACTGCAGTGGTATATGTTTGGCTGATTGAGGTCTGAAAGGTTGTTAAAAGCACTTTCTGTGCCCGTAGTTATGATGGCATGGCACCCTGTGTACAGTGAGGTTGAGGTGTACATTATCTTGACAATTACTGCTCTAGAAGAGATGATGAAAGCCTTCTCCCACAATGTTTTGTGGCCGCTGCCTTTGGTCCACAGGGCTGCACATGTACTCGGCGGCCCTGGTTTCCTCTCTTCCGGTGCATCACCCATCTAATCCCGTTACTGTTTGTGACTCACTACTTTCAACTGTCAGGCGGAAAAAAAAAAAGTGCATAAATAATGTATTCCTTGGGTGTATCCACCCCCGGATCAATGGCAATACAAAGACCATCTACAAAGACGGTTGGCTCAAGGCCATATTTGATCACTTCCACTGCGCACGATCACTGCTCCCTTTTTTGTCAGCCCGTCGAGACTCAATTATTTCCAAGTGTTTGTAAGCTATTGTTGAAAGAACACGAAGTGAATATTTAAAGTTGGTGAGGGGAAGAAAAACCTTTTGATGAGACATGAAAACAGCAGATGGATGGTAATAGTGAACTGTTTAACAGAGAGAGAGGAGGAGAATAATGTGATGCAGCATCCTAGTCCTCATAGGGATACGGGGAAGAGTTCTATGCATGACAGCGGGCTAGCCTCTGCCGTGTTCATGCAATATGAAAGAGAGAAAGGACAAGTTATAAAGCACTTGATCATTTGAAAGCAGCTGATAGAGCAGGTCACAGCATTTAACTGATCAGTAGGATATGGAGTGCAACTCGGATGAACTCTCTTATCTGGGGAGGATAGTTAATCTTTAACATCTAGAGCGCTGCTTTATTGTCCAAGCAACAAGTGACAGCAAACTAAATACCAGAGTAGCACAGATTAATTTTCCCGAACATATCCCTTGCTGGGTTTGTTCCTCCCTAACCCAGATGGCTAGGCCCATAGCCCAAGATACTCACCACGGAAAAAGAAATCAATTTTCAGAGTTTTATTTTTCATTTCCTCCAGTGCAAAATCTTCACTCCTTCAGCAAGAATTGATGGTACACCCGATTGGCACTGCACCACCACTCCGACTGTGCAATGGATAATGAGCACTTGTGTGAAGGGCATAGCGCACACACTAAAATAAGATCAAAGGTCTGCACTAGGCATCAAACAGTGGACACAAGTTATGCTCCAGCATGAGTACTGCCATTCCTATTCAGTTACTTAGATGTCATATAACTAGTAATGACGGGATATGCCTAAGAAGACGCCTTTTGATGTGCAGTTCCCAAGTGAGGATATCTTCATATCTTCATCAGCGTAATTTACATGCCAGACAATATTTAGGGATTAAAACTGTGTAGCTAATCAACAAACTGTTGATGCGGTGTGACTCCACAGTCACTAATCACTGTTCTTTGTACAGTGGCACAGGACAAAGACTCTTCCTGCTACAAGAGTCCTTAGTCACACTTGGGTTCTTTTTTTTTTTTTTTCCTCCACCTGCTTGATGTTGCACCAAGCTTTTGCTGACACTGGGCAGTACCTCCTTTTTAACTGAACTGAAAAGTGCAGTGCATAAATATGGAAGGCATGATAGCACAGATGTTGTGCAGAATGAGAATGTTTATGTTTTGTTCCATATGAGATACCACACGAACTTTACACCTGCTCCCAGCAGCAGGGATATCGAAGACGTTTGCTCACCAATTGTCCAATACATACTACAAGTCTGTAGGCCTGTAAGCCTGTAGGTTCCTAAAACACTGTTTCGGAACTGATATGTATATATAATATATTATGGTCTGTGGCCAGCCTCAAGCGGCCACTCAAGTTTTTGCCACATCCTCATTGGCTTGACTTCCCAGGTGCAGAGTTTGCCGCTTGGGGCAGTCACAGTGTCAGTTTTGTCTGCATCAAAGGTAGCATTATCACTGTAAGTTGCTAATTAGTTTTATGAAATGCATTGCTGGAAGATGTCAAATCATGATGATGATGATGATGTCAGTCATATAAGAAATACATTAACTAAAATTATTCACATGAAAGCACACATATGAGACACTGACGTGTTCAGAGAAAAAAAAAACTGCCATCTTTGGATGATGATGAAAAAAATAAAGTGCTGTGTCATTATTTATTGTTTCACTATTATCTCTAAAGTTGAAGTAATGACTACTGTGTTTTGTTTATCATCCACCGCCACCAACCTCACTATCCACGGCTGAGAAAACCGTGTGCACATCATTGAAAATGTGGCACAGATTGTGAGTTGATAAGCATGAAGCTGGCTCCCATCATCGAGGATTTGATTACAAAAGCCTGTGACGTTGGCAGGATCATCCCCTCTTGTCACTGCTGTCTGATTAAGTGGAGTTAACACCTCGGTAACGGAGTCAACCTTTCAGCATGTGGAATTGGTTGCCTGTCATGTGATCCACACTCACTACCCGCTGTATAGGAGCGGGCCACTGTATTTTAATCCCTCTAGAATGTTATTAAGAGGTGATGAATTGATTCAGCGTCCAACACACACACACAAAAAAAGGAAACAGTCCACAGAGGAAAAGAGATAAGGTTTAAAGTGGAAGTCCTGCTGACATATCAGGCAAAAAGGGTTCAGTTTGTTTTCATCTTGTTTTCTTGATTAAGCCTGATAAAGAGCCACTCATCTCATTGTTACAGTATCCTTCACTGAGAACGTCGCCAGCTTTTGTAAAATGTTCAAAATGACTCCTTGTTGACACTGAGCTCAGGTAACCTTGTGTGTACTACTTTGATGAGAGAATGTGTGTGTGGGGGGGTGAACCTTCATTAGATTTTAAGTAGGTCACTCTCTGTGCAGGAGCAAGATACAGTAGATTATATGCCTGCCAGCAAGAAGCACACCTGGGAGACAGGGCTTGGCCTTGGAAGTAGAACACAAGCTTTATGTTCTATCATATTTAAGACATTAATCTAGGCCAGTGTTATTACCTTAGCTTGATTATTTTTCAGGACGCTGTAATATTCTTGTGTTCTTGTGTTCCTGGTTGAGGGACACTTAAAAGTGCCTCTAAATGTTTGATTAACTATTATCATATTATTATATAAATGTTTATGTGTGCAGTCCAGACTCTGAAGCTTCAAAAATTCAGGCAGAATAATGACGTGCAAAGCTTAAAATCATTGTAGATAAGCAAGTGATATTGAGATATTTGAAAGTATAAGACTTTTTTTTTTGTATGTAACTATGTGCAGATGGCTCACGAATCACACTGCTGCAGTCTGTAGAATACTTCTCCCCTGCTGTCATCTGCACTATATACTGCATTTCATTCCAGTTGACTGTATGACTTAATGTCACGTCTCCTATCTTTTCTCACTGTGTTGAGATTGCACTTGAGATTTCTGTCTCATGGGCATTCATGGCGTTGCTGAAGCTACTGCAGAACAAAGACATTCAACAAAATTGTGCTCACTATGGATTTGCATGTCTGCTCTGCTCTGTTTTCCAGAGTTTGATTTTGCCTCCGAGTTTGCCTTTACATTACATAAGATGCAGGGAACATCCGGCTTTTTACAGGTGATGGTACTTTTTTTGTACAGGTGGTGCTTGTGGAGAATATTAGCCAGTAGTTTACAGGTATCTCTGTGCCTTTTGAACATGACCATTCAACTTCCACCTGGGTTTATCTTTACCAGTACACTCCAAGAAAGAAGACTTAATCTCAGTGATATTAGTGATAGTGATGCTGATGGTCTACATTCATGTGTCTATACTCACTTATTCCCATAGGATTATAAGAGTCTGAGCCTTTCAGCTTAGGTTCATAGGTTCGATGTTGCAGGACTTACAGTCAGACACACTTACACTCATATTTGCATGTATGGAAAAAGTCTTCATATTGTTATACTGTGAGAGGAAACTTGAGCTTCTACATGGGAAACTACCCCTAACATTCTAACATGGTGAGGACATGCACACAGACAGCACCAGGTCTGAGCACAGGACATGTCAGATCAGGTGACAGTTCCAGTGTGTTGGCCAGAGGACTGAGTGATAGCCCTTGGGTTTCAGGCTCTTACTCCAGAGATCCTTTGTGGCTTGTATTAGACTGTCTGTCTGTCTGAACCTCTAAAGGAAGAACTTTGATCTCTCTGTCGCTCTGGGAGGTGGTGACATTTGGCTAGCTTTGACCTTTTGAAGTAGTTTTTTGTTTCTGAAATTAGATTCAGGAGGAAGGAAGTGAATGTTAGTCTTCTGAGAAGATTTTACTGTAATGTTATCAATGTATTAACGTGTGAATAATCCTTGACAATAATACTGCAGTTAGATAAATAATAATTAGTAAATAAATAAATAAATCTAAATAAATACATTTTCGTAGATTTTTATATTATCATAAAAATAACAACAGAAGCTTATCAGATATAATAAGCGAACGGACTTTGGTTGAACTAACCATGTTTTGGCAGAATTGTAACACAATGAGACAATAACATTTGACTTAGGAGGATTTTTATCATTTTTAATAAGCCTGTTAGAGGTTTTGCTCTTTCTGAGAGACATCACCTCCATGCTGGTTTGCTGGAGTTGAGTACATAATGTACCCTATTTATAATTAAACAAACAAACATCAATTCAGTTGGGAAGTTAATTTCACATTATCAGGGAGAGACTTTGTACTACCCGACTGCAATATTCTCAGCATCCAATTAGCCAAAGTATTTCCTCCATTGATTACAGAAACAAGCAGGAAGATGATAATTTGATTTGCCGATGAAAGGGCAATATTTAAAATGGAACTGGTAGAGAGAGTGCCCATGCTTTCTTCCCTCTGCCTGGTCATCTGAGCTGAGTTCTCAGCTGTGGTTAACAGAAAGGAGTCAGCTAATGGAACAGTTTCCTTTGCTTTAGAAATGGATCGACATGAAGAAGCTGCTGAGTGCTTGTGAAGTCTATCATGACGGGGAGAGATGTCGTAAATAGTTGGAAGAACTTTTCAAGTAATCTGCTCATGTTAAATGAGTGTATCAGAGAGACTATGTGTGTCACGAGTATAAAGATTTAAATAACATGAAATTGGTATTTTTGCAGTTTAGCCCACCCCAGTTTCAGAGTTTAATACCCCTGTGGTAAATATGGACAGCTGTAACTGTGCATTTGTTATGATTGATTGTTATGATCAAAAACTGGTGAGTTGTCAACTTTGCTAATAGCCAAACATCAAGCAAGACCAACAACACAAGACATAGCAGCCAGTCGTTGCTTTTGTTATCATGTCCATAGAGGTTGCGGAGCCTGCCCACTTTCACAGCTCCAGTTCTGCCACGGTATTGTCTGCATCCCCACATTACCAAAGCCTGAAAACCTCCTCTTCCAGCTGCTCCAAAACACAAACACTGCCCCGGTGGTCTGAGCTCATAGTCTGAGCAGCCTGGCTAACAAACTGAGCTAACATTAGCTAACAGCAGCAGCTAGTTCACAGCAATTTGCTTTACTGTTTCTATGGTGGAAAACTGACACAGTGTTGCTTTAAATAACGAAACGCTAGTGAAACTTTCTGACATGTCAACAGAGGAATGGAAAATAGAGCCAGAGTTACGAACGCTGCATATAGCTGTAAATAAAAATGTGTACCTAAAAATAAACACCCATTGTGAAAGTCAGCCTCACAGAGTGAGGTAACCGTAAGAATGCAGTGTTGTGACCATTCAAACCGGGCACCATAGCCAGCAGTTTTAATGAAGTTATTCAGACTGAGAGTAAGCTTTAATGAGCGAGGTGAAGAAACCCACATTCAGTGAAAAAAAACAACAACAAAAAAAACAATTGTTGTGCCTGCATTTCAGCAAGTTTTTGCATCATGCAGCTGAGGTGCTGCAGTGCACAATTTGAACTTCGGTGTCTTGTTCATGCTAGGTTGTCAGATTTTTTTTTTTTTTTTTTTGTACAAACTTTCCTATCATAACAGCTTCTCGCTGACATTTGGCTTTTATCCAAAATGGAATGTTATCGGACTCTGAAAACACGACAGTATACAAAATGATTAATAACACACTTAATTTAATGAGGCCATATTGTGCTCATTTTCAGGGTCAGCAATAGGCTTTTAATGTCTTATCTTCATTAGGATGTTGAATTAGAATGTTATTTTACCCTCCTAAAAACAGGTTTGTCACATCACCTATAGTTTAAACTGTTAAAATGACCTCATTCATACATATAACATGGAAATATAAAGTGTACATATGATGCATAAAGTAGTCATGTTTTTTATGCAAACTGTCCACATCATGTCCTCCACTGAGGAGAAGGGTGTCTGGTATACTGTAGTGTCAGCTGGTAATGGAGATCTCAGGTCACAGTGGACATCCTGAGCTGTCTTCCTATGGATGTTCTGATGCTGCTGGCCATTGTGCTGTCTTTAGGTTGTTGCTTGGCTGAAGTGTGATGCCTGCCAAGCTGCCAAACAATGTGTTCCTCCTCTGATGGGTTCAGGAACACCCGAGCTTCATCAGGTCACTCATATGATTTTGTGTTGATGATGTTTTTGGATCATCTGTGTTTTGTTTGTTTTTTTGTTTTTTTGTTTTTGTTGTTGTTGTTTTGTTTTTGTTTTTTTAAATAATTATAATAATAATATATTTTTTTTGTTTTTGTTGTAGATTTTGGATTCTATCTGCTCCTTTAGAGTTTTGTTTGCCTGCGATTTACCCCTTTCCTGACTTTGGACTCTGCCTGCCTCACAATCCCATAAGCCTTGGTCTTTGACTTTATGTTAATAAATCATTGACCTGCACTAGTGCCTCTTCCTTTAGCATCTGCACATGGATGCTTTCTGTTCCCCCACTTCCCCACCAGTCTTTTCTGTTGGATAGAATAACTCCCTTGGCATGGACTTTGCAGATGTTTTATAAAGACTACCCTGTGCAGCACATTAAAGGAAAGGGGGAAACCCCAAAAACATAATATGGGCTCTTTAAATAAAAGGGATAACCAAAAGCTGTGCTCTGTAATGTGACCGTAGTGAAATCATTTTCTGTTAATACCGCCTTTGCTTTGTTGTGCCATTTATTTGGCATGCATAGCAGCTGCTACTGTACATGAGGGCTTCTTCCTTTATTGGGATGAGCAGTGCTCTAAATAAGCACTGGGAATAATATCAGGGAATTATTTCTCACTCATAGTTGTTTGGGCATGGTAATTGGATAACACATAGGCAGCCACGAAGAGCAGATTATTTGTTAACTTATGGATCTTGGACATTTGCCCATACCATATCCTTTCTCTGTTCCTTGTATTTCAGCCTTCCTTAACCTCAGACCACAATCGTCACCACCACCTTGTTCTGTGGTGAGCATGCTGGCATTCAGACCTTCAAATAGTGTTTAATCACTTTGGTGACCGCCTAATACCTGGAGGCACAATTTCAGCTTCTCTCATTTCATCATTTCAACATTTTGTTAAACATCATATTTGAAAAGATCTTCTCGATTAATTTACCACTTACATTCCTTTCACTCCGCAGCACTAGTAAACGGTTTCTGACCATTTACTTAAAGGTTCAGTGTTTAAGATTTGGAGGAAGTAGCGTGGAGGCTGTTGAGGTTCCTTAAAATACATATATTTAGAAATTGTATTTAGATAATCTGTAAAACTATAGGTCATCACGGATGTCATTGTTACTTGTTCCGCGTTGTTTTATTGTGTTTGTTGACTTTAGCTATCTGGTCTGATGATAGATTGAGTGGTATGATGTTAGCCGTCCTCTGTTGTGACTTCAATTTGCTTTGTCATGTTTTTGCTTCTTTGATGCAAACATTCTTGCTCCCTTGGCTCTGCTTCCGCTAAATAATAAGTGTGATCATCTATTTGTTTCTAACACAACACAGTTAGCTAGAATCACCAAACGCTTCCCCTTCTTCTTCTTCTTCTTCTTCTTCTTCTTTTTCTTCACCTTCTTCTACATCACATCAAGTCTTCTTCATCTACTCCTCTTTGTCCTGCTATGTTAGCAATGCAGTGATGAAACGCCGTCTGCAAAGTGCTTTGTCTGTTCTAGGCTCCTGCTACAAAGATAGCAATGTGAGATGTCAGACTTCTCTCCTGCTGTAAGAGGACTCGCTCCATATGTCGACATAAAAGGCAAATTCTAAGCTAATAAAAACATAATGCTTTTTTTTTTTTTTAAGGTGATTATATATTACTGAAAATATTTTTTGATCTACTAATCAATCACCTTAAAAGTTACACACTGAACTAAAGTTCTGATGAAAGGAAATATTAAAGGTCCAGTGTGTAAGGTTATTATTCGTATAATATTCGTATCTATTAGCAGGAATGGAATACATATTTTATCACTATGTTTTTATTAGTGTGTACTCACCTGGAAATAAGAATTGTTGTTTTTGTTGTCTCAAAATGAGTCCTTTAGATCTACATCCTCTTCCATGGAGTAAGCTGCTGATTTTCTACAGTAGCCCAGAACAGACAAACCAAACATGGAGGTATTTATTTGGTCGCAATCTGATGAAAAAAATACGATGAAATATCATGTCACATTGTTTTTGATCATATTTTCTATGTGATATGACACTATACCTGCATGCACAGTGTTTGGTTGTTTGGCGGTGAGGCCAGTCTGTTGCTACCCACAGTATGCACATGCCCACTTGGACATATCTGGCCTGTTGTGAGATAAGAAATCAAAGATCTTTGTGTGGGCGTGAGTTTGCTAGCCAAGCCACACTTATAATTACATGCAATTTTTTTTTTTTTTTTTCACCTCACCTCACTTTATGATTTATTGCTCTACCACAGCTGTCAGAACCCTGGCTTCACTGATTGGCTCTTAAATAGGAATGTTATTAAAATGCAAGCGCAAGGCCACTGAGCAGCGCAAATGGTTAAACAGAGGCCCCCGATGGTATGCTGCAACCAGTGTGGAGCCAGACAGCTGTTTCTGCATGGTAAAACAGGGTGTTAATGAGCAGAATGGATTGCAGATGAGGATCACTTCACCGTGACATGTTGTTTCTTCACCTGAGACTGCTGTGCATCAACTGCAAAAAAAAAAAGATTGCTCAATTTATATCCACTGTTACAGAGTAAGCTGTACTGTCATATGATGTTCACAGGGGTGTATCCTCTCCACTCTGCATAAAAAATCAGATGTTTGCATCGCTTTGACAAGTCTTACAATATAACTACTGTAAGTTCACAGAAGAAGTCAAAAGCTCTCAGATACATTTTTTTTTCACTCTACAGTAAATATTGTTGAATAACAATCCAAAACAATGTCAACATGATTAGCTAGATGGCAAGTCAAAACCTGTGGGCATAACTCCTCACTGCTGCTGCATGTGTACAAAGCAGAACGGAGGGAAGAACGTTGTGCAAGGGAACGAGACTGCATTCTGCATGTCAGTGTATTTGTGTACTGTAATTTGAAGATTTGAAAGTAACAATAATAAACAGTTTATCGTAATACTTTGTCTCAAGGCTCTAACACAACTCCCTTTTGGTTCATTTGCAGATCTCTCTTCTCTCTTAACTACAGCACGGCACGCTGCAGTGAATGAACATCCACTATGTTTAGCCTGCTGATTAGCATCTTTGGGATCCTGTCTATGGTCTTAGGTCACACACGGATGCGTAAACACAGTGACCATGTAAAAAAGGTGCCCGGCTCGCACTCAGTCATACAAACAAGCTAATACATGTCAAGAGTACAGAAACAACAGAGCCTATCTAATTAGCTGCGCAACAGAGCAGCAGCTCAATAAATGCCTTCTGTTAGACTGGACGGCAGTTACAGCCAGAAACCTAATGGTTCATTGAGAATGAGTGATTATTGGACCTTGAGTCTTTGGCAGTTGGGACTCGTTGAACCTTTTTTGCAGTGGTACCTTAGAAACACAATTCAAATGGAAGAACATGACTTACCATACATTAAAGATTAAAGATCCACTTCAAGCTACCGAGGTTTAATTTTACAAGATAAGTGGTTTGTGTTGCTGGGCCTACCTTCTGCTACAGTATGCATGGCATGAGAAAAACAGGGAAACATGTCAATGTTCATGCCATCTGAGTTACTTACTGGATTCTGCATTGGTGTTTTGATGTTGGCTGACTAAGGAAATGGTGTCTTTCTGGAAATGTTAAAAATGTCTTTAGAAACAATAGGACGTGCATGGCTTGTGTGGTTGAACATAATCACATTCATTTAGAATTGTCCACGTCGGCTCACGTTTTTCTTGGAGGCCTGAACACATCCAGAACACTCAGATCATTATCTTAGGGCCAACCGACACTGAAAATGCAGAAGGGACCAAAGGCAGTGATTTTGAATGGGTCCTCAGTCATCGAGCTCCATCCTGCCCTACTTTGTATGCAGCAGCATGTGTTTACCATCCTCCATGTGAAATCCATGAGGTAATTTTTATGGTAATTGGTTCCATGGTTAACCAAGCCTCGCGGTAGACTTTGAAGGTGTTTTCTGGTTCCAGAGGTGTGCACCAGACACGCTGGGTGTGACATCCTAGTTTTAGCTCTGCTCCTGACCTTGGTGGAAGGGCAATTCCATCTTAAATTTTACAACAAAGTCATCCAACACCCAGAGTATAACAAAAGTGGGTACTGGCTATGGGAGATCATTGTAAATTTGTTGCAATAGATGGTACTGGTGTTGGTAGGAGTAGTATACTGACTTACTATTTACTACTTATTCATTTAACATCTGATGTCATTTAACCCCTGGAGGGGGGCTGATGCACGACAACTATGCAAGGAAAATGGAACTTCCTGGAGGAGCACGTGTCAGTATAGGAGCCAATACACTAAGTCATCACTTCATCCTCACATAGAAGTGTTAATCAGGCTGGAAGAGGATGCGGGATACTGTGCAGGATAGGTTGCGTGGCAGAGGTGACAGAAGGCTTTCTGCCTCTGTCAAGGCCTTTCCATAATCTCTTGGCAGAGATTGGGCAACTTGGCTATGGGCATAGTATAGCTCCAGGCTATTTCTCTGTAATCCTGCAGTTTTGCATTCCATAAATAACAAGGGGCAGACAGAGGCAAAGACAATGAGCAAGTGAGGACAATGTGGCAAGGATGCTGAGAGCCTGAATAAGAAACAGACAGTCGGTTGTCCTGAAGACAAAAAAGAGCCAAACAGTGATTTGTTGTTCAGAACAGAAGCAGATTGGGAATGAATAGTAGCATGACATTGGGAGAACAAAAAAAGAAAACACTGCAGTAGAGAGATAAGGCTCTTGTATAAAGGTATGGAGAAAATAAGACAAGATGCTCTTTCTCACCCTGAAAAGGGGTTTAAGCAAATTTACTCGGTTCATTCTCGCCTATTTATGTGGTTCCTGTGCATGGGATAACTAAAAAAAATACTAAAAAAGTAGCAATATTTCTTAGCAGTAAACAGTGCACCATATTAAATTATACAAAACATTAATTAGCAAGTCCAAGAATGGAAACATGGTGCAGAATAGATTCAGTTAAATCCTATTTAATTTTTACTGTTAGTACACGTTTAATCATAATGTAGTATCTCCTAGGTTTGGGGTGCGGTATGGACTCCTCAGTTTGAAATTGTTGTGCATTAAAAAAGATTACTCTCCCACCAGGATAAGTATGTTTAACTAAGTTGTACTCAGAGCTGGAGGCCATCGTAGTGCGCTAATGTTTAGCATCGTCTATATTCTGTTGACATTTAAATTATAAATGAGCACGCTAGTAAAGTAAGACTGAAAACAAACTGTAATGTAGCAGTTAAATGAGAGAAAAATAGATTTGGACAGTGTGAGGGAGCAATAGAACAGCCACTGTTGGTACATACATCACTGTATACTATATATGCAGTCTAAGTGTCTTCTGCCCCACTAACTGGCTTATGGCAGATTGTCTTTATGTTTACATTTGGTGTTGAGATGTTCTAGCTTTAAAGCCATTATTATTTGATAAATATACATTGTTCATGTGGTGGAGCTCTCATCAGTCACTTTTCATGCTAGTTTCACCACATGAAAAAACATTTTGCTGAATGAACTGATGGTGCTATTAATTATCTAAAAAAAAACAGCCACTCTTACATATGAGGGACTAGTACCACAGGGAACTATAAGGGGTGGGGGAGCCGCAGAGTATGCATTGTCGAATGAACCCTTTTGGATGACATGTTTTATTCATTCAAATGTACACAGAGAGCATTAAGAGCATGCATGCATGAGACTGCTACCTCTACACAGCCAACACAAGGACATTCTTAGTTCTGTTTGGGTTAGTGAGCAATCTTGGGTTGAGTATGATAGCTAAAGCAGGCATACCCCGGACACGTGACGCTGTTTGCAACGTTGGTAACACGACATTCAGCGACGGTGATAAGACTTCATAAAACACAGTTCAGGAATTTTTTGCATGCTTTCTGTTTTGAAGAAACTAATCATGGTGTGACTTTTTCCCATTGTCAGTTACAATTTATTTCGTCTCAATTGTGACTCATCACACAGTATAGAGGATTAACTGTTGAATAAAAAGGGGTGACATCAAAGAGAAATGCCATACTCTCGATGCTGCAGTAGGACTGATTTAGATTAGCGGCATGTCCTTTTCAACAGCCTTGCTGCTAAGTAATTGGGAGGAGAGTTGAGATCATATGAAATGATATTTAAAATGTCTCCTATAAGGTTGAGAACAAATGTGGTCATATTGAACCTGCACAAGTGCAGTAATTAGGTGCATGCTGGCAGATACAGACTGCACTGTAGTTGATCATCTATGAAAACTGTACCCGAGACTATTAGTTAAGACTGGATGATAAAGCAGTGTGAAAAATGAAATATGCAGCTAAAACGTGCTAGAACAACAAGTATCACGCTAAACCACCTAGTGAAGAGGTAATATGGTATCGAACTGAACTCCCCGCTCCTCGTTGAAAATTCTTTGTTTGGTGAATTTCTATTTATGTGTGGGCATAAGAGACCCACTCCCAACTTCTGAGGGAGGCATTTATGAATAAATCATGCTTGTCCAGCTGCATTAACCAAAGACTGTGCCCTTCTAACTTTAAAAGCTCAGTGCTCATTAAAATCCTATTGGCTCTCTGGCCACATCCTTTGGATTGGACCCAATAGAAAGAGTTTTCTTTAGTCTGGGTGCGATGTGTGACAACCCGTATTGTTGATAGTGTGGTGTACAGCAGTGAGCTCACTTGCTGTGTGTGGATTGGCTTGCCAGTCTGTGGACCTTACTTGGATTTCTGTTCCCTTTTATTCCAATCGAGTTGTCCTCCAGTAACAGTGTTTCTACCTCTCCAAGATGCACTCTACTGTGACAGCCAACGGCATGGTCAAAATTCTGTCAGACAAATCAGAAGGCTGGTCTGCGAGTACTGCAATTACAGATGTTCATGTTGCTGAGTAAGGGATTATTTTTAATTTATCCATTCCACTGGTCCAGAGGCCCACAAACTTCAGGATAGAGCCCTCTTTGCCTTTGTTCAACCTGGAAATGGTCTTGCTTGCACTTGAGCATTATCTGTTTGAGCCTTGAGTCATTGGTGCATCCATTGTAGGGTTGTCGGGATGCAGTATTCATATGTTGTTGCCTTTCTCGGTTAGTCTCGGTTAATTATACATTTGACAGTATCTAAACAGTAGTTCTCAAACATTTCATGCTGCATACCACCTCGGAAAACATTACTCTCCAAGTGTCACCATTATTATGGTTATAACTTTAGTGACTACTATGTAGCCGAATGTATTCAACTCCAGACAGTTCAGGCAGGGGGCAGGTTACAGTCCTCTCCTCCTGATCAACATTTCTCTCCCTAACAGTTCCCGTTTGCAGGATTGCAGTGTTTCATTTTAGCTCTGCACACTATTTTCCCATCAGTTTAATTCATAACAAATCGGGGTGACGTATGTCACCAAACAAAATATATATTTTGCAAAAGGTGGAACAGATTATAAATCACATTTCAGCAATCTTGTAATTATTTTTATTTGAATTTTAGTAGAACCTTCACAATATTATATGATTTTAAATAAATAAACTACACCTCAGACTTTCTATTGAAGCTATAGAGTATGTTTTTGTGTTTTCTTTTGTTTTTTTTAAATACTAGTCTTGTACACAGTTTAAATGTGGGTATCTTGACATCCTTAATCTGTTGGTTTACCTAAATAGGCTTGTCCTTGAAACAGTATTTCTATCAGCCATCATCTCTCCCATGAATGTAGGTGAGTTGTAATCTATGTCACTTTACAGTGACTGATGATACCCGCATGAAGCAGTATGTGTACTCCACTTCCCTAACACTGGATTTCTTCCAAATCTTCTTGTCTGAGCTCTATTTAACCCAGTCAGCTGAGCTGCGGCCACTCTTTTTTCCTCGGGGAAAGTAAGAGGTTGAGCAGCTGAAGTATAATTGCACCTGGTCAGGGCCCTAGCCCAGTATTCAGCACACTCAGGATTTGAGGCAACTGATCAGTTGTTCATCTTTTTTAAATCCAGTTATTTGGATGGGCCTAGGTCAAACCAAGGTCGTGCAACCATGGAGGCAGTTCAGCAGCATGAGTTCTTTAACCCTGTTTCTTGGACATCATGGCTGAGGTAGTCACTTAGGCGTCTTAGTCCGAACCTAGAGACTCTTTGATTTAAAACCGGTCTGTGGCCTGATCCTTTCCCACTTCATTTGTCTCCCATCACTAGTTTGGCATCTTGTGGTCTGGCCTGATCATCCCTTTGATCTCACAGGTTTAGCCTCCACATTTGGTGTGGCTTTCACATTTTTTTTTTTTTTGAGTGAGTCTCCATTTTGTTATCATGTTATGTGGTGAAGCACATCCCTGCCAATGGCTTCACACTATTCCCACGATCAACAGGTGGCTATAATGTGCGAAGAAATGCAGCAATAAGCAAATGCAAAGGAGAAGACGACTGCTTACTGTATCGGAATCAGTTTGTTGCCAAGTAGTTTTGCACTTACAAGAAATTTGATTTGGTTTTGATGCAGAATAAACATTATGAAATAAATAAATACATTAAAAAAAACAAGCATTAAAATATTAACTGCATTATTACCCAATCAACAGCATACCATCTTCTGTAAGGCATCCTGTCTGGGATGAATAATTGGAAACTAAGTTTGTGATTTTCTGTGATTTATGTGTCAAAAATGAACAGATGCACATAATTAGAAGAAAATGTGAAACCAGACATTAATTGTTGCCACAAACACAGGAAATCTGCTCTTCCGTTCTCTAGTGTGTGAGTGTGTTTTAGGATCTTACTTCATGGCAGCAGTTGAGAAATAAAACACTAAAATTCTCAAACATTTCAATATATAGCCATCCACGTCACTAGGAGCAATGTGCCAGACAGCATTGGAAATAAATGCATGCATATTTAAACTAGAGTATGATCTCTTATTTACACAAAGAGCATTGCCACTCATGTCACACACAATGCATGAGAACTGTTGAAAAGGGAAATACAATTCTGTAACTTCTCTAAATAAATCTAATGAGGTGTAAGCCAATATATATGGGTGTTCGTGTCTGCCCTCTACTTCGAGTAGAAAGGAATAACTGAAGTCACAAACATTTCCACTATAATTTATTTTTATGCCAAGTGCAGTTGACAGTTGAAAAATGTGTATTCAGTATATTTTTGAAATAAAATCTTGACTTTGAACTTAAAGTGTCCCGAGTATATGGCCAACAAAACATAAATACACTTCTTTTCAAGTAATGACAGCTTGAAGCCTTAAACCCATGGGCTTCATCCAAGCACTTAAAATCGTCCCTAATGATGTTTTACCAAATCTGTACTGCAGGCATTCTATAACGTCCTGCTTTTTTCCAGGGTTCTGGTCTTTGCCAGTATGTTTTGGTACAATGGGATTACTTTGTCACATGATAAGGCGTGGATACATGCAAAAGTTTTCTTTTGATCAAGTCTCTTTGTGGATGTTCGCTAATGGCTATGACAGAATTTGTCGAGGGTCGTGTCTCTTCACTGAGCTGTCCTAGACACAATTTTCAAAAGGATCATATTGTGTGTTGGAGTGCACATGCTGGCTTTACTAATATGATGGATGTCTGCTCTGTGATGTGGGTCTGCAAATATTTTTCAAAAGAAAGCATCGCTTTGTGATCAAAGTCTGACATGCCGGAAACACATGGCAGTTAATTTGGCCATTGCACCGAATCAAACTCAACCTGCTGTACAACCTAAGACATTTATAGCAAGTGTAGTTAACTTTTTGCACTTTTGAGCTGCTTCAGTTCATGAGCAATCCCTGTGTAACATAGCATTTCATTTATACTCAGACGGAGCACAGTGTTCATGGATTCCCTGGAAGTAGTGAAGGTATTCACATATCAACACCTTTAACAGTGTGAACAGCACTTATGTAAAAAAAAAAAATAAATAATCAGAGGCAAATCCATAAATAGCTCATGGACTCAGCTCACTTGTGTACATGTGCATCCTTGAGCACAGGAAGTGGGGATGCACTAGTTAAAAAATTGCTCCATGGCAGTACTAGTGGTCAACAACTCCGGAGGGTCGCTTTAATGAGGCAGTAGTTACAAAACAGAATATTTTCAAAGGGGCAGCTATGATGGTGAAAACTGAGGAAATCACTAGGAGCACAAATGTAATACAATTGCAGTAAGTTTCATAACATTCGGGTTCTGTTCTTTCTTTCAGTGATGCAGTGTTGTGGTTCAGTGGTGTGCAGTCAGGTGAGGCAGGGTAGGCAGTGCCTCACCTAGGCTAATGAGAAAAAAGAAAGGTGTGTATATGTGCGTATATATATATAGTTGATTTATCGTTGTAAAAACAAAAGCAAAAGTAAAAAAAAGTAAAGTAAAACGTGAAATGTGTTAACGGTATAAGGAATGCCACTACTCAGGAGAGCTTGTTTTCAAAGCTGGCGCATGTGAATACGTGAATACAGGAGGCTGAGGCAGACTCAACCTCTGCCTCTGTCTTGTGTGAAATGTACGCGAAGAGTTTCGAAGACTCGCGCATGCGTAGTCTGTTCTCACGCTGTCTTCAGTGGGCATCATTGAGGCACAACGCTTCTCTGCCTCCACAGTCAGGGGTTCGGGACATGTCGGAAATCCCGCCGAAATTCCCGACATGTCCCGAACCCCACCCCCAAGGTCTCGCGATGCTGTTGTCACCTGTGCAGTGATTCCGGCTAGCGAAGATGGATGTTTCGTATCTACGAAGATTTTCAATCTTGACTTTTGAGGAGAAAAAAAATATAATTTTAACTGGGAAACCAACCCGTGAATTAAAAGATTTAATACAACGGAAGGGGAAAAATTGTGAGGACTTTTCAAACAGACTGGTAAAAGACTGGTTGTGTGGATGTAGCCAGGCTAGCTAGCTGTTCTGCTTCCCGGGCATAAGTTCGTGCAGGAGGACAGGCGCATGGATTTCATCTACAAATAAAGTAAGGGTCCCCTCACTTGTCTCCAATGGTGCACCGACACCAAAACTTTAGTTTCCTCTCTCCTTCTTTTCAGACAGCGCAGCTCTCTCTCTGGTTATAATGTCTTCCCGTGTTGTGCTCTTATGTGAGCGATGTCATACAGTAGCTATTTTAGGCTTTTCAGACTTATTTTTGCTTAGAGGTTTAATAGTGTGTGATCAAGAGCGAGCAGTGTTTATAATGTTGGTCTTATAGATGCGCCGGAGCTGTAAGTCCTGTGTTGTCGAGGTACAGGTGATTTCTTGTTGTGCTCTTGTCTTTGGGTGCTCCTCTGCTCAGCTGTAAGTCCTGTAGAAATGCAGGTGAATGCATGTCTCTGAAAATTAATTGGCAGTAACTGTGCGCGCGCGCACTATAATATGCTGATGTCAATAACTAGGCTACATTTTTGACAGCGGCATTTTGACTGACTTTGCAGAGGTTTCAATACTGACTTCTACATAATATATATTTTTGTATGGGATTTAAGCTCTGACTGATCCTGGCTACCCAGCCATGGACTTGTGGTTAGAAAACATGTTATAAGTGGATAGATGAGGCAGTCACACAATCCGTGCTCTTTGTCAGAGGTACCAAAAGGAAAGTATAAGCCCTGCCGTGAAACACAGCCTTCTTTAAAAAAGAAAAAAAGAAGCATATTAATAGGGTGCTGATTTAGATACACTGTCTGTGTTCCCTTTAATGTGAAAATGAACCTATTCATTCTTTTGTTTGATACATAACTGTCTGAAATAATTAACATCCAGTGGAAATGCTGTTAGGAAATTAATTAGATTTACACTGCGCTTGAACTGTTTCACAGTTATTTTCAGTAGTAATAGATATAGTGGATATAAGTGATGCTGTTTTTGAAACATTATAGTTTTCATTTGAAATTAAGTCCAACAAATCTCATTAAAATGAAAGATCTTCATAAAAGCAAACTGCAAATGGAAGCATTAACATTGTGTTTGTCACAGCATATGATGATTCTGATTAGACTTTATGCTCTGATGACTATACAGATCTGTTGTGTATTAATATCGCAATGGCAGTATTATGTTGAGATTCCTACTGCAATGCAGGGCTCTTCTCAGACATGAACTTGGCTAATATGTAGGCTGGATGATCATCTTCTGCAGTGCATCTTATACATGAAGTATGAGGAATTCATTTTAAATGCAAACATTACAGTATTTTTGCTTGAGTTGGTAGCACATTGGTCTGTGAACCACTGGAACAGAACTCATTCTTCAACTAATACTTGTAAAATGTGTGAATTTTATACTTATATTCCCTTAATGTTGTTCTCCAAGGACACAGAAGTAATGATTTAATATTTCAACTTGTATGCAAATAACTGAGGAAATTATCATTACTACCACATTTATTTCTGAATTATTTGCTTTTTTTTTATTCATAAGATATAAACAAAATATATTTTGATATCTCATATTGGTACATTTCCTGGGATTATAGGAAATGACAGCAATGCTAACCTTTTATGCTCCACACATGAGTTTTTGTATTTTGACTGCTGACTCCTTCAGATGATCCAGACCTGAGTTGTACACCTCTAAATCAGGCTTCACATACTTTGTGCTGGGTGGTACAATGTTCACAATGTCCAAGCTTTATGGGATTCTCTTTCCTGTAACCATTTTATATATATATATATATATATATATATATATAGCACCAAATCATAAATGTTATCTCATGACACTTCCCATACAGAGCAGGTCTAGACTGTACTCTTTCTAATATTATCTACAGTGACCCAACAATTCCACCATGAGCAAGCACTCGGTGACGAGTCCCAAAGTATTGTTGGTGCTTTTGTGTACTGTACATCATATAAAAGCTGCACTGTTACAAATCTGTCTGTTCTCTGTGAACTCGTCAACGAGAAATACAGATCAATGACAGCAGTTGTGTGCAATATCATCATTTAAAGTCAGACAATGTCATGGTCATGAAATAACGATTTGATGAGCAGCCAATATCTTCCAAGGACTGCGAGGTAGATAGTACAAATAGCAGCTGTTTATATCCATACAGCTGTTTTCATTAATATGTATTTATGTTGATTCTATCGCAATTAAGAAATGATGATTTGATTACCACCGCAACAACTCATGATATCTGCTGAAATCACTATTTATAGTATATATGATTGTGTTATTTCTTCCTCGTTTGTCAGTCAACAGAAACAGGAAAACATAGAATCGAAAAGAATTAGGTGATGAAGTCAGCTGCACGATATAGTTTAACACACAGAGGGCAGAGGGGATGGTGAAGGTGATTTAATGAGGTGAAGGCTGTCTCTGTAGCCGCCTTCGGACTTCAGCCAAGGAGGGTCTCTAACTTGTTTTTCTTTCTCTTCTTGGGCTTATGTTGCTGCTTTCCTTTGTGAGGTTCAATGTAAAAGAAATGTTCTAAACATGAAAGATTTTGTCTGCACCTCATCTCGCAAAGGTGTGTTACTTCCAGGGAAATGAGCAAACATGAGTCTGTCCGGAGTTTGGATTTGGTTTACATCCGCATGAACCAGTTCAATCTTCACAGTGGTCTATATATAACCACGTAGACTGAACTAAGAAAGGCTGCAGCTGCTTAAATGTCATGCTTATTTGCTGTTTTGTAAAGATGTCAACTCCCACACTGCTGACTGAGGCATCCATCAAATCTCTATTTTAGGATCATAAAGTTCCCTGACAGAATCAACAATCAAGCTAAATGACAACAGCTGTACTGTGTGATAATGACTTTTTTTATTGGTTGATTTATTTAACGGGGACAGTGCGCATTAATAAAGCACTGCTGCAAACACACCATTGTTATCCAAGAGGATATTTTTCATCTGGAATCCCCGGGCAGATGCTACAAAGTCACCCTAAAAACAGAACATAACAGGGTGATGCACACTTTCAATTTCCCCTTGTATGAACAATATTTCCTTTCCCTTTTTTGAATATTTTTTTTATTTTAATTTTTTAACATGCCAAACATAGCATACATTTTACACTCCAAGACTGGTCAAAACTCTGAATGCTCTCAGCAGTCAATCACAGTCAGCACAGCAGCTGTCAGCTACTGGTGGGTGCCAGTCAAATGCAGTAACACACACAAACACAGCAACGAGCTGTCAGTTTTTTTTTTACTTTTTGCATGTGGACTGTACATTGCGCTTCCCACTAAAATCGTTTTCACACTTAGCATGGAACCCGACGTAGCTGTCCTGTTGCAGGACAATATGACATAACACAAATCTATATAAAAATAAATTAGTAACCCGCTGCAATAGAAATGTCCTGCAACCACGTCAAAGTGGCGCAATTCTTGCCGTAGCATGAAACACTTACTGTAAGTGCTACTTCTGTGCACGATTCTCTACTGGATGTGACCGTTTTTCTTCAGCGGTGTATAAAATCTCTGTCACCAAACACTCTCTTATCTGTCTCTGTTGTGGCATTTAAAAACCAGGACTGAACCTTGTGTTCTTTCTGTTCTAAAGCCTTCATACTGTGGCCTACATACGGATTCTTGAGATTAAAAATGTCCCGAAAGTATCTGCAAAGGTCTCAGTGGGATATGTGACACTGTTTACAAGACTGCTCCAGATATTTTATTGAACAACTATTATCTCAATCAAGATCGTCAAATCCAAGATAACTGATTTTTTTTTTTTTTTTTTTAGTTCAAGATGCCCCAGAACTTTTGATTGACGATTGCGTTTGCTGTTTTAATGTGAACGTCGGTTAGAAACTCATGGAAGTTGTTGTTGCCAAAGCCTGCGACACAAGAGCCAAGACATTACACACAAGTTGCAGCTGCTAGATGAATAATTAATGGAAGCCCAACTTTGTAATCAGTTGTTTTTAAGAGAAGTTCCTGTCTTTGAACAGGCTTTGTTTTGCAATCAAATGAAACTAGTACATAAATCTGGATGTAAAAGCATAATTCAAAGAAGTCTCATTATACACCACTGATGGACTTGCTGGAGCATGTTTGGATTCCCTTGTTTGTCTCTTGTTTTTTGCAGTTTTCCACCTCAAGGTACATTACTGTAGCATTTCATTATTTCACCACTTTGCATGTTCATAATGAAAGTGTCAGTAGTTCTCTTTAAAATGAGCCTTAACTATTTCTCTATCTCCTCATTGTCTTTGTTGCAAACTGAGGCAGCCGAGACAAACCGGGCCTTTGATGTTTCTGCCTGTGAGGCTCCATTATTGTAATGAAAGTGTATTGCATTGTCTCTACACCAAATGTTTGGCGTGACAGAACACAATACTAATGCAAAGTGAGGTTTGCCTGCTTCCGCTGGTTTCAAAGCTGCCGGGGCTTTTCGTTTCCCAGGGGAGTTACAGGCACTCCCTCACAGAGCCAAACAGCTCTCAGGCCCATCAATTATTTACCGCCTGTTGCCTTCAGGGAACTCCTGAGAAATTATGATGATGAATGCAATCAGGAGACAGGAAATATAAATGTATGAATCTATATTTTTCATAGTAGTTTTAATATCACTTGATGATGGGTTGGAAGGCAAAGATTGATTGAAATGCTCTGACAAAATCAGAATGTTGTGCAGAACTGTCTATCCATATCAGGACAAAAAAAACCAAACAACAGCAACATTACAATCACAAAAAAGCACTTTGGTATTTAAGAGAAGCCTTTGAAAGGATTACAAAAGGCACTCTGTTTATAGTGGGTAAATACCCATGTGATGTTGAAATGTTTCCCCTATTCTCCCTGTCTGTTCTGAGTCCTTTTATTATGAATAAGCATGAATGTTTTAGGACTGATAACTAGTACAACATGCAGCCAAACAAGAACATTGTTTTTCTCTCATTGAAATTTTATAAGAGGACTAAAGGATGAGTCTTTAATGGACTATATGGATTATATTGAAACACTAAATAACCCTTTTAAAGCACAGTTTAGGACATTTCTTCCAGGCTACGACTGCTGTGTACAATATGGGATTTTCTTTATGTTTATGACACAATAAAAGAGCAAAGAGGATCTGAAACGGGCATCCATGGACAAAAAAGGGAAAATGAGGATCGGTGCATATCACACCTTTTGCAGTCTTGCTAAAGGGAAGGTAGATGATGACATCATGTTTGATGTGTGAGCCTCAAACCACAACAGTATAACAAGGTGTAGTGAAAAGTTAAAAGTCAATCATAGAGAAAGAGTCCATGTAACTTTTATGGCGCAAGATGCTGAAATGTGCTGTTTTGATGGAAACCTTTAGGTCATGATGTGTGCTGTTTTTTGGAATGTACAACTGGACAGTCTGTACAAAAACACTCTTCATCCTTAGACTCTCCAGACTACCATAATGCAATCAGGTGAGACTCTAAAGTAAGTGAGGTGGGGGGATATATATATATATATATATATATATATATATATATTCATACTCAGGAAATTCAACAAGCACAACATATAATTAATTTACCATTTGATCAGTAACACAGTAAAACAAGTCATGTTCACATGTAGCGAGGATAGGATGGAATGTCCTCTAACGTGTGGCAGAAGGTGTGATTTTAGCTAAACTGCAGTGTATTTACTTGCCAAAAAAAAAAAAGAAAAAATGAAAATATGCCAGTGTGGCTGTATGTTAGGTTCATAATAATAAATCCAGCTTCTGTGCACAGACTGGTGAATCTATACAGGCGGTGGAAACAAAAAGACAAGCGCAACCTTTATTTTATTCAGACTGTTCAGCGGTGTTTGTTTAAAGCTCTTAGGTGTGAAATATCTCATTATGAGAAACATGCAGAGCTGATCTTTCGTTAAAAGCATTTGTGGCCAGAGGAAATACATTTTACTACTTCGGTTACTTCGGTAACACTGTTATTTTCTTGCATTATGGATATTATCGGGTATTTTATTAAACACCGTGGTAATTTTCCAACTACAGCTAGCCTATTTTATGTATGACTCCGACAGATGTGTCATCACCCGAGCCGACTTCAACAAAGGCATTATTAATAAGGTCACGATATCTGAGTTTTATATGAAAGCCTGTGGTTTTAACATATAAAGGGATAGACCCCATTTTAAAGCAGCATTTAGAGCGAAGGGTGAAAAGATCTCGAAATGACCAGAGACCAAAGTAATAACACGAAAGGGGGCTGGAGAAAGCATGCGTCTGTCTGTGTAGGTGTACAGGCACGTATAGCCAAGTGTGAGCCCAGTGGTAATTTAGCAGTTCTCAGCAGGTTGTCTTCAGGGTAGAGCTAATATGGGCAGTGGGTTGCTATGTGTAAATGTGTGTGTGCGTGTGTGTGTGTGTGTGTGCGGGGAGGAGGGAGGGTGGTGTTTCATTTCACACTGAGAGTACTGCTGACCTTGGCATACTACTCAAAGATTTCATCCCAGTGGTGTCTCGTCCGCCCATCTCATCTCCTTCTCTTTCTCCTCGTCCTTTCACCCTCACTCCACCCAAATCCTTTTCCAGGACAGCGCTTTTCTTCTCCTGTTGTGAAGAAGAGCCAAACTGAACCAGCAGATCCATAAAAAAAATATATATATATATCTAAAAAGAGGGGGGCACCAGCATCTCTTTCACCTGAATAAGTCCTCACAAGGCTGTGATTAAAACAGACAGGATGTGTGGCGGTTAGACAGCCAATAGTAAGCCCAGACGCAATCATTAAGACAGCTCCGTGCTAAAAACTCTTGTGGCTGTTTGACTTTTTCTGTCATCCTCATTTCTGCTGGCTCATACCTTTCGGGGTAAACCGTGGCAGAGATCTCATTATTTCAAAACATCGCTGTCAGAAAAGGCAGAGATGCAGTGAATGGCAGATTGAGGTTTTTCTGCACTTGTTATTCTTCTCTTCAGACACAATCTCATCAAATACAGTAGACACATTCTAGCGAGAAAAAAAAAATCCAAAAGTTATGAATTTGAATGTTAGAAGGCTTTAGGAATGAGCACACAAACCAATAGCTGTTAGATTTCTAAACTGTTTTCCCCAACACAACTTTGATGTTACACAGTGAGCGTTAAGAGTTTTAACACTGAAAATGACAGAGGGAGGTTTTTGGCTGCTGCGACACAGAGGCAGATTTCTGAGTGTTTAAAGAGCTTCAGGTTGACAGCAGTAGAAGTCACCCAGTGCGGCTGCTAGCCTCCCTATGGGGAAACGACTGGCAAAGCAATTTTAATTGAAATGCAGTTCAAGTGCTTTTTGTGTTGCTGGCAAAAACACCATCTTTCTGCACGTGCATACAGAATGTGTACAAACTATTCATGAGACTTTGATATCATCATGTCAGATGAGGGAGGGCCATGAGGATCATCAAGATACATTCCCGATCCTGATCTCTCCTTTGATAATCTCGTGTATTACACGGCTGACGGAATCATCGCATCGATGCACAAGTCCAGTAATGCCATAAAGCATCCCCGCTCATCCTTCTGCAACATTGTCAACAATGGTTTAATGCACATGGAGACATTAAAGGTATTACAGAACCATTAGAGCAAGAATATACACTGATGGAGAAATCTGGTCTCACTAACGCTAGCTCAGCTAAAACAACAAAAAAAATCCAATCACTAATAAAGACGTTGCAGCTGAAAGATTATTTGGAAGCTACAAACTGGGGCTTGGTTATACAACTCAGTATTTGGATTATTGATGTTGGGATCATATACCAGCATGCTCAAAGGTATTGAGTCATATTTCAATGTTCTTTAAAGGCCTTTATGGACTCCTGCAGGATATTGTCTCCTAATAAATCAATAACCTCACTGGAATCTAATTTTGCAAGCTTATGTTATATCATACTGTGTTAATACTGTTCTCTGCGCCTTAATATAATAGGAATCGTGGATTGGAGGGATAGAGCCTAGCATGTACATCTATGTTTTAGGCATCCAGCTGGTGTGCTGTAAAGCACAATGATTGGATGACACGAGCTTCCTGCGTGCTGACGTTCCAGATGTTTCTGATGTGTCTCTGTCTCGTGGAATATTGCCTGTCCTTACAGAAGTCCTTTCTTCTTTTGTGTTCCAGACTGAATCTGTGGAAGCACCTTTCCGCTGTCCTGGCAGGAAGCAGACATGTTCTTTGCCTCTGTTCCAGAATGGTAAGTTAATCTTTTGTGTCTCTATTAGCATGGAAAAAATGTGTCCCTCAGGGAAAAAAGCAGCAGGACTCCTGCATGACTTGTTACAGATTTTGATAACCACGTGTTGGCTATGAATATTCTTAGTGCTATGAACAGTCCAGGAATGTCAGACACTACATGCTTAGAAGAAAAGTGGCCTTAAAATAAGGATGTCTTTTATTGAGTGGATGTGGAAACAACGATAACGGATGAAAAGTGGACTCTCCTTTTCTTCCTCTCCTGTTTATCTTCACATACTTTGTAAGGAAAAGAGGCAATTTGGACACTGTGGGAACTGTGACATGAATGATGCTTCTGGCATCTTTGCACTGTGTCAGATTCCCTCTTCAATGGGGTAGTTATACACAAACTCACCCGCAGGTGCATTGATAGCGGGTGAATCCGTGGGTGGCTTTTCAAAATAGGCCGGCAGAACACACTGTTCTTTTCACATACAGCTTTTTGAATGTGCAGACAGTCAGAACGGATTAAAAACACTGCCCTTTGTCAACTCAGCACGATTTAAAGGGGGAGAAAAATGTGATAAAGAACTAATAAACGATAGCATTTAAGCTCTACTGATACTGTACTGTACACCCCTTTTGAAGATTCTCAGTCTAGAGAAGCTGTAGACTGTGCACCGCCATTCTGTGGCATTGAAACTATGTTACTTGCAGCAGTAACTCTGTGCCTCCTACAAGTGAAGGCAGTCTAATCTCATTAACTAACTAATCCTTCTAAGATATGGTTGCCTCAGTAAAAAAAACTTTAGTGATGCATTTTATAGATGCTATGTTTCAGTGCCGCACTGTGATGCAAGAGCTCTGTATCTGTTGCTCAAGAGCGGTCACAAAATGGACGCCCAGCGGCACAAAACCAGAGTCATTAAAGCCATTGTCTTGTACCAATCCCAGTCATTGTGCTTAACATGATAAAAGCAGCTCACTTCCATGCCAACCGCTGTGCCCATTCAACAGTTCCAAATTGTTCTGGCTAGGTTATAGTGCAGGACATGGCACATTGGAATAGAAAGCAATGGAGCATGGTGTAGCCAATTATTGCAGAACTGCTCACTGCTTATCATTGCTTTCCTTCTTTAAAGAGCGTACGTGTAACTACATCGATACCTCTTTTATTAAAGGCACGAGCAGGTTATTTCATTTAAATTGCCAAAATGACTAATCAAAGACAGGGTGGAAATGTTGCCTTAGTTTATGGGGATCCAGTAAAAACCTGATAGCTCTGGGGAGAGTGACGGAAGAGAAGCAGACGTTGCTGTTACTGGCCTGCAGTTACTGGTGTTGTGATGACAGTAAAAATGATGTATACCAACTGCGGCTTTTCAGGCAGCTTGTGGGTCTTTGAAGACATATGAAATGCTGAGTGTGGGACACAGAATGCAGGTCCAAACAGTCATTTGTCTTCCACCTTTAAAAGAAAATCACATTTGAAATATTGTTTGTACTATCTTGAAAATGGCCATGTTAGATTACTGCAAGACAATAGCAGGTAGAAGAAGTAGGTTGACCATATTCCATTAAAGAAGGAGGCCAACGGTTTGGCTGAGATACCTGTCACTTCTTGTAAATGGAAACTGACATTTCATGTAATTGTAATGCTTGAAAAGTAATTATTACAGCATCCTGGGGGATTTACTGGGGATGTGAGGTCGCATGTATTAAGTTAAGAGACCTAATCAATGCAAAACAAAGCTAATTTTGCTGCACAAGCTCAAACAATTACTTATTCAGGAGCTTAATAAAGTGCACTTGATAACATTTTAATTAAACAAAATCCTTTGGATTTTATTTTTGGGATACTTTTTACAGATACTGAGCTGAAAGTATAGTTCCAGTGTATGTAACTTTAGTTAAGACAGTCACTTGAAGACTATCAAATTAAGTTCATTGCCAACAAAGTTTGTTTTGATGCCAAAGTAGATTATTAACATGTTTTTGTGCATAAACAGATAAAACTCGGGCAAATGTATTATTATTTGATGATCTAAGTGAAACCCTTCAGTGTTTGAGGATTCTATTAACATATTTCTTGAGGGGAAGGTGAATTCAAGTTGCCAAGATGCTAATCACACCAGAATTTTAAAGACATCAGCGACAGTACCTCTTATCTTTTGATTAAAAAAAAAAAGAAGAAACTTATTATACTGAGGAACATGCATTTGTATTTATTGAAGAAGCAGTAAACATTCATCATTCAATCAATCATTACCAATATGCTAAGTTAAACACAGGTATGAAACATTTAACCTACCGGAAAAAATCAGTGTTTTGAAACTTAAGTGAGTAACACAAAGAAAGGAGGTTCCTCCACAAAACACGTTGACAACACACATGATTCCACAAATACGTACATGAAAAAATGAAACGTAAGAATTGTGTATGACTTCTATACAGCCTGAGATAAAATGTCCTTGGTTTGAGACCATTATTCATTCAAGTAGGTCTGCTGTTGTGCCCAATGACAGCCATTTCTGCCAGTTGAAGTAGCAATTCTTTGTAGGGGCTTCAGACAGCATTACAGCAGGGTGCAGTGCCGCCACCGGCAGATGCAGACTGCAGATACAGATGCACTAAAATCAGCTCTTGTTTCATTTACCTCACTGGTGTTTCTGTCGTTGCTATGGTCACATGGCGACTTGAGCAACTATTGAACCATCATCATGGACTCCAAATGCAAAAGGAGTGTGTGTGTGTGTGTGTGCGTGCATGACAGCAGCAGTCATCTAAGTTCATGTAATTAATATTACATTTCCCAAAACGTGTTATTTTTCTCGCCAAATGCATTGTTCATTATTTAATCACGAGGAATGAACTCTGCTGAATGAGCTCGACTGCTGAAACACATCTCTATCCAAAAAAAGGTGTCTTTGTTAAAGTATTGCAGTTTTCATGGCAGTTGCTTAGATAAACTTTGAATTTATATGAACCTGACTTCAAAGCCGACAGCCAGCAGCCCTGCAGCTAAGAGAGACTTTTCTTAATTGTTAATTTTTTTTTTCTTCACAGTGCTTAACACCTGCATTGTAGTGTTTGGGAAATAAATAGAATACACTGCGGTCAAAAGTTTTGACTTTTTTTTTTTTTTATGAAACAATAGAATAAAATTATGGCAAACACTGCATGAC
The DNA here is from genome assembly GCA_014281875.1 of Nibea albiflora. Taxonomy (NCBI): domain Eukaryota; kingdom Metazoa; phylum Chordata; class Actinopteri; family Sciaenidae; genus Nibea; species Nibea albiflora. Next base: position 4,414,820 of record CM024791.1, on the reverse strand, counting down.
ATACTGCATAACCACAAACCATACATGACGCATCAAGATGCTGTGACTAATTCAATACAACGAGACTACGGAGAGAGAATAAAAAGCAGCCACAGCTCCAAACGTTTTCTTAAAAAAACAGTTCAAAAATCAGTTTGAGCAGCCGGGAAGTAATATTTCAGATAATGTAATTACACATCATCACTAAATTAGTTTCTAATGATGTAAATGTGAAGCAACACGCTACTCTGCTGCTCATCTTTTAAATACTTCTGCTCATTGCTTTGGGTCCACACATTAACTGTACGGTTGAGTATCACTCCCCCTTCGTTTAACATCTACCATATGGCATGTGCATATTGGCCTTAACTTTCGTTAGGTGGCCAGAAGTTACTCTATGCCATGACTTCGTAAAACAGGTCTTGATAAATGATACTAAACATACTTAACCTGGTTGACAACGATCTGAGTGAGGCATCCGCGCTCCCTCTAGCCATTCTAATTATTTCTTTCCCACCTAATTTTACTGATCACCCACCCATCTGTCTCTCTCGCCATTACTTCCTTCCAAGCCAATTCCCAGCACACACACCATTATAAGAAACACTTTAAGACACCACAATAATCAGAATTACAAGTCTAACAGGTGGCTTCATATCACCATCACACCACATCTGGTGAGGCAAATAGCATATATTTTACAATAGGTGCACAATTAAGGACTAATTTCCTGGCAATTCCGTTGCTTAAGTTCCGACCGGCAGACTTCACCCCTTCATTATTGATTTGCTTCTTTTTTTATGCGGAATCACATCTAATGTTCGCGCTGCACCTCACATTTTCCTTCGTAGATTTTATCTGAACATCTGTCATTAATATTCAGACTTACTATGTGTGAATATTAATGTCGGGATAGAGTGTCAGGTTTTGGGTGCACTACATTAGTTGCCTACCCTTTCTCATCAAGATGCTTTGGAAAATTTGGCTCAATATGGCAGATTAGATCCAGTGTAAGTACCTACTTCAAGAGGAGGTGAGGCAATCAATACAGACAATGGTTTTTTTAAATGGGTGGTGTGTGATTCACATCCCTCAATGATCAAAGATCTCACACCGTAAAATGCTCTGTCCCTGTCTGAGAAGTACTTGATTTACATTTCCGACAGCATTTCTCTTAAGTGTCCCCATTGTTCCACGATGCATGATGCAACTTGTTTTTCTGTCTTGGGATCGGCACACATTCCTTTGTGCACTCAATGAAAACGGAGATCTTGCATTTCATCTTTGAGATGGGTTTAATGAAGCCCTGGGCACAAGCAAAAAGGCAGCAACAAGATATGGACAGTCTGTCTGGTGCTGTAATCCTGTCGAGGAAAACAAGTTTTTTTTTTTTTCCAAAGTGGATTTACCATGTCGGCACTGCGGTGAAGACAATGCAAGAAAAGGCTTCATCGGAAGCTTCAAAGTTATATTTTTGTTGAAAGATCAAAGCCGGGATTAGGTGTTATGTCGTTTTGCAATGTGCACACTCTCACAGGCACACACAGAAATAAAAAATAAAGAAGAATTTCTTACCTTTAACATATTTTAATACATCTAAAACCTCAGCGTCTACCTTGGGGCCCACTGACAAGAAGACTGTTTGATGCCACCTGCTGCATAACTGTTCATGCAAACCTGCATGTTGTGTTAGTCTCTCTCTCTCTCTCTCTTTCAACACATCATCATCACTTTCTAACCGCAGTAGCACCAGGGGCCCAGCAGCAGCTGTAGAGCATAAGCTGCCACATCAGAGGCTCTTCTAGTGAGCTGACAGTCAGTAGCATCATGCCATCGGGTGAAAAGGTGGCAGAGCATGAAATATATTTGATTGTATACAGATCAACAAGAAACCAGAACCAGTTCTACTATACACTGATTCCAAAGACATCAATCTTTGAAATGTCGCTTTACTTAGCGCAGTGAATGTGAACATTTGTTTTTTTTTAATTTTTTGGATCTCCTCGGTTGATCTGTTTATTAGTTGTTTGTGCGTCACCAGCCACCTGATAAGTCTTTGCCAAAACTGATTTAACTCATGAAAGTGTTCTTTGTTGTGACCAAGTTGGAGCCATTGACAGCTGTTCTCCGCAGTGACTCAGAAGTGGATGTGCAGGAGAAGTGATTATCGATCTCATCGATCTGACACAGCGAAATTTACGCCCGTGCTCGCTGTTATTTTCTCTCAGAGCGTCGGAGCTGCCGGCGCCGGTGCTGCAGTGTCTCTCTTTGCCACTGACGGAGTGTAGCAGAACTCTCTCGCCAGTTGGGTTAGTTGGGAGTGCGTAGATAGCAAGTAATGCATAAATTTGAGCTCAAGTGATAACAGAGTGGAGCCACATTGTGACAACATTGGGGAGTTGTGACAACATAATCAATCATTGCAGGGAGCTCCAGCGGACACAAAGATGATGCATTCTTTGTTGGAACTTTTGAAATCACCCACTGAGACACATTTCATCTGTACGTCTGTTATCACCGAATCACTCATCTGAGGAAATATAAGATCTATTCATCAGATCGAGGCAGAGTAGCTCAACCTTTGCATCCTAGTGTTTTAATGCCGCAACAATTTGATTTAGAATTGGAAATTGATAGATTGTGGGCTATTTGTCATGAGTAATCTGTGATGCTTTTATCACTCACTCTTTGAGCAAGCTCCAAGTCCCTCCTCTGTCGCTCGAATGCCAGGTGATTTGTATTCCCAGTGCATTTGTCGTTTTTGTTGCCGAGGTAATAAGAGGGGGTTTGACAGCAAGGACAGAATTGTTGACATTTGATTGACAGTGCAATGTTCCAGGAGAGAGGCAGGGAAACTATCTGAATATTCAGCATAAAGATTAATCTTTCTCCTCGTATACTCCTGAATATCTTAGGCTATGAACAAGGGTCGGGGGTTTAAACATTTTGTTGGAAGCAAATTAATTGAAGCGGATTGTTGAGGATCTCTCAACAGACGGCTGAGGGCAAGTTTGAGTTTATATGAATATCGGACAAATTGAAGTCACACAGAATGGGTTCAGCTAGCAGTGAACTCAAAGGTCATATTCTGCATTTATGGCAAGATAGTCAAAATGTCTGCATAGGTTTATATATATATATATATATATATATATATATATATATATATATATATATATATATATATATATATACATGGAACATCTGATCGTTGCTAACTGTTATTACAAGCCTGACATCCTGTAAAGTCTGATGTTTTAACAAGAGAGAAAGCAGTTCACTTGATAAACTCTGCTGCATTGAGCACCAACACCTTAAGTAAGATATAATGGCATCTCAGTCAGCCATCTAACGTCACCAAAGTCATTGCTCTGTGTCTCATTTCCCGGAGTATTGATGTCTTCAAGTAAGCTTCCCAAGTGCCTGAAGGGAGTGGATCCTGTATAGATTGCTCTCAGGAGGTTGGGACACACCTGACTGGCGTAGCTCCACAGTAGACACCCATGGCTGTTTTAGAAAAAAAGAAATACAAATATTTGGATGAAAAAGTTTTGGATGAGGGGGTAATATTGATAGTGTTGAAATTAAGAAACAGATAGGCCTTTCCTGGAGCAACATGCAAAACAAAATAGACCATTACCCAACTTATTTGTGTCCCTCTAGTAAAGCTACATATTCAAACAAAATCAAACCAAACCTAACCCTCTCGAAGCATTTTCTGTTTCCTATTTCCTTCACAGATACATCTAAAGGTAGTCTTAAAGAAGATGTGTGGACACAGACATTGGCTTTGTCCACACAGATGAAAGTGCCATTTGAAAAAGAAGAAAAAGGGGAAGGCAGAGGGATGGTTCACTATAAAGGAAAGTAAGGGGGGAAAAAATGAACTAAAATAAGAATCAATACTGTTCCTCTGCAGCATGGCCACGCAAGGGATGTGAATTGGATAGAGCGCTTGGATGGATAGTTGTAGAGTCGCTGGAACCGGGAACAAATTGTGTGATTCTGGCCCCCTCTTAGAAGCTGCTCTCCTGGAGTGGACCCCTGCCAGACTGACCACCCCCTTCAAATCATCAGTATGTCAGAGTCTGGCTGGCTGATGTGTATCTGTTCAAACTCATCAAACAAGGAGCTCTTAGTACAGGCATGTAGGCAAATGCGTTCAGTTCAATTAAGCATCTTATATGTCATGTACATGTTACAGCAGTCAGATAATTTTACAATCACAGTGTGTAAAACTATCTTTTTTTAAAAAAATATTCCATTATTTGGTTGGATTTTTTTAGTGGATGTTTTTTTTTTTTTTTTTTTCGCAGAGGCACAGATGTTAGGTTAACTCATACGAGGATGGAGAAAATATGCTACCACCTGGTCAGTCACTCCTGCTGGATCAAATTCAAAACAACTACATCCGCAAGCATGCAGAGACAATCTGGCGGAGGCACAATCTCAAGATAGCATAATGGTCTTACCCAACTGGATAAGGAGCGACAGTGATTACAGAAGAGACTAGAAAAGAAGTACTCGGCGAGAGAGGCTGGGAGAGTGTAGGCAGCTGGACTGCAGCAATTATCCGGCGAGGCTCTTCGTGGCTAATGGGCAGCTGACCACTGGCTTTACTTGCTGGAAAGGATGACAGAGGGCCTTCCCTCTCTCAAACATAACTTTGATTAACATCAGCAATTACTTGCAGAAATTGCAGCCCCTTTCTTCCTTCAGACAAAGAGAATTGAATTGTCTGTAAAGTATAGATAGTCTCAAATACAAATGGGACTTTCTATGTTAAAGTTTATAATGGTGTGTTTGCGACACAGTTCTTGCCCATGCTCTCTTATCAGTTAATCCTCCCAATGAATGGTTATTTAGATTTGTCATATGAAGAACACAACCACAGCTGCTACTTCATTAGCTTTTATGTCACTATATCATACAGTAAAACTGTTGTTGGCAGATGTAAACAGTTTTTAAGTAGAGCGGAAAGTCTTTCTTTTTTTTCAAATCCAAATTAAGGAAAACAACAAGACAACTGTGTCAGATGCTGAAAAGTCATTAAAATGTTCCATGTGATTGGGGGAGCATGCATGAAGCAATTCATAATTTTTTAAGAGATATTCTCTGCAGTGAAGTTAAGTACTTTTTATCCATGCACCTATCTAATCTAACATTTGTGAAGGTCTAAAACTGAGCTCTCTGATCTCTACTGCTGTCATTTATGGTTGAGCTAATGAGCTAACCCCACGACACCATGAGAATTTGTTGATGTTTACCTCCTCAGAATTGGGGAAAGGTGGGAGAGAGCGATGTGATATGCACATTAATGAGCATGTCACGCGTACAGCAACTAATTACAATGGCGCTTTTGGGGCCTCATTTGGTGATGGTGTCAGCAGTAAATGCCTCCCGGCAATTTTAGTGTCCACGTTAGACTGAATTAACATAGTGAGTCCCTCTGGAAGTCCGTCTTGTCTGCAAACGTAAATGTCTGTCAGAGAATGAAGGCAGAAAAGCTTTACTTTTTTTTCTCTTGAACTTTTCACAAGAGCACGTTGCATTTGATATGAGGCAGAAATACTTTCAACTGCTGCACGGGCTAACCTGAGATGTTCTTTAGTGGTCCACCAGGGAATATCCATGCTAATTACAAATGTGACTATGGCTCCATTCCTAACAACAAGTAGAAATGATGAAGTCACCTTTTCACAACAGGTCATATTTGAGCTGTTCTAAAAGTATACTGTGTGCAGCAGGGAGTATTTTTAACAATTGTTTTCTGTTTATATTTTTGTTACTCGGCCAGTGTTTGTGGGTCTGGTGGACTCGCTGCATTATGGGGTTTTTAGTTCAACACAATCAAAAATTTAACGTTAAAATATTACATATGTTTACTTCATCCCAATTACAAGCAATATAAACAGCGTACATGATTAATATTTGCCCCTTACCTTTGTTAGATCTGCTTTTTGTTTTTTTAATAAAAATGTAATTTAAAAAAGAGAGCAGAAAACATTCAACAAATTTGCAAATGAATGTTTTTTCATAACTATTAGCTATTAGTTTGGTCCTGGGACTGACTGCTGTCTTGCTAGCCCTGTGGTTTGACTTCGTTTTGCAACTTGCTGATGCTAAATCTCATCCTCTTCTTCAAAATCACTGTCGGACTGAATTTTTAGAAATGTGATCATCATAATTTTCCTCTGATTCCTCAAAATCATAATCAAAAGCTTCTCTGGCCTCCTGTGTGGAGAATCATTCAGCCATTTTGATCAGTTGTATTATATCAGTTGTCACAAAGCTCTTTTTATTGTGTCCCGGCCCAAATTTGCAGCTGCGATAGAACATAGGAAAATAATGATTAGATCCCCATACAGGTGTATGTGCAAGTGCTTGAATGTTGCTTTGACACACATACGTGCACCTACACACACACACACACACACACACACATACACACACACACACACACACACACTAACACAGAGTTTAGGGACACAGGACCTAGAATTTACACACCTTTATTAGGCCTGGGTCCAGTGGACCCGAATGTCCTGTATATAATATAAATGTGTGTTTTGACAAAAAATGAATATAAAAATGTCCCACAGACCCGAACACCACTCGAGGGTTAAGGTTAGAAAAACATGCACTGTTTTTATCCATTGTTTGAATTTCATTTGTTGGCACGAGACATACAAATCTGTCAAATTCAAATAAGTCCATGAGCAGTGCACTTGTGCAATACCATTCCACCATTTGTAAGTCATACTCGCAATAGCCCAATGCACACAGAGATGTAAGTGGCTATGTGGCGGTGTACATATTCATTGCAAACTTAGTATATTTCCCTAGAAAATTTGTGCAAATGTTTCTTTAACAAAATATAAGTTTGACTAGTGCTGCCTGTACATGGCTCCAGTTTTTCTGTATATTACATGTTTAATGCATTCAAATTATGGCACCACCAATACTGATGATATGAATACATATAGTCTTTCTCAAATGAAGTTATACTGTAATCATTCAGGTTCATGTTGTTGGACATTTTGACATGGGGGCTTATGAGACTGTTGGAGACTGATTGTTGACTGTCTTGTAGACAGCCTCAAGTGGAGGTTTAAGGAACAGACAAGGATGTGCTTTGGTGAATCGGTGCATAATATGAATGAACAGAGAAAATCTGCATGTGCGTAGTTGAACTAAAGGGTCACAATGGGGCTGCAGCCTCTCCCAGCCTCATGAAGGTGTCATGAGACCAACAACCTATTAAGTAAATGTCTTTGGACTGTGGGAGGAAGCTGGAGTACCCAGAGAGAAACAACGCAGCCACATGGTGAACATGCAAACTCCACACGGAAAGGAAAGGAAGCCAGCAAGATACCCTCTTGCTGTGAGGCGACACAGCATGAATTAAAACGAACATTTACAACGTGCAAGATGAATTCCAGGAGATGTGCATTCATTTATGGCATAGATTCAGGTGTGCAAACTTGGGTGGGGGTAGTGGAGGTCCCGGACCTTATTAAAGAGGCCAGCTGCAGATGGGAAGAGTGTTCTTGTGGCGTGAGGTTTTGGTCCTGATGGACCGCAGCCTTATGCCAGAGGCCAGTGTTTCAAAAGTCTTGCATCCGGGGTGGGAGGGTTCAGCCACAATCTTACCCACACGCCTCAGGGTCCTGGAGGAGTAGAAGATGTGGAGAAATGGCAGCTTGCAGTAGATCCCGGCAAAATGAATAATCTGCTGCTGTTTGGCAGACAGTGACAGTTTGACTTTTTTTTTTTTTTTAATATGTTTTTTTTCCTCAACAGTCTTTTCATGTATTTGTCTTTCTCTTAAAATTGTGCATCCACATGCAATGGATTTACAGGAAGCGGTGCAGACATACATGATTTAATGTGGGGGACAAAATTCGGTATATGTGGCACTGACTTTCACCACTTTTCACCACCATGAGACCTCTTTGTTTTTTAGTGAAATGTCGCAACAACCACTGGATGGATTGCCATGCCAGCTGGTACAGACATGATATATTGTTATTATTTTGGTAATCCCCTGACTTTTCCTTCAGTGCCAATTAAAAACATCAGTTTCCCGGAACACATTGGTTTGTTACCACATGCCTGCAAAACAAATTTCACAAAGTACAGCTGAGGCTGCTGAGAATATCTAGTGCGAATTAGCAAATAGTGTCACACCGTTGTTTCCAAAGACACCAGAATCTCTATTATTACAACCTGTGATTGCTTCTATCCTCAGTAACCACAGGTATTGCACAAACAAACACGGGAGAAATTTTAAATCTTAAGCATTATGAACAACTAATTAATTGGTCTAACAGGTTTTGGGTAGAGCATACTGTGCTGTTCTCAAAATTGTGCTGCAACCTTAGTGGATAACTTGCAATTGAAATGCAGAGAGTATGTGTTTCTTTGAGCAAATGGCAGAGCGATGATGTGCCTTCAGGAATGACAGGCAGCCAGAGATGGAGAGACAAGTACAGTCTACTGAGAGCAGTAAATCTGGAAATCACAAGAGCAACAATGTGAGAAGAGCTGCAACGGCAACCATTAGGTGTGAAAAAAGAAATTAAAAATGTATGTGTCACAAATGTACCTGGGGGCAGTGATTCATTGAATCCTGCAGCGTTTCTATGATTCACCACCAGCTTTTGTCACATTTAAGCTGTTTGAATCAATGTTACCATATCTTCAGTATTAAGGTTGGTTTGGATCAGTGAATCATGGCACTACTATGAAAAGTTGTTTAAAGCAATGCAGATCATTTCTCACAGGTCATACGGACTCAGGATCATCATAAATAATATACAGGAAGTTTGGTTGTTTGAGGTTTCTAAAGAACCGGATCTTCATTGCAGCTGGAGCATTAGTCATAAGTATTATGGGCAATTTAGCTGACAAACACGCTCCACCAAAGAGCACAACTGAGAATAATTAAGCTCCTTGGCTGGATAATGAGTTAAAATCCTTAATAGGAGAGCAAGATGCAATGCTAAGATGCCAAATTAATGGCTAGCAGGTAAAATAGTTCATCTGACTGCATGGCATACTGCAAACACTGTGGGGAAGGCTGTTGTTGTTGGGCTGCTGCAAATGTCCAGCTATATATTATATTAGTTGTCAAAGAAATGTTCTATACACATGATATATGCAGACATGTGTAACTGGAGTAAAACTGGGTTCAGATAAAGCTATGCTACCTACTACAAATTAATAAACAGAAATGAATGAACAGAAATGCACTCATTTTGCTGTCTGTCATTGATTTTTTTTTTGTGCTCTCCACCTCTCTGCCGGGCTGCTGTCTCAGTTGTTTTAATGCCTTTGGCCTTTTCAATGATTTCCTCATTTTACTTACATTACTAATAACTGACCATTAAGCCTCTGCATGAAATTGATTCCATGGATAAATTAAAGTTATATTTGTATTTATTTTAAGCGTTTACACTTACATCACTTTAGACTCAGTTTTGCATCACCGGTTAGCAAGATGCACATACTGTGTCTTACCTTAACATAAACTTATTATAAACTTATTTCTCTACACAAATTTCCAATGAAGCTAGACAAAATATTTCAATAATAGCAACTGTGAGACTGCAGAATGTATCTGGTGGAAGATGGCATTTTTCATTCTCATTGTTGCTATTTTGACCTTTGTTCACCTAAATGAATATCTATACTACTTTCCGAAATGTCCATAGACTGAGCTTACATTTTTAAATACGTTCTCTTCACCCAGAGCAATATAAATGATTTTTAGCTCTTTGTTCTTTGAATAGAAGATTTGTGTGGTTTCATTCATGTTTCATTCTTGAACAAATTATCTACTATTCTATTGTTGTGTATAGTGTCTAATTAAATGTATTGGCTGTCATTAGTTCACCATCAGGGTTGATTTTCATGAAATAATTTACTTGCTAACCCTTATAGGCATTAGTACTGTTGTCATTGTTGTGTTTGTTTCTATAGAAATATTTTGGTAAAAAAAACATGCTCAACAAGGTCAGTAGCTAAGAGAAAGAATCAATGTGTTTCCTGTTGTGAGAACTGTAGTGAAGCCCCATTGGATTTCAGTCATGCTTACTATTGATTGTGAGGGCCATAATTTACCTTTGTCCCAAAGCAAGCTTTTCACCTCATTACGCCCTGTTCATGACTCTTTAGCCAGAGCCAGTCTTGGTCTCCATCATCATTAACACCGGCCTGGTCATTAAATTCAACAGCCAGATAAAGGGACAGAGATTATAGATTCCATCATTGCTCTTCACGTCACCCTGGCTAATGGTTTTTGTAAAGGTCCGATGGCTAGGGTGGCAAAAGGCCAAACTGTGCCAAAAAGTCACAAGCTGCATCACCTGAACAAGTGTCAATGTGTTGGATTGTATTGTACCTTCATCTTTGACATCTATTATAATCCAGAGGTCCTTACTGGTCAATGAGGCCTGGAGTTGAGTACACAGTTCATTCTTTAAAATGATCTAGTTGAAGTAATACGGGATGTGTTTAGTCATCCGAAACACATCAGGATTTAGAGAATAATGATAACATATTTGTTTAGCTCCTACTTTCAAAAGATGCAGATACCTCCTGGTGCTTCAACTCATTTCGATGTCTTGAGAAATTGTGCTAATGTGTGTAGATAATTAAATTCATTTCATACACATGCTCATTCCTAGACAGTTTCCTTTTTCCTTTATTTCTGGTATTTTGCCATTTAGAAATGTTAAAAAAGGGGCCTTAAAATAGACCTTGTTTGAGAAACATGAGAGTTGCTCTCATAGATTACTGTGACTGTCCCAAGGAACATTGGGATGCTCGGGTTTTTGCTCACATTTTTTTTTTTTTGCCTCATTTTTTTAACCCAGATACAATCTAAAGTTGAAGCCCAGGAATTAACACAACACAATTAACACAATAATTATCACAATAAAATCATTAATTTTGTTATCCAGAAAAATGTGTAATGTATATAAATGTAAATGTATATAATGAATAATGAACAGTAAAAAGTCTTTCACCAGCAAATGGATGCAAATTTAACTAAGGCCCAGAGCCACCTGTGGTCTGAGTCAATGCAGTCTCGTCTGTAAAGCATTCCCTCTGAAAATGTCAACTGATAACCTGATGAGTAGAGCGCCAGCACATCAGGAAATAAATTAGTGTCCTCATCTAGGTGGACTAAGGCCCCCATGTATCATTTAGCAGTTGGATAACACCCGAAGTAGCTCGAGAAAAGGTCAAGCTTAAGAGATTGCCATTTCTCACAGACTAATCCTTTGCTAAATAAGTTCAAACTCTTGACAACATAAATCCAGTGGAATTAAAATGCTTGCATTTAAACAAAGAGCTGACATGGATTCTGTTGATTGGACTCGATTGATCAGTTGGTGAATAGCTTGAGAAAATACATACACAAACACTGCTAAGACACTGCAGGAAAAGCTCACTGGAGCGTGACGTTACAGATATGTATGGTTACACATATGCTGATGAGCTTCATGTATTCATAAATACCGGTTAGAAAACTGTAAACGTTCTGTCTGTTTCCTCAACAAACTGTGCAGGTTTGATCGCTCTCATTTTGTGTGTGGATCTTCCAGCTGGCGTCCTTTTTGCTTGCACATTGACGTTAAAGTTTGATAGAATGTGAAAAATCTTTACTGCCAGCTGTAAATGAGCACTGTTTGCCAATACTAAACCTTGGACTTTACCAACAAACAAAAATACAGCATAAGAGCACAGCCTGTACAGACAGAGAAGACTTGAAGATCAGATGTGTACAGTACAGTACTTTCAAAGTCTATTTCGTCAAGACTGACTCAAGAATTGTATGTAATGGTGGAAACAAAAAGCAGAATAACTGGATCTGTCCCCAGTTAGCAGTTGCCATTCATCGATTCAAGAGGTAGCTTGACTTTTGTTGCAGTGAAGATTCAATCCCCTATTGATCCTTAAAGTGTCAAGTTCTTGTCAAGGAGGCCTACACCACTTCCTGATGCAACGCTGGCAGGGCAAACAATACATCTGAGCAAAACAGAAGAGGGTGAAAGACAGATGGAGTCTGAAGTTATTGTATGTGCGTGTGCGGGTGGGGAATGGAAGGAGAAAGTAATGTTACTGAACAAGCAAACAAAAGTAAAACAACCGCACTTATTGGGTGGTTGGTCACGAAAGTAGTATGGCATTGATACGCAACTACAAAGTTTTATGTGCCATTCACAAATGTGAACTCAAGGCTGCCATTCATTGTAAATGGGACCATGGGGATACGGTGAGAAAGGCTAAACTTTATGTAAATGTCCTGCGGTCCAATTCAAGCTTGGAGTTGTTTACTACTCTGCCCCACTATTGTGGAGTGGAGATTGTTTCAGTGCAGATACAGGACAGCAATGTCAATCAGCCTTGCAAGGTCGGGACTCATGGTTGTACTAAAATTGTTCCATCAATATGTGGAAATAAACAACTTCCTTGTGGTTAGTTTGGCAGATAACTCCGAAAACAACTGTCCAGTGGAAGCAGAGTATGCCCGCACAGCTGCAGCTTCATGACAGGCTTATCTGTATATATATGTAGCATTAGAAAGGAGAGTGAGATTGGATATTCCCGGTTTATTGTGTTGGGCAATCTCCTTAATCTTAACCAAGCAGTTCTAGCTGTCCGTATTTAAGTTAACCAGGTTGGTGTGTTGGCTTCAATGGCAGAAAATGGACTGTTCTGTTTATTAAACTATTTGCTCAATTTACTAAAAGATAACAAGTGAAAGAGAGGTCTAAAGATTGAATCATAGAAATCTGACACTCCACACTTTAACTTGCTTCTTCCTACATGATGGATCCAGTCACCTTAAGTTCACCACACGCATTTCCCTTCATTTCTCACCACACTAAGAGATTCAGGCCCCTACTTCACCTTTACCTCCCTCTCTGACCCTGTTGTGCTTGAGTGAGAGCTTTATCCCAGCGCATTTGATTAGGTGATTGATGGTAGCTGCGTTCTTCCTCTCCAGGGTCATGCTCCGATCCGCTCAAATATTGGTTTTCACCTCAAACACTCCCACCAAACAGGTGCAAGCATACTAAAAAGCTGTGGCAAAAGGTTGTGCAGCAGTCCAAAAACACTTTTACATGGGATTCAAACCATACTCTGCGGCATTTTTACTAGGAAACATCCCGGACACTGCACAGGGGCCACAAATTCACTCATTCAAATGTTCAACAGAACATTTTCTATTGCAGAACAAATGTTGCTTAAAGAATTTAGTCATTTTTTTGTTAACCAAGAAATGTACAAAACACTTTACATACTACAATGAGGCCAGCCTACCTCCACTGTCCATGTATCTGTTGCCTGACACAGCATGTGTTATTGGCAAGTAGCCTGCTGGTGCTGTGTTATCTGATGTTCTGTAAATATGAACTGCCTGCTTCAATAACTGTTCATGTCAACCTGCTAGTGGTAACTGCAAGTAGCATATGTTGGGGTTGCTGATTTCTTCCAACTGGCATCACAAATTGTCAGCACAAGTGGTGAACAGGAGCGCCAGTTCTACTACTGTCAGCAGTCTGAGGTAGGAAGAATCACAATTAGCAGTTCACACTAATATGATCAACCACACTCCCCAAAAAGTGAGAAGCATCAGTTGCAGTTTAGAGTTGAACACCAAATGACTTTTGGTGTTGGCACACCGAGAAGTCAGTCTCATGAGGAACACTAAAAACTCTGATTTAAAGTGTCTAAATCCACTTTTCTGAAATAACTAAATTAAAGTTGAAATCCAGCAATTAACAGTAAGCAAGTAAGAGAACATCTGCGGTATCTGTGCTATCGTGCTGGATGAAATCACTTTTCAGATTCAGACGCAGGAAGGCGCCATTGGCTTTTTGTGTCAATAAGATAGCAACACTTCCTCTCAACTCGGGTTATAAAATTATCTGTTGATTCCTAAAACATACTGGGTACGAGGCAAAAGTCCTGTCAACCATTCATTTACCCTGAAACCTTTCTTCCCTTATTTGTAGTGCAATCTTCCTTAGCCAGTGTTCCATTAGTTCAATAGTCTCTTTCTCAATATTTCACCTGCAGATGCCTGCAGTGTTACACTTGAATTTAGCAGCTCAAATGTTTGGTCCGGTAATGTGAAATAAGGTATCAAAAGCCCAAAGGAGGAGTTTTCTTCAGGGGAGAGACTTAAATAGACTTGATTCCTTGGCTTGACATAGATTTCTTGTTATGTTGCGCTGTCTGCTCGAATATTTTGTGTTGTAGTCTTATGCCATTGCTTTGTGTTGTCTGTCCGTGTTGGATGGTTTTTCTTGCCCTAGTTTCTTTTGCCACAGAAGCTTTTGAATAAAAATGTGCTCACAAGAGACTTTGTAAAGTATTGATGAAATATTTAACAAATAGTCTGCAAAAAATAAAAAATAAAAAATGCAATGTGTAGAGAAATCCAAAAGGATTTGTACATCCTTGAGTAACAAAAATTATAACAATATTATAATGCACTCTCAATAGCAAACATCTATCCATCGTCTCACAAATGTGAACGTGTGTTGACCCACAATGCATATTGGCTGGGCTGAGTTGTAGACTGGTTGTACAGCGTTACATTTTGACTTGTCACAACAGGAAAAAACACAGGTGGACTTAACAACATAACAACCCAGTGTCCCAGTAACCGTGACAGTGAACCAACACGCGCAACAGCAGAACCTCCCCTCAGTGGAATGCAGCAATCATTAATACGCCTGTGAGTCTCCTGCCATGCCATGTCAAAATGTCCGCCGCGCAAGCGGTCCATTGGCAGCTGAACCTCTTCAGCCTGTCACCTTGACTGATTCTGTGGCTTCTCTCACAAATTGCATGACACAGGAGCTTTCCCAAAACTTCAGACTCTTTAGGTACTGTCAGAACAGTCACAGGTAACAGACCACTTATTCACAGCCTGCTTTATTCCAGCTGAGCTTTCACAGAGCACCTTCATGTCCTATGAGGTTTTTTTTTTTTTTTTTTTTTTTAATAACATTTAAGCAGTCAGGAACAAGGAAGAACAAATTACAAAAATGGTTCATAGTATGGTAGATAATACAGAAATTGAACTGGCACAAAAAAAGAGAAAATGACCTAGAGATGAATGTGCAATATATCATTCAAATTGAGGACAATTTCTGAAATTGAATGGGATATTGCATTAGAGTAAAGCTGAGTATTAATTTGCCACAGTTATGTAATACACTGAGTATGATATCACAATATAGATTTAGGTATGCTCATGTTGATTGCATTATCACACAGTAAAATAAATGTATATAAAGCATTGTTTCGGTATTTTGTCACGTGATTATACCAAAAGACACACAGAACACATTTTGAATGTGCTGTTTTAGTATGACAAACACCATATAGAACATATACACACCATGGGTATGGGATAATGTATTTCACAATGTGTCGACATTGAACGATTGGGGTGTTGTTTAGCTCAGTTGGTAGAGCGTCCGCCCCATGTGTGAAGGCTCAGTCCTTGCCACGGCGGCCCAGGGTTTGACTCCGACCTGTGGCTCTTTCTCTCATGTCATTCCCCATCTCTCTCTCTCACATTCCTGTCACTCGTCAAGCTGTCTCTGTCAAATAAAGCTAAGAATAATAATAATAATAATGTATTCAATGGAAAAAATAAATTCATAAATACAAGTTAAAAAACAAACAAACAAACAAACAAAAAATACACCCAAACAAACAAAAATGAACCCCATGATACATAACACTTCACATTCATGCACATTGTAACCCAACAATAATGATACTGTAATTATTATAAGTCCCACTGTTCTCCCACAAGTTACACCAACAGTAGATTTTAAGCCAGCCTTTTAGAAAGTGTAAGCCAATTAAAATCGTTCAAATTTAGGAGTTAGAGAATGTTCAAAGTGAAATAACTCCCAACCCGCAGTCAATTATCACTTCACATCAGCCAAAAATAATCAACACTGCCTGTGGTGATAAGCCAATTGATTTCCACCTACTGCAAAACAATCCAGTGTCTGTCTAACAACGGTGTTAAATACATTAACTGTATTCGGCAGACATGAATCGATGGACTAATTTTGTATCCTGTTGACTTAAGGATGCACAACTTTGAGTCGCACTGGCTGCTGCCATCAGTGGTAACTGGCAGACTGAGACTGTGGCGGAGAAATACCTGTCTAGATGGAAGACAGAGAGAAATCAATTAAAAAGGATGCAGATAACGTCTGACATTTCTGCTAACACCAAACAGATTTTTATCTCTGAGATGAATGCTTGAGCTGGGACCATTCGATTGGACTGTGCTCTCTGACAGCTGGGGCTGCAGAGCAGCCATGTTACACTGCATTGCAAGCATCTCATACGGTGTCTGATATTATTCAGTGTTATTGTCAATTTAGCATTTGTTTTTATGGTTGTTCATAAAAAGAATGTCGACATGACTCTGTTGTTATAACGTCTATATTGCACATGATTTATCATATATAGGACTATAATATCACATTCTTATTTTGTTTTTGCCACAGGTAAGACAAAACATACCAACGTTATTTATATAAATAGTTTGTATTTGACTAGATTTTTGGCATGCAGCGCCCGCAAAAGGAACAACACATTTTGATAGTTGTATGAAATCGCTCACTCACTAATCTACTCATTTGAATTTAGCATAATGACTCAATAGAACTATGACATGACGCACTTGTGTCTCACTGTGACTCAAAGTGTTCCTTTCATTTGTTGTTCTTACAAAAGTACAAGTCATTAATTCATGTGCCTGAGTCATTCTGTTAGACTTTGTCTAATAAAAATCATAAAGCAACAATAAGATAATAGAAAACATAACAAACAAATAATAACATAACAAATTGTGAATTCTCGAGGGCGCAGAGCTGCGCAAATGATTTGAATTAAACAAATGAAATATGACAATAGCAGCTATGTGTAATTTTTCACAGGTTACACAGATACAGCTGATATTTGCTGTAAAGCAGTTGTTTGTGTAGTAAAACACTATCAAACACAAGGGACAAATCGGGTTGTCACTTAAAGATGGATTTATATGAGAAATAGCATAATTCTAATTGTCCGGAAACCAGTTCCCCACCTTCCCATCTGCGTCATCATCACCCATGAAATTAGATTTTCACAAGACTAGCTCTGAGTTTATAGAAAAGGCTTCAGGTATCAAAGAAAAGGGGACAAAAAATCCACAGTGGTCAGTTGTGACTTTATTTGTTTATTTATTTTAATTTTATTTAAATGAAAAGTGAACGTGAATTCATTCCTATGAATTTGCTAATTTTGAGGTAACAAAAATGGAGCTCTTTAGATGTAGACTGTTTTTTTTTTTTTAACCTTTTATTTGCATCAGAAACTACACTATACTATACATTGCATTACATCAGCTTCTTACAGGCAGCCTACCATTGTGCATACACTTATTGAGTTTTGATTGACTCTATATCAGATCAACAGTAGATTTAACACTGTAAATATTGACCTACAGTTCACTTATCATTGCTGAAGTCACTGAGGGACTAAACCTCCACTTGATTACACGGTTTGGAACCATGGATCGAAGCTCATCATGCAAAAAATACGGATTTCAGCCCCACAAACAAGGTGGATGACACTTCATCCGGAACTGGAAAGTTAGTGCTAGTCAAACTGCAGTATTATTTATTTCCAACAAACAGCTGTAAGAGCTGTGTATTGTTTGATTTATGACTTTCTGACATTTTAGAGGCTTAATTTACACATCGTGTCACATCATGGGGAAACTGCTTGCTTTCTTATTTCAGTCCTTGGATGCGGTTTCTTTAATGTCTTAAAGTCTTGTGTGGCTGTATTTGTGTTTCCTTTGCAGTTGGCAGGTGTAAGGACTAGAGCAAGCTGTACAAGTGTAACTGACAGGCAGCAGGTATACCTCCTTGCATCGCTGCAGGTGTGGGAAACTTCACCAGGCATCACGTTGAGTGACAAAATAATGCTACCCTCACCTCCTCCGACCTTTTATTTGATAGAAAATCACACATCAGAGGTGCTATAAACGTGGAAAAGATTATGACATACCGTGCTCATCGTTGTTTACCCAACATATTAGCCTAATTACTGACACTGAATTAAAAAAAGAGTCGCTTCATTACACCTGTCTACTGCTTTGAATTGGAGACACACTCGTGAGATGTTCAGTTGTCTTAAATGGAATGGAGCTGCTTTTACCTGGAGAGAGAGGTCATCCGATTTATAGAGACTCACTCTACAGTGAAAAAGAGAAA
Organism: Nibea albiflora; assembly: GCA_014281875.1. Classification (NCBI taxonomy): domain Eukaryota; kingdom Metazoa; phylum Chordata; class Actinopteri; family Sciaenidae; genus Nibea; species Nibea albiflora. Next base: position 4,396,521 of record CM024791.1, on the reverse strand, counting down.
ATCAGTCAGCGCTGCAGCCAATTTATATGTGGTGTCCACATTCTTGTGTGAGTGAAACTATCTGTGGATTAAAACAGAGCATCCCAAATAATTGGGTGTCTATTTATTTTCAAAATATAGCAGTATACTGTAAAGTTAGTGGAGGTTTTGTCATAACATGATTCTGAAATATCATAGACACATAGAAGTTATTCTATTGGATGTAAATGTTTAGAAAAGTATACATGTAAAATGTCTTAGATTTTGAGATGATGATTGAGATGAATACTTTATCAACACTACCTTAATTACCATTCAAAGTAAATGTTATTTTACATTTTAAATTGTATTATTATTATTACTACTATTATTATTAGTAGTAGTTCTACTAGTAGTAGTATATTTGCATATGTATACAGCTTCTCTAGGAATGGCTAAGTCCATGCTGTGACCTAAGCTACATTAACAAACTATTAAGAAGCTGGATGTGGCCTAATGAAACAAGGGGTTCAAATTCTGAAGCAAGTAAACTCAAAATTAGGAGTTAACTCTCCCCTCCCCCCAAAAAAGTGTTATTTATGTTGGTGGTCATCAGCACATTGGCTCCTAGAAATGCCATCATTCTAAACTGCTTGCTTCCACATTGTTTCTAGTCTGAAAGTCCGTTACCATCTTGGACTTCCAGAGAAGCCATTTTAAACTTGAATGCATGACTGCAGCAGGCTGCTCTGTTGGCTGTCGCAAGAGCCAGGAATGCCACATTTCAACAACGTGGACTGTGTTGAGCAGAGCTTCAACCTGGGCACTCCTTTGTACTCCAATATGTCAATAACTCACTTCCCTTTCAGCCCACCTCCTTTGGAGACATCTCTTTGTGTTCACTGGCTTGTCTGAGGTTTGATATTCTTCACCAGCAACTCCTGTACTTGAAGTGGAATTCTCTGTTTCTGATGAGCTGGATACCTCTCTAAACCCTCACACCTTCCAGCAGTTAAACAACCACACGTGGACTGGCTCATGAAAATTGAGACATCCAGCAGAATGCATTTCCATAAGTCTTCTTTCTCTCAATTTGCTCGCGTGAAATCCTTTTTGATCATATGAAATCCCTCCTCAGTACCTGGCTGCTGACCATTTTCTACACACAAATGTCCATTTGGCACAAAGAACGCAGCAGATATGATTCTGCTTAACATTTCCAAGCTGGACAAATTGGGCTAAGATACCAGCTGTTAAGCATGGGCAGGCTAATCAGTTTAGCAGAATGCCGAGGATTATGCAGTCAAAGAAGAGTTGTTGTTCTAAACACAATATTCTGCGGAGGACAACGCATCTGCTGTTGGGTTTGGTGATCTGAGATATTTCCTCTTGTTCATTTTGGAAGCTTGTCTTAGCCTCGTTATTTTCTCACTGCTGTTTACCACAGGCCTGTTGTGAAGGAAGTGTCCAATTAACTGTGGATTTGGTGGCATGTGCTATCACATCAGGGTTCCCAGAGTCTCACGTCATCTGCGCTTGTGTGGCAGGGCGTGAGGGCTTCAGGCCAGCAGTTTTAAATCGCTCCCCTCAGCTAAATGTGCTGCATAACGCATTGCATGTCTGCATGCAACGGAAAAGAAAGAGCTACAGAGAGAGCTTCAGAAAGACTGTCTGTAAGCACAGACTGCTTGTGTATAGGCTTACACCCATTACAGAATAATAATTAGTGAGACACAATGGGACACTTGTATTCTTGCATTTAAAATTCTTAGCTTAATCAGTATGTACTAATATGTTTGGTGATTTTTTTTGAGGCAGACGGATATTCACTTAACTGACTCAAGGGATGAAATGATGCACTACTTCATTTACTGTTACAGATTTTTTGGGAATGCTGTACTTATTAGTTAGTTAGGGATCGTTATTCTCATTCTGCTTTATCAACATCACTTTGTTTATCCCTCACAGTGCTCAATGAATAGCGCACGGTGGCTATTTGAACTTTACAAACGTTACCGTAGAAATTCACTGATGCTATTTCAGAGATTGTACATCCTCGATCTGTAACTATTTAATGTGGTTTTGGGGAGCTCAAAAATGTCATTTGGCAAAGGTAGACTTAACGATGTAAGATTCATGATATATATGATACATACATTTATATGTAGTGTGTTTGCTCTTGAACTCTCTCATCATGTTCCGGTGTTTGACATTTGCGGAGGATTTGGGGATTACGTGGATGTTCCTCTGGATTTATTCGTATTAGGTCGGTACCTGATGAACAGAGTGAAACATTGTGTAATCAATACATTTTCTTAGCAGTAAGCGAGGCAGTGTTCTTCCACAGAGAGACTTCTTCCAAGCGTTTTTAAAGTTGCATCTTCCTCCATTCAGGTTGGTTTGTATTTTTCTATACAAGTAGCAGACATTGGAATTGAAGTGAACAGAACCTTGCGTTTTAAAACGGAAGCATGTGACCTGTTCACATAGCGCGTATCTATGCCAGGACGCCAAAACATCTAAATTATTCAGTAAAATGGTCAGTTCCTGTTCATCTAGTTCAAATTCCTGATGTCATTTAGTAGTTGTTCAATCAGGAGAATGGCTTCACACAGGTGTTGACACTGTATCATGTAAACCTTGTGCTAGACATTAGATGGTAGGTGCACAAACTTTCTTTTGTTTTCTTTCTGCAAATTGCTGAAAACTAGCCTCATAAAACAAGGTCCCAAGGTCCGGACACTGTAGGAGTCTGACTCAGGAACCGTGTGCTACAAGCAATGATGCAATAAACCTTTGTTTAGGGAAGTAGTCATGCAGCATTACACTGTGGTGGTCACTGAGCTCTCAGCATGGGGCGAATACACAAGTACTTTCCTGTTTCAGCCTTTTTTCTCCTCAAAGAGGATAATATTTCCACTGCCACATGTAGGGTCTGCGTTTCTTTTGCTTCTAAATGCTAATTTATTTTGTGTTTGTATTTATCATTTAATATAGTCTGGCAGATGGATGTGCCTTTATCTTCTCCTCTCCGTCTGTTTATGTTTAAGGTACTGACATTTTCCTGACACCATTTTCTTTATCGTTTTATCCAAGCTGTGTGTGTATAGATCTGTTTACAGAGATATACCTCTGAAAAAAAAAACCAAAAAAGTTCTGTGATTTCTTCTGTGACGTGAAAATGACCTTTTGAACTGATAATCTCCACGTTTCTATGCTGTCTTTGTTTTTCACATTTCCTTTGTGTGTGAAAAAAGTAAGAGAGCTGAATTTGCTGTTTGTCTATTCTGTATTATTCTCTTTGAAGAAAGACAGATGAAAAGGAGGATGGGGAGGTTATTAATACTTTTCATAAAGCTACTGCAGGCAATATGGATCAGAGGCTGACAGTGTCTACATGCGCATGTAGCTCAGCTACACTGTCTAATCAAGTGTCAAAATATGTAGAATGTTGTCATTTCCATCAACCACTTCACCCGTAAATTGAAAATAGCATCTTATTCTCCAGGATAATGTAATGTGTTATTTTTTCAGTACTATACTGTATGTCAAGCTCATATGCCACATTGTCAGTTTGGATTCTAGTACACTCAATATAATCGATATTAGGTTTACAGGTAGCGGATACCGGATGTGTTTAACCATGCACCATCAAGACAAAAACAACAGAAATAAGATCCTGACATTGTTGCAAAGCCCGTTTGGGTTTTATCCGAGCACCAACCATTGAGACTGTGAAGTGAAACCATTGTGAAGGTGCCAAAAACTGCAGTTCCTCGAATGTCCATTTGAGGCTGGCTACAGAATGTCTCCATAAGTCCCCATGTTAAAATTTCACTGAAGAAATAAACATTTTTACTGCCTGGTCTCTGTAGCTAATTTCAACATTCATGACAACTATACTGACTTTTGTAGAACTAGTCCCTTTAATAGCCCTGTGTTTCTGTTACTGTAAAGGAAGATAATAATATTTATCTCAGTTATATAGTTGTTGCCATGCTCCTCATTAATACACTCCAACAGTACGCGGATCTACATTTGTAATTTAAAGATAAAATGTGTGAACAGTTGTGTGTATGCCACATCTACACTAAATAATATTCATTTCCTAGATCCCCTTATTGTACTTCAAATGTGGTACCCCCTCCTGCATTCACTAAGCATGCATCCAGCAAGACATTTCTGATCAGTACTAATGAGTAGTGCTAATGTTAGTTAAGTCAATGCAAGAGCATGCTTTTTTTTCTACAACGTAGGGATGAGACTAGAAATAATTGTTTTTAGTGGTCTTTGTTGTGCATGTAATTTAATTGAGCTTTGGATCAATGCAACTTGGCCTAAAAGCCTCCTTTGGCATGTTCGTGTCATCAATTGAAAGTTCGACTTGCCCTTCAGGTCCGGCTATGTAACGAAATTGCTGCCTGGGGTGTGGGCTGAGTAACACTGTTGCAGATGATGACTCCAGTCCTGTCTTGAGTCTGGCTGAGTTCAGACCTTGAAACCCAGTGAATTGAAATGTGAAATAATTCATGATGGAGGATGTAAAGTCTGGTCATAAATCCAACAGGGAAATAGTGATGTACTACATTGGCTTACGGAAACGACCCAGTGATTCAGAGGATTTTATTGCAAAGTAACTCTGCAGCCTGCAGCGCCGGATTGGACAGAAAAAAGAACAACAAGAAGCAAACAAAAATCTAGTCAAAGTGATACAAATTGAACTACTTTATCTTGTGGATGTTACCTGTTCAACTTTAAAAAGCAGGACGTTCACATTTTCTGGTATTTATGTAACAAGGACAAAAAGACAGTGAATAAGCACTGAAGTGAGTTGAGCCTTGTTGACAGTGTGCCCTTTTGTTCCTGGCGAGGACAGTTGCTAGATTGAATTGATCTGACTTTAGAGCCTAACCATTTATCTTGGTCAGTCATATCTGATCTGTGGCTGTCGAGTGGAGACAGGCTCCTCTGAGAAATAAACTGCTTGGAGAGCAAGTGAAAGGTCTACTTTACCTCTCTACCATGACGGCAGCATTTCCTTTACAAATTATGTCTGTGTGTTTTACAACGTTTTACAACGTTTGTGTTTAGAGCTGAAACAATTAGTCAATTCATTCTTTAGTCCATCAATTAAAAAAAAAAAAGGCTATATATATTTTTTAAATATGATCATATTCAAGGTGGTTTCTGGTTCAACCCCCTCCAGCTGACCGGGGCCTTTCTGTGTGGACTTTGCATGTTCTCCCCTTGTTTTTGTGGGTTCTCTCTGGGTACTCCAGCTTCCTCCCACAGTCCCAAGACATGTACTTAATTGGTGGCTTTAAATTGTCCATAGGTGTGTGTGAATGGTTCTTTGTCTCTATGTGTGCTCTATGATAAACTCAAGACTGGATCGATGAATTATATTCAAGCAAAAATGCCAAATATCTATAAATTTCCCAATTTTCAATTGGGTGAACTTGCAAATAAACCATATTATGGTTGATGTTGATGTTTCATTGAGCTTTAGGCATTTTTAATGAGAATTTTTCATTATTTCTGTACGTCCTATAGATATAAAAATCAATTTAGGAATACAGAAGCTAATCGGCAGATGAAAGGGCAGTGAAACTAATCATTAGTTGTAGAAGAGTGGCGAAAATGTAGCATCGGTTTTATGATCATATCTCCATGTAATTTTTTGGTTCCTATAATAATGTTGAAAACGGCTTAGCCAAAATATTTTCAATTAGGTTTTATTGCAGTTATAACAGCATAATATTCAGTTGATAATATAGTATAGTATATAAAGAAAATACATACATAAAATACGCTGTAGGTTATGTGATCAAATGGGGAACAAAAAATAACAAAATGATCCACTACTTTCCTCCTGCTGTAACACGATGTTGTCAGTACTACAGCCATGTTTTCCTCTGAGGATTTTCACTTTCTCTCTAAGGACCCCACTGGGAAAAAAAAAAGCAAAAAAAAAAAAGTAAAAATAAAATAATATTCTTTTGGCGCAGTTGCAGTTCAGCACTGTCACTCCAATTTGGAAGGCTGTGAGCCGATCCTTTTGACCGTGTCTTCCGCTACCTGGGCCATTTCTAAGCCACAGATGATAATCCTCAAGGGACCCTCATTAAGTCTTTGCTCCAATTAAGCCACGCTCATTTTGCCGCAGCACAATTGCTCTGTACCACAGTGCACAAATCCTCCAACAGTGGATTAGGCTGATCTGTGGGTGGGATGAAAATTGCAGCATTGGTAAGTCAGTGGAAGAGGTGAGCATTTCTTAGGTGTCAGCAGCCACTGCTCACACGTCTGGTGGTGTGCATCAAAGAATTTGAGTTCAAGGAAGCTATGTCAGATGTGAAATTATACTAAATTTGCAGCTACAGTAGATATGGCCTATTTAAGTGGCTCAAATGTGGCTTAGCAAGTTGGAAGCACTGAGCAAGCCAGCACTGCTGAACTTTGATATAGTGAGTAAATTGCAGCAGGCACTAAGAGTTTTTGGGACCAAAATTATCCTCATTCTTCACAGTTTTATAATCTATTATGCCGCCAGATGCAGTATGGATGAGGATGGCTGGAGAAGTTGGCTTCACCTAAAGACATAAATCATGAGTTGTGATAATGACATACAGTGTCAGATGTTATAGATGTATAAATATAAACAGTCAGATGTTATATTTACAAGTAATCTGCAAACTGGTAACTTCATTTCATCTGAATGATATATTAAAGGTTTAAAGGTCTTTAAGTTAATGTGTTTACTGAAGAAGTATGATCAAAATGCATAGGTCTTACTAGTGCATCAGACTGTAGCTACATTCACATACACAACAATGTGCAAAATGAAATACTGATTTCTGCTCGATCATGTATATCGTGTAGCCTGATAGTCCAGAGCTCTAGCAGTTAAAGGGATTGATTTTATCGGTAAGCTTTCACAAGCCAGTCAGCACATCATTTTGAACGTCGAATAGTGCTAGCACAAGTTCTGACAGGCCACATCGTCGATAACTTCACCCTGATGAGGTGACGGCCGGCGGGTCTCACCTCCAAATGTTTTAGCTGACAGCTGACTGTACGTTCATGAAGATACCTTCCAGCCCTCATTTGATGCGTTGAAGTGATTTACTAGCCCATCTGATTGCTACTCTTAAACCTTCATTATTTTTATTGTCAATTGCCATGGATGTTGGTTGTTCACCAAACCGTAACTTTGTTTTTCCATATTCTTATACACAAAATTGCACAATGAGATCACTTCAAATGAGTTGCCCCTTGATTCGGTTCACCACAGTAGTATGTACCTTTGGCATCCTGAGAGAGAAGCTTAGGTGCAAGGGTACTTTTACAGATCATCAGCCCGTTGGCAGGATACACAGAGTGACAAGAACAAGTGAACCAGTGTTTCACATATGGTGTGCATGCCTTGCAATCACTTACCTGTTTAATTCTGGCTGCTTTACGGTCGGCTGAACCTGCTGCTCTCTCCCAATCAATGAACAACGCTGTCAACCCAGGAAATCACCACCACAGCAAGCATGGGCGACTGCAGATAAATCAGGCAGTACAGGTGATCCTTTAGAAGGCAAAGTAGCTAACGTTGGCTCAATAAGTAGCTACATTAATCGCCATGCTCTTCTGTCAAATAAAGTGGCTAAAAGGGTCTTAAAAAGTTGGTTGCTTTCAAGTGTGCTCCATTGAGTTGCCTTTTAAACCGTTGGCTCGTGTGCGTTTCAGCACTCACTCGTCGGGTAATGGACATTCACTGTCCAAGTCTGCGCCACAAAGTTGAATGGCGTGAGCCCCGTAAATGCTACCCACTTGTCTTCCCCGAGCTCAAATGGTGAGTGTAATGAGCCGTCCTCTGGCAGCTCTTTAAGCAGAAAAATGATCAAGTTGACCAGGCAAGGATAAAGATGCTGTGCATATGTCACACGGGTCTTGCCTCCAACCCGGGTGTTGTATGTTCAGCTAATGTTCTTCCTTGGACTGACATTTCTTCAAGGGTGTTTATCCTGCATCGCTGGGCATTTGTGGTGGCTGAGTCGGTTTTAAGCTGTGATCTCACTCCTCATGTCTGTTCTGGTTTGTGTGTCTTTTGTTTTTATTTCAGACCCTGGAGTAAGTGACCTGTGAGTAGAGTCACACTGGGGATAGGACTTCTTTGCCTTGCTAACAGTGTATGGACATTTGACATTGGGAAGCCCAGCAGGTATGTCAAAATACATTTCTATCTGCTTGTAATTGTAGATGCTGTTGTCTTTTTTATTTCACTTCAGGTTTGGATTTAAAGGTCAGTATTGAATAATGAGAAAACTAAATTATACGGCCGACAGTACTTCAGTAAAATCCACAGCGACCTGCATGGACATGAACTCTATATGATATCATCTATGCAGCACGTATCCAAATATAATTGGACAGTGGTGGCTTACAAGACAGAAATAGAAGAATATAATGTTTAAAAGGTAACTGCATAGAATTCTCTTCCACCATATAATACAAAATGCAGCAGAAGGGTAAGGGACCTGTGATGTGTGACACAAATGGTCATGGGACGCGCGGGGACTGACTGACCAGCACTCAATTGCACGGACATCGACGTGTAACTGTTAGTCCGAGCTAACCAGCCATGAGAAAGTACTGCTTCTCTGCTGAAAGACAGGGCGTCTGGTGGAGCTTTAAAAGCACATTTATGGCCCTTTGAGAGAGTCTGTGTTGGTACCTGTGTAGCTGGCCGAGCGGCTCTGCTATGAGAGGTGTGCGTGTCTGTGGGGACGTGTTAGTACATAGCTGCTACAAGGTCACTTTAAGCAGGAAACACTTTTTTTTTTTTTCACACGCTATATGAATTTTGTTGGGGAAAAATCATTAATATTAACATGAAATCTACATGAGTCTGTGTAAAGAAAAAAAGAAAAAGTGCATCTTAATTTATGAACTCCCCATTTGGTTCAGCGGCAGCAGCAACACGCTGAAAGTGGTGCAAGGCGAAGTTCTGCCCTGTTCTCAGAGCTCTCTCTCGCCGGATGTCACGGTGCCATCTGTTCCCCTGACAGTGAAAACCCAATTATCCCTAGTTCATAATATATCACATGTAATTAATATGTTTGTCTATAACTTGCACTTCATTTTATTTTCAGCATTGCACAGCCTGGAATGTATTACAACGCATGTGTGGTAATTGGTTGAACTGAGATATTAGCATTTCAAGTATTATTCTGCACTGTCTAAAACACACACAGACACAGACACACATGCACACACACACACACACACAAAAGATAACATCATGTGGAGAGGCAAAAAACATGGCAGACCAAGTTGTATATTACTCAATGAGCGCTGTGGAGTATCGGAGGGCACATGTCAGATTTGTCTTCCATGTCCTCATTTCTGAAAAAGCACTGCAAGTGTGAGGGTGAGAAAGGAAAAAAAAAAGGTTCTGGTGGAGCTGCTCACTGGGATTTTTCTATTTTTGGAAATTATAAACATAGATACCAGTAGGCCTTCTTGTCTTTCCGGACATCTCAACTCAAATAGCCTTAGCAACCGCAGTGTGAAAACCTAATGCTGTCACATTTTAAACAGCAAGCCATGCATGGTATTTTTCCAACGCAGACATCTGCTGAGGTCATGGGGGCTTGACATTGCAGATAATACAGCACATGTCATAAGATGATGATATAATGACGGAATATTTTAATACAATTTTGAGCAATTTCATAGAGGATCAAATTACTCAGACTCATACAAGCAGGTGAAGGTAGTTCAGCCTCTATAATAAGCATTTGCCTTTTTAGGGCTTTTTGGGAAGCTAAGACAAGTAGCTTCTAGCAAAGAGGCGCCGTCTTTATGAAAACAGGTTTGTCACTGTGGGCCTGTGGGCCAGTGCTCCTCACTGCAGGTGGGGCATGGATGACCCGGGGAAAAAATATGGAGCTATACATAGGTGAGTAATGCTGTCTCACTGACCTTTATCTCAATAAAACCCAACCAAATCTTTTTTTTATTAGTTGCTCCTTTATCATTGTTAATGATTAATACAATGTGGAGTGAGGGGGTGTGGGCTTCTAAAGTGGGGCATGCTAGAATAAGAGAAGCACTGCTGTAGGCAGAGATGCAGCTAAAGACGAGAGATCAAAACATGAAATCCACCCAAACATCGAAAAAAATGGTTGAATGCTGTCTGCATCAGCAGCGGCCCGGTTGTGAATTTGTTTTTTTTTTGGTCAAGGAAAAAAAAAAAAATCGTTTGCTTAAGTGAATCACAGGCCTCGACATCCCTTCCCAATGCTTAGAGGCATCAAAGTGACATTTCCTTCCCAAAGGGCAGACATGACACAGGATGACTTGGAGGGTGTCAGACACATCTAGCCAACATGCTTAAATGCCCGGCTTCAAATGCCAATGCTGCATGTTTCTGGTCAAACTGCTTGTCTGCTGAAGTTCCCACTATTTATTTGCCTTTCATGTCACTTTTCCAATAAATACACCCGGGCAAGATGTGGCAAGAAAGACTGGGACCGGTTGGAAATGAATGTGATCACATCGGAGAGGGGACTGTGCCGAACGACGTGTGGAAAGAAAACGTGTCTGTCTGAAGTCCCTTGCTGCCGTGAGGCATAACACAATTAGACTTTAGATTGTTTTTTCCTCTCCCTCTGCCCATCTGATTTCTTCTCTTGCCAGGCTATTCTCTTTCATCTGCTTTATTCCTCTGTATTGTCATAATGTAGCAGACCCTGAGTGCTCTCACAGATCACTGGTACAGCTTATCAGTGAAGTGGTGCCGCTTCAAATTGGGTCCTTTAATTTAGTCCCTCTACATTCATTCTCAGGATTACATTTTCAGGGGGAAAAGACTGTAGTGGTGGAGAGGGTAGATAAACATACTTTAGGTAGAGCAATCTAGGGTAGTACATGGAAATCTCATGAAGAGTTTAGGAAGTGAGGAAAGAAAGAAAAGTTGCAGTTCTGAACCTTCTGAATTTTTCACTTTTGGGAAGGACTGCCCTGATCACTCCTCAGCATTGCCGTGGAGAGAAGTGGAGGGTGGAATGGACCAAAAAATAAAATATTTTCATAAAAAATTAAGTTGACAAGTGCAGAACAATGCACTGGTGTAATTAGGCATGTTACGATAATAGATTTTATTTTGTGAAACGGATCTTTAAAATAAAAAGAGCATTTTCCGTTGCTTTGTTGGCCCTTGAGGGGATTACATGCCGCTTTGGTGAGAGTTAAATCCATGTACGATGCAGTGTTCCCTTCCCGCTCTGTTGGTTTACGTTGCACTGAAAGCCAAACTCTTAACCCAGTGTGAATGACAGAAACACTCCTTTAAGGTTAGACAACCGTGACGTTTTAAACGGTGGCTAATGGTGAAATCAGTTAATCACTGCATCTCTAGCTGTAATTAACCAGTATTATTAAAACAGCGCGAGTTCCATAAATGAAGCAAATGGTAATCACCCATCTTTTTCTATCGGGGTGCTTTTCATCAGTCAAATCATGCTTAAAATTACAGTTCATATGTTTGCACATATGTTGCAGCTGTGAGCCGCCTCATTTAAAAGCTTCTTTGTCCCCCTCTGAAGCTGCACAATGGCTCTCATAGATACGAGTGTTCATGTTGTGCCAATAAAACACAGGCACATTAACGGGAATCTTTTCCACATAAGTGATAATAATAACTGTGTATTGAAAGGCAAAGTTCAATATGTTAAATATGGCCTGCTTGCATTAGAAACTCCATCAGTATACAGGTTTTTATATAGCAAGAAGGAATGATACAGTCCTTCTGAGAAGTCACTGAACTTGATTATGCTGCCATACGACACACACTGCACTATGCATCCTGTAGAAAGTAGAGAGTTTAAGGACAGGAGAGGTCAGTGTGGACTCTTGAGAGGGGCAGAAGTAAGCATGCACTGTACACAAAACTCTCTTTCCTACAATTGCAGCCACATCCAAACTCTCGCCTCTTCCAAGGACGGTTTGAACACATAAATGTGTGTATACACATACTGCTATATGGAGTACAACAAAAAGTGTCTAACGTAACTCACACATGTTTCAGAGGAGCAGTGGAAAATATACCAGAGGTGCACACCGGATGTTCACAATAAGCCCTGAAGTAATGGCATACAGTATGGCTGCAGCTGTGGAGGGAGTCCAGCAGAGTACTTAACCATTGTGCTTGCAAATTTGACTGTATTTAATGGGTGTGTTTACCTACTGTCGGCCTCCTGCATTGGGATGTGCTCCATTTTCTGACTCGTTGTCAGATGCTGATGTTTTCAAAGGCCCCTTTCAACATAACCAGAGCAGCTGTCTCCAAATTTACATTTCAAATTGTTTTAGGCGTTACTCACGGATGTGAGAGTTAAAACAATATTCATCTGTGGCTGCACTTTACTGGAACCAACGTAAAGGCATGATTAAGCCATTAAGGCCGCATCTGCCAGCCTAATTCCTTTTTAATTTGCAAAGAGAACTCTGCTGTATTTTGCTACAGTGGATGTGACATTTTGATTAAGCAAAGGCTGTAAAAATGATTACCATGAGGTTGCAGAGGGCCACTGCTCGCATAACTGTGGAGAATGGTAACCAGAGGTCCACGCCGGCTACCGCTGCCAGACCAGCACAGCCCAGGAATCGTGCTTACCTCCCCGCTGTCGCCACGTGTCACACATCGAACGCAGAGAAAGGCAGAGGGAGCAAACATTGATTTCCTCTGTTCGAGTGGAATACGGTGCTTTTGCACCTGTGTGTGTTAGTTTACGGAATATTGAGGTTATAACATCAGTATGTTTAAATCTATTTTAAAGACTTTTTTGTTTTTTTTTCCCGTGGTAAATCCCTCTTGAGATTTTCTTTTTTTAATAGTGCCGTTGGCATAAACACTGCGGCTGGAAATAGAACTCTCAGATTAATTTGGCGCACGAAATGCCAACTTGAAACACTGAAGCGCAGACAGAAAGCATGAATGATGATGCTAAATACTGTAAACATGTTTAACTAAATGATATCTGTACATAATCCCGTATGCATTGCACAAGCAAAGCCTATATTCATGCTCAGGGCTGCTACAGATATAGGCCTGATGAATTATTTGACTCAACATCTGCTGCTATGGAACGACTATGGACATCAGTGCATCAGTATGTGTGTGTTTATGACCCTATGCCTACGAGACAGATCTTTAGGCAGTCAAACATAAACAGGGGGAGGAAGTGCATTAGTCCTTATCAGAGAGTTGCTGATTTGAATCTCCAGGAGTGCTGCTAATATCCAAACTGGAAAATTAATGGTTTTCACTCTCCCTTCAGCATCTGCTGTCTGCAGTGAGGCTGTTCAATAATAGAAGGAGGAAGAGTGTGACTGTACTGAGCTGCTTTCCAGTACATAATGTACAAAAGTACTCACTCTCGCTGTGTGACAGGAGGATTTTGAAGCGCGTCACCGCTGCAACACATTTAATATATGAACCCTTACGCTTATGTAAGGTGCGCAGCCAGTGAGCATGTCTATAGATAGCACCTAAGATTCCAAACTCTATGATCTTAAAGTAGTATTTACAGCTTCGTGTTTGCGTGTTGAAGGGAAGTGAATGTGATTTTCCCGGCGTGTATGAATATGTATGCCGAGCCGAGAGACTGCATCGGTTAGCAGTGTAGTCTCTGCCCAGCTTTCATGCTCAGCAGCACGTCAGCGCATGGCTTGACATTATAATCATGCATTGTTATAATGTCATTGTAATGATACACGTTTTCATGTGACATTCAGCAGAATCTCATGAATTCATTTGATGAAATTTCTGTCTGCCAGAATGATGGAAATATCAGACACAATTCAGTCAGCAAATGCACCATGAGCACTGGTAGCATGCAATTATAATCGACTGGGGGATTTTAGGATTGTTCAAAGCATTCGGCGCACATCCTTGTCAAAGCACAGTTTGACTGGTGTAGTGAGTGGGATGTGGCAGACAAACAAAACAGGGTGAGGACTGTCTGAAAGCAGCCATGTCTATGGAGTTGTCTGTTCTGACTAATGTTGCAAAGCTTACAGCAGAGGAAAGCAGCCAGCAGAGTGGACAGCTTCGCTCCCTGTCATGCTCTCCTCAGGACCTTGGGACAGCTCTCCAGGGACCCGGCCACAGTTAGACAGTTCATATAGTGCCGTACAGCAGGCAAAGAGCCGTGCATCTCTTTTCTTTTTCAGCTTTGTTTACTTCACGTTCACTGTACTCACACAAACGATTTCTGGTGAACTACAATCCCAAGTTGTCTGAGGTCCATTTTATGCACAAGATTATGGGTCAGTATGCTAACTTTGTACTCTTGTAGCTGGCCTTTTCGCACTCAGGAACCCACTTTCATGTGAGGTAACCATGGTAACCTATTACTAAATGGTTCCAGTGCCTGTCTGGCTAGCGGCCAGTTGTCTGTCTGGAGAAATGTGCCCAACATAGAGGAATGCTGCATTCAAGTAAAACTGCTGGGGATGAGCATTTCTGAATATTATTTTTTCGACTTGTTATGGTCTTTATTTGATAGTAGGAGCTGAGGAGTGACAGGACAGTAGAGAGAGGGAGAGAGACAGAGACAGAGGATGACCTTCAGCAAAGGTTGAAATCAAATGCAGGCTACTGCAGTGAGGACAGTCTGTACACGGGCCACATGCTCTACCAGTTCTACCAGTTCATTTGAAGCAAAAATACTATTCGGCATTCACTGGGAACCATTCACCAAAAACACACACACACACACACACACATCTATGTATAAATGTTAAAGACTGAGGTATTTAGCTTTACCTGTTTACAGATTTCTGGCCCCAAACAATATTTCTCATATCCGGACATATCTGCACGTTTCATTTCAACCTACAGTACACCCAACTGTACTTCAGGATCGCAGCATTTTCTTTGAACTGATCAAGCCTGACTCGTAGCTGGGGACTAGCATAGCAGTCCAGACGATCTCTGCTGATGAAGGATGGTAGCAAGGCGTTGTGGTGGCGTTTATAAATAGGAACTTTATCTCCTCTGCGGCAGGATGCATGCTGCAGTATGAGCATTTAGCCCATCTCATAGCGCTGTAGCAAACGCTAAACTACCTTTGCGCAGAAAACAGCCGAGCAGAAGCATCTGCAGAGAAAAACAAAGAAAATATATGGTTTTAGATGCAGCTAGTCACAGAATTGCAATTAGAAATACTATATACAGAATCTATACTGTAAATGTTTTATAATTATACATTATTCAAATCTGATCATTGATCAAATAATGACCTTTCTATTCATTAGCAGGGAGCTTTTTGCAGGAATAATCACATCTGTCTATGTTCTGAGTTTAAATTGGCTACCCTCAGGCAACACTGAGCAAAACCCTATTAGACACTATGGCTTGTTTACTCACATTTTAGTATCTCACACAGGAAAGAAAAAAAAAGAAGAAGAAAAAAAAGAATGTGGATTTTGCAGGTCGAATATAAATAAAAATATGACGCACACACACAAAAACGATACTTTACTCCCTGTGTCAGATGTGACATTGCCCCCAGCAACAAGCTGACACTTTATTATGTCAATGTTTGTAGCCTTTTCAGGTCCTGGCTATAAACAGAGCTTCTAATAAAAGAAGACAGCTAGTTAGTTATTGTTTCAATAGGCAAAGTTCACTGCTGCAAACCCTCTGCACTCAGAAAAAAATATAAAAAAGCAGGTATCCCAAACAATGACTGGCCGCGTGTAAATGGAAGCTTTTATATTTCATTACTGCAGCCCCAACAGGCATGAGGTCGACATGAAAAGAAAATCTTTCTATAGCTGCTGTATGACAGCACATTAGTTCACGTTACCCTGAACTGTCTCATCTGGAGCTGTCCAAGTTGCTTGTGACTGGCTATTCATTTCAAATTACACCTGTACAATGTGAATGTAATCATACGTTGATTGGAACATTCATGTAGTTGAAAGAGCACATAACAAGCACCATGAGACTGGTTATGCAAGATAACCCATGTTAAGTCCAATGAGGCCTCTGTCTGTGAAGGCTTTCTGTGGCAGCTTCCTGTATTATCTTGCTGTATTGTGTTTTGTTTGTTTGCACAGATGAAGGAAAATGACATATATATTTAATTCTTTTAGAATAGAGGTAAAATAATTCAGAATGGTAGCTTGAGGAATTGAGTCATTGTAATTTTTCTTTCACAAAAACTACAAATCAACATGATTATCTTTTTTCACAGTCGGACCTTAACTGTGCGTTCACCGAGTCCTGCTGTGTAGTTTGGACATTTGTAATGACTCCTTGTATTACATGAAACATTTCTCAGCAGAGTGCTCTGGGACAAAGGTTCAAGCCGCAAGGATGTTGTGGTTCCCCAGGTTTTTCAACCCCCCCCCCCCCCCCCCCCCCCCCCACCCCCCCCCCCCCCCCCCCCCCCCCCCCCCCCCCCCCCCCCCCCCCCCCCCCCCCCCCCCCCCCCCCCCCCCCCCCCCCTCTAGACGGTTAATGGAAGTTTGTTGAGTGCTGTGACAGTTAAGATAACACCTGTGTGATTTTTCCTTTTACCTGCTCATTATTTCCTGTGAAAGCTCTATGGCCACTGATGTTTTTCCTAACTTCAAATGCTATTGTTGTCTCACAAAGACACTATAAAAACACCATGACAGTTAAAATAATTCACATCCAGAAATTGCAATTTCTTTCCCTTCTCTCATTTCCGTGCAATGTTTTTTTTTTTTTTTTCACTTTCTGTGAGAAAAATTGAGGGAATGTTTTTTGTTACAGCTGTTATGTTTACATGATAGCCTTTAATAGAGTTTTAGATTGCATTCATCAAAGTATCTGTATCTTCTAGTGCGTGTTGATTTAAATGCTCTTTCGAAATGATAGAAGTGTTTAGACAAGAAGTAGTAACATTACACCGGCTGTATCCTGTGAGCTAAAATGGCTAAACTATCTCTGATCTTTGGTGGTACCTCAACATACTGACAATTTAGTTTTTGTTTTTTTTGCTTCTTTGTTTGCTGAAACAATTCTGCAGCAACTTCTCTTTTCAGAAATAATGTCTCTGTTGCCATATAGTCACACACTGACCATTTGCTACAGTGTGCAAGAATGGCAGAAACATAAAGATCTAGAAAATGTGTATAATTTACTATGTGATGTGGAGAACTGTTAACGCAGGTCCCTGTATCAATAAGCACTATGGTGGCAATTATATTACTGCTGTGATAAATACGATTCCTTTACAGTGTCATGAATATAGAGCTATTAAAGTGAGTATTGTGGTAAAACCATTGACAGTACAACAAAACGGAAATGGGATCTGTGACGTCACCCATAGTTGAGAACAGTGCAATCATGAATGTTGAAGTTAGCTACCAGGCTGTAAACATGTTTACTTCTGCTATCAAGTTGGACATTTTAACATGGGGGCGTATGGAGACTGACTGGCTCTGTAGACAGCCTCAAGTGGACGTTTGAGCAACTGCTGATTTTTTTTCTTTTTTCATGTTGGTTTCACTTCACATTGACAGAGGCTGTGTAACTAAAATCTACCATTCGGTGTATAATCGTTTTAAACAGTCAGCTGTATTTCTAATAACAGCATGTTCAGTATGTTGAACTTAAAGCTATATATATATATATATACACTCTTCAGAAACCATTCCCATTCAGATTGATGAACTATTTGGTGAATAACCTCCCCCCTGACTGGATGCACGAAACACATCGTCTAATCTTAAAAAAGCAGGCTGTGATCTAAGTTCCTCTCTGCACATTCATGTTTATGGATGGTGGAAATGGTGGAGGTGAGTTTCCATCCATCTTTGACTGTAACACTTCAAGGCATAACCCATCTACCGGAGCTGGCATCACCCTGTTCTGTCCTCTTCATCTTCACTGCAGAAGGCTGTTTTCACACCTGCCACCTCTCTCCTCTCTCTCTCTCTCTCTCTCTCTCTCTCTCTCTCTCTCTCTCTCTCTCTCTCTCTCTCTCTCTCTCTCTCTCTCTCTCTCTCTCTCTCCTTCTCTTCTCTCCTTCTCTTCCCTCCTTTTTTGGCTAAATGTGATTTGTGCATCCAGTTTATTTTCAACCTCTTCCCATTGTTGGATCTATCTGTGAATTTCAGATATGTTTACCTTGGAGCCTTTTTAGGACGTCAGAACAGTTATGCTGCTCTTGCTTTGTGAGGCCAAAGAGACCTTTGGTTGCCTGCCCCGTCATTATGAGGACATTTTATTTCTGTCCAACGATGATTGATTTCTTAATTGAGGATGACGTTGCTGCTGGAGATTGAGCTTAAAAGCAGTGATTATGATGAGTTTTATTCATACAGGATTGAATGGACATTTCTATTAAAAACACAGACATGACTATTCCGTGCTGGACTTCACTAGACAAATTCATAAAACGTCACTACTTCATCTGTCTCATTTAGCATGAAAGGACTGTCTGTAGGGCGGCACACTGGCACAGCTGGTCCTTTCTTTGTGGAGTTAGCATGCTTTTCCTTTCTTCCTGCCTTCCTTCCTTCTTTCCTTTTCCTCCCACGGTCCAAAATATATGCACTTAATAGGATTACTGGTGACTATGAATTGCGTGTAGGTGTGTGCCCTGTGATGAACCCCAGTGTCAGATTGCCTGATGAAGCAAATGGATAGATGGGATATTTGTACTTTCATGATATAATTCATTCATAAAACACAAAATGTGCCAGTGTTGTCACTGTCGTATACTATAAAACAATAAATGTAGAGATATTTGTCTTCATGACTTTGGTCAAAATAGACACCGACAAGATTGTCACTGTTCAGTGGACTTACACAAGGTCAACAGGACATCACATCCAATGCAGAAAGACAGATTATGGAGATCTGACTATACTGTGTAATCTATAGTCAGTACTGTACTGTATACTGTGCAATTCACTGGGAAAATAAAATAACTGCAGCATTAGTTAAACGGCTGTTACAGCTAGAATGTTTAATGTGCAATCATCCAAAAATGAACAGTCATTTTAATAATTGATTTGAAGCCTTTCCTTGTCACCCATGATAACAGACGTAACACATTTGGGCTTTGGACTGCTGGTCAAACAAAGCTAGCATTTTGAAGGCCACATGATGTCTAAAGTTTTTGTTTCATCTGTACAGTCATGCAGATAGCGCTTGGCATCCGCTGTCACATTTTTTGAGACTGCTCTCCTCGACATATTTAATCATTCATCGCAGCAGTTTCCTCAGCAGATGCACCTGCACTTCAAGAACAGATCATCATGGCCTCTTTGGATGTTTCTGACATTGCGCGGTGATCTCAGAATACCAAAGCGCTGATTGCCAACCATTCTTTATCGCTGACAAGCACCGCTAATTGGCATTTAACCAAGTATGACCCACCTTTTGAAGCGGTGTTTGTAATTATGATTAAGGTTGTGTAATGCCCTTGTCCACGAGGTGTTTACATTATTTTACGGGGCCTGTGCGTCACTATGGTGTAGCTGTGATGGGGGTGTGCGGCAGGTGGCAGGCAAATTAAAACTAAAAAAGGTTACACATTGGACAGTTTGCATTTTAATAACCTTCACATTCATGCTATTTCATTCAGCGCTAGCTGTAGTAGCATAGCATGCTTCTTTCTCCCACCGTGGCCTTTTCACTGCACGTTAATCAGAGACGGCGGTAGACAAATGGTGAAGATGAGACGGGGGGGGCCCTTGTAAAGAAAAAAAAACATTCAATCTCTTCTTATTGTGACTCTTTTGAGCGCCCCTTTAGCGAGAGCTTATATCTTAAACTGTCTGCTCAATAACTCAATTCAAGCCTTATCTCGGGCACAAGGAAGAGATTTAGAGGGAGGTGGGAGAGCTTTCTCTCATTCACCATAGGGTGTCTCCCACAGGCCAGACTGTAAAGAAATACAGAGCGCCCCATCAATGATGTCTTTGAGAGATTACCATGAAGATGAGTGTTAATAACATGACGCAGCGTGTCACAACGGATGGTTTATTGATAGGTGCTACAGAGGCATTTGCAACACAAGGTGGGGGTGATAAATTGTTCCACAGATAGGACTACATGGAGAGTTTATAAATGGAAGAGATGGGTCTATTTGCTACATTGATTTTCTTTATACTTTTGCTACTAGCCTGGTCTGGTTTCAACAATTACTGGAATAAAGGAAAGGGAGTACAGGGGATGCATTGCATGCGTTGCTGTGATGTCGATACCGTCCCCTTATAAAATCAAAACGTTTTGGGTTTTTGCTTATTCTGTGGTCAGCATCTTAAAGCTGCAGTGGCTAATATTTATGGAATAGCAATCATTTAGAGAAAGGAAAAAAAAAAAAAATCACAATGTTTGCTGGAAAACGTCTTGTGAGATAATATGTCAGGATGCTGGAAACACTGATTCCTCTGCTATTCTCATATTTGAAGGAGAATCTGTTGAAAGCCATCTGTGCAACAAGACCACTGTGGTAGAACGTGTGACTTGGTGTCAACCACTGCCAGGGGTGTGCGAGGAGGAGGAGGAGGAGGAGTGGGAAGTGTTGTTTAGGTGATCAATGTACATGTTCTTCAAGGCATCTTTGACTTTGAAGCAGCCTTAGGTGGGATGATGTCTTGGCTTATGCAATTCTGCTGGATGTGCGATGCATAGTTTTTCCCTCAGGTACGGCCATGCACAGTATAAACACTTCAGACTACGAATCCCTCAGCAGTGTCTTTTACAAGCATGGTGAATGTTTGCGAGCGCCCGCAATCGTGAATCTTGATTCCTTTTGTCGATGTTTGGTCTCTCCACGAAGCAAGCCAGTTGAGGCTTTTTCTCATGACCCCTTGAAATGTCTGTTTAGTGTCTTGTGTTGCTCGTCAAGGCAAAATGAATGACCTCTTTGCAAGCTTTGATTTATCTTCTGAGCCCTTTGTGATCCACTGTGCCAGTTACACCATCTACTAGCTGTGCTTCTCCGCCTTCCATTAAGTGAAATGGACAACAAATGTTTAATGGGTATATATATATATATATATATATATATATATATATATATATATATATATATATATATATATATATAAATCGAATTATTTATGCAGAGATCTCTCATAAGGAAACAAAGCAGCGGCAGTGACAGGATGTAAAGATTTGATTAGGTATTATTTGAGAAAAAAAGAATGCGCTCACACTAATCTATCCCGACTCCAGATATTTGTCCTCTGATTTCCTTCATTTCTTCCTTCATTTAAAGTTTTTCTGTGCCTCGTCCTGTTCTCAATTTATTCCCCCCTATATTTATTTATTTCCTCCATTTATTCCCCTGCATTTATATGTCTGGAATTTGTATGAGACACATTATTTGCATTAGTGCCTGTGCAGAATAAAAATTGAACTCCATTTTCTGGCTGGTGTGGCGCACCCTTGTTTGTTCCCTGCCCTTTATTTCTTTCGCTCCGTATTTGACGTTATTTGGCCAACTTGTTTGTTGCCATACTCGGTTTGTTCCACGCTGTGTTTGTCTGCCTTTGTATTTGTCTTAATGTTTACAGAGAGCAAAGATTTATTTGTTCTCTCTTGTTGTCTGTTGCTGTTTAGTGAGGATGTTGTGCTGCGGCAGAGAGAAGAGCTGTGTTCTCCCTCCGTCATAGTCACCTGCTCATACATGAGAGGCAGCAAAACATGAGCAGTATAATCTGACTGTACCATTAAATGCCACTTTTGAAAAGGCTGTGCATATTCCAAGCTTTCAACCGCTCCTTCAGACATATAGAACTCACATATTACAACTCTCAAGTTACTTAAGAGTCATTATTATCGCGATAATGATGTAGTCAGCGCCAAGGTCTGTGAGCGGCACTGAAATGTCAATAATAGGTTTGAGCTTGAATGTGATATTGCAATCATACAACAAATACCAAGCAAAGTAAAATATATAATCAAGAAAAACACACACACACACGAAACAATATTCTTCCATTGGACAAATTTTGCTTTCGAACTCTGCATGTATTTTTCAGATAATAGCGCTGTATTTGCAACTCACTGCACAGCTGATGGAGGATGTGATCCAAAGTAAATAACTCCACAGCGCTGTAAAGTCCAAAAATCGAAATGTATTGGACAGAGATGGATGTGATCGTTTCCAAAATGCTCTTATCTAATGAACTATTCCTCTTCAGTCCATATTAGCCGACCTTTAGTCTTCAAAAACAACATTTTCTCTGCGATCACTGAGCTGTTTGATCTCACAAACGGGGCATGCACCTGTACTAACGAGGTACACGCCTATACTAACGAGGTACACACCTATAGTAACGAGGCAGTCTAACAGCTCCATAAAATACAGAATATTCAATACGGATATTTAAACTTCAGATGTATTACTTCATTTAAAGTTGAATCATTACAAGTTTCCAGTGTACATATTTATTTACATGCTCTATATGTTCAGGATGTTAAAATGTGGAGATGGCAGAGTAATATTTTTATCTGTATCAGGTGTGCTGTAATGCTAATTTTAGCACGTTGTAAATGTCTACTTGACAGATTGCTCGGTCGGAACTACTTGTTGTATAATAATTCATATTTAAACATGTCTACAGGCCCCAAACATTTCAAATCCAGTCACCAAATTACAAACTACACGAGAGGACATAGGGATTTGGATTTTGAACGCTGTGTGTGCGCAGTGAGTTGTTTATGACATCCCAGGCCCCCCTGTGGAGCCACAAAGGTTGGGAGAAAACAAAGTAGAATGTTGGCGTGCGAGCAATAAGACCAGAGAGGGCTCGTCCTCTTCTGAACCAACAATAGGGTCATGTTTGTATAAAAGCCTCCCTGTTTGTGTGTGTGTGCGTGCGTGTGTGTGGGCGGGGGAGTCCATGCCATCACATGAAGACAGAAATGCCAGGCCTCTCTGGTAATAAGAGAAAGCTCTGAGGTGGCAATGACCAGCCTGACATCCACCATACTTCCCTGACCTTTGACTTTAAGCAATCTTTCCATGTTCAAGCAAACATTATTTGGGTCACGGAAACACAAATGTCAAGTATTCCCGCATGAGAATAGTTGTGATTTGGACCCTGGGGACAGACAGGGGGCCTCGTTTCTTTTCTTCTCCGCTTTCCCTCCTATTCGTTCCTCATCTTCCTCAGGACTTCTTCTCGTTCCCTCGTCTCTAACTCCCCTTCCCTCTCTGTGTCTGCAATGTGGCACACAGGTCCTGTCCACTTGCTTGTAGAGAACACTGTGGTAATGTCGTGTGGCAGTTGCTGAGGACAATGGCCTGCGGGTGTTTTGTGATGTAATGATCCCTGCCATTGCCTCTCTCCCCCCTCCGGTCAGTGAAGGGGAGAACAGAAGGGGATGGAAGGTAACGGGGCAAGTGCAAACATGCATAAGGAGGAGCACTGCTGGGAAACTGTATCCAAACGGAGCCAAGCTTGTGACTGGACAGTTGCCAGCTCAGATATTGTACAGGAAAATTAGTCTGTGAAGTGAAGTATACAGACTCTCCTCTTTACTTAACAACTCCTGCTGAGGTTCACTTGGACAAAGCACTCAGCGTCTAGAAGTTCCAGTGAAGCTGAGCTACAAAGATGACTGCTGCACTGTGATGGGGGGGGAGTTGGGGAAGTGGGTGAATGACAGAAACGTCATTCCACATAATACGCTACAAAAAGAGAAGTGTAGACTGTAAAAACAGTTTTGAATCAAGGATGAGCAGACCCTTCCATGTTCACGTCCTCCAACAGCAGCTTAACCACGTTGCTATGGCCTTTAATGGATCCTGCTCTATCCTAACCCTAACATGTTTTTGCACTGTTTATATGAAGGCAATAGACAATTAAAAGATAAAAGGTATTATTCTATATTAAACAAACCTATTTATCCTGAAACAAAAAGATTAATCCTAGAAGACTAATCCTACCTGGAAGACTGATAGTGTCAGACTGTGATAGTGAAATTATTTATCCATTTATTGACTGCTATATTAATCCCCTATTGAAAAAAACATATTGGCTACCTCAAAGACTCTTACAGTGAAGCAATTCCACATGAATCCAGAGTCCATCCTGTTCACCATGGACACTGATAACTTATACACGAATGTTGACATTGATGAAGGCATTCAGGCCATGAGAAACACATTTATCAAATACCTGGATAACATAAACCTGAAAAGTAACTCACAGAAATAAATCTCAGGATAAATAATTTTGAATTTGACAACAACTTTTATTTACATATTAAAGGCAAAGCAAAATGCACCAGCCTATGTGAGCACACAATGCTGGTAATGAAGTAATGAGCACCATGGTTTTAGTGAAAAGTTGATTCATCATGTTGTAGAACTGATCAGAATAAGAATTGTGTAATTGTAACAAGTAAGTAATGATTGTACCAGGCACAATCTTCTTGTCATGTCAAAGAGTTTATAACATTGTTTAAACAAATACAGTAAAATACATCTATGACATAATGGTGTAAGGAAATAGTAATACAAGGTAATACAAGGTAATACCAGTAATACAAGTAATACCTAGCTGTAAGTACAGCTGTAAAAAATAGAGTAAAAAGGAGAAATGTCTTGGCCTAATTCAGTACAGTTTACTAGTAAGATGACAAAGGCCCAGCTGTGCAAAATGGCCGAACAAAAATGGCTACAGGACAGTGTCTAGGGAGACACCAGAGATCCATCATTATCATCCCAAACACACTTATAGAGGCTTATTAAAGTCACAATGACTTTGATTCCATAGAATACGCACCTATATGGGTGGCTTCCTGGCAGCCATGAAGACTCTCCTCAGAGCTCTAGCCACCAGACGGTACCTCCACTCCTTCCAAAGGGAGGCCCTGGGGACCTTCCTGGAAGCAAAACCTGTTGATACATCTGCAGTCCTCCCCTTTGTTACCACCCATTCCAGGCCAGCAATCACAGTAATTAGAAAGAGGAAGGACAATTTTAATAACTAAATACCTAATCTGGGACACTTCAGAAATCACAGCAGCCTTTAGAAAAAAAATAAAAAAACCTCCAGGATTACCCGGTGAATGCGAAAATAAAACCTCTAGCTACCTCAAAACCCAGAGGTCATGGAGAATTTTTGAAGCACACTACATGTTTTTGCAGCAACTTCAATAAAACAGTCTCTAAGACTATGGCCTGGGGAAATCCCCACCCCAAAAATTGTATCTCATCTCGTTTCAGAAGTGGAGCATTTAGCCCTCCAGACTTTTACTTGCTCAGATTTGGCCATTTTCCCAGTGTATGTTCTTCTAAATATGCTTCTACATGATGGGCAAATGACCATATATGGCAACTTCGTATACTTTGATTTGCAGAGTTAAAAGTAGTAAAGGGTTAAAAGTAGAATACCTCGTTTTTTCTGAGTCCGTGACTGTGGAGATTATTCAAAGTGGCAATCGATCTACCAGAATCTTAACACATCAATTATCTGCTCTCCATTTAGTAAAAAAAAAAAAAAAAAAAGTCTATTAACGCAGAATTCCATTCATCTATTTTCCATAACAGCTTATCCTTGTCAGGATCCTCGGGGGCTGGAGCCAAACCAAGCTGACACTGGGTGAGAGGCGGGGTACGCCCTGGACAAGTCGCTCGCGTTCATCACAGGGCTGACACAAACAGCCATTCACGCTCACATTCACACCTTCAGAGTCAGCAATTAACCTAACCTGCATGTCTTTGGAGTGTGGGAGGAAGCCAGAGCACCCGGAGAGAACCCACACAGACATGGGGAGAACGTGCAAATTCCACACAGAAAGACATCAGCCAGGGTTCAAATCAGGAACCACAGTGCTGAGCCTATGACGTAAACATTTGTGCATGCAGGTCTTGGTTTAGAATGTGTTTTTCAGCTGATGAAAAAGTGGATTTTTGCTGTTTTGTTTCATAAATACAGTCTATTGAGGTTATGAATACATTTCAATATATTACTGCTGGCTTTTGGATGAAGTGATATTAGACTTCATAAATCATTGATTATTTTAAGAAAATAATCAGTGGATTAACGGATAATCAAAATAATCATTATTCCTTAGTTGCAGCAGTAGATTCTTGTATATCTCATTTGCATGAGAATAACATGCTGTGAGGGTATACTGGAAGATGGCTGCTCGTGTTTTATTCATTTTCAGCACGTACGAGCCTGTGCAATGCTTGCATTTTTTTTTTTTTTTTTTTACCGCAGGTGTCATTGTTTCCTTGAAGCTGTGGTAAACATCTCTATTTCGATGGCAAGAGCACAGACATACCATGAATCGCAACAGCGGTAAACAAGCCTGAAAGCAGACCGGTGGAGTTAGGGTGGGAAGACTGACCTCGGGTGCAGACAAAAACAAACAAACTCAGTGTGAAAACAGTCAATGAAGCTCTTTTTTTCTGTTTTTTATGATCTGTGACTGCATCTCAGTAACTTATTCGCCTGGTAGACTATAGCCATTGATCCAAGGTGCATTTGGCTTTATTGTGTCCGTAATCCAGCATGTCTGCTATCGTCTGCTCAAGTTGTACAAGTACAGTGAAGGTGGAGGTGTGCTTAGGATTCTGACTGGCTGCTCTCAGCACAGCCAGAGGTTCATTTCAGCTGCCATGCCAATAAAACCTTTAAAAATGCACAACTGGGAGTGAAAAAAAATTTAAAAAAGATAAAAAGTTAAATTCTAAATCAAAGCTAAATCAATGTAGCTCCCAGTCATTCATATCTGACCTATTCAGCTAGCAGCTGACTTCAGTCATACACCATCAACATTTGTTCTCCACCTCATCAACATCTTTAGCAACATTTACATGTTCAGGTTTGAGATAAAAAGAAGAGTTAAAGGCGCCAGACAGCGCCAATGACTACCGCAGAACGGGATCCATTTTGTGAGGTGCGGATAAAATTGCTTTGTCATTGCATTTTGAAGCCGCGTATTGAAGCCCAAGCTGATGAGCCACCGTCGAGTAACATGACCGAGAACAAGGCTTTGTGTATTGAGCCGACATCGCAAGTCATCTCAGGAGGACAGAGCAGACCTACATATCCCCGTCAAAATCTGTGAAATACAACTAATTGGAGGAAAATTGTCGGTAATTAAAATGTACGTCAGAACTTCTTGTTGAAATACACCACAGGCTGCTCTTCCATCTGTTAATTACTCTATGAGTGGCTTGTTAAGTGAGTGCCTTGGCAATATGCTCCTTTCAAATACATTCAGCTGATGAGCATGACTTCAGTGATGAGGTTTAAATTTATGTTCGTTAAAGCCAAATTGATACATTTCTCCAGAAACGGCCCGTCTCTCTAAATCATATCAGTTCTGTAAATATCTCTTGCATTCACAGTGTGTGATTGTTTTTTATGTTTTTATGCCAAACACGAGTCATTCCTTTCTTGGCACATTTGTTTTGTTGATATTTAAAAAAAAAAAAAAAAAAACATACTCTAAAATATTTTGGCGTGCACATCATTGCAGAATTCAACCACGTTCCTTGGCTGGTTAAATTTGCATAAATTTGTATTTCTCTGCCCGGCCTGCTTGGTTAAATAAAGGGGTTAGAAGATGCAGCATATCACTGCTGACATAATATTCCGTCTGCCCAAATGTGATTCCACATGAGCACGAACATGTCCGAAAAGAAACAAAAAAACAATACTGCAGTATCATTCACTGCACAAACATGACTTTGCGCTTCGATACAATGTTTGTTTTATATTAATTATCCAATCTTGACAGCTATTATCTTCATGCTCCATCTTTGTGCTCACCAAGGCACGCTTTTAAAAATCCTCATCCATCATGGTGTCAGCATCTTGCTGAGTCAAAGCTCCCCGAACAACTCGTCATTGCTCCTGTTCCTTTCTCATTCCTGTGTCATGGACGATGTCATTTCATACAATCAGACTTAAACTTAAACCAGAATAAAATCCAAGTTAAACATGCTACAGTAGCTGGTTATTTATTGAATTATAACACATTATACACAGTTGTGCTGCATGAAAACATTAGAACTCTACAAACATAACTGAATAATATCAAAAAGCGGGTTATTTTTGTGAGCAGGAACTGTTATAAATCCCTGTTAGTCACATCTCATTTCACATTTCTTATCACTCCCAATTAAGCCGATAATCAGTCTAGATTGGACTTGAACGCTCCCTGTAGCCACTGTTTTAAAGCTAAAGCCTATCCTCGTATCCAAATAAATGCCATCATGTAACCAATTTAAATAAATATTACCAAAACTAATATCATTTTAAAAAGATACACTTCTTTGTAGTTATATGGACGTTCCCCATGTAGTCTTTGTTCTCTGTCTGGTACAACCATGATTCCTCAAAACTTTGGACACTGTGTAAAATGTAAATAAAAAACAGACTGTATCAAAAGCAGAATGAGTGTAGAGTATTATAGAATATAAATAATCAGTTTGAGCATTAAATATTTTCTTTTCCGTGCTGTATCCATTCAAACAGGAATCATTCGGTGTTAGAGTAATGTGCATAAGCTTTTCATTTTCAGTGACTCACCAAAGAGCCTGATCTATGCCAACTCTTTGCCAGTCCATCCAAAGAAGCTTTACAAAGCAAAGTCTGTGAGGCGAGCCAAGCTCTGGAAGAGCTGAAGAAGACAACTGCTTATACTGAGCAGCTCCCAGATACGTGTGCGCAAATCTTCAAATTCAAATCTAATTCAACTATGTAAAAAATATTTGGCATGAACCTTGCCTTGTTCTTTACATGCACGCACTTACTTTGAGTATTAAATGTTGTTAGAGCGTTGTGCCTGTTAGGATCAGAACAGAACAGAGTGCTGTGCCTGTAAGTCCCAGCATGGTCGAATCATCTCAAATGAATGTGCTCAGGTTACACAACCGCTCATTATCATGTTAGAGCTGAAGCCAATGGTGTGTTTTCCCCACGAAGAACGCCATCACAATGAATTCTGATTGCAATGATTCACCCTCAAAATTAGTCGCGTTTCTCCTCTTGCGAGGGACATGCTCCCAGCGACAAAAGCGCGTTTGCGCACTTTCATCTGGCTATCCCTCGCTAAAGTGGGATCGCCCACACATTCCCCTCTCCGCTGAAAAAAGGATTTGATCACTGCTGCCAAGCGGAGTCAACACTGTGGAAATGTATTGCAAGGAGTGGGAGAGATCTGTGTGCAAGCTGAGCTGTGTTTGTGATGTCTTCATCAGGCCTATGCAAATTAAAGCATTGCTATATTACAGCAAGGAGTGGAAAACATCCATGTGTTTTGATGCATAGAAAGATCCAGAACCTGAAACAGCAAAACAAAAAAAAGTGTTCTTGAAGACAGAAGTGTTCTCCAGAGAACTCAAAGTAAAACTAAAGGTTTGAGTGAAAACACCAGATGCTGTAAATGGGTAAACTTAAAGAACCAGTAATCAGTCGTTTGTTAAGGGTAACAAAATATTAAATATATATCAGTATTAAACATGCTCATCAAAGCACCTAAACTTAAAGAACACATATTTTTTATAGAATTTAGTTCCACAAAAATAAATAAATAAAATACAATACAAGGACCAAAAAGCTTCTCCAGAGAACTCAAAGTGCTCTAGACCAGGTGGTCTCATACATTTGTTAAGCACTCTATATCATTGTGAACATTTAACTACGTCTTTGCACCTCAGCTATGGATTTTCACACAACTCCCACAACCGTCTCAGCTCTTGGCATAGTCAGGAAGTCAGGAAGAGAGACTCTGTACATCATCTTGACAAACGCACTGTGGCATTGGCACGCGTTTAAAGGTTGTTTTTTTCTGTTTGTTTGTTTCCCTCTTTCCTTCTCTGTCCTTTCTTACTTTCAAGTGTCTTTCCCACTGTCAGGGCCCCCACGAGGCATGGAATCATACAGCCGACAGAGCTCACCTTCACACGAATCACCGTCGTTCATGTTTGACTTTCCGCCTGGGAGGCATGTTATAGACAGCAGACCTTAGGAGAGAGACCCCCAATCACCATCACGCACTTCCACATGCACACTCATCACAATCCACTGCTCGCTGAGACAAATTGCTGTTTTATGGTGGAAACCAGCAATCACGAGACACCACTTCTATATAATTCCATGTAAATGTAGTATTTTGAAAACTGAACCTTTTCTGGTTATATAATTTGAGCCCAGTCATTTATGTATATACTGTATGTAAACAGGCAAATCAGTGCAGTAGTCCTCAAGGCTGAGCTCTGCGTTACATTTCCCATTGGATTGGGTGAGTAAACATGATGGAACGTAGCTCCTTACGTACATACTCAGTTACTGCAGCCTTTGCTAGCTAGCTATGCCCTCAACATCCTGAAAATCTTCCCGGGATGCCAGAATTTGCACAACAGCGCCATTACTTCATTTTAATTTTCAAAAAAATGATGAAGTGATGAAGAAGAATGGATTAGATTGATTTTGTGAAGGGCCATATTAATGGAGGTATGAAAAGAATAAGGTAATTACAGTAACGCGATTTTACAACATGTACTAACGTAATCACATTCGGGTTCCTCATCATTTTCATGTGTGTTATCTAATGTCAGTGCTCTAACGTTAGACTGCTCTCGTTTCCGGAATACAGAGGAAAATGCACCTGTAACGGGACACGGGACATCTCTTATATGCAACAGCAGCTTGAAGCTATGACCAGGGAATATATGTAATCAGATCTGAGTTTACATGTGTCTGTAACGGCGCACACGTATGAGAGACACCTGCCTGGGTGTGACCACCTGATGGGTGCGCCGTCCTCCTGGTGATCCCGGTGATTCTGTTCGGTATGTGCGCAGGCCACGCTTCTCACGTTTTCTGCGGGGAAATGTCTATTTAATACAAGCATCATGTGCATCGACTTCTTCTTGGGCGTGCAGAGATCATGTGGACACGCTTGTGTCAGTGTGCTGAATATTGTTTATTGGTATTCTTTGCATTGTCTTTGAGCATTTGCTTTTGGAATTGTTGCCTCTTAGTTCCACTATTTGGAGCTGCCAGTCTGAGAGCACAACTCGAAACTATTAACTACTCCTTTTAAACTTTTAGTTTTTTCCTTTGACATCTGCCATCAAACTGGACCGGAGAGAGCCATGGGGATACTGTCATGAGTGATATGTCTGTTAGACGTGACGTATGTTCTCTGTCATATGAACTCCCTTAAGGGAATTAACGATAACAACCAATGTACAGACCTGCCCATAAACTAACCCATCTAACCGCCCGCTGTACGTATCATACCTGTCCTTTAGCGACTCGCATCATGTCTCCAAGGCAATGACACACATGCACACAGTAAAAAAATGAAAAAAAAAAAAAAAAAATCTCATCTCTTTTGTTTCTCTGGAGACTAAATTTGACATGCACATGCATCACGTGCATCAAGCATGAGATCGTATAATGAGTCAGAGCCCGTCGGTGCATCTGGGTCAGCATGAATACAGCAGTTGTAAATAGACAAATTTAATCTGTTGCCTTCTGGAGATTAATGGCAACCAGTGCAGTTAACCAGATCTAATTGTCATTTAGTTAATTACAATTGGAATAGGCAACAAAGAGCTTTAAGTGCTGAAGCCACATTCCATTGACTGTAAGTCAAGAGTCAGCTGGCTTGCAGTGTGTGAAACATACAGGGACAATGTAGGGTGTGACTTTGAGCACTGAGGCATGGCGGGATTTAGAGCCACATCAAGTGTGTTAATGCACAGCTATCAGCCCACCGAATGAAAAGCATTTTCTTGCTGTAATGGAAAATACTCAGTGCCGTGCTGCAATTTTGGTGCTTTACATTTTCGCATCAAAAGTTTTATAAAGTTATTCTGTCGAGTGCTTCTGAAACCTGCTGTCAGGTTCTTAAACTGCCGGTTTTCATCATGACTCATGAGCGAGCTGTATCAGAGATGTGACAATTTCTTGTAGCAAGTACACTCCACATATCAAGTGTATGCTATATAGCATATTTTAGTGAATGTGACCCCCGTAGCTGTGACTACGGGTCGTATACAGTAAATGACATCACTTCATTTAAAACGAGAATACCAGCGTAACGATGTGAAGATGCCCAGGGAGCAATTAGCAAAGTAAAGCTGCCTGAGCCTTGATGAAATGGATTTAGTCATTTGCATCAGTCATTATACTTTTGGCATTGTTATTTAGGGATTATCTTTGAATTCGGTTCACTCTAATATGTTGCTTATAGCGTGCTTCATCAACTGGATCAATACGACAAGACCCATGGGAGGACTATTAAGCCTTTTCTTGACGTGGCTGTACAGCGGTGACAAGTGTTCACCTCCCAGTGTCAACATCAACAAATTGCAACCCTCATTTCACAAGACAGTCTAATAATGATAAATAACTGTCTCACCGCGGCGGGAGATAATTAAGGTGATTAGGCATTGTACCTCTGAAAATGACCTGAAATTGGAGTTGTAAGAGGAGTCATGAAGCCGTAGTTTAAAGAGGAAAAAGGGCTTGCACAGGGGTTTTAAGTCTGGGGCCTTGTGTGGGTCTGTGAGGTCGTGTGCTGCTCGTCTGATGTGCTTTCTTAATTACCCTTATTGAATTCATTATTTATTTGCTCTGTTGAACCTGCTTAACCTTGCTGCCCTTCAGCGAAAAAAAGAAGAAAAAAAAGATTTAGGAGGCAATAGGGAGTTAGCAGAGACCTCTACCTGTGGGAGGACATCCAAGTTCACTTCACCTCTTTGAAAAGTCATCAAATGGAATTAATCGAATTTTCAGACATGAACTCGAAGATATGAATTCAGTGTTATGTTATTAACATGACTGAAATGCGTAACATTTTTTCAGAGGCCCCTCAAGAGAGAGTTTAACAATTAAAATATTTGCTGAAGGTAATGTTCAAATAATGAATAGGCAATTTATTTCCAATTCATTTCACTGTTTTGATTGAAGCATTCCGTTCTTTCTCTAACTCTGATATGCAAAACGCCAAATCAAATCCCCTGACAGTCATGTCATCATGCCTCTGTTGAGGTCCTGGCTTGACATTTCTGTCATGCAGTGTGCTGGTACATGTCAAAATAGCTCATCACAATTCGTACATCGACGACAAGAAACATGGTTTTGTCAAAAACCCATTAAAAATCTGACGGATGGGAAAATCGCTCCTCCTATAGCAATAAAATAAATTATCTAGTCATTAGCTCAAGGTCGCTAATAACTGAATACAATAATCAGTACATCACTTTGAGTTGTCTGAAGGTTGACTTCACCTGCATTAATATCATTTCTTTATATCAAGATGATCTCACTGTGAGATTATAATGTGCTACTGTACAAATGTTGCCAGAGTTACGGGTTTATATTCGTACTATAACACGAGTAAAGGGAATCACAATGCTATATAAATAAATTCAGTTATATTAAAACATACATTAAAAAGTCCACTGATGTTCAATTTGGGGACACATCCTGATACTAAACTATTTAAACACTTACAGATGGAAACATCTATCTCAAACACAGTAACACAGTTCTGGAAGTTCTATATTCAGCTTTGACTGTGTGGTTTGGTCGCGGCTCTGCTCTTTGTGTTCTTATCGTGTTCTCTGTGGGAATCGACATGGGTGTTATTGTTCCGTTTCCATGCGCTGTAGGACATTTGTGTAAAGTTGCACTTTTCTTTGCCAGTTTTCGCACAGCTTGTTGCCACTTTGCATCTTTGCATGTCTGATGCTAGTTCCTCACTCGTGTAGCGGGTTTCTATCAAAAAATAACTGATATCCCACTGCTTCTCGTCTCGCTGTAGCTGCACGCCGTCATGCGCACTTAAGGCTGCAAAAGCAAAATACCGGGCTGGTTTCAGTGGCTGCTGATTGTGTTCTATTCTAGCCTTTTCGAGTCAGCCATTAAAGGATACTCTCCCAGGCCACACTCAGTGAAAAAAAAAAAAAAAGTATGAACTCATGATGATATAAAAATGTCCTCCATCAGTCTTGCAGTATCTTAAAATCAGAGAAAGTTTTTCCTTAATTATGTCCGATGGGAATTTCAGCTCAGATAACTCTCCAGAATACTATGTCATCCAAAATAGGGATTATAGAACGGCATTGAGTTGCCAAAAAGAGGGGGGAGAATGTGGACGTGCACTGAAAATGAGTTATAAACCCTGAACATGGAACACCTATCAGCTCCACTCCATTGCGCAAATGTGTCTGTTTACTCCAAGTCCTTGAAGGGCTGTGCTTCTGAGTTTGCCAGCTACTGGAACACATCTCATGGTCACATTTGCCTTCCGTTGCCATGGTATTGCGGGCAGAACTTGCTAGATAGTAATGATCTTTTCTGCACACCTTTAGCATCCAACTCACTCTTGGCAAAAAAAAAAAAAAAAAAAAAAAAAATGCTCCGAGACAGAGAGAGAGAAAAGCATGCACCAATTTGTGTGTCTGTCTGTCTCAAGGATTGAAGGAGGCACAGCCCAGCAAGAGAAGAGAAGAACAAGAAAAATCACAATTTGCCAGATCCCCATACCCACAGGCCTGGCACAGGGAGATTATTTATTTATGTGTCTGTCTTGCTCCTTCATAGATGCTTTGTGAATGATTCATGAGTTAATTCATACAGTAAATAACAGAAGGTGAAACAGTCTGTCTATAGATCGGGAGCTTAGCCAAATAATGCCCAACCTCTGTTGCTAACCTCTGCATGGCATATTTACTCATAAAGGATTCATGAAGCATTTGAACGGAGCTTCATTTAGCTTCAGATGCTGAAGTTTTTTGAAAGTTATGATCCGTACTGAGGTGAAATTACTTTTTTTTTGTAGCAGTGTATCACATTTAAAGTCAAATTAGCGTGAAAAAAAAACAAAAAAAAAAAACTATCCTTCATATTGTGCTTTAAGGACTTTGAAGGAGTTTCAGTCTTCCACTTCTCATTAGCACTGTCTATGATTCTGTGGTAAATCAGTGGAGTTTGCTGTGAAGGCAAGAAAAATGTATTCAGATCAAACTGAATTATGAAGTAGCCCCGGAAAATTGGGGTCAGTGATGGATCCCTTTGATTTTTTTTTCCTTTCTCGCAGCTGTGTGTCCATATAACTGAGGTCTGATTTGAAATCCAAATTCAATGAAAGTAGTTCGGCACAGAACACCATGGTCATTTGAGGAAAAATATACTCTTGCCAGTGAATTCAGGCTGTAGATTAAAGGATTATGTCTCTTCGTGTTTACTGTGGTGAAGAAGTCAAAACGAGAAGTTGTGCAGCTGCATGACTCGTCAGAACAGTTTAATGTGAATATGTTTTTTTTTTTTTTTTTAACATCAGCACAACCTGCTGCTCAGGATTGTCATTCCTTTGGGAAACAAATACGCCACTGTCAATTACCCATTTACATCGATAACACAAGTAGATAGATAAAAGGCTAATTTTACAGATCAACCGTACCACTCTGCGGGGGAGCTCTACTTCCACAAGTATGATTTAAACAGGCATGTAGGTGCGTGCATTTTCTGTTGAATCAGGTTCAACAGCGTCACAGCAGAAACATCTTGATTAATGGCTGTTTGGACTATTCTCTGAGGTGCTATGACTGGTAGCTGATGTTAAATTGTTCCCCTTTGAGTATTTTGGATTTCAGCCCTCGGTGTTTGAGGCACTTCCTTAATGCATTTGTTAACATGCGATGTGAAAAGAAATAATATGATCCATTAAAATGTCACACTTTTTGTAATATAATATGCAATATTATGTAATATATAGAAAAGAAAAGAAAGAAAAAAAAAACCTATTATTATTATTATTTATATATTTCCTACTAAAGCAGCACCAGTTGGGGACTCGATCTGAGCATTAATGTGAAAACGGAAAATGACTGTAATCATTTAGCTTAACTTTCCCTGAGTTGATCTGGTAAACTGTAATTAAGCTAAAACCACTTTAGAGTATATTTTTTAAAAGGGTGGACGGATTCAGCACAGTTTTTCTTTCTTTTTCTTTCTTTCTTTTTTTTTTTTTTTTATCCTTCTAGCACTCTGCAAACTGGACCTCATGTGGTGCCATGCAGGAGGTCTGGAACAATCTGGGCTTGTGACCTCACCTCAAAGAAAAACAAGCACTGAGCACATCCATAACACCTCCTTTTGGCGTCCTAGTGTGTGTATAACAGCATTAGAGCCACCCCAATCATCTGCCTCAGGAAGCTATGGATACATACATAACAACCCTGGCAGCCACTCCGTGGGCCTATCCTTCCCAATGAAGCGCCTTTAAAGACAGAGTGAGACGGAAAAAAGACGAAGCTGTGATGGCTTCCACTTGTGCAATTAACTGGGAGGTATTGTGTCACTATTCATTTGTAATCATCATGTATATTTGCATGAGTAATGAGAGAGAAATACAACAGGTGAGACACTCCCTCACTGTTGCAGATGATAAAGTTGCAGCATCTCTGATTACAAACCATTAAATGGCAATGGAGGCGGTTCGCAGTCGATTGCATCCATCATTGCGAGAGAGCACGGATTCCTGCTGCAGACGTGGCAGATACCTTAGCTCTTACATCAAAATTATAAGACGTTGTGCCAGCATTAACAAGCCGTAGTCAGAATATAAAGTGTTTTTATTCAATTTTGTACTGGTGCATGTATTGAAATACAAACCGGTGGTAGATTTTCGTTAAAGAGCTAATTACTTAAAGATTTTAATCTGTTCTTGCTGCCTGAACATTTGTTTTAATGTAAGTCTGCTTAGGCATTCTTAACACGTGTTGTATTGCTGTTTAGAAAGCCCCAGTAGAGCAATTAAATAAGCAATATTATTAAAAAGCCTTGAGAAACAAAGATGAAGCAAGTATAGGACGATCAGTGTGAGGGAACTTCAGTCACCGCGATGAGATTCATTTTTGTTTGTTTCTTTCTTTATTCGTTCATTCTACAAGTTCCGCATGAAACAAGCACCAAGTCGGACACACTGTGTATTAACGAGATGATTAAAATCAATTGTACTGTATCCTGTAACAAGTTGTAATGTAACAAATTAATGATGAAGATGAAATAATATTGCAGTAATCATGATAAATGGCACACAATGGAAAGTGTTACAAAATCAAATATGTGTATATTAAAGCATAAATATATTATATATATTCTATAAATATATAGTTATAAATATATTCTTCTTCTATATCTTCTTATAGCAGTTTTACATTGAGTACAACGTAGTTTGAAGGCCATTAGTAACAAGTATTTGTATAGACCCAAAGTACTTCATAGTACTTGGAAGAGATACAGTACATGAGTGAAAGAGTGAAATACACAGAGGCAGATCATTTCTAACGTTATACATCACACACCTATGAGAAAACAGACTTCTGGAAAGAGATCAGGGCTTACTAAAGGAAATGTAGAGGCTCCGTAACTCACTGATGCAAGAAATTGGGGTACAAATTGTGATCCTGTGTGAGTCAATTGGTGGGAATAAGGGGCTGATTTACTGCAGAGGTCAACCATGTTGGAAAAAATTTGCACGGCTAAGACCGTAATGTTCTTTAAATGGAAGCATCCATCAAAGGCCATATGCTACTTTTGTTTGCGCCGGTCTCGGTGCTCTAAAGCCGTGTTCCAGCCAACGTGCAGAACACAGTTGCCGCTTTATGCTTTTCCGACCACTAAATGCATCACTTTATGTTAATTCGGGCGAAAAACGTTGAACGTTTGTTGCCCAGTTTCAACAGAATCCCGTCCAGATGCTCGAGCCCAGATGCACTGGCGTATGTTTCATCAGCAGACGTCCCGCGCAGCCCACTCAAAGGTGTTTCCAAAACCACACCAGCTCTAAGATATGTGCTAATGTGTACGCGTCTTTGTTTGCCTCACACAATAGCTATTGTGATGATAAAACCGTGCAATACTGCCAAAGTGTGCGCGTGTGCGTGCGTGTTATCCCAGATACTATACCATCATCAAATATTTATTCAAATCTCTGCTGAGGAAAGCCAGCTGTTGTGCTGCCCTATTTAACTGCACTTCTGGTTGCTTTTGAATCCTTGAAGCAAGAACTTCTCTGCCCTAGGGGTCTCGGAAACTTCCCGTGCTCACTGGCATGGGGGATAATTGAATAGCCTGCATGTGTCAAATATTTTTGATTAATCACACCGGGGCAGCAGATATGTATGGCTGGGTGCTTAACAGAAACATTTCCTGATTGGCGATGTTGCAGGTTTGAGCCAAAATTAGCCATCTCTTGTGACATGCCCTTGACCAAAAGACTGAATCACAGCCAGCTTCAGGTGTGCCGCTACTGAGAGACGCTGATTCCTCTGGTGATACGCATACATTTGCGTCTTGGAGGAGAAGGAAGACATTTTAGTTCCGAAATGCCAAAAAAAACAAAACAAAAAACAGGTATTTTCTATTCAGGGCTGCATGTGGCACCATAGTAAACAAAGGAGAAAAAGATTAATTCCTTTAGGACACATTATGCTCACAGTGCATTTGTTATAAACCTAACACATACATAGTTATTGGCCTCTCGCATACAATACGCACATGTGACAGTGTTTGTGGAAAAAAATGTGATAGGTGAAAGGGAGAAATTGATTTTAAAATGAGCGACTGGCGCGGTGATTGTTTCAAGGTTACACGCTGTTTTAAATGTATGAATAGTCAATGCGTCCTATTCATTCAAAACATTGTGTATGCATGTGTCATGAATGCAGAAATGACATTGTGCAATATGTCTCCTGGTCTCCTTTTCATGCACTTCTTGTTGAGGTCAGAGGTCCAACAAAGGCTTCTTTGTCAAATGCCTCTCCTGGCTGACACGGGCATTTGCCGACGCTGTACTCCTGCTGATGCGTTCCCTGATTACTTTGTCTTTGTACTCACATAGTTTGCCATGACTCTAAAGCCTTGTGATTTTTTTAAGCAGACGTAGGCCTTTATCTGACTGATTCTGTCTGATGCTACCTCTGACGAGTTTAAAAACCGTAATGAAATCCAATCATTAGTTAAGCAGTTTTTCATCATTATTCTTGTAATACATGAATGTGATTTTACATCTGTTGTCATACATCCTGTCACAGATGTATCCTTACACTTCCAAACATATACTGTATATAGAATGTAGAATGTAATATAGAATGTCTGATTAATCTGTGTGTTTAATTAACATTAAATTCAATTCTTTCAACACAGTTTTCGTATTAGTTGTCCGAGTGAAAAGTCAAGTTCTTGTCTCAGATAGTTTGACATCAATGAGGACTGAACACGCCAGTGTTTTGATTCAGGTTTAGTCTTGATTTACAATAAAATTGAAATATGATATACATACTGCCATGCATGACCTGTATCCATAGCAACGGCCTGTTATTCACAGCCCAGTCTGCTATACAGAATTAATAGATGTAGAACGCTGTAATTGGCAGATCAAGTATTCGTGACGGCCATGTAATGAAGAGGATGCATCCTTCAACCCAGAGAACATGGGAGCACTTCAGGAAGAGCAGCCAACGTCATCATGCATCATCATATATATATATATATATATATATGGAATTTTATACCTTGTTTAAAAAAAGCCTTCTTTAATATGATTGATTGCCAAAAAGGGAAGAAGAAGAAGAATTTCCTGCATTATTTTCAGGATACATTGTTTTGTGACCTAAGCTCGTAGATCTTGGATGATGAGACGAGAACACAATGTCAGCACTTTAAGTACGTCCTCATCTGAGACAAATTAAGTGATACTTTGCCCATTAACATTGAAATGAGCCTGATGGATTGATGAGCACGTCGCCATGTGCCCCGCGTAAAGTGCCTGTCTCCAACCTGCCATCTGGTGGGAAAATGAAACGAGAGCTAAAAGGCATGTGACCATTGATTTTGTGAGGCGGGACAAAAAAAAAAAAAAAGGAAAGAGGCTTCTTACAAAGGGGTCCTCAGTGCTGCACGTGGCCTGGATCAAAACGATGGTGTAAACAAGGGTTAACTGTGGACTGTGGGCTACTTACATACTAGCAAACACATTAGATGATTTTAATGTATACATTTATACACTACATGGAGGAGTCATCTCTCTTCTTTTTGTAATTTATTTATTTATTCTGATCCTGGTACAAATGTTTTTGTACGGTGAGGAATCAATGAGAGGGCAGAGGAGAGGCAATCTCCTTCTCAGGTATCCTTTTTTTTCCCTCCTTCATGTCTCTCTTTTTTTTTTTTCCCAGATTGTCAGAGGCTACAGTAGCTGTGACCCCCTGGAGCGACATCCAGGGGGTCAGAGTCAAGGAGCTTGGAGGGTTGGGGGGTCTGCTAATCTTAGCCGTGCAGGCTCGGATTTCACAGAGAGGAGGAGAGAGGGCTATTTTGAAAGCACAAAGAAGACGCGAGATAGGATAGGATCATCGCATCAGTTGCCAGATTTTTTTTTTTTTTAAATTCCATCACAAGTTGTGAAGCTGATGTTTTGATCACTAAGCCTGTGACTGGATGAGCTTTACAAGTCTGAGTGTATCCTAACTGTGGAGTTAAAACATATGATACCACAAACCACAATATGTTAGTGATTTTAGGAAACTCCTGAGACTAACATCCATTATTTTTTACCACAGAAGAAAAAAAAAAGCTTATAATATAGATGCGTTGATGATTTTGACAATATTTTGACTGCTGCTGCACTCAGCTGCATACTGCAACAAACTTATTACTTACTTAGCCATAATTGGTAGCTTGTGTTTCAACAGTATTGCATGTTTTTCCTCAAAAAAAAAACATGAAGAAATAATTTCTATTTCATCTGCAAGAATTGTATTTGCAGTGCATTCTAAATCACGATGCCATGATTCAACCCACCGTGATGAAACATTTATAAGGCGGACATGCATATGCTCGAAATTATGGATGATGTAGCGCTGGTGAAGTCAGTGAGGAAACAAATGTAAACAGTTGCACTGTGAGATTTAGAATGCACATCGTTTTAAATAATTAAGACATGGGACTAAAATTGAGATGTCGAGGAAACTTCGACTCCATGTTGTGATTTCAGCTTCATTAATTAGCAGGTGTGGATGATATTTGCAGTCACTCCGAGTTTCCCTGTGTCACCTGCTGTGACGGTGTCACCACAAGTCAGGACTTTGCTTTGCAATTGTGAGAAACAGATCAGGAGTACTACTTTAGAGACTCCTTTAAAAAAAAACCAAACAAAAAAAACATTTTAAAAATGTTGAATACGCTTAGCCAAATGCAACCTGGAAATGGTGGATGGATCATTGTAGGATCGCAGAACGTCTAACAATTAGGGCTGGGTAGTGTTTAAAAATTTTAGCTACCAGTACCAATACCAGCACCATTAACATGATACCGATACCAACTGAGTACTTCATTTGATACTTTTTTTTGAAATTCAATAATAACCATGTTAAAAGAAAACAAGCAGTTGCGTAACTGTCAGCACTCCGCCCCATTCAAAAGATTTTTAAACAAATACAATTTGAAAGTGCTCAAATATTTATCGAATACTGTACTACAAACCTGTACAACAGAGTATGATTTGAATTATGTAATTTTCAACATCACAACCAACAGTCTGAATCTAACCACTGACCAGTCAGTCCTCCTCTACAGTTCTCTTTAAGAAATATTAACATGTCGGCCTTCTCTGGGGCAAGGCATGCCCTTTCCTGGCGTATTGTGTCTCCAGCAGTTGAAAATATTCACTCTGCTGGAGTGGAGGATGCCTGCACAAATGTAGAATTAGAGGCCAGGTCAAACAAGATGAGGAATGTCCCTCTCCTCTCCCACCACCACTCAGCAGGATTGGTGCAGGTCAGCTCTGTAGGTAGAGCTCTGTAGCGTTCAAGCTCCTTCCGCGCCTTCTCTGACCGGTCAAGGAGTGGCGCTGCCTGGATGGCTTCAAGGGCCAGGTCCTCCTTGGCAAACAGATCCCGCAGTGCATAGTCAGACACGGAGTGGCTCGTAGTCACCACTGGGCAAAGCATGACA
Organism: Nibea albiflora; assembly: GCA_014281875.1. NCBI lineage: Eukaryota > Metazoa > Chordata > Actinopteri > Sciaenidae > Nibea > Nibea albiflora. Next base: position 4,354,560 of record CM024791.1, on the reverse strand, counting down.
GATGTGACTGAGTAGGGTGCTAACGTGCTAATTCTCAGCATCTCGGAATGCTGACCAGCCAACTCCGCCACAGATGCAGAGCACGTGGCTTCAACCCGCTTCAGCGCCATACAAACTGTTGTTGTTTGTGGTGGTGGACCAATCACACGATGCATTGAATCAAAGAACACTTGAGGTGATTGGCTGTGAGCTAAAACATAGAAACAGTCATTTCTTTCTTGATCTGGGTACAAAAGAACCGACTGCAGATATCGTTTGACAATAGATGTAAAAACATTGACTACAAGAATAATGATCAAAAACTGATTGTTTTTTATTATTCCGAAGAAGAACAGAAGGACTTTTAAACTTGTTTCAGCTTACAACATTAGACATTTTTCACTCATGCATATCAGCTGACATTATCCCGATGCCACATTATTGGCAGTCTGAGTTTGCAATATTTTTCATCCCCATTGATTTCCAGTCCCTCTTGTTACATTATGCCCAATACATTGTTAGAACTTTGCATCATAAGTTTCCTATTCGGTTACGAGTCTCAGGTTTCCCTCAGCATTCATTTACACTTTGAGATTATTTCACTCTCCGGGCTCCCTCGATGCAAACTTTATATGAGATGATTTCAAAGTTTGAGATAAAATTCCAATTTGGAGTAAAATCACAGTCGCTTCTGTCACAGAAATCCTTACGTGTGAGACAGTCTTTATATCGTCTTAACACAGACACTCTGTCATCCTGTCAGGTTAAACAAAATCTCAGCCCCTGAAGTATCATTACTGCTTTGCCTAAACGACGTTGATGTGCCTATAAAGCATGATGTGGCATGATACCTAGATGAATCCTCATGAGTCTGCAGAATCTTATAATATCCGCAAGACTAAAAACCATAGCTCAGGAGGGAACGTTGTTAAATATGAGATTGTCAAAGCAAATATCTTCTAACGTATAGTGGGTATAAAAAGACACATTACTCGCCTCGCTTATACTTTTCCCGGGTCAAGCATGGTCTTTATGCTCTTGAACCCATACTAATTTTAACTGCCGCTTTCCACTTTTATAGATGGATTATGTGCAGAAAGTAGCGGATTGTTTCCTGTTGTGTTCCAGTTACTCGAGCGTGAGTGCATTATGATTCACCAAAGCACATGGATGAACACCATTAGGCGAACGTTTGCTGGGCGTAAGTGTGAGCCCTATTTGAGATGCATCTCTGTCCAAGCAGAAGTGCACCGCTTAATTGGTTCATTTCATGGTGGGCAAAAAAAAAAAAGAAGCTTTAATTGGGTGCAACGCTGAAAGATGGATGGATCACGTGTCCTGAAAAAAATATGGTATCTGAGGTGGGCAGTTTGTTGTGATTTGAGTGTTTAAGAACATTGAGGCTTGAGTGAGATTATGTAACTATGGCACATTACGTCCACAAATAATCTATATTTTTTCCCATTACTATGGCTGTAATACAAAAAGTGTCTGTGTATGTAAAGGCACCAAGGAGTCAAACTACAACAATGTACTTGGCAACGATGCTGGATGTGGGTGCTGAGCATTCAGAGTTGCATGCAGAGCAGCAGCCCACACATATTGTAGTGATTGGTGGAAAACACATAATGTGAATGGTTCTTATTGAAGGTTTTTTTTTTTTTTTCTCCTTGTCGGCATCACAGGGGAAAATTATGACTTCCACCCTGTGTTCAATCATAGAGCAGATGACGGCACATGACATCAGCGGTCCAATTGTGACTATTGGAAATCACATATGACAGACATTACTTAGAGGAAATACAGGTGCTCTCATCTCAGAGGAAATTCAAACAATGAGGCTTTTTGTGTGTGTGTGTGTGTTTATTTGTTTCCAGCTCGTTTTGGTTCAGAATAATTGAAATTGCAAATAACTATTTCAGGAATGCTTCTCCAGTCAATTGTTTTGGAAATAAAGAAGGAATCTTTTTTTTTTCTTTCCCATTTTCATAAGTGAGCTTATTATCATGGCAGATGTTGAGGAGAAGTGTTAAACCTTCTATTCACGCGCCACCTATTACTTTAATGATTATATGTCTTCCCCGGTGACACTGGTTGATCTATTTTTATCTGTTCACACTAAAACTTGCAGTCAGATGCTGCATTTAAATGACCAGCTTTGGCAGCTGCGTAAAGAGAGTTTCTACAATTCCGTGAATGACAGAGCTAAACAAAGTCTTTTTATAGTTACTCAAATGCAAAAAGCAAACAATTTTGTGTGCTTTTGTAGTTTGACTATTTTTTAATGCCATCACGTGGTTACCCACAGCCATAAATTAACATTTAAACAACGTAGCTTGGCATGGAAAGAATGGGAGGACTTAAGCTTTTTAATGCCTTGAATAAATGGGATATGGTATGGACATTTTCTTTGACTCGTGGACTATGGCCATCTGGTAGTTTCATTGGATCAGCCACTTGTTCTTTTTTGTTTATGTGAAATACAAAATGTGTATAACTATGGTTCATCATACCTGCCTAAGAGAAGCAAGTGAGGTGGGTTAATCACATTAAAATGGCAGTCGGTCAGTAGCCAGCCACAGAATGTAAAGAAAATAAGCAATTCCAGCAATGCAAAGTAAGCATTTACTAGCATTTATTTTATTTATTTATTTATTTATACTGTTAGGTCTCTAGCTTGTTAAGAATAAATCCTTACTTTCTTCTTTGTGAGACAAACTTTGACTCGAGTGGAATCTGCTTTGCACGTCCTTTTTTTTTCCTCTGGTACGAATTTGCTTTTGGAGTGTAAAGAAATCACACACTCTGTTGCCTTTTACGATTCTGAAAACAGGGTTCAGTGCATATGCTGCTCCCTGAATCATTGTGTAAGGCTGTGTACTAATGCCACCGCTAAAGCCCGCTTTGTAGAGATTCCCTACAATGCGTGTGCGGAATTCCTCCTCAGTGATTTCCAACCAGCAGTGCATTGTTGGATTTGTTGTCTCTGTTTGTTACTGTCATGTGCCTGGTTGCTGCTGGATGAAAACCTGTGCAACAGATGTTTTCAATTTTATAGTTAATTCTTATTTAACTGTTATTTTGTGCTTGGTAATGTTGTCCCTTGTGGGTTGCTGCACCTTTCTGTCTCTATGTAAAGCCCCAAGGGTCAACAATCCCAAACACAGAACCAGAGGGACCTCACAGCTCTGCACAGAAGTATGTTACGTTGGGTCTGCAGGTGAATCAGCGCATATGTTTGTTGTGTCGCCTTCTCTAAGCACCTGCTAGAACAAGTTCCATTCTTCTCTGCCTATGGCTGCATGCTGTTTCTGTAAAGTTTGTTTCCAAACATTTTCTTAATATATCTGATGCAGAAATTTGGATTAACATTAAATGCATGTGACACATTCATCTGGAGTCCATTTGACAAGTCAAACTCCACCATTCACTCCGCTCTTAGCTCTGTTTTGTCTCCACCAACTCCTGAGTAAATGTCTGGTTCTCTAATGCTAGATTCTCCAATGCATACACCAACTAGACCAGAAGCGACATAACAATCAGTGTGCACAGTGGCCAAATTGTAAGTAAACTAAAATGTTTAGTTGTTGTTCAGTTCCAACATATGTGAGACTAAACACGAAGGACCGAGCGTGGAAAATACATGTCGTTACAGAATGTCCTGAAAAGGACGAACTACACTAAAAATAAGGGAACAATTTGCAGGTGGTATTTATAGGTTATTATGCAATCGTTCTACTGGTCTGGCACATATGAGATCAAATTAAGCTGGGTGGCCAATACACAGATTGTATGTCTGCACACACACACTGTTTTTAACTTGTGTGGATAACTCTTAATTTATCTACACGGGTTCAGCTGATTGAAGTTTGCTGAATAGAAGACTTACATAGATTGTAGATGCGTGCCGTAGCTTTTATCCAGTGAGTTTGATAGTCTACAGCTCCAGTATCTCACTGAAGTATAATGCTGAGTGAGCAGTGTTTTCATGCATTCCCCCTGAACTAAAATGAGTTTGACAACCCTGAACTAGCTGCTAACTTTGTCTGTCTGCTCTTTGATCCTGGGAAGGTAGTGTGCGGTTGGTTTACCAGAGTTTTTGTTTGAAGGCAACTGCTTGAAATGACACTGAGATATGTGAGAGTGACTCAAAACAGGTTGCAGACCATTAAACCGAAACAATGAGCTGAAATATGCTATGACTCTCTGTGGCACTGACGGGGCCGGCGGAGTCAGCTGATGATTCTCTGTGGATTCATCATGACGAACGACCCTTTTCTCATGTACGCCGTCGTTTGGTCACAGTAATGTTTTTATTGCCTCCTGAGAGCAACTTGAGACCGTGGCAGAAATAAAATGAAAATTGCGTTGGCCCAGGTATCTTTCCCAACAATGACCCACAAGTCATTATGAGCATATTTTAATGGTATTTATTAAGTTATTGTCACTTCCTGCTAAACAATAAAAAAATTGTTGATGACTCATCCTGCATTCGGGGCATGTACTAATTTTTCATCCAAAGAAACACTTCCTCTCTGATGACGCCGCCAGAGCAGAGTGACTCCTGATTTGTACAATCAGTTGTACAGTGAGTCTGAGGGCTGCATCGATGGCCATGCATCACTTCATAACTTTAGTGGTTTGGGGGTGAAACTGGATCAGATTTTATAGAGAATATATTTGCCGGTTTTCACTCGGATGTCCTCCGGCTGCTCAGCTTCAGTTCCCTGATGGACAGATAGCTTTACACGGGACTCACACTGGGGACGCGAGTGCTCCGTCCTCTGCCCAGCGTCAACTCACACCGGGCGCGTACTGGCAGCGTAGCGAACCAGCCGTATTCACGCAAGAATCCGGAACATACGCGAGTCCCCACGATAAACTGTGTATAAAAGAAACAACAACAACAAACAGCTAACTTTGCTTCTCTGAAGTGGGAGAGATTATAAAAAGGATCTGTTGTGTCATAAATTATTGTGTGTTGTTCCACTTCAACAGTTAGTCTCTCGTTGTTCATGTTGAGACTCTTTGATTGATTGACTGCTGACCTGGTGCCACCGGTCATGACGTAATGTGGACGCGAAGTGTATTACACTGATTCTGTGTCGGATTTCCTCCCCGGTGTGAGTTGGGCTTTAGCCTAACCATTTGCTAACTTGCTAAGCAAGCTCAGAGTTCGAGCACAGCCTCTGGAACCAACAGGCAATAACAACACACTACACAAATGACTTACAGACTGTTCTTAGCAAACTGCTGGTTGTTGTTAGCTCTGTCAGCAGTACAGCTAGCCAAACCGACTCAACCATGTGATGCCAGGAGCCAAAATCAACAAGAAAACCACCTTGGTAGCCCACTGTATTCCTGGCAACAGTTGGTTTCAGAGGTTCTGTTCAATCATTGGTCCAGGCATGTTCACTGGAAGGTAGATGCCGCCTCTAGATCATAGCTCTACTTCCAATGCCAATCAATATCTGCAACAAGTCCCTCCATATCTGCCTGTTTTTACATAAATAAGCGCAAGCAAATAACACTCTGCTTTGTGTTGCACGAGAACTTTGAAACCTGTTTTCTTTTTGTTGAAATGCATTTGATGCGAGCATTAGCATGTTGCAGTGTGTAATTACAGTACATGCTACAGAGAGAATCAAGCGGACACCTGTTCTGCTCAGCTTGGCAGAAAAGAAACACCCAGGTGCTCTCTGTCTCTCACCTTTCTGTCTATTTCTGTGTGCGTGCTTGCGCGTGTGTGTGTGTTCGTGCGCATCCGTGGATGAGTGTCTATGTGTAGGAAACAGCACGTGTGTGCATTTTTGTGTGCTCTAGCTATCCCAGCGGTACCTTGCACTGGTTTTGCCTACAAGCTAGCGACCTATTTTTCTCTGCGTTGAGCGGAGTAGACATTTGAAGAGAGAGAGGGAGGTAGAGAGAAACGAGAAAGGTGGGGGGGGGGGGGGGCAGATCAGTTCCTCTGCTTTTATTCAGGCCTGTGGATTAATTACCCTGTACCTAAACCTGATCCCATGCTGTGAGCGAGACACTTTGGCATCACCCTGATCAATAATGCATTTTTCTGTCTCTCCATTTAATTTGCACGCAGGCCCCACACGCTGGCATTACCATCTCCTTTGAAAAGTGCAGGAGACACTTGATATCCAAAGTGCAACACTCCACCCCAACCCCCATGCCATGCTCCATGACACCCCCTCCCCTCTCTGTTGCTCACTGACAAATTGATTCTCTCTTAATGTGCTGTATGGAAAAAAAGAAAAAAAAAAAATCTCAATCCTCAGGAGTAGCGTAATAAGATACATGGCATGTTGGATTAGCGCACGGCTTTGTACACATTTGTTCCTCTTTTGGCTTAAATTGTGACACCGGCAGTTTAGGGAAAGCTTAGGTTTAAAGGAGCAAGAGGGCAGCTGCACCTCCCGAGAGAGGAAGCGCCGTGAGCGCGGCGCTACGTTTGCAGCCGTCGAACAAGAGTGCCTGTTTGTGGCAAGGTCAAACTAACGGGGGAGACAGGTAGGTCATCTGATCTTGCGTGATTTATCTGCTGTGTGTTTGTGTGCGTTTGGTCCTGCATTGAAAGGAGAGCCGTGCATCAGACTCGTGCTTTGTAAAGCTTGTGGTTTTCTTGGATACCTAATTGCCACTCTCTAATGTTGAGCAGACCAGACTTAGTGACCTCGAGGGCCAGGTCTGCACTGTGAGTCTGCCTCACCTGTGGCAATCTATGACTGCTTGAGTCATCAGTGCATGATGGTTCAGAACATCTCTACATCTTGGACAATATATATATATTTTTGTAATCTGGAAAGTTTGGAATATCTGGACATATCACCCGTCACCATCTGTGTCACCAAACCTGGGAATAGCATCTTTTAAAGGAGCACTGTGTAGTGTCATCCAATTGGTGAAATGCCCTGTATAGAGCCAGTGTTTTATTATTTCATTATCTGGACTACTGTGGACTTCAGAGAAGAGGACCCACGGGAAAAAAAAAGTCTCATTCTAAGGTAACAAAATGTTTTTGGGTTTTGTTTTTTTTAACTGCATGCATCACTCCAGTTCACAGATGTTCAGTAACGTTACTTTAACAACAATCAGAGATTGTAAGGTTGTGCCAAAAAGATGAACATATTTATACAACACTAGAAACATGGCATAAAGGACATCACATGTCGGCCGTTTTTTTTGTCAATTCGGCATCCGAATGATCCATAAAATATAAACTGTGTACCTGATTTCCTGAGGACCTTCTGATGATACGTGATTGATTTTATCAGAATGTCAAGGTGAGCAAGAGATATTTCCACCAAAGTGACAACAGACTCTTATTTTAGTGGCTGCATACACAATACAAAGCAGCTTGCCTGTGGTAACATGTAGAGCTACACAAAGTATCTTGAAAACTAATGATCAGGGAATGTTTATGTGCTGCTTGGCAACCGCATAGTCTCAGTACAATTGTGGAAGTGTTGGTAGAGCCACATAAAAGGTTAAATACACAGACAAATCAAAATCTGTTATGTCATTTATTACTGTTAACCAATAAATGGCGCCTGTGGAACTGTTGTATAAAAGCAATATAAAACTCGAGGTTGTGATGTTATACTGAATATCAGCACGCTGTGCCTACGACTCATTTACAGCCACGCTCATATTTAATACACTACTACCTCTCATGTGATATTACTTTCATGAAAATATAGTTATGCTATTATATTGCAAATCTATCATATTACATAGAGAGATAACGCAGGCCACTTAAATTTACCCACTGGAACTTTGAAAAGTTCCCTGGGTTTCAGATTTGGCTTGTATAATTGAGATGTAGCTAATATTTTCGTTCATTTCTTTCCTCATAAAATATTTGCAAAGCCAGTTTTTCATAATAATAAAATGTTCATCTTTTCTTGCCAGCACTCTTCTTTTGTACTTGCCTTTGTTGGCATATTGCCATGCCGGTTGTCACATTATCGCCACCACCTGTTGATCAGCAGATCAACAACAGGAACATTGGAAGTGAATACTGTTTTAGTGCAACCATTGTGTGCGGTTTGGATCATATTTTTAATCAGATCTCAGATTCATGTTATCTAAACGCTTCCTGATCAGGATGTTTATCCACGCTATACAATACAATAATACAGACAGAGATTGAAAAGCTAATACGGGCAGGCACAAATAAAGCCATTCTAAATGTCCTTTATCAGGCCAAAACAGGATACAATGAAGTATTAAATACACTGATATGACACTGACTGATTGACCTCACAAATAACTACATTTTTAGCATGTACAATCAGATCTCAGATATCAGATCCAAGCCATATTCAATCTTCATTTTCTACCTCATTGAAAAATGTTCCAGTGTTGTATGTCAAGGAGTCACGGTGGAATAAATGTATCTGAAAGCAGTGTGTTAATGGATTCAGACAAACCACCTCACGCATGTCAGAGTAGTGACGGGCTGGGCCAAGTGAAGCCGTTTCTACCACACATGTAGAATCTCATGGGGAATCCGCGATGAGCAGGTTAGCCGTCTCTGACACGAATTGTTAGAATCTTTCTAGAGATAATAAATGAGTCTTGTCTGTTGTCTGTGCACAGTCCTCTAATTGGTTGGCTTGCAGCGTTAACAAGCAGCAAAACAATGTATAATCCATGAGCAGGGCACGCAATTTGTGGGAATCCATATGTCCAAAATAATTGACCCTATTGTAACCACAAAGCATTGTGCGCCATCATGATATCATCCCATCCTGTATGCTAACATCATTCCTGCGGATTGTTCTTGTGCGGTACGCCGTCCTGTTGTCTTTGCTCTGTGTTTCTTCTCTAAGTTGTAATGTGACTGTACTGCTGCGGCGAAGACGCACTACAGAGCTGCACATTTATTGCGCCGGTTAAGTGTTTCTGATTTGTCAGCGCTCACATGTACCTTTTTGTAGCTATCCAGACTGACATCATTAGTGCACTCAGGGCTTAGTACTTAGGAGAATGCTGAGCCAATTAACCAGCTGCCTGACTTCTGGCGATGCGGTGAACAAATAAACTCCACTTTCCACTACCTCTGTCTACTTCGGCATCTCATCTCAGTTAAGTGCAATGGAATATGATTTTAATCTGTTATTATGTTTAAGACAGAAGATTAAAATTAATTGCTGATTAAATCAACGTTAACCTTCTGACACCATTTGCTAGCGAGCGATACCGCTGCGGCAGAGGAAGGGGGATTAAATGGGAGCATTTTGTTTCCATTTGGTCTTTATTATAAAGCGATGAGGTGGGTGTATTGACTACATGAGGAACATATCTGTGTTGTCTGCGCTTTAAATGACTGCAGAACACAACCGGAGCAGCAGTCCCTCATTTTAAAGCATACACTTGTATAAGAGAAATGTGCACTTCCTATGTATGTACCAGTAATCTCTCACGGGCCCCTGTGTTGTGTTGTAGGTTTATTATCTGTTACGTTGGTTTGCAGTCATTATTGTAATTCTCGTTGTGAGTTTGATAGCCATTAGAGGGAACTTTTTGACATAAACTATGTACCTTTCTTATTAAGATACTTGCCAGCAATTTGGGAACATCTTGGTATTATGTAAACTTCTGCAACACTGTGCTGCAGGTCATGATTTTTAAGTACATTAAAGTGTTAGGACACAGTGTAACCTGCAGCTCAGATGAATGCAACAAACATACATTTCACACAGCGATTGTCAATTGTGAGTTTATTGCAGCAAATCTGCCAAACCAGAAGGCCATCTCATATGGCGGAGGTCAGGGCAAAAATATATATATATGTATTTTTTTCGTTGTTCCGGGAGGCATTAACATCCCGTTCAGGAAAACTAATGTAACATTTTTAATTAGCATTTGCACCCACTGGTGTTTTTATGGTCACATTGGAGTTCTATGTACTGATTAGCTTGCAAAATTATGAAAGCAAAACAGCAGACAGATGCATTAACCCGGGTGCATAAATAGAAAATGCTTGTTATGTCAGTGGGTGTGTGGTGATGCTCTGGGAAACCAGCTGATCGTCAGTTGGTGTGGGTGGCCAAATGACTCTTCATACTTGAGAAACCTGAGCTGTGCTGAAGTAAATCCATTTGTTCTAAGGCTCCTGCACACATTGATTCTACTTTCTTTTTTTCTTTTTCTTTTTTTGAGGTTGATTGGGTATGACCTTGTAACTGTTTACCTTAACATTTAACCTGAGCAGTCTGTGACAAAGTTACTAACTCTCCACTAGTCCGTTGAGAGCAGAAAAAGCTATTTAAGTGGTTTATTTAATGCAAGCTAATGAAAACACAGGGGTAGTAGTTTTGTTTTTTTTGCCTTGGATTGGAATCTACAGTCGCGAGGTGACTGTGCACTGAACGGTGTTTGCTGCTTCCGCCTGCCTCTCCGTATTTGTCTCCATTACACAAGGTGCCGGCCATAAAATGCAGACAGTTGTACAGTTTGTACGGCACATTTGTTTGTACCACACGTTTGTACCACATTCCCGGTAAATCATATTTATATGCGAGGCTGTGTGTTGTGCTCTTGAAGACAAACCCGGCATTCAACATCCTCACTGTTGTGTAAAAAGCCATTTTCAGCCAGATGTGGAGACATAAACCTAGCAACCAGGGTAGCTCTGGGAGACAGTAATGTACCCTTGTAACTCAATCTCTAAGCAGACCGCTGAATGGAGAAATGTAGCTTCTCTGGCTTGCACTCGTTCCCCTGTTGTGACCCCTTTCAGTTCTCTCCTTTAGCTTAGGGACTGCACTGATCCCCGAGCAGTCATTTGAGCAAGAGGAGAACAGTAAAGAGATAGCAGCATAATGTTTTGCCTTCATTTACGGTCATAGCATAGCAGCGGAAGAGGTTGTAGATAGCTTTCAATAGATTATGCCACATCAAAGTAAGCAAAGTGAGACAGCAAAGCCTCTGCAGTCTGAGTTTAATCATGTTTCATTACTGCTTTGTTTTTTTTCCTCGAGCAAAATAATTGCTCTTAAACGGGTATTAGAACGTCAGCTTTCTTAAAGGTCACGTCACTAAGCTGTGGGTCTTGCCATCTAAATAATGGCGCGTTATACTTTGTGCTGTAGCTACAGTATTTCTTCTTTGAACAGGAACCAATTCAAATATCTGGCCTCCATTAATTTACCTGTTCATGCAGATTTATCCAAATTCGAGCAAAGCCTCAAGCACTGTAGCAAATCATTTAAAAGATCCATGATGGAACATAATGGCTTGTAAATATTGTAAACCCCCGAGAAGTTAGTTTGGAAATAAATAAGTTATAACAAAAAATACCTCCAGCTTTATTTGATGCATTGCGTGCATACTGAATGAGGGACAGCGGTTCTTTGTCCACCCAATCGCAAAGGCGGCACTCAAAAAGCGGCGAGTGGTACAATATCTTCCCATCCCTCAGGGATAATTGCCTCAGACATATTCTTTGACCTACCCCATGCCTTAACAAGCGTAGCAGTGAAGAGATTGATGTCTTCGAAGTTCATAAATGATGGTTTGATTATCTTTCACACATTAAGGCTGGAATAACCTCCATGGACAGATAGCACGCACATACACCAACCTGCCAACCTTGTCAACAACCAGGGGATTATATGAGGTTTAGTTTGTGTGGTGTGTGTGCCACACTGAAAGATGCACACACACACACTACAAACAGGGTAGTCTTAGTTATCGACAGTACATTTCTGTCTGCGGAAATGAGTTCTCAATGAAACACAAACAATAGTCCAGTTAAAGACAGATCCATAATAAGTATTGTCAGACACAGTTTTTTTTTTCCTTTTACATTCTGTCTTCAGAATGACTGTCAGCACAGTCCCTTTCCCTTTTTTTTGCCAAGAACACTCTGGTCATGTTTTCCTGTGGTCAGATATTTCCTCCATATATTGTAGGCACTTTGATGGAGAGATGAGTGACAGAGAGTGCAAGGTGTTTTGTGAGATTGGACGAGGCATGACATTGCCTGGCGCTGATAAGAACCGCACTTTGCAGTTGTGTCATTTGTTAAAATGAGCTTTTGGCGGGGAAAGAGAAAAGCACACACGCAAACATCAGTGTGGCATCTGTCATTAGCGTGTTTGTCTTTTGACTGACACATTGCAATTAAAGTTCTGGTAAAAACCTGCAGGCTTGTGTTCTGAAGTATGAAATAGGTGCTAATTATTAGACTTCTGTCCTGAGTATTAATCTTCTAAGCGTGTGAAGAATGAGGTATGAACACCGTTGCACACATAATTTATACACACACATATTATTTTTTCTGAGCGTTTGGACCTGGCCTAAATAACAAGCCTGTAGAGACGGATGAGTGGCACGTTTGTGGGTGGAAATGTGCTAACATAACGGGGACGGGCGGGGGGGTGAAAACAATCTATTTCTGCTGTGGTGTATTCAGCACTACACATAAACCAAATGAAGCATTTCTATTGATTGCCACTTCCTTGGATTCAACTGTTTGGGTAGGAGAAGGGGAGTCTCCTGCTATCAGCTGACACGGCTCATTGTTCACCGCGGACTAATAAAGAGCTTTACTGGTACCATTATGCATTCTCTGTGGCTAGTGACAGGCTGATGACAAGCCTTAAAGATGGAAGCCATTTCACATTTAAACAATAACAGATGGAAGGCCTCACTCACTGAATCGCCCCAGGAGACATAAACCTGCATCTTATGTTATTTTATATAGCTCGGATGCCATTATGTATCTCTGGTTTCATTCATAATGCTAACAGGCTTAACACAGATGTATTTATTTATTGGTACAGACCATATTAAGGCTGAAGAGTGCTGTGTTAAGTTTGTTTCCTGTAAAGAAGTCATAAAAACTAGGTGAGGTAAAAGCTAAATTAACTTTTCATTGATTTTCATAGATTGCCCATAGAGTTTTACTGTGATACTCTTTATGCTTTCACTACAAACCTCCTTTCAATCTGATTCTCTTACCTCTTAAAATCTGCAACCAACATCAGGGTTCTAACCAAGCCGCAGACTTCATGGCTGGGAAATGGAGCCAGTGCGGAAGTGCTAAAAAGTAGGCAAAAAAAAAAGTAGGCAGTACGGCCAACATGGCTGTGGCCAGAGCCGCACATTTTGAGCTTCAAAACGGCACTTTGGAAACTTCTGGGTGACATCACTCATGTTGTCACGAGATCAGCGGATGAGCACAACACTGGTCTATTCACTAAATCATCAAACCAAGGAATTTGTAGAATCAAAAGAGCCAGGGAGGTAGAAATCCAAGTCCTTGGCTGAAAACCCCCAGCTTGAATCTCATGTTATCAATCCCAATGAAGACACTGAACTGATTCACACTCCACACTATATGTGAAATGGTCTGCATTCTTAACCCGCTCTATAGACGGCAGGAAGAACTGTAAAATAAAGAAAGAAAACTTTCTGCTCCTGTCCTCTGTACATACAGTAATCGGCCAATTGCTTCCTTTTAATCATAAACTCTTCCTCTCTAAAGGAAAGTTGAGTCAGACCATTGCCATAAAATCAAAGATTTCATGCTCTCTTCTTCTCATCGCCTTGTCCACATAGCCTAGTGTCACATGATAGAAACTACTAGAGACATATAATTGTGTGTGTGTGTGTGTGTGTATATGTGTGTGTATATCAGTAAAAAGCATATGTATATCACTATAGCTGCTTGACCTTACATTGCATTTATACATTTCTACACTTTAATAGTATTATTGATGATAGAACCTATTTATAGATCAGCTTTCATACTGGGGTTGTAGCTCAAATTACACCACAATAAAGTGGAGAAACAAGAAGTGCGGGCAGATTAAAACAAGCACAGATATTGTGCAGTAAAACTCAGCCATCAAATGAATGACTGACAAAAACAATAGCACCAAGAGCTATGCACATGTGGCACAAGAGCAATACAACCCAAGAAGGGTAAGAATTAAACAAGAGTGGCAGTCAGTTTAAGGTGATGTTGAATCGTTGTCGTTTGCAGAGCTGCCATCTCCTTTAGCCCTGACTTTAGTCTCTGATTGTCCACGTACTGTAGTGTAGCTATGGCTGCTGAATTGCCAGGAGTTTAGAGATGCTGTCAGGGTTCTCTCAGTGGTGACTCAGTCACTTGAAGCTGATGAACACAAAGAGAATGCACTGATTATGTTACTAAATGATGGAGTGCACGGGCTCCTTTGGTATTAGCAGGAAAATTGCAGGTGGAAATGCATTAATGAAAGGATACATTAATTAAATCTGGAAGGAAAACAAGCCTCACAGTGCAGGAAAATAGACGCTTTATGCGAATTTACCTGCAAAATACAGAGAGAGGAAGAGAGGAAGGCAGATACACTGAGAGAGACAGAGAGCTTTTTTTTTTTTCTTCCCCACTACGTACAATTTCAGAACACTTAAGTGATTCTCAATCCCAGCATGCCTCAGCCTGCCACTGCAATGACAGATGCTCCAAAATTGAATATAGATTTCAGTGAGCAAGGCAGGCGTGCCTGATGAATCTCAATTTGCTGCTGTCCATATTTCATAGTCACCACTATGGATAGCTCAAGGGGAGGCGGTGAGAGCACTTTGGCTGCACCTGCCAACCTGTCAGTTGGCTAGTGTCGAATGATGATCGGTACTTCATAAAGGCCCATATTTATCCCACACTAATTCATGCCCTACATCATTTTATCACTAAAATGTACATCCTTGAGTCTGGGGGAAAGGAGCAGATATTGAAAAGACATGCTTCATTTCACAACTGCAGTGATCTTAAGAGGGGAAAAAAAGAAGCCTGCATGATGACAATTGCTCAGCAGTAGAAGATTGTAGGAACGGTGTACAGTAGCTTGAGGGTGGAACAAATGTAGAGCTTCCCCAAGGGGGGTGGAGGTGCCTTGGCTGCTGTGTACCTGGCAGTCTATTTATAGCTTGGTTTGAAATACTTCTAAAATGGCACTGGATGCTATTGTTTTGCAACCGAGTACTTCTGTGGAGAATTCTGCCTTTCGAAATGATGACTATTTGATCACTTGTTAGAGCTGTCACAGCTTAGGCTGTAATTTGAATGGAAATGCCTTTGAATTTGCTTATGTAATCCACTTTATGACACATTGTTTGTACTTCACATTGCAGTTGACCAGCTCCCAAAGAATATCTACAGCTTCATATGAATGCATCAGCGTCTGTCATCTGTGCATTCATTCCAGTCCCTGCTTAGAACGCCCAGTCCCTCTGCACTGTAGGTTTTATGGCAAAAGTCTGGCAATATTATGGTAAAGGGTTATTAGCACTGTTGATTTCACATTTAAGGTTTGTGTTTTATTCCATATTTTGCCGTATTTTCATCAAAAGGCTCTTTTGCCATATAAGTGATATGAAAATACCGTATAAAAGCTTCGCCATGACATATTCCAGTATTTTACTTTATAATTAACATGCTCTGATATTAAATGCTTTATTTATTACTTTATTCTGCATAAATTCCCTTAGAATGCCATTAAAAATAAAGGCTTAAATATGATATGTATATAAAAACATATTTCTTTCATAATTCAGTTTTTAACTGTCATGGTTTGGCAGATTTTTACCATAAAATCTACAGACATGTTTGTGTGGAGGCCAGAGTGACTACAGAAAGCCAGCTTACTAAGTTGCTATAAAGCTGTAATCAGTCATATAACTAAATGTTGCAGCACAGTATGTAACACATACGCAACATAATTATCAGCAGTAGTTTAAGACGTTCTCAATGGCCTGCATGTGGATGCTACTACAGGAGCAGGAGGCAATACAACAATGATAATACTGACACGCACTCTGATGAAGTAATCTGTTGTGTATAAGTAACGTGTTGTGGGATGGAAAAAGAAGGAATATGCACACAAAGTCTTTTTTTTATTTTTATTTTTTTTACAAATTTAGTAATGTATTCATGACAAAAAAAAAAAAACATAAAAGAATGGAATAATACAGCACAGGTCGAGTTAATTCCTAATTGTTTTAGTAACAGCTTAATTGTGCATATTAATTCTAAATGTGTTTAATTAGTGTATTAATTATTTTTATGCATCTGTAATTTAATCTACACTAATTAAAGACTGAACTAATCTATAATAATTAGGCTGGCATAATAGAAGCTCCACACCCAAGCCTACCTGGCAACATAGTTCAAAACTGGAAAAGGCAGAGAAAATATTAATGCGAAACAACATAAACAACGAGCAATGATGGGACGACAGCTCAAGAGGTGAAATTAGTTAAGTAAGCGGAGAGCAACACTGTCGTTATCTGAGCAGTAACTTCAAGTGTTTGAGGGCAATGGGCAGTGGGATGTTTGTTTGATGGAATGCCTCGGCGATATATTTTCAAACTGCTCACAGCTCCTCACTTCCTTGTAAAGTTTATGGTGCTGAAATCTAATCTAGACCCCCACAGTGGAAGTATCAGACAGATGCTCAAAGTGCCATGTAAGATGCAGATAAAGAGAGCCACAGAGCGTATCTGTCTCAATGTTAATGATGATAATAACCAGCTCGCAATAACCATAAGCTACAGCAAAGAAGCGCTGCTCCTTAACCACTGTTTCTGCGGCAAGCACTGGCGCTGTTTCTGCTCCTCTCTGCTATAGCTGCCGTCATCCGTGACAGTTTTTTTTTTTTTTTTTTTTTTAATCTCTTAAAAACAACACTTTGGAGTGAATTGCGTGATGCCACCAGGGGGTGCAGGAGATGGCAGATCTTTCTAGTATAATTGGAGTAGACGTGCTACATGTGTCTGTGTGTGTTGCCGCATCTCATTAAGGCGAGGTATGGGCCACTGAGCCGGCTAAGAGGAACGGATAGGGAGCATGTGGCGGTGTAGTTTCCCTTCACCGCGAACCCAGCCGCTCTGCACTTTCCCTTCCTTTCAGGAGTCACGCTGAGGTCCCGGGAGCCAAGACCAGTCAAAGTGGTTCCACTTGATGCAAAGGCCCTGAAGGAGCCCACTGTCAAAATGAACACACACAGGCACATAATACAATCTACATGTGCACAAATGTACAGAGCGTATCACATCAAGCAGATGCACACATACGGAATGCATACGACTGCACACACGCGCGGCATTGTTATTACAGAAAATTGGAGGAAAATGAAATGTGCAAATTTCTCTGATGAAAAATCTAAATGTCAATACGGGGACACGAGCACTGACACGTGCATACAGATCACTCGGTGATGTGCTCATGACAAATGGGACGTTTTTTGCCAGTTTTTTTTTTTTTTGCGATGATAAAAATATTGACTATGTTACACATTTCATTATTTACTCCACTGCAGAGCTTTTTGTTACTTCACTATGCTGCTCTCAAGCACACACTTATGGGCCAAAGCAAAGCTTTGATGGGTTCACCCACAGGAGTGGTGCAAATGGTCCTTTCAGCACAATGATACACGCCAGAAAATGCCGGTCTTTACAGAAAAATTAACAATTATCTTGACATTTCAGTTATACGAGTCCATTTGATACTCCTTTTTAAAAAAAAAAATATTGCTTCTATACTTTCTTCTTTATTTTTATGGCTGCCAGTCATGCACTGTAGATCGAGCAAAAGAGCAAGGCCTGAAGGTGTCTTTGCTTTCTTTTAAATTTTCTGACCACCCACATTGATAATCTTTTATAAAAGAGCTGCACAGCTCTTATTTAAAATCACAGTCGATTGTGTTCATGCAAATGTAACTCGCGTTTTTGATTCGTAACACCTTCAACTGATGCTTATGATGACATGCATACAGTATCCCCCGATTCCTGGTGGTAGATAACAAGCCTGCACAAATCCTTTTTCTTTATTTAACAGAACACCTGATAGAACTTGAAAGCTGCATCAGAAATCCTGTTCAGTCCAGACCCCGTCACTTACACACATTAAGACACATCATACATAAGTCTCAGTGAACAGATGGGTTACAGTTGGCTTTCACTGTTGAGGAGGGGAGGGAATGTGGAACAGAGAAGAGGACCATATTTTAAACACAATGGATGGTGATGACATAAAAAAAAATAATGAATAAAAAATAAAAAAAATCTAAAAGTGCAGGAATAAGACTATAATTTAATTTGGAAGGTCAAACAAAGGTAGGGGCTTAATCAAAGTCATGTGATGTGTTATAAAGTTCATGTTTTGAGATTGATGTTTGGGTTTGAATTAGTTTTAAGGGTTTAAGTAGAAATAATACTAATAATAATAAATTGCTTGAGTGAGAGAGTGACGACAAGAGACGAAAGCAGCCACAGAAACCCATGTCAGGGATTTTAGAAACAGCAGCAACACCAGGCTATCATCCATCAATAAGAGATGTCCAGCATTAGACACTGCTGGCCGCTTATTGATTTTGCAAGACAACATTTAGGCTACCGAATCTTGGATGCGACCATCCCCTCATCACATCGACTATATTAAGAGCCCATTGATTTCACGTTAGCACAGATACTTATCACCTAGTTAGCTTACAGCAAGACTCGAGAAAATCCGTCTTTGCACTCACACCCTGTAGGCTTAAAAGGTGGAGGGCTTAAATAAAGTAGGTTGTTTCCTCCATTAGCAAACAGCAGCTCTGTTCCATTTACAACAAACTCCAAAACACCATTAGACTACAAAACTATTAAATCAATCAAACCTTCTTGAACCAGTCCCGCTCCATCTTCCGCTTCTGTCTCCGTTCTCTATCCCATTTTATATTTCAGAGCACTGTACTTTTGCCACATTATGGCTCAATACACAGCTGCGTTGTATGTCTCACTTGAGAACATATCTTTGCATTGTTTGAATCTGTATTAGAAGATGATTATAGGAGCTTTTATAAAACAAAACATATATTATCTTAACCACAGCCCTGCCGTTAATACTGTGTGAGATCAAGTCCTTTATTGGCAAATGTGTAATAGCAAAGAAGACTATGTAAGGGAGGCCAGTGTGTTTAAGTCTTCATAAAGAACGCTTTAGTGGTAACATATGAAACCTTCTCTGTGTGGAGGAGTGGGAGTGATGGATGTAATTTAATGGCTGACATTAGCTTCCTGCAGGGCCTCACTCTCACATCTTCCATTCCTCCACCTTCACACAGTAATGTGTCTAATTGTTTTCTTGTCGTTGAGCCCACTGAGCTTTACACTGTAAAGAAGTATAAATCAGGCGTGTATTTACAAGCAATCACAATCACAACACGCTCACCATTGAAAGGGAGATATAAAAGATGCCCAGCTGTGCAAAGCAATTGGTTCTGCTTTAATAGCTGTGCATTATTAGTTAAAAAGGAAATATATACTTGGATCAGGAGCATGAGTTTGTTTTTTGCGTGCGGCATCATTTTTCAGATTTTCTGGTTGATTAAAACATTTCAAACTTCTTTTCTTCCGCAGTGATATCAAATTGTGTTACAGCACCATTTTTTTGGGGGAAAATTTATATATATTAATTACAGTGTGTCTTTAAACAGTGACAGCTGATGAAAATCTGATTTGATATAATTCAAGGATACTTCTGACCTATAAGCTGTTTAATAGGCTACCTGCAGCTTTTCCACTACAACTTCTTTTTTGCTCTCCCAGAATGAGTCCTGCTGCTAATGAAAACCATGGATATTTTTCTCGCTTTCAGCTGACCAGTAAAATGGGAAGAAAAAAAAAACCAATTATCAAGGTGTGGGCTGTGGTTGTTAAGAACAAATGCTGATGAAGCTCTGATGTCTGTAACAGCATCCAGGTGCTCTTGCATATTAAGACACTTTATGGTCACATAATTAAGGAGAGACGCTATTGTCTTGATTGGTGTGCATCTTGACTCCAGGTGGCGCATAGCATGCTAATGCATCTTCTTCTTCATCGACAAAGGTTATTACATCATATTGCGTGCAATGATTTACTCTATTTCCGCCTGAATCCGTTTTCTAAGCTCAGTAAATACACAGGGATTTGTCATTGATAGCACTGGAGACATACTAGTGTCTAATGGGCTCTGTGAGGCTCCATGTATACACAGCGGATCTTGGAGGCAAATCACCAAGAACCGTGGCCTGATTATGGCGATTATTCCATCCCGCGCCAAATGTCATGGCGAATCGTTCCATAGTTGTAGAGCTATTTTATTCAGAGCCCAAAGAGCCGACCTTATGTCTGTGCTAAAGGGAAGCCAGAAGATTGCTAAACTCAGGAGGATACATCGTCTAGGCTCCATGAATATGTATGCAAAATGTTGAATCTATCTAGCAGTTGTTGAGATGACTTCGGCCTGCTGGTGATGCTTAACGAAAATCATTTTGGTTCATACATGAACGCCCGTACAAAATGCCACGACAATCCATCCAATAGCTGGCTTCACCATCTGCTAAATAGCAACGCAAGCGTGCTAGACACTAAAGAGGAGCGCCGAGATTGAGTACCTTTTAGTATGTATCATTTGTGTCTAATATCGTCATATTAAGATGATTGGGAGAACCGCATCGACATCAAGGAATTCATTTTTCAATCTGGAATGTCAAAGACATTTCGCTCATCTGTAAAATCAAGGACAGACCAAAAAAAAAAAAAAGAGGGTCATTATAAATTCAGCGAAATCATCCCCTTCACAGCCCATCAATATTCTGTGGCCATTGTGAAGAACTGGTTTCAAGCTTAACGAGGGGATCCAACGGATAAATGATCAAAAAACAGGACGGCTATTGTCCTTGAACTCTTAATGGCGTACTAATAGCGCATGGTGTCAAGAGTGATTTTAACAACGAGTGTCCTGAGTCAAACTTTTTTTTAATCTCTGCCTTTGGACTTAGAGGAAATAACTCTCTGTCTCTCTGCGTCTCTCTCTCTCTCTCCCCGTCTGTCTTTCTGCTCTCTCTCTCTACCATCATTGCCATCTCAGGCACGCCTTTTGCATAATCACCATCCTGTGTTTCCTCCTGCAGTCTGGATAAGGGGGCTCATTATAGTAGAGAGAGTAGATGCTAGGGACCAGTGTGCATTTCGTAGCCTGCACTGTTTGCTAAGGAGCTGGAAAAAAAAAAATCCACCAATTTCTGCTAAAAAAAAAAAGAGAAAAAAAAGGCTTTAAACAAAACCCTTACCGTGGACTCACGTGTAAGCCTCGCTTGGGTTAAAATAAAACCGAACACGTCGCGTGATTCACTCGCGTGCTTTGAAAACCGATGTGCTACTATCTACTTCCTGTCTCTTCTGTGTCCATCTCATTTCCAAGAATTGTGTTTCGCACAATGTTTGAAATTGTGATCTTGTGTATTGATTCTCATTGTGGCTTTTAAGCTTACCTGTAATTACTCTTCTTAGTTCCACTTCTTCCCTCTCCTCTCTTTCCAGATAAAAGACCGAAAATAGGGAGGACCACAGCAAAAGCAGAGTGAAAAGAATGGGCCATGGCTGTGGGGATGATTGCTTCTCAAAGTGGTAAGCAGCACACATTTACAGTCTTTTAACAGGTAGCTTTATGCTAGAGAGAGATGGACAAAGAGCATATGAAAATTCCATTTCTGTGGTCTCTCTCTGGTCAAGTTAACATGTTGACATGGTTATGTTACTCAGTACATGTAGCCTATCTTCAGCTTCAGTTTGCTCCTCATTCAGCCATTTATGTCTTTTTTCTTTTTTATTCCTGTGTCACATTTTTCTGTCTTCTGTCATTTTTGATCAGTCAGAAAGTCTAAATATTCCTCCTCCAATCAAGGTCCCTTTTGAACCGTAAGCCTGGAATTTATACTGAACCTCTTTTACTGGACTTTTATCCAGATACACACTTTTAGCTATGTAACACTGGACCTGTTCAAAGCTTCCGGCTCCATTAGCTTTATGTTCTTCGTGTCACAGAGTCGCAGTGTTGACTCGGTGTCCCTTGGTGCGGGCTTTCTGACCGCTGACACCGGAATCATTGTTGTATAATGACTTGATCCCTCATCAATGCGGCCAGGGCGAGCGGGTCAAAACAGCAGGGATGGGTTCACATTGTCACCCACACCTTCTCTGTCTGACCAGGACCTTTAAATCTACAATGAGTGCATGAACCCCTCAGGCTTCTTAAGAATGCACCTGTAAGTCATAAATAATTTATGCTTAAGCATTGCACAGTACAACATGTACTCTCTCAGTGTGCTGCTTTTGGAGTAGAAAAGGAAGACATTCTGAGGGCATGTGTGTTGCATAATTGAGTTTGATATTTGTTATGCAAGTTTATTATTATTATTGTTATTTTAGTGACCTTTTTATGCTGTATTATCATCATATCAAAGATGTGTACATGTCAGAGATGCACTAATGAAGAAACCGCTTGATACAGGTGCCTCAAACGTGAGATGACCTGCTCTTTCCGTGAACTAGTCTGACCCGGTAAATCCAGGTGAAAGCTGATCCCTCATTAATTTCGGTTCTTAACGCTGCTTCAAATTATCACAGGATAAGGAATAATGTTTGAAGCGAAGAAGCAATTACAGATACAATTTAAAGCCTCCTAGCATTAGAACATGAATTCTTCAAAGGGGGGATGCAGCTGAATATTCTAACAACAATCTTAGTAATTAGGGTGAACAGCTACAGTAGTGTGTGATTTTCTTGTGTCGATGTCATTTTTACTGCACCATGCTACACACAAACAATCACAGCAACATATATGTTTTCCTGCCCCGATAAATCACACACACAAGATACACAACGTATATAATTTGCTTTGTAATGCAGTAATTCAGCGTGACTGTCTGCTGGCTGACAACATAGATAAAGGTAAATGCATGAAGGGCAGTGGTTTAATACGCCACATATAAATGAATTAAAACTGCCTTCTGCTGTGCACTGCCGTGATAAACATCACAGAACAGTGCATCCCCTTCAGACAGGTCAGTTTCAGCCAGACATGCTGAGTGCAAATCCATCATTTCTTAAGCCAGTTCCAGGATTCATGCAACAGAACAATCATCCTGACAAGAGTTTTAATTTACAAGTCAAACTCCAGAGTCTATGTCTGTGCCAAGCTTTTGTCAGATTTGAAATTGCATGTCTAAATTTGTAAGCGCGCGCACGTGGGTGTGTCTGTGCAGGCATCCGCGGGGAGTGCACACACATATGCCCGTGCGTACGCTTATGTGTCCAAACTTGAGTGTACGCATGGCTGTGTAGGCAAGTGCGTCTGCGCCTGTGTTTGCGGGGAGAGAAAGAGATAGAAACGCAGCAGAGGTGATGTTGTGTGAAGAGAAGGGAGGCTGCAGACAGATAGTGTCATTCCCTCAGTATCGCCATCAAATCTTAATCTCCCGGCTCCTCATGGGAGGAGCCAGCCGAGCATGGGATTGTGTTTTGCATCTAAATCAAGATGTCGTGTTCCTTCAGCGAGGGCTTTATTGAGATAAAGTCTGATGTGTCTCTTCTCGACTTCACATACGTTTGGATTCGCAGGCTGATCACCCAGCTGTTGTTGTTTGTACTAAAATTGTTAAATTCAGTTGCCTCGTAACTGTAACGTCTCTAGTCAATTAAAGGAAGGAGGGAAAACAAAACTACCAAGGGAGTGTAGTTAAGTTATCCAACACTGGAAGTTTCAGTGGATTGCATCATGGGGGGCTGAGCTGTCATGGCAGTCAATATTACCACCAGCTCAACCCAGAGGCTGCAATTACATATTAATAATTTTCGTTTTTCTCTCTAATACTCAGTCATTGACAGTGTTCATCATATCTACTTGTTGATTCAAGGCTTGCTAAAATGTTGGTCCAAGAACCATATTGGTTACCATGTAGGGATTAAACAGGCAATCTTTTGATTAGTATTCTGTGCAGCGACAGAAAAAAAAAAAAAAAAAAAAAAAAAAAAAAAAAAAATATATATATATATATATATATATATATATATATATATATATATATATATATATATATATATATATATATATATATATATATATATATATATATAAACAGGAGCTACTTTTATCACATGGATTATTTGGTCATAAAATGGACATGACCATTTTGGATGTGAAGTTGACAACACAACACGTTTAATGCAGCTCACTAAGTTAAGTAAAGTGAAGTTAGGTACTGAGCAGTTCATGGTTCTAATAGCTTGTAGTAGTTTGTGTAATACGGAGTATTCTGCGCCTACTGTAAAGGAGAACAGTCGTGTTTTAAGAGTGATATTACTTCAGATGTTGAGGCAGCCTGTCCTGAAATGTCTGGCTATGGTATTTGTACTTTATGTAACGCATCCATGCCACCTTCTCGAAACAGTCCTCGCACCCCCATTATTGTCTGTGTCTTTCTCAGGAAAAGAACAGTAGAGATAACAAGTGAACACACACCATCTGGCCCTTATCGCAACGAGGTGTGCTTCCTCTACATCCTCTACTAGCAGGAAATGCCCCTTCCTCCTCTGCACCACCTTCTCCTCCGCTCAGTTGGGAGAAGAGGTGAGCAGTCACGGGGGCACGTTCCATTTTCCAGATGCCTCTGGGGTTACCCCTCAAAATTCTCACCTGACACACCTAATTCCCTGTAAAGCTACACACACACACACACACACACACACACACACACTGTGACAGAGCTTTTAATTATGTGTTGGTGCATGAGTGTTTATCCAGAGGGATTAGGGATTCTGGTGCTGACATTTGCGGATAGGCAACATGATTTGTTTTTTTTTTGTTTTGCTTTTCTTATTTGTTGTTATTTTTTTTTCTCCGGTGAAGTGCTACATTTTCCCCAACATCAATTGGATGTGGTATTATTAGATCTGGCTGCACACTTTCAGATATGAAAGGGAAAAATAATCTCTCTGAAAGAGGTAGGCTCTGACAGCATACTGAGACGTAATGGAAAGCCTGGCTGCTGTTTCAAAGAGAGAACACAGTAAGAAGACTGGTTTAGAGAGGGAAGCCTGTTCACTGCAGACAAACAACAGGGATAATGCAGCAGGGATGCTCAATTCATTGTGCTGTACCTATCGTTCTGATTTATTATGGATATGAATTTTTTTTTTTTTTTTTTTTTTCATGGAGCTCCACTCGTAGCTTGAAGGCAAAGGCGCCTAGGACAACTGTGTGAAGGATGCAGTGGAGATAATATATAGAAAATAAAACAAATATATAGCATGCTGTCTTGGAATTTGCCATTGTTTTATTTCTATTTTATTACAACGAATGGTCAGAAATTGTTTTTTTTTTTTTTTCATCACAATCAGACAGTTGGTCTATGGATGCATTTTTTTTTCTTTTTCTCATTTCTTGAACGACACATTAATGGTAATGGGAAACACATGGCATTCATCTTGTGTATAATAATTTCTGTGCTGCCCACATGCCTCATTATTCCCAGTAATAGAGTCACATCTCCACCAAGTCCATTGATTCATCATTATTTTCTCAACCTTTCCTTTCAAACGCATAATTTGAAGGCTGGCAGATGCATTGTATAAGATGCCAAATGATGCTATATTGTTGTTGTTGTTGTTGTGTGGATGCGCCTGATATTAAGTTCTACTGAGTGCTCTGCAATCTGAAATCTTTGGGGAGTAGGGGCACATTAACATGAACACAAGCACATCGTCGAACTTCTCATGACCCCTGAATGAAATGTTAAGTCTATTTTAACATATGGTACCTTTAAAGGGCCCATGTGCAAGACCTTCAGTCGACTAGGCCTCTCTTTCCTTCCTGAAGGAATAAAAATACGTGTTTTACTATGATTGTACCTGAACCACAAAAAGGATCATTCATTAACAGCAATTGTTATTTTCACACACAGTGTAATGGGCATAGTCATGTAAGTCAGTAAATAACATATAAGTATACTTTCACAGTAAAAGTATGAAATATCAAATAGGTGTGATGATAACAAACACAACAACAAGTAGGAATAATAATAACTGATTGTCATGTTGATCGTTTGACCACTTTAATACATGCAGAAAAAGCTGATGGTCATTCTGATGTGCATTCCATCTCCCCATAACAAAATAATCTCTGAGTTAGGTAAAGTGACAGTATTTCCTCATTTCTCATTAGGCTGCCCCGTATGTTCAGGAGCTCCTCACTTACCCTGACAGCAGTTCATCCTGTGCCACCTGTATTGTTGGGTCACGTGTCCCATCTTTTAGAAGGTGGCTCTGACATCAAAAACTCATTGTTTCGTTTTGTTTAGTATGCCTAACCTTCCATTATCCACTGACCCTGTCCTCAAAATGCTATTATGAGCTGATTAGGGAACTGCCAGCAGTGATCAGAATTTTTGGCCTTGATTAGAAAATATTCAGCCCTTTTGTTACTGTCAAGAATGATCAAGAGGAGACAAGGTTTGCTAAGTGAATGAACGTGACTGGGAACACCATTATCATCAGCGCTGTAACACAGTGGCCCCCTCATCTCGGAGAGAATATATTAACATGCTGGCACACTGTCATCCCTGTGCCCTATAGACCAGATGGGCCTCATTCAGGTCTTTCACGAAAACACAGGCGTGAAGGGATCTTAAATGTCAGTCTCAATATCACCAAAGCCATAATTAAGAATGAGCTAGCAGAAGGACGTGTACTCTTGTGCCTTGGTTAGATAGCTGTATCAGGATCATCACAGGTTGAAGAGCAAAAGAAACCCATGAATGAGCCCAGTATCACAATGTTGCACATAAAGATTTGTATTTGTAGTTTGAGAATTCCATGGCAAGTCATTTAAACTTCTACTAACTAAACCCTCACTTCACTCATGCGTGCATCTAGTCCAGAGACACCATCAATCAGTAACAAATTGCTAATTTTAATAATCAGTTCAGCATTTTAAAGACAATTATTGATTCTTAGATGAGATTAATGAATCAATGAATACATTTTCTGTTTGTTATAGATCCATAGGTAACATGAATTTTAGCTGCTGCCTGTAATTTATCACTGAACAGTACCTAAACTTGCATCATTTTTATGTAGACTTCATTTTCATTCCTTGTTATGTATGTATTTGGACATTGTTTGCACACAGCTAACTCTCCACTGGGCCTCCATGTTGGCACTGACTAAGGTTACCAGGCAATTTGTGCTGCATCTGCACAGCCGATAAATGCAAACTGATATGCATGACGGGAAGGGAGGCTTGTAAGCAGACAGCAGAGAGAGACGTAACCTTTGACAGCACCAGAGCTGAATGAAAGAGGCCAGGAACCAGGTGTTTATTAGATGTTCCTATTCAAGCCTTTGCCCACTTAGATAACCCACAATTATTGCAAACTGTAATAACAACGTGCATTGTGGGAAATCAAAGGGTATGCTCCCTGTGGCTTTCTTCCCTCTGTGTGTGTGTGTGTGTGTGTTTTTTTCTGTTGTTTTCCATACAGGAAATGTGAGTCTTCTAATTAAGTCTTGGAGGGGGAGGATGGAGCTTCTTCGTTGGCCAACTGTGATCAGCTATCGCAAACTCAACTTCGATGTTTAATTTATGTGCGCTCTATTATTTATGGATGCCGTGATCTGTGTGCATATGGAGCGCGATGCAAACTTTGGGTCTGCGTAGTGTTTGTGAGTTTGGCACAAAGAGCGAACGCAGAAATCTAAAATGCGAGGAAGACTGGAATATAGTAGGATCAGTGTAAATGTGGTCTGTCTGACCGTTTGTCTGTTTTCCTGTCTTCTTCTCCATCCTCACTTACATACATCCACCATTTTTGTACCTCTTTAGAAAAGCCTGACCCAATCAGCTTTGCGTATTGAAAAGTGTGTCTCCAAAGGTGACACCTACACTCTCCCTGTCTTATGCATACATCCTATTCCTACAAACTCCATCAACAGCAGCAGATGAAGATGATCTGGGCTGTGAAGGTGGATAGGGTAATAACACCCATGACACCGCTGCCTACAATGGCCAAGAGTGTTTATGTTCCCTCCACTTCAACCTTAAATGTGCAGCGATGCGGCTCTAACCCGCTGAATATTATGCACCAAGCCAACTGAGGGCTAAATCCATGCCTAAAAAAAATGGCTTGGATCAGCAGGTGACTGGAGAGGATAGGCCGGATTTGAAGAAGCGGAATTTGTAGGGAAAATAAATATTTCATGGAACTTTCTCTCTCAACACAGTTAAAAAAGAGGGGGGGGGATACACATCAACACTATAAGGGATCTGACTATGCACAGATACAGTTCCTGAGAGGGGGTAATACAGCTTCAAACCGTAAGGGTACTGGCTTCATACCTGGGGTAAGTTTATAGAGCACTGGCTCTTGGTGACAGGGGAATCTCAAATTCTTTGTTTTTCATAACCTATTACTGCAAACTAGCTCTGCTTCTCAAGATAACGCTTGCTATAAACATATTGTAAAAGGTTCTGGCTACAGATGATGGAGTCATCTTATTATAGGTAATAAAATAATGGGATACTGTGAAAAATGATCATTTGAGCCAGTTTGTTTAATACAAAAATTGAAAAACTAAATGCATCGTGAACATAAGACCAAGAACCTGGCACATAGTAATTAGTCTTCTGATCACAGCTAATTAGCTGTCATTAGTTAACTAGATTCTGTGTCACAATTTGACAAATTTTCATCTGTAGAATGAAACAAAGATATCACAACAATCAATCCATGTTATGCGGTTGTTGACCCCAGAACACTTTCAGACAAACGCAAGCATCAGAGCAGACTGTGTCTTTAGCTGGAAGAGTGAAGCAATAATGCAGACTGAAGTGGCCATGCTCGGTCAGCATATATAATGCTGAGAACACAGTGAGTGTTTTACATTAACAGCAGGACATCAGAAAGAGGCACGGGCGCTGTATTTTCTAACAGGAGTTTATGAGAACGGACGTGTTGACTAGCTGCGTGGTAGGGTTTAACCTGCATACAAGATTCCCAATGGTGAATACACTATGACTGGCTGGAAGTGCTGATAGGTAAATGGCCAGCGGAGCAACCTCAATGAAACAAACAAGCCTATGCAGGAAATTAGACGGAGAGGAGCAATACTGCACCTAACAAGCTTACAGCACTTTGAATGAGGTGATTGAGAGGGAGGCAGTTTCCTGGGCAGGAGCACTGGACCATCAACCTTCAGTCTCACATATCCTATGGCCCATGTCCAAGAACTACACACACACACGGCAAGGTGAGAGGAGGCACTTAAGGGCCTCTGCTTCACTGGAGCTGCTCAGTATCCAACAGAAAAACTGTGGTTGTGCTGCATACCAAACATCCTAAATGAGAATGTATATTACTGCTTTTTTTTTAAAATGGGAGCGTTGCTGAAAAGAGCTTTTAGGTAGTTTTAACTTTTTACCACATTGCAATCACCATGGCATCGCAATCTGTACCACAGCATGCTTTTCACAAGCCAATCAGAGCGCCATAGACTCATATGTGAAGCTCAAAGATAAAAATGTTTTGGACCATTGATACACACACTCAACCTTGGTACTTACTTTAAAAAAATATATATATATATTGTCAATATTGCTATTATCAATTGTCCATTCAGTTTAAATTCTTGTAGGGCCAAGTACATTTTTCTTCACCGGAACCAAATCCCAATGGTTTTTTTGTAACATGTTGTGTTTGTAGCTGATCTAACATTTTCTGTGGTCTCATTGGTTGTGTTTTGAAAAGGTCAAAGTTAAACTAAGATGATCTTTGAGCACCGCACTTGGTGGCAATTTCAAGCCATGCGCACCATTGAGGGTAACGCTTTGCCTACTTGGGTGACATTAATCTCCCCGTACGAAAACAGTGGCACAACCAGCGCAGAGCGGTTTTACCACTGATCATGTGCAGTGGCCTTTATACGTGTGAGGGGTTATAAAACCAACTAATGGACTCCTGATTTCTCTAGGCAGGGATATCTAGAAGAATACAGGCTAACCAGTAACCCAAGCAAGGCTGGTTTGATCCCCAACAGTTAAAAAGGGTGCATGCATGTGCTTTCAACTGGACGGCATTGTGATTGTCATCCACCGCCAAGTGACTTTGAGCAAGTGGCAATACCTACAGCTACTCCAGGGGCACTTCACTCTGGCTGACACTTTGCTCTGATCCCTCTGATGAAATGCATATCCATTTGTATGTATAAGCTGGGAAGGTTATGCAAAGAGACTGATCTTTGAACTACAACAAAGACAGAACTGATGAATACATTGTGGTAAAATCAGCCTACACACTCTTCAATTTCTCCAAGCACTGAGGTAGCCACCTGATTACAAATCCTAAACCATACCCAGCCTGGGAAAATAAGACAATATTAGTATATTGTAATATAGTATCTTTAAAACAGGAGGAGGAACCACTTTCTCCCACCACCCTATTTTACATCATGAATCCTTTTCCTTTTTTGATGGACTTAGTCTTCAGCCATTTAAAGGGAAATATACGATGCGGGTAGCTCATAAGACTACATTTTATGTGTTCAATTGGGAGTCGGAATGGTCTTGAGTGATGGACTCGGTGAGGGAGTGGACTTCAGTTTAACGCCTGACTGAAGGTGAACCTGACCTCTTGTGTGGGCTGGAAGGACAGTAAAACTCCAAGCAGTGTAGCATAAGCATACACAGCAAGTTCAGTGGCTCTGAGGGGTCATTACCCCAAGGAGATGTGCTAGGAACACTGCCAGGCTGAGGCCATTATCAGTTTGTTGGTACAGGTGATTATGGTTTACTGTACCATAAAAAATCATATAGCGCACTCATCCTGAACTATATTTAGTTGGCCTGCTGTATTTACAGATATTGTGTTTATGTTTCTAAGTCACTTTCACTATATTCAAAGTGGCAGCCCATCCAATATAAGGCGTACACAGTATTTTGTTTTTTTAAAAAGACGGACATTTTTGATGGACACTTTTGGCAACCCATATCAAATACTTTACAGCCAGTAGAATTAATGAAAAAGAAAAGTGTGACAAAAAGAAGTCTCTATGGGAATAAACAGGAACAAATGTGGCATTTAGAAACTAGGCAGTAAATAAGGGAAGGCAAAGCATGCTGGGATGCAGAGGGGTGTGAAGAAATTGGCCATTTGTCAGCTTGGATAAGGTCACTATGTAACTTGCAAACAGCACAGTAATTGACTGCATTTGGGATGTTATAGCTAATGGTGGCCCAAATGAAAAGGCATGGAACTTATAATGATGTTCCCTGCTTATTATCTCATTTCCAAACAAATGAACATCATCATCATCATCATCATCAGTGCCATCATCATAATTAGGGCACTATGTCCTGCAAACGGCAGGAGTGGTGTCAAAGGGCAAAAAGAAAGAAAACTCCCCCAGACACTGCCTTTGATGACTCCTTCACGTACATGGTGTTGAATCAAGAGTTGATCACCATGCATGGATGAAAACGGACACGAGAGGGTAATACAGTGTCAGAATTTATAGCATGATGTGTGCTGTGTTTGTGGTCTGAGCACGGCTAAAAGGTGACATTTATGGCATCTTACTGACATGAGGAAGACGCGCACAGCTGTGGGTAGCCTTCTTAATTAAGTTTGCAATGCTTGGATGAATGCATTTCAGATAGAGCCTAATTGCTTATGCACACATTTCATTCATATTGAGGAATAGACAGAAGGCGTTTGACTACAGTAGTGAAAGAAAAAAAAGAGTAAATAAAACGGTAACGCAAGTCACACAACAAGACATTTCAGAAAGTGACCACTGAGCTCATTTATATGTGTCCATTCTGTGTTTGTATGCCGCGTGATATGAGCCCTCGTCGCCATTGTTTTCACAAACATGTAGGCGCGCCATAATGAGATGTGCTGGATAGCAGGAGGGTTTTTTGATGGGACAGCAAACAGCATCCCTGCAGCTGCACAATGAAGATTACTAATTATTCCCACACACTGTAAAGGCATTATTACCTGCTGTGTTTGACCCTCCTGGCAAGTTATACATAAAAGCTACTCTCACAGCTTGGAGCTATCTTAGAGTTTGGAGGAATAAAATGAATGAGGAGTCTTTGTTTGCAGAATTTCTATTGTCAACTACTGTTCTGCATTCTGGTACTGCCTCATGACGTGCCATCCAAAGCGTGTCATTTTCGACAGCAATTATATTAGTATTTTTTTTATTTCTAAATTAAATTTGCAAATGTCCAAATAGAGTAGTTTTTACGTGCAATCCAGGACAAAATAAATGAATGTAAAAGTCCATGCAGCAGATTGAAGGCATTATCAATTTACTTTGATGTTTTCCTCCAAACTTACAGCACAACTCAAGCAAACAGCGACTTAATTAAAACTATATATTCTGATTATTGGGGTCTAGCTTTAATGCATTCATCCAAGCATTGCCGACTTAATTAAGACCGTCCCACGGACAAACATATGCCATATGTCAGTAAGATGTAACCTAACCTTTTAACCGTAGTTTAGACCAGAAACACGGTGCTCGACAGCCCATAACTAATTGCGTTGCAGCAGCGTCTTTTATTAATTTTGAAGTCCATGTACAGTAATTGACTCTTAGGGTCCTCACCCACGTTTAACAGCATACGGTGCCTACCGAGTGTCCCTTGTGAACACATGATGAGGGATAGAATGATGGGGCTTTTAACAATGCCATATCCATACATCTTCCCTCCAGTGGAAATATGTTTTTTTTTTTCTATACACGACCAGCTTTTAAAAACAGTCCATAGGAACTCATCAGTTAGTTATCCCAACTGAGATACCAATTAGTGCACTTTTTATTAATAACAATTTGATTAATAACAATGTCATCCTGACAGCAGTTATACTAGAAGAAATTGTTACACTGGAGACAATGGAATGGCCATCAAACCAAGCTTCTGGTGAATACTGTCACTTGGACCATTTCTGACTACACCCCTGTCGCCCTCGGGGTCTTAATAACTAGCTTTAGTCGCTACTGAGAAGGATGAATGGCAGTGGTGCTCGGCAGCTGGCTCTCTATGGCACCCTTATCTTTCAACTTGTCTTTCCCGGTCTTGTTTTAATTAGATTAAAAGTTCTCTG
Organism: Nibea albiflora; assembly: GCA_014281875.1. Classification (NCBI taxonomy): domain Eukaryota; kingdom Metazoa; phylum Chordata; class Actinopteri; family Sciaenidae; genus Nibea; species Nibea albiflora. The sequence goes on along the minus strand of CM024791.1, from coordinate 4,321,597 downwards.
CACCTCTGGGGAGGAGCTGCAGACCTGGGTCAGTGCCTGAGCCATTGTGTGCAGAACTCTTTGTGCGTGCGCGTGTGTGTTCAACGGCTGCCAAGGTTTCTCTGCTAGGGTACTCGGATTGCTCAAACTGTGCCACTATGCAAACTTGTTGGCATTGGCATTGTTTTAAGGTGACTCGGTGGGTAAAATGCAGCAGGTTTACCCTTGTTTGACTTTAACAATAGAAAAGACTTGTCTTTTTCCACCCAAAATATTTTAACTGAGGTACATTATTGACTCGTTAGCTTTGTCCTTGCTCCTCTGAGACGGATATTCTTTCTTTAACAATTCAATGTTCCCTTGCTTATTTGGCTGTTTATCAGATGGCAGATGTATGCTAAGCATCCTGAGGGTAGTAAAGCTGTGCCATAAAGAAAATGCACAAACCGTGAGCTCCATATTTCAATCTACTGTCTAAGAAGCCCTTTGTTTCAGATCTAGAAATCTGCATGTAGTTTCCCCCTATTTCAATGGTCGAAACATTTGATAAGCAGGAGTCAAGTAATTCTGCATTAAAGCTGAGAAAGACTTTCCATTGATAAGGTTTCCATGCGCTGCTTTTTTAATGACGAGATGTTCAAGCTCCATAATGAAAACTAATGACGCTTAAATCTGCTCTGAATGGAAAATCATGCTCATGCTGCTTTACTCTGTAGTTCTCGTAATAAGACAAAATAGTTTAGATTTATTGTCTGGACACATTTGCTTAGCACTGATGAAATATATACAACTTGGAACTACCTACACTCCCTTATATCTGATGGAGATAAATGCTTCTGCCAGTAGTTCGTCCCAGTGCATCTTCTTTATGATGTGGGAGAAAACAAAAACAGCCGAATGAATTCAGAAGTTGTTAGAGCTGGGAATCTTAATGAATCTCACAATTCAATTATGAATCTTGATGTTATAATTAGTAAATCTCAATTCAATAAAAACAAGGGGCAGTGCTGCATTTTGGCTCCTACTCCAGTGCCCTGTGTGCCAAACCGCTGACTCCTGTCCTTTACCCACTGAGCTGCAAATAAAACATGACTGACAGTTACACTAACGGGTCTTGATGAGGATTATTTGCAAATCGATTCTTATGTGAATCTTGTTTTACTTCACCAAGCTTTATCCATCAACACAGGTGGAGCACACACTTTCCAAATGTCTTCGCAGCTAGGAGTAATTGTCAGGTGTGTTGGAGGGATGCCAGATGCGTGACAGCCTAAATTACTATTTCTTGCTCGGATACTAAAAGCTGCACAGTATTCTCATATGAAGTGACGCGAGGATGATTCATTGTGATGCAGATCAACCTAAATTTTATTTAAAGAACGGCGCAGCCCTGAGCAGCTCTTCAAGTGCAGGAACCCCAAAGGAAATCGAGCTGTGTTAGCTGGAAAACTGCACTGACATGAACGCGGGATAGCTCTTTTAACTTCAGCTTATGTTTCAGATGTGAGGAGGCTTACTTAGCAAACTTATCTGTCATTTAGGTCTAGGAGATAGGCCTCTTGAGGTCTCGCATGTCTGCCTCAGTTAAACATAGGTCAAGATGTATCAATCTCAATGGCTTTCCAGATCCCACCTGAGCTAACCACGTTACCACCTGCAACGTTGCACTACAAGGTACAGTCACATTAGATGGTGTAAATTCATTTATGTTTTACTTAAATTGTTGATTAAGAAAAGCAATGATGCAACATGAAATCTGCAACTGTGACGCCTTATTTTCACATGTAAGCACTCCATGAGACATTCTCGCTGGTGAAGCGGTTTTTTTTATGGATCCTGGACATAATAAAGATAAGGCTGATGGTATGGCGATGTGCTTTTGCTGGAATTGCTTTTAATTGAATTCGGGAAGGGGTTGCAAGCAATTACACTGGGTGAAAAGTAATAATCAAACAAATAGAAATAGTATTTTAAGATAAGCAGAGAAGTCTGAGGAGTACCTGAGGAATTCTCACTGGTTAGCAGTACTGCATGGAGATTTCACCAACTCTCCAGCTTTAATGTCCAAACTGATGATAAATATCTTGATAATGCGTCCTACCTGCTCTCCTCACTCAGATATTGTGCTGACAGAAGGGAGACGTGTGTGCCCGTTAAAGTAGTTTGAATGAAGCCGGTGCCAAAGCAATATTTTATTTTATTTATCTTACTCCTCCTGCTATTCATTGCTGCTATTCATTACCCCCGTGACAGCCCAAGCCATGGCATACATTGATATGTGGGGAAATGGGCTGTAAAGTGTAGGGGAATGTTCTAAGGCAGACATTTCCATTCATTGCAAAGAAATATCCTATCCCACTGGAAGTTAAGAAAAAAAGGACGGGATAACAGGCAAACATGTTTCATGTCCAGCTTTATTGATTCAAGAATAAATATTTGTTCCCAAACAGATTTCCATTGTCTGCGTAAGCCTCTGCTCTGCCAAGTACCATTTCAAGTGCATTAAGTGAAGTGCTGCAAAGTCTGGAGTGATCCACATCAAAGCTGAAGGGTTGGGTTTCACTGCACATCCATTTCATGGAAGTGAGCACAACTGCTCTTATCAGAATCCACACACATCTTCAGTACTGACCATAGTTACCGTGCATTATCCTGATTGTTTGTGTTGGCAAGGGGCAGAGGTTCTCACTGGATCTAAAAAGCAAACACGAATGAGTCTGTGCTTTAACATCTATACATGCTGTTCATGGAAAGGGGTATTTCTTTAAAGGCAGACCTCAGCTGCTGCTTGTTTCTCATGCAGTGCAGTTGATTAAATCCTGACCCTCGTCACTCTATCAGTGAACAGCAATTTATATGAAAATAATCGATGCCCGGGAGTTGCTTGACAGTCGTTCTCTGTCAGTTGCACAGGGAACCGTCACAAACTTGTACAGCCGATAATTACTCTATTCCATTTGCATACAGTGTGCTTGTGCGCCCTTGTATGACTGACCTGTTAGCAAAACACGACCTCTAGTCAGAGATTAAACAATGCTCACGAACATGGCTTTTTGCTCTTTGTCACAAAGAGGACAAGATAATGAGTTCTCGGGGAGAGGCTTTTTGGAACAGTCGATTGAAATCCCTTCCCCTGAAAATGAAGGCTTTTGGCAGCGCATCGCAGCGTCTCTAACTGTATTCACGGGAGTGAGAGAAAAGGAAAATTGAAAATGAGGAAAGAAGCCCGACTTGACCTCATGCTGTGTCATGGCGACCGCTTGTTGTTTATCTTTGTGTATCCGGCAGGATTGAGTGCATTGTTTACAGGATCAGGCTTCCACATGGACCAGCTATGAATGCAAACTGTGATAATGTTTCTGTCCAGCCAAAATGGGAGTGTAAAACCCGAACAGATTACCAGTGACTGTGGCTGACTAGGGGTGCTGGCCATACCACAGTGAGATGCCAAGTAACGCCGAGAAATGGAGCAAATAGAGGTCTCCCACCACTAAAATGAGTCACTTTGAAGTCAGTATTCCTGTCAAAATTTAATAAATTAGTATGCTTTATTTTTTTGTTTTTTTATATATATGTATAAAATCAGACAGCATTTCTGTGGATGGTAACAGAAAGAGACAGGAAACATGACTGATCTGGAGATTGTGTTTTTCACGTGTCCTTCATGCGTATCTATGCTTCAAACATGTGAGTGAGCATGGATGAGAGACGTGGAGAGGAAGAGGAGAAGAGGTGAGATAAAGACAGTGAATGCCGCCTTGCTTTGAACAAAGACATGGCCCTTTGCAGACAGCTTGTTAAAGCTGCAGAGGATGAGTCAGAGAGCAGTCCCCTTACAGGAGCCCTTGTTGTTCCGAGTCCAGTCTGGTTTCATCTTGTCAGCCTTGCTCAGGGCAAAAAAAAATAAATAAATAAATAAAAAAAATAAAAAATAGGAAGTCTTCTCCATTACCTCATATTGACATTTTCCTCTCCATTAAATCACCTGAAGGCTCCACGATTATTCCCTCACCTGTCCCAAGATAAGTTGAGACTGAACTATCCCCAAATGACAAATTATACTGCTTCTGTTTAAGGTGTATTTTAATTCATACGTGGTTAGGTCTATTATTTAGACTCTTTAGACTTTATTATTATCTTATTGCTTGAATAGTCAGATATAGATGGAGATACACTCCAGCCAACCGGGAGGCTTCCATGTGAAAATGTCTGCAATGGCCGCATGAGTAAGAGGTCTAAGTGAAATTACACTTTGATTTACATTTGCTGTGAAAGCAGTGCAATGATCAGATGACAACAACAACAACTTCATCATCTGTTTAGCCCAGAGCCTTAGCTGTTACTGAAGCATGAACAGGGTTAGGGAGACAGTGAGGCGCTGCTTCATCAAGCCAGTATTAATGCAGTATTAACTGTGATGCTGAGATTCTGTGAAGTGCACTGCTTTTTGTCGAGCGTATTATGATTTAAATATCCTGACAATTTCCGCAACGCATTTATTTATCTCTTTAAAGTCATTTAAAACTCTACTGACATTCAGGAGATAATACGTAGAGGATTCGCTGTAAGTTTAGTGACGAGGCCGTGATCATGATTTCAATAAAGCTAAACCCGAGTTCGGTAGAAGGTACTGTTTTGTTTTTTTTTTCTTCTGGGAAATGTGCCTGTATTAACCTGTAAAAAACGTCTTAAAAAGTGCTGCTGTCAATCAGCACATCATGCTAACTTACAGGTAGAGCCTTACAGGTGTTAAATCCCTTTTACTAGCAATAATGGAGTACCGCAGGGGTCCATTCTTAATACTGAATGTCACTTTTTGAGCTGTTTTATTGTACATTTAATAACATTTTATGCCCTTTCTATAATCCACTCAGGCTGTTAGTCATACTCAGTCTACCTTTGATACATTTCGGATATCCGCCTCTCAATCATGAGCTCATTCTACAGGCAGAACAAAATAAAAAGTCATTTTTGGTTAAAATATCCATACGCATAAGACTTTAGTTTGATCGTTCAGTATTATTTATCATGTGTCACCTTTGTGGTAAACAACATCACGCACAACATGTCAGGAAAAAGACTACATTTCCAATGTTGCTTGTGCATATGGTACACAGTTTGCATATACAGTATGTTATGCACACGTGTTTTATAATATATTGGAACTACCTTAACCATACACTAATTCCCACATGTGTCTACATTTCCATCACAAGTGGTTCAATCATGAGGCCCCGCCAAGGCTTCTCAGTACCCGTGTGTGTCACAGATTGCAGGCTGTTAATATTTCAGTGCAGTGGAGCTGCATTTGGCGACAGCCAAGGAGTTGGGTCAGGTTAACAGGGCCGTTGCGTGCCAGTGCCCAAGAGAGTCTTCAATATTTGATTGCCTTTTTTTTTTTTTTCTTCTTCTTAAGCTTCCTCTTCCTTTAATGCACACCACAGAATGGATCCCTATATTTGTAGTTCAAGAATAAGCCTACAGAGACGCCATGTTTCTTTACTCTGTGTTTCCATCTTCTGCTGTGTCATCAAAGAGGTCAGAGGAATCTTTGAAAGGTCTTGTACTTGTCGTGATTAATTTAATTACAAGAGCTTCAAAAAGCATGCACTGGTGTATATTTTATGACATGACTTTTATTATTTCAGGGCATTATGTAAATGTTTTAAAACGCCCAGGTGCAGTCTGCTCTCATGACAGTTAACAGTGTTAAAAGTTTTTTTTTTTGCATTTTTTTTTTTGCATTTTTTTTATGCAACTTTTATGCAAACACAGTAAACTTCAAACAGCATCCTTATGATTACCAACCTTTACTGCTCCAAAGCACATTATACCACAAGACCCCAGGGATGCCCACACCCAAAATAGTATAGTGTGTTCAACTGTATCTTGGAGGAACCATTTGGATTCAATATAAGACTTAAACTTTAAATGTGTTATTACCTGTGGATTGAAATGGAACCCACCCAGTGGCAATAAGCACAAAGAGTCTAAATTGAATGTAATAGGACAGACTTCCCTGTTGCGGCACATATTTTGATCAAAGTTAAGACACTAGGATTATGATATAAAATCTTGCTTAGTGCAAATGTAAGTGTGGCTGTAAAGTAAAAGAGTGAATTGCACTATCATTTCAGAAAAGTTTCCAGGAAATACAAGCCCCACAGGGAGTTTTCACTTTGTTACGGTAAAAAAAAAACCACACCCGTAAAGCAGGGGCAGTGTTTCCTCGCAGCCTCTTCTGTAAGCTGTAGCATTAGCCACTGATCATTCCAAGTGGTGAAAACCCAAAGTGACAGCTTTAGATCATTCGGCTGACCTTTAAGACTTTTCAGACTTAGCGGCTCCGAATGTGGAGACAAATAATGCCCCTTTTCAAGAGGATAGTAGCTTTCAATTAGCTCTCAACGGGCCAGTCCACAGGACAATGGAGCCACAATTTTTTAACATTTGCAACCCATAGAGCTTCAAGTTCAGTGAGCACGGAGTCACAACAGAAAACAGGATTAACGCTTTGAAATACCAAATAACAAAAAGAAAAAATAATAACACAGTCAGAATAAAGAGCAGAAACTGTGATAATCTGGAACACCAAAACTTGGTATGCATCAAAGTGAAATAAATTCACTCATGCATGTCTGACACTGCTGTGATGAAAATGTCTAATGGTAATAATATGTTCTGTGGCCCATCTGTCAAGAGCTGGTAGATAGAGAGCCATCACAAGGAGCATCAGTGTCACAGGAAATCTATCAAGTGGCTATGATACGAGTTCTCTGCAAGAGCCGCTTCTGCTGCTCTTGTCAAGATGTCAGACAAGCGCATGTACTGTATACTGTAAGGGCTGTGTGGATTTATCCTACAGCAAACACAGCTCTGCAATCACTGAGCTGCCTCTGTTCATTCCATCATCAGTTGACCCATTAATCAGTAGTGACAGGTTTGTGTTCAGCTCTTCACATTAGACTAAATAAATAATAATAAAACAGAGAGGAAAACAACAATGAACCTATGATTTAGAGGAGAAAAAAAGGTATTTTAGCTGATAATACCTTTAGAATATACAGTCTTTATAAGAGGCCAATAATGATTGTAGAGCAGTTAGCACAGGTCTCACCCCCCTGGAGTGCAGATTGTGGTGATGGGAGACGGACAGCGGGTGAATGATGGAACCTCATTCTCAGATAATTCTCACAGGACAATCTGAAGATAATGGTGGTGATGGATCAGGAGGTGGGCCGTGCAATTTCTGCTGAATGGCAGGTTCAACAATGATATTTAAATATAAGCATCCATCAGCCAGCTGCGGGTAGGAAGTCGGATCGGTTCGACACGGTGACGTTTGAATGCACTGGGCTCTGTGTGGCAGCTTCCGAGAACTAATATTTGTGAGCCATTGTACTTTGATTACAAAATGCACAGCATCTGTCCATTTGTACATTATCATAATTAAAAAATATGTGTGCATGAGCAGTACTGTAGTAGATGGATAAATGAAATGAATCTTCAATAGTTTGCACATGGGATGTTTGAATATGAAAGCTATTATTATTATTATTATTATTATTATTATTATTATTATTATTATTTATGGACATTCATTCATTCAATTTTCAAAATTGAATCCAAAATAAGTCACACATGTGACTGGTCAAATCAGATGAGAATAATATATGTATAGGCAGCTCTTATCAAAAGCATTAGAAAATGGGACAAAGCTGAGATTTAAGGATTGTTTTCTTTTTGTGTTTTGCTCATATGTCCAATACAATAGCAAACAATGCACCGGATGGATTAACTGTCTATTTTTGCCTCCAATCACTAACTCATGTTGGTGTTCAGGTTTGTCTTTATTCACGTTGGAGGTAATGACACTGATCCTAGACCAGTAATTAATGCCTTAAGTTTGTTTCCTTGAGTTTATTCTAAAGCGTCCTTTTAATTAATTCATTATATCGCAGGGGAAAGCAGGCTTGGATGAACGCTTTTGTAATTCCGTTAACTTGATCAGTATGAGAGTACAACTAGAAGTCATCAGTAATGATCATCAGTAGCTCAGCCAGTGCGCCGGGGTTTTTCTGTGCCTGCATGTCCTCACCTTTTTCACTCCTGTGAGTGGTTTACATTCATGTGTTTCAACTGTACAGTTAAAAAAAAATGTTCTCTGTCACCTTTTGAAAGAGATGCACATGGATACAGAGAGAACATAACTTCCTCTAAGACTTACTGGTATGGAACATGTTTATCAGCGGACCTGTCTGAATCCCATCAATTCCCTCCAAAGAGCTATTTGTCCTGGGTTTTCTTTGTTGTCCTATCAGAGTGATGTTGCACAGCAAATTGTCTCCCAGGGTGCAGTCCGGGTGGTGTGAGATGAAGAAGAAGAAGACGGAAGTGACAAGAGCGTTGCCCTAAATTGCTATCGATTCAGTTGTTTGATCCTTTTTCTCCAGGAGGTTAAGAGTCTGGGAGGAGCCGGGGCTGAGGTTCAAAGGAAGGGACTGTCACCCAGTCTTTATTCAAAGTGATGTCTGTGGCGCCGTGGCATCCTCCTCCAATTGTCCAGTTAGTGGGAGATTGAAAAGTGAAACATCTAGGGAGTTCCTGCTAAACTGCCAGGCAACTGTCAACTCTTCATATCAAACACTCTTTTTGGAGCTTGCTGAAGTAACTTCTATTTATTTTGTTACTCCCGCAGGACACTAAAGCCCTTTTGGATTGTATGTTTATAATGTATCTTTTTTTTTTTTTTATGATATTATCCACATGAGCTCAGTTACTGGCAACAATACAGGTCAGATCAGTCTCAGTGATGTGAGTAATCTGGCTCGGGATAAAAAAGTTTAAAGCTATCGATTCCTAAACAATGTACTGTATTATGTTGTTCCACAAATATTGATACAACAACGACTAGAAGCTCACTACCTGTTATAAAAGTTATTGACTGGAATAAGTGAGCCTCTGCACTGCCTGCAGAAAGCGGACAATGTCAAATGGCCTATGATAGATGATGGTGTCTGATCGATGAAGATGCCTGACATAAGAAGAAGAAGGAGCTGTGGAACATGAACATTTATATTATGTTACAATACTACACTGGACGGCAGTTTTAATGGTTTTGAGGTAGTGCTAATATATCAGTTTCAGCCAAAAGTAAGCATCTCAGCCTTTTATTGATTGACTCAATTGTATACACGTCTTTAAAGAGCAGATTAATACCTCTTTCCTTTATTTAATTCAGTTTGGATGAAAATATTTTTTGTGGCATTAATACGTGACATCCTATGTCGACTAAGGCATTATAGCTCATTAACACCGTAATTATTCCTCCCAAAATGCTTTCAGCCAGGTTATCACCACAAGACTGACCAGTGTTCGAAAAGAATTCGTTGTATATTATTTTATTTTATTTTATTTTATTCGTTTGTTACAAAAAAGTACAAGCTTGAAAAAGACTTCAGCCTGGTACCCTGCATGAATGGGATATTACCCTGCACAGTGGCTGCAACATGGCTTCTTTGAGCTCATTTAAAAGTGTACACAACATCTTTTATCCCCTGTTTAATAACAGTGGGAGAGAAAGCCAGTAACAGCTGGTGTCATATTCTACAAAGCAAACTTTATAGTCATTTCACTCTTTCATGCTCCCCTCTGCCCTTCTACCTGTACTTATCTCTCTCTGTCTTTTCCCTCCGCTGCATCAATAACATTTGAAGAATCACAAATATTTCATGGCCTCGCCTGTGGAAGGCTTCCATCAACTTGAGGTGATTTGCATTTCTTAAACTAGACAAGCACGCTGCATTATGCAACACCGGCAATGCATTCTGCATAAATCCAGTGCTTGAGTACATATTTTAAAATCGAATAATTCACGGAATCCTTCTTTCTGGATATTTGCTCCCAAACAGAAGTATGGTGTTAACCTGAAACTGTGCTGAAAATTATAGCTGTGGATATTTTCAGGAAACACTTTATCTTCATATGTAGCACAGGTATATTTAAAAATAGGTGGGTTTGATGAACTACTGTGATTTTCTAGAAAGTCATGTCCACTTCTCTGACCGGGTAAGCAATCATTAGCCTACTACAGTTCACAGTCGAAGCTCGTGTTCAAAGGCTCTCAAATGCCCGAATATCACAGCCAAGAATAATGGTACGTTCGGTGTCCACCTGCAGTCTGGAGCATGCTGTGTTTCGCAAAGAGGTTTCATTGGAGAATACTGATCATATCTTTGTAAGTGAGTCAAGCAAGTCAACCTCCTTTGAGTGAAAGCGGCTCAAAGAAGGGACTTTTTAGCAGCATCAGTGTTAAATGTAGCTGCTATAATGTTAGTCTGGGTCTCTGTTAGTGTGGTAACTCGTAACTGGTAACTTATGTCTTCAATTTTATGGAATGTAAATTCCAAAAGCTTCCACTGTAAATATACATGTAGCACCCTAAACTAAGTCTGTCCTCAATAAGTCACCACCAGCACAACAACAGCATTAATTACAACATGAAAAATGGCTTCTCTATGAACATACGAGCAGGATGCAGCAGATAAATCACCTGAGCGTTGACTCTATCAGAGCACCCATAAAAAAACGATTTAATTGCAACTAGTGTTAATGACAAAACACTGAGATGGCCAGCTTCCATCTCCGTCAATCTTCATCAATCTTCCTCTCTTTAGATCAAAGGCCTCGATCATTAAGGAGTCCCCGGGTATTGATGCTTGTTTTATCACCAGTCCTGGAGCCCATTATTGGCCAGGAAGCTGTCTCTCTGTGTCGCCTGATAGAGGTGACGCTCTGCATCACTGATAGGGTAACTTCTGAACTGTTTCCACTGACCATTCACTCCTCGCCAAACGCTCAAGACATTTATTGGCACTAGCAGCTCCACTCACATTCATTCAGTTCACTTCTGTCCCTTTCTGTTTTTTTGTTTTTTTTTAATGTACCTGATTGGCACTATGCAGGCTTGCTTTGTCTTAACAGCCCACTTTAAGTTCAGAGCATGGTATTGTTGTATTTTGATGAAAACAGTATGTGCTTCATGCAGATCATTGTTTATTTCATTGTCATTTATTGTTTTGTTGAGGTTACTGCGGTAAAGAGCACAGGTGATGTCTTTCAAGGCACAGCCAGGAAGTGACTCTCTCAGACCTCTTGGGTACGATAATACATGAAACAATATATGCAATGAAATTTCCATCAGCTTAGTAAAAATGCCAAGTTGCATATCCACCTGCAGTAAAATAGGTTACATCTTCTGGGTTCATGTGAAAAAAAACAAAACACTTCTAACACATTTCTCCTGGATGTATCGGTGCTAGGAGATAAGACGTGGCAGCGATCCCTCACAGCTTCACGAGGCAACAAGGTGAGGTACGGCAGGTAGCTGAAAATAAGCATCATGCTAGTGCCTCTCTAGTAGCAGTCATGCGGAGTGTTGAAATTGTCCGTGGAGTATAGAAAATATGTCGAGCACTGTTAATCTACGGCATTAGATCATGCTGCTGTACTCAAAGCAGAATATTTTATACATATTTATATATATTCTGTGTACCGTTGTTGCGATCAGACATGCGGCGTGTTGCGCAGTACTTTACGCTGTGACGCCTGTGTCAGACACATCTGCATTAAATTTTCACTCTAAAACTTGGGTTTCATCTCATGCTTAATGTATCTCCAATTGTGCAATACTGGATATACCTCTGTAATGTAATATGCGTAACTATGTTTTCATTAAAGTGTAATCACCTGAAAAATTAGACTCGTTTTTGTTACCTTAGAATGAGCCTGAAGCCTTTTATATCTGCAGACGTCGACTCTCGTCTTTCACAGAGTCCGCCCTGTCCAGACAGACAAACTAAATAAACTCTGAACTAAGACTTTTGTGTTTTCTCCTTAGTAGCGAGGGGGGAAGGCTAGGGGGCTGCAATTCGCCACTGCACTACTAGATGGCACTAAATCCTTCACACTGCTCCTTTAAGAAGAGCAGTCATATTGCTGAGAGCTAGATAGTTTAGTGTAAAATGTTATAAGATTATATATTTATCATACACAAGGTGGTACAATAGGAAATACTGTATTGTTCATTTCAACTTCAATTTAATTTGATCACTTTGATCACATCTATCATTTATCTAATAATCTCTGTCATTCACATTCAGTCGTATATGAATCTAGTTTCCAAGCCATCAGCCTAATGAAGTGTCAGACAAATAATAAAGATAGAACAGTATGCATATGAGCTGTGTGACAGCCTCTGATTTATAATTCAGATTTTGTGAGATTAAAGAAATGAGGGAGTAAAAAAAAAAAAAACTTTGATAACTTTATTTTTAATTATTCATACGAATGGAATTATTCCTCTCATAACATTGTCATTCTCTGGAGAAGCGTCATTCAAATTTAATAGTGGAGCAAGAGATAACCATTTGGCTCAATTCAGTGTCTCTAAGTATCTAAAGGATCGGATTCTATTTTCTGCCTTAATGTTTGTGTCGGTCCCACCAGGTTAGCCATGAGGGCGCTTTCTAAATTTACCTTCAGTCATTCTTTATTGTGTTTATTTTAATTTTATAATATTAAAACACATGAGAACTAACCGAAAATATATATATATGATAAGGTGAGAGTGCACAGTATGTGTGTGGCAAATGAATGAAGGTAGTAAATTGTGTCCTTTTCATGTTATTATGTATATGATATTAGTAATATATATATATTTTATTTTATTATATTATTATGTTTTATTATTATCCTTCTGGGAGCATTCATATAAAATGCTGAACGCACATCTCACATCTGTCTTAACAAGTAATGTGAACGCAAACCTGAAAGGTAGTTTTGCTCCCTAGCACGAACTTATTATCTTCCATTATCTTCCTTGGAAGTTGCAGTGTTATTAATATCTAACACATCCTCATTGATTGACATGAAGTGTGTGTGGTCTGTTCACATGTTGCAATACTGCACACCAGCTATAACCCATGTAGATTTCTTATCTGTTTCCTACAAATTACATTCACCTAATTTACATTGAATGAAAAGTATTTTTTTTCTCAAATTATTATAGAACATATTTTTTATAACCATTTCAATCACTGAACATATATAGAACTATGATATCCGCATGCAGCAACTAAACATTCATCTTCAGAGTCAGTGTTGCCATCTTTCTCCAATTTCTGTGCAGTACATCACTGTTCCTTGACTAAAAAAGAAAAAAAAACATAATCCAGGCAGAATTCAAGAGTCTTTAAAAAACACGTCAAAACAATTAGAATTCTTTGGTTAACAAGTTAACAACAAAGTTCTGTCAGAACAGAGAATAGAAAAGCATTTAGCAGGAAATCACTGACAAAATATAAAGAAGCACAAAGACTGCAGTTATATTTGGAGGTACATTCAAAGTACATAGGCTATTTTATAATTGATGAATAAAATAAAATAGCTATTATTTTCTGTTCTTAAACACTGAAATATTGCCGTGTTGCTCTTCCTTTACACTCACTTTATCTTTTGAGTTCTGCCTCCAACAGATGGCACCTGCTGGTCTGGTTCAGTGTAAAGAGAGACAGCCTTTCTCCCTTCTATCTTTCTTTAAGGACAAAAGGGACTTTTTTTTTTTTTTCCACTTCCCCAGGGCTGCAGCACGCTCCCCTGCCAATCAAGAATCTGTGATTGAATTAGTGCCAGGTCCGCTAGCTGGTGCTTCCGCTGAACGACAGCGAGATCCAGAGCAGAGATTAGGAGTGTGAAGTTCACCCTTCTTCAGAACTCCTCACATGCATCTCTTTCTCCCGAGCTCTCAAAGGCACCTCAGATGAAGAGAGCTCTTGCCTGACAGGCCCTGAATCGTCCAGCCTGTGCAGAATGCAAACTAGGCGGATGCCCATCTCTTCCTTTACAACTCTCTAGGAAAGAAAAGGAAAAAAAAAACATAGATGCTACATTTTGCCTTGCAGTAGCATTTCTCATGCAATTTCTAAAAAGCACTTGGAGTTGAAATGAGTTTGCGAAAAGTTGCCTCTAAAGTGGACTTTCAGAGCACAAGCTGACAGATTACATGCACCCTTTGTTGTTTCAGTCGTAGTGTAGCTGTAAATGAAAACTGAGCATTACGCTGTCAGTCAAATACAGATAGTTAAACATGTAATCAAATCAAATCAAAAATCTAATCAAAGTTTATTTGTATATTCCAAAGTCACAAAACATATTTAGCCTCAGAGGGCTTTACAATCTGTACAGGGAGTGGCACCCTCTGTCCTTAGACCCTCAGTTCCAGTGAGGAAAAACTTGCCCACAAAAACCCTTTAAGAGGGAAACAATGTGGAAGAAAGCTCAGGAAGAGCCACAGAGGAGGGATCCCTCTCCCAGGACGGACAGACGTGCAATGGATGTCACATGTACAGAACAATCAACACAAACATATTGTACAATTACAATGAATGATAGAATGATTACAGTAGCAGTGGAACCTGTGATAGAGAGACACAGATGCACAGCAGCAGCAAAGAAGAAGGAAAGACAGTACAATCCAAGTTACTGTACGTACGACCTCTTGTTCTTTAGGTTAAATTATTGTGTGTATATTAGTGTTTCATCCTGAACAAAGACCCCCACAGACCCCTGTTTGAATTCAAGCCATGTGACAGAGAGTTACGTCCAGTGTCATGCAGCCAAGTGTTGTGTATCATACTGGAAGAGCACACGAGAAATGCTTTAAAGAGCAAGCCAACAGAACACCCTCTGCCTTGACAAACAATTTAGCCAGCATCACTTCAATAAGCCAAAATTCTCTCCCTGTCCATCTCCATTCCTCAGAACAAAAACAGAGGCCTGTCTTAAATGTCCAAGTGGTTCAGCAATGATTTAAAGAGAGAAAGCAAGAACGATAAAGATGGCGTGTCACTGAACTAAAAGGCCTTGTGTAAGCTGTTCCGGAAAGAGAGGTGCTTTATTTGACTTTGTCTGGCGAGTTTTACAACACCCATTCTGGTCAGGAAAATACTATGTTTATGTTGCAGAGCTAGTTTATCACATCACAAGCATAATTTAATGACCAATGGGCTGTTTGTGCAACTGATGGTTTGCATGTAAGGCTGCCATTCTACGTGTACCCTGTGAGTTTAAGAACGTTGATCAGATGGATTTTACATTCACCATAGCTTTAAGATGCCACTTCTTTTTACCTCATTGGTTCCTGAATGCAACACAGTGATTAAAACTGTTGTTAGATGATTGCAGCAGCAGCGATGTCGATCTCTTCCTTTGTCAGTTGATATTTTTGATGTGATATAAAGAGTTTATTACAATCAAAGGCCTAAAAACTATAGAAAATGTCATTCCTAATTAGTAAGCAGTGTTGGTGATATTCTTCTAATACTCGAGCCTTGGTGCCTGTTTATCCTGAATGTTTTGTGAGTCGAATTAAGCAGGGAAGACTTTCAACTAGGTATTAATTAGCTGGATGCTATTTGGGTGAGCAGCAGGCATATTTATAAGTAACTAAAACCAAATGTACCAAACTACCCATGCCGGTATGGAGCCATTTGGTAGGCATTATTTCCTGTCTGTCTCTGTAATTCTCTGCCAGACTTTTCTTTTTTTCCCCAACTCTGAAAAACACAGGAAGATGACGACGCCCTGCAACATGATGCTTGATGCTCTACATTGCTAATGATAACATAGGCAGCTGTACTGGCAGTGTTACAATTTGCCATACAAATAATGGCACACGATAATCACGTTTTATGCCATCAGCTGTGGGTAATGTGATACCGGCCAGAATCCCGTTATCATCATAGTTATTATCGACCACTGCTGCGCAGTCTTAGTGACTGCCTAAGAGTTTTACTCTAAACCAGATGCAGAGAGACTTGTAGGGGCGGGGGTTGACAGAAGAATGGGTTTTCTGGGCTTTTACTGAAAGCCTCTGAGTCTCCTAAATCATCACATATCTCGTCATAGCTCCAAAGACAAAGGGGTGCGATGAAAGAAATTATGATTTTATTAGACTTTCAAAAGTAGCAGGAGACAAATTGAAGCACCTGCCTACCACTTTGGAAGCAATCATATGTTACTATGTGCTACATCTTACTGCGCTGCATAGTTCTTGTACACAGTGCTCAGGATTTACTTAGGATCTTAATGTTGTGATGCCCTGGCATTGATCCTGACATCCAGTGATTGTTAGAGCTCGCGCTAGTTGTAGATTTATACCCTTTTCATGGTATATTCCTTGGAGGAACTAATCTAAAGAAAAAGTGAATAAATTCGCAGATACAACTATGGTAATAATTGTAAGATATGCATAAACGCTGAACCTCTCCTGACCAACAGTCATCTCAGTGCAATCTTTTAGTAGTCTATGAACGTCTCGTGTGCAGTCAGGGAGAATACAATGTACAGTGGCGCCTGCAGTGATCATATAGGAGACTTACTCAGAAGGGGCAAATAATCTGCTGAACTAATCTGTTTCTATACCTGATATGAGGGAGTTGTACTCTTCAGGAGGTTCACAGAGCTCAGCTCCCGTGTAATATGAGCAGATATCATCACGGCTGTTAAGGGTCTGCCAGACTTGACAATATACACATAAAAATCAATATCTTAATCTTTGAAATAGTCTGGATTTTTCCAGTGTAGATGTAAAACTATTAAAACAGACCATATAAATAATATAGATGTGACATTTTTTTTCCACCAAATCTCTCTTCAAAGCTTTTAACCTGCACTTTAAACTGCCCATGTTTCATGTGACATCTGGTCAGTGAAGATTCTTTCCAAGTTGGTGGTTATAATATAAACTGACTGAAATGATATGTTTGTCGTGCTAATACTAAAACCATCCGACAGAGTTCCACGGGCTACTTTGAGTGCTAAAAGAAACTGGTTTATTCCAGACTGGATGTGTACTTCTGTATGTGTGCACTGTTCCAGCCCTATCCTCCAACAATCAATTTCTTGGAGTGCTGGATGCACTTGAGTGATGGGAGCGCAAAAGTAGTGACACTCAGCCATCACACAATGAGAGCATCAAATGATTGCCTCAGAGAAATTGCTGTATCTTCAAATGTCTTTGAGAATATCTCCCATCGCTGTCTGCATTCCCTCTACTTGCTGCTCGCCAACACTTGAAGAGTTTCCTTTTGACTTATGTTATCTGTTTGTGGTTCAGTGCAGTGCACAGTCTTGTGAAATGGCTGTTTGGTCCTGCAGGATGCCCATAGTGGAAATTCCATTACCTTTCGTGAAGATTCTAACCTTAGATTTACAGTTAGTAGACAGCTCTGAAGACCTAGCAACACTAACTCAACTCAGGAATTTTCTTTAGTTGCAAGGAAAATCGACAGTTAACTAAACTTCTCACCTAAATACCGAAGCAGTCAAAAGTTTAAACATTGCTAAACTGGGTCCCCAACTGTTACAGAACAGAATGTGGAAAGCAAAATGTCTGGAATGCATTGAACTTCTTGTATCTCTCTCTCTCTCTCTCTCTCTCTCTCTCTCTCTCTCTCTCTTCGTTCCCTGTCCCTCATTTCTGACATTCAGTAAACCGGTCTGGGTGTCCTCCATCAAAGGACAACATACAAAGGATTAATTCCCCCAGAAATAATGGTTTCTGAACTGTCGTCTGTCATGTGAGCAATGGTAATTAGCAATAACAGAGACCAGCTACGGAAGGAACTGAAGTCCTTGAGATCACTTTAGAGGATGGCAAAGCCGAAGGACTCAAATAGGAATCTTATTAGTATTTCATTAATGCGCCTTTTACCTTGTTCTCCAGTGTTGCCTGGGTAATTAACGCTGTGTCGCGTTCTGTGTTGGACCACAGGGGGCTTTTTTTTATGGAAGGCAACTCCTCGCCTGAGTTAGTGCTGTATAGCATGGTCCCTACTCTTATTTTCTGATCACATAGCCTAACCCAGCTAAATCACTTAACGTGTACTAGTTTATGGCAGATCTGAAGTGGCAGAAGAGGGCAAATCACTCGCTATCTTTTTATGATTATTGTTTTCCTCATAGTGCCATAATGAATTGTGTATTTCCTCTCTGACTAGCATGCTGTGTTTTATTGCCTCTTTTTAATGGAGAAGACCGGGAAAAGTCAACCACATCAGGAGGGAATGATCTGGTATTGAATTGAAATAGAGGCATACACTCATTTGGAGGGATTTTTCAGAATGATCATAAACTGAAGTCTTCGGGGTGTGATGTGGATTCAAATAAATGTTTTTTATTTAAATGCAAAAAAAATGTGCAAATATCTCGGGGCATTGTGAGGTGAATATGGGAGATAAAGCACCGAGCAACAAGGGACTACTGATTTTATTTTCACTAAACTATTTCTGTTATTTGTTTGTTAGTGGATGTTTTTTTTTTTTTCACTTCGCCTCCTTACTGTTCATCCTTATTAAGATGCAGGGCCTTCACACAATTAACTATTGCTGCCACGTCATAGGCAGCATGACACTGATTAATTGGTATTGTTATGTTATTGTCAGTGATTGGTTTGATTGAATTTGCTTCTTGAGTCACATGCAAGGTGCTTATCACCCATAAACCCGCAAAACAATTACTTATAAGCCTTATCTTTGTAACCTTTCAAAGTAATATTCTGTGCCACGCTGCCTGCCTGTTAGGTCTAGGAAAAGTAGCTAAGGAAATTCAACAAGGCCAATAATGAATAGTAATCAAGTCTCATCCTGGAAGAATGAATATCAACAGTGGCTCGTGGTGGTTCCCAACTCCTCAGTGAAAGCACAGCACAGAACCTCACCAATTTCAGCCACATACACACCTTCAAACCGCTCTCACCCAATGTCTCCATCCCCTCTTTTCACACTCCATCGAAAAACTGCCCTCTGAATGATGTATGGGAGAGAACAGGTATGCGGATGTCATTTTTCACCTTATCCACTCACTTTCGTCTCTCCAACGTTGGTTGCTGGCTGGGCTGACTGGGCCAGGGATCCTATCATGCTGTAAAATGCGATCCCAGGCATCTATATTTTTAATGGCCGAGAGTAAATCCACATGATGTATACCCTCCCCTCCGGATAGAGCTTTTTGAGGAGAGCACTACTGATCCTACACTGTCACATAGCCTGTAAATCATTTGAAGACTTGTTTGAGGGCTTCGGCAAAAAATACATATATTAGTATTCAATTATTGTGTGTTTTGGTGCATTTTCAACATCAGATAATTCATCTCCCATAATAACTGTCAATTAAGACTGAAACAGGAAGTGGCACCAATGACAGAACCTTAATACTGTTTTTACTTCTTTTTTTTTTTTGTTCTATGAGGTGTTAATTGTTGTGCTTTGATTTTAATATGTCCCCAAAGGCCTTTATATTGTTCTCTCTCTATTTCCTTCTTTTGCTGCCCTTCATGTAGGTAAGTGTATTTGTTCTCATAGACTTTATGTTGCCGTATGTACCTCTGTATTCATCCACTCCATTTCATCCAAATTGCTCTCGGCAAAGAGGAAGCAGTTCTGCACACACAAAAAAAGAAAAGCAAAAAAAGAAACAGACAGGAAAAGTTTGAGACACCTTGACTGCTTGAGATTTCTTTCTTTTGAAAACTTTTCTCATTTCCAGAGAAATAGCTTTAGGTTAAGGTTGTTGTCAGAACTTGTCAGTCAAAGACCAAAAAGTATATGGCTCCCATTATATATGTGATGATTTTTCATTTAATTTATATTTATATAGAAATGGTCTAGTGTGCGTTGGAAAATGGTATAGTGTGTGTTAAAGAATGAGAGTCATCTGCGACAGCAGCATGTGATCATGGGCATGGACTGTGTGCTAAATGTCAATGGCGTCCTCGTTAAACCTTAATGAAAGAACTTTATCCTTCGTGCTCATTCTCTGGCTCACCGCTGTTTGGCAGCATGGAAGAACAACTTGCTCTTCTGTTGCCATGGAGACTATAGTATTTGTTCCAGTGTAGCCACAGTCAACGTTTAGATCCCTACAAACTCCTTTTTGTCTTTTTTCTTAATGAGTAGGTTAATTACTAGTTAATAAGTCACCATGCTGCGTGTTAAAGGACGATATAGTTTTAGTGACAGTGAAAGTGATGTTACTATTTTAGCATGTGTTTGAACCCGTAGAGGATAAATGATACAGAGGTGGGATTTTTGTCGCTTTGCATGGAAATTTCAAAACACCCATGCACTCCCTCAGTCACTCTGATGTTATATGAATCTGTTTGATGGTGTGTAAAGATACTGGATTCCTGCAGGACGAGGCCAGTGAGGAGCTTAAGGAAAGGATTTACCCACTTAAAACTCATACGAGTGCTGCGGTGTAGTTTCAGTGGGATTCATACTCGCACGGCTCAGAGAGGTCATTAAGATTCATTGTCGTTTTGATCTGAGAGGCTGCAGCGTGTTGCACTGTGTTCTAGAGAGAAAGGTTGATGCCCAAGTTGTTCTCGCGTTGTTCCGTAATCCAGGGTTGAGACGGTGCTTTTCAGGGATAGACGACAATACCATTATGCCTTTTCTCTCAGCCGATTCAGAGTTTTGTTTTTATCTTGCAGTTTCCTCTCTTATAGCACCGTATTATTGATCAAAGCAACACAGGAGTGTTTCCTACATTTTTTATTCTTAAGAAATGGACAGCACATACAGCAGAAGCCCTGGAAGGTAAGAGAGAAATCTAAAAATTCTGGTGATCCATTTTCTATGTCTGATCAAAATTTTCCGTTTATGACGCATGACAAAAAATGATTTTACCAGCATCATTTTTTTCACTTTTTTTTTTACTAATTCTATCTGTAAAAATGGGTGATTTAAGTGTGATACCATAGAAAATTACAGCTAGTATTAAGGATGCTGGAAAAAAAAGGTAAAAAGGATTGGCATTAAAAACATAATTATTATCCTTTCAGAGCCTTTTTCATAAACACAAATCACCAGATTTTTATTCTTCTCTCTCTTTCAGGGCTGAGTAAAAGGAGAGCAGATAAACATTGCTTGAATTCTCCATGTAATGAACTTCTTTTCAAATTGTGGAAATAAGCTAAGACCAAAACGAAGGAAAGAGATCGAGTTTACAATTTCAGCATTGGTGCTTACACCCACAGTGAGCACAACACTAGCAGAAAGCATCTGTTAGCTGGTAATGAATTCAGACCCTTGCCCCATAGCTGTCTATCTAGGCCAAGAAACTGCTAGAAGGACTTATTTGCTATACCTGAATTTCTGTGGGTTTATCTGAAGCAATGTCTCCCCAAAGCAGGCCTAATCTGGGAGACTGACCCGTACTGCCCCAGGCTAGATCAAACTCAGGGCTGAAGCTACGGCTCTCCCACAGTCCCAGCTATGCCACCCTTTGATAGTCGAAGGCCCAAATCCTTTAAATGTCGGGCAGACTTTGAGAGACACTACAGCTCAGGAAAAGAAGCAGGCACTTGCTGGGAGCTTACATTCTCAGGGGAAAAGCGATGTCCCACTTTCAGAAAAGGGGGGAGAGTACGTTCACATCACTTCGGGCAGCACTTGGAGGCTGTGGCAGCAGGTAGGAAGACATTCATGGTCCCAAATGGTTTCGTGAATGCGGAGAAGTGGCCTCCATCTTACTTCTTCCCATCTCATGCATCACGCTTATGAAGTGATAGAGGGTAGAGGTTGGATCCAAAGGGAGTTCAGTCCACAGTGCAAGGTGCTGGCTGACACCCAGCATTGTGTTAGTCTTACAGCGGTAGTGTGCAACAACAAGATTGCCCACACAGCCATGGAGACTATGTTTAATAAGTGATATATTTGTATGGTTTGATTTGCATAATGATTTGTATATATTTTGAATTTAAATGCAGGGGTTTTAGTCTTTCTGTAATATATGTTGTTGTACATTTGTCAGTACTGCAGTTGCACAATTTGCCTATATCCCTTATATATAAATGTCAGACTTCATTCACGACCACACTCTGACACCTGCGGTTAAATGACAAGTGGTTTTGTTAACACGGTGACTGACTGGATTAATGTCTAACATTAATGAAGACACACAGTCCTGGTGTATGTTTTAAAACACAGAGTAGCTCCATCCAAGTTAATGGACAGCTAAGCCACCGTAGAAGAATCTGTTAGCGTTTTTTTATACAGTTACGGCTTGCATATCTTTCTACGTGGATGATAGCACAAACAGCTAGAGGTTCAGTCCTCACTGGTATTACACACTCAAATTAGCTTTAGATTGTATCTTTGTATTTGAATTTGCCTCCATTCTTCAGTTACTTGTTGTCATTTAGGAAACACGTAAGGCAGCACAAAGAGCTAGTGCAGAAGGCTTTGAAGGACAATTCAGGGGGACCTCGGGGGGGCGGGGGGTGTCTCAGAAGTGGATAAATGTTTCCTTGCCATCGGGCAACAGGGAAAAAGAGATTTTCCTGGGTGTCGAAGTGGAAGAGGAGGCATTGGGCGGGCGAAAGTGATGAGGTGAAGGAAGCTATGATGCATTGACACAAACAGAGAAAAATGGAAATGGGATAGAGGGTGACGCGAATATGGTGTAGAGGGGGAGTGCAGAAATGAGAACTATGAAAGCTGAAACCGAGAGCGGTGGATGGGCAGGGATTAGAGCGACACTGACAAGCATATTGTGGAGAGGGAGATGAATGAAAATGATTAATGTGCGCACCACCCAACACTTTAGGGTAAAAGACAAAAAGAGAGGAGACTTATGCTCTGAGTCTTCAGGTTGCTCACCGTGTCTGCATCAGGGATATTTCCTCTGTGGGTACCTGACAACAGCAAAGGCATGTCGCAGATGTCAACAAGCTCGGTTACACTGACAACAGATTGGTTTGAATTGATTTAACGATGTACAAGCAGAGGTTGGTTCCGTCTGATAATTCAGATCTGGGCAGAGATTGGTGCTGTAGCACATATGTGCCATTCTCTCTCACTGTCGCATGTTCTGGGGAAGTATAATAGCTGTTCCGCTACTCACATAACTGATTTATCTCATTTATATTTAGCTGAGAGTGCCTTAAAATAGTGAGACACAGAAGAGGAAGTTCTCTCAGTAGGCTGTCTTTTTTGACAACATGGGAAAATGTGGTTCATAAGGCAGGGATCTTAACTGCAGCATCATCTTCAGGCATATTTTTCTCTGTGCCGCACCTTGGGGAAACCGGAAGCAGGACTGAACTGAGCAGCAGTTCCTTCTTCTCTCTCTCTCTCTCTCGTTCTTTCCTGCTTCTCTCTCGTCTGAGAGAAAGTCTGAAGTAGGTTAGCACTCAGCGCTTGCACAGGGGAGGAAATTGAAATGCTGAAATAAGGAGTAGCTTGGGAGAAGATGGAGGAGCTATAACCGAGACAAAATTGCCCCGCCATGATGAGAAGGAGAGACATATCTGCTCGGACACAGGGGAGTTCCTCCACTGGCCAATCACTGAGGCATGTTGCCATCCTTTATTCTTCATTCCAATCTCGGTTTAGTGTCAACACCGGCCTTATGAATACTTTCTTTTTTTCTTCTTCTTCACTTGTTGTATCCACATCCGCTCCGAAATTACATTGCCACGCTGGGGTATACTGGTTTGTGAGTGTAGGGATTTAATACACTTCAGAATGAAATGGGCATCCTCCTGCCTGTCCATGCTCTGTTCTTATGAGAGATTACCCCAGGGACTTTGATCAAGCAACAAGAATTCAAAGCTGCATCTTCATTGGCTCATGCCTTGTAAGCGGCACAACACAACACACACAAGTACACACACTCAGCTCACCCATGCAAGTGCGGAATATTCTCACGCACACAACCCTTTTATTGTAGTATGCTCAAGCTAAACCATATTCTCCCTCTCTCCTCAGCAGTTCTTTTATTATAGTGCTCCCTTGTGGCATATCTTCTGTATTTGTTTTGTCACACTACATCACTTTCAGCCTACTCGCCTTCAAACACTGTATCTATAGAACGATATGAGATTTTTTTTTTCTCTCTCTCTCTCTCCTTGGTGATATTGATAATTCCAATTTTACGCTGAGGTGTATGACACACACTGCTCAAATTGGATAACAAAAAAAAAAAAAAAAAAAAAAAAAAGCAATGAACACTTCCTAGGGAATCCGCATCTCAAAACCCATTTGATCAGTGTTTGAAAGACACATGCTGAGATCTGTTGACAATGATGTTTACGCTCTAGCTGCGTGGCAAATAGCTTGTTGTTTTATGAGAAAGTGAAAGAGACATGGGAGAGTGACACAGGCAGTTCCAATTCAATAACCCATAACACATGGCAGGTCTGATTCTTATCAATATGGTTTTTAAGGGTTGTCAGTGTACTGAATATTTCATAGGAAGCCAGGCATCTCTACTGTAAAATATCCCCCCCCCCAGTACAGTCTCCATTTGTTTCTTGTCCTTGCTAAGACCTCCATTTTACTCTTTGAACACAACCTGTGTGCAAACTACATTTAACACATCATTTAACAGGAGTCACATTTATTTTACATGAAGTTTATTCAGTCTCCTTTTTAGGGATACTAATTTACCATCATTGATTTACTGACTAGTGATTTAAACACTGCTCCTTATGAATCTAATTACAGTTGTCTGTGATCTATTAAAACAGAAAAGCATAAGAAAATCCTAGGCTATGCACCCAAAGCTAGTTATTCTTTATTGATTTTGATGTTAATTAATTAATGGACTGATTCTGACTTAAACTGGAATCAAGCTACATTATGCTCTAAAATCCCAGCAAGTCGTGCAAACCTGCAATTCAAGGATTCTGATTGTACAAAGGTACAAAGAAAACATCCACCTGAACATCTTTTAACATTCCTTACACGTTCACTTATGTGCAGCCTAGAGAAGCAAGTTTCAGGGCTTCAAAAATGAATGCATCAAAATACCTTGCACCTTTTGAAGCAAAAGATTCATATGTATGTTTACTGTGAGAATGCCACGTAAGGCTAGGATTAGTGAACTTGTTCGACATCACACTCAAGTTATTCCACGCTTCTTGTCTAACAATCTAAGGACTTGGCTGAAGAAATTCTGATATTAAGATTTAATCCTGTGTTTAAGCTCTGGAATAATCAGCAGGCTTTGCCCTTTATCGCAGCATGGCTAGACCCATTCGCTGTGCATATTTTTGCACTAGAACTTTGCTTCAACAGCATTCCAGAGCACTGATCATGTCCACTTTACCTCAGCACTACAGTCAAACAGACTAAAATAAAACTATGACTGCCTTTGTCCTAGGGCTCTGTCACACTCTGCCCTGGTCTGATCACAACTGGGCCACGTCAGGGCAGAGTATTTTCAAAGAATTTCCCCAGTGGAAAGAGGACCGCAAGAACAGAGGTGATGGCTGCTAAAAACTCTGCCCCTTTCGCCTTTGCCCCTGTATCTGAACAACCACTGAACTAAGACTAGCTGCCGGGCGATGATAATTAGACTTTGTCAGCGGTCGGCGCTACAGATTACTCTTCTGCCACTACAATCTCACCCCGGTTGTTCGTGAGGTTGCCAGTGTTGATCAAATCGGAAGGTCACGTGAGCTTCCACGCCCTCACCCAAAGATACACTGTCTTCTGAAACATGGATGAAAGGTTCTAGTAACCCACGGCCTTTGACAACCCCATGGAGTTGAATCAGCTAGCACTACAGTGATTTTTTTTTTATAGAACTAGAGTTACAATATGTGACTTCTTCATTGTTTGATATTACCAGTCACCAAAGACATTTGGTGACATGAACAATTGCGTAAGAGTAAATGAGAATTTGACAGTGTTTATTTGATCATCATGATTACCACTGCTCTTCTGAGACGCTCAGAAACAATATAGTCAGGCTACAGAGGATGACGCCCTTTGTTCCATATAATTTGGTGTGATTAGCTTTTTGTTTTCTCTCTCTTTTTTTTAAATTGCTGTACCACCCTGACAAACATCACATGTGGTTTAAGTGGTTAAAGTTTAAGAAATAGTCTGTGACAAAAGGGAGAGACCGTTTTTAATGAACTACACAGCCTGCCTGTAAGAAGATTAAGCACCTACCAACTGAGAGAAGGCTTGGTGTCCTTCCCTGCAGGATCAACACAACAAAGAACTCATCTTCCCCGGGGCCATTTCACTGCTGAACAATATGTAAAGGCCACTGACCACTGTAGACGTTCAGCAGTGTCGTCTGTTTACTGCAGCAGTCCCAAACATACTCATATCAATGCGTCATGCATGTTGTTTTCCATTGTAATGTATGTTTTTTCTTTTTTTTTTTTACTTTTTATAGCTACACAGGCGTTTGTACTTATCCTTGGCCACATATACTCACATATAGAGATGCATGTTTACAGTTAGTGCAGACACTCAAGCTGATTCACATGGAAATGCTGAGCAAAGAGAAAGCAGGTGCAAGTACTGTCATCTGTATGTATATAACCCATGATATAGTATATATATATAATATATATATATATATATATATATATATATATATATATATATATATACTATATACTCTTGCCCCTTTCGCCTTGTGTATATATATATATATGTGTATATATATATATATGTATATATATATATATATATATATATATATATATATATATATATATATATATAGTATATATATATATATATATATTATGTATATCTATATATATATATATATATTATATATATATCTGTATGTGTGTGTGTGTGTATGTATACTGTACAGTTTGCAGTTCTCTCCGTGTCAGCATTGGTTTATAGGTTAATTGGTGACTTTAAATTGTCTGCAGGTGTGAATGTGAATGTGTGAATGTCAGCCTGTGATGAAATGGCGACTTGACATGGTTGTACACAATTTCTCGCCCAGTGCCAAGTTGGATTGGCTCCAAACCATCACGACCCTGATAGGGATAAGTAGTTACAGAAAATGGATGGATGTATTGTATATACTGTATACATAGACTCCCTAGGCTACTTCATCAGGGACCCCCGGTACAAGTCTAACAAAACACAAAGCTCTATAATTTGTACCTTTACAAAGATAATAATAGGGTTTGTAAAAGAAGAATACATGGCACACGTGTTTTATTAACAAAACAAAGTCTCCTATTCCATCACATGGACAAGCGACAGAGGACCGAGCATGCGTCACGTCCGTCACGTGTGTGTGTGTGTGTCAGGGTAAGCGATCATATCTGCAAATGGTTTTAGGCATGAACAATTATTGTGAGCGCTGCCTGTGGATGGATTGGAAGGACTTTAGTTTCGTAGTAACACCGGAGTGAGACAGGAGATTGTGGGTCTGAAATCAAGGCAATGGCTGGTGGCATTGTGTCACCACTGGGGAATTGCTGCAGAGTGCTTGGACTGACCGTGGGGTATGGCTTTGCTGACGCAACAACAAGGATGGCTAGATTGTGCTTAAATTGTGTTCACCTTTCCTCAGAGTCCGGGTGTTAGTGGAATTCAGGATGCGGTTAGGCCCGCTGGGTTTAGAATCCTCTCGGGCAGCAGTTATACCTGTCACTTAACGCATCCCAGCATGATCAGATGATAACATTGACACTGAAAAGACAGGTGTAACCGCAGCTGCAGCGACGTTACAAAAAAACAAAAACAAGGCAGGTGGCTAAAACCCAGCACAAGGCAGCACTGGCTGCAGGCGTTCATGGGCAAACTGTCACCTGTGATGTACTGCCATATTTACATTGCTCTTTTCATACATAGTGTGGCAAAACACACACACACACACACACACACACACACACACACACATGAACAAGCAATCAAGGTCTACTGCAGTAAGTTATAAATATTCCATGCACATACTTTACACTACAAGCAAGAGCCATAGAGGGCAGACATAAATGTATGCACCATCAGCACTATCATTAGTTCCTCAGTCATTCACACAAGCCACAGTCATGCACGCAAATATAATCTTCGAGGCACACACACACACACACATTACTGCCCATGCTTACACAGTGTGAGACCTTTTATTACATGTAAGACAGCCTGAGCGATGCCAGGCAGCCAGTGTTCACCCTCCTCTCTCTGGCAATCTATTCTTACCTAATTATTGGGGGAGGGGGAGTTTGAGACCTGCCTTAATTTGCCACTATGCAGTGTGCAATTAATCAAGGCCCTTGCTAACTGACAGCCTTAATGGACGCACTGAGCTCCACTGTGATTGTCTGCTTACTGCCTGTTCCTTCAGTGCGTAGCCTCAGAACCCAGACAAGCATACCCTTCAGGAGCAGCTACACATACGAGGACACTTGCACTGAACTGAATGGTGGGGTGGAGTGCCGAATGAGTACATTCATCTTTGCTTACCCACACCCACCTCTCAGTTGCACTATGGTAATAATTGTGTTAGAAATATCAGCCTTTGATTCTTTATGATACCGAACGGCTCATAGAGAACTGAAGCGTTTGTGGCCTCAATTAGGATTGCGTTAAAACAACCCCCCCCCCCTCGCCTGTTTGCTTTGCTTCTCCTCTGTGCAGGAATGAGGCTTCTATGATTGCATTATAAAAGAAAAAAAAAAAGGGAGAAGCAAGTGACACAGAGACAAAGGCGAGCATGGTTGCTTTTAAGGTTTTCAAATAGTCTTCTGGCACTTAAGGTTTCTAATGCACTCAGATGGAGAGAGTGCGGATGTTGACTGAGGTGTAATGCAATGACGGGCTTGTGGCTGCATTTACACCTGGAAAAAAAACTTTTTTTTTCTGAGAAAGTCTGCATTCTCCAGAGGCCTGACCTCTATGAGAATGTGATGAAGTGTTATATAAAGCATTCGTTTTAAACTTGAGGGCACAATTCAAGTGCATTACACCGCCGGAGAGACCTTTTCATATTGTATCTCCGGGTCAGATGTTGGAAATATAGGGCTCATCATGGCACTTAAGATTTACAACCACTTTAGCTGTCACTTTTAAGTACTATAAATGTACTATGATTGTTTTTCTTCTCTCCTACATGGACAACTGGCATAGTTTGATTTCATTTTATATAACTTCACACATGGTCTGCTGAACCTTTCAACTGTCCTCTAGTTTCCGCCTCCACTCTCACTATCTCCCAGTCCAGTAAAAATAGTTCCATGTGTCTTTGGTGAGTGTTAAAGCACTGAGCTGTATTCAGCACGCAGCGCCTCCGAGGGTAACTCGCAGCTCGGATTCAATTAGCCATCGGCTTGGTAATGTATGTGGGAAAAACACCTGTGTGACTAGAAGACTGACCGTCTTCCACACTTAGCCATTCCACTGGCAGTCGTATGAAGAACAGCTGGACTTGGATGAGTCAGTTTTAGTATAAAGCCACACATGCCACATGTAAATTGCCTCTCTTTAATTTTTTTCTACTAAGGAAAAAAGAAGAAAAAAAATGTTTAAAAACATTAAACAAATTATTCATGTGCACTCATCATGTGTTAAACCATTCCCCGCAAGATTCATTCAGTGCAGTCCCAGTCAGAATTGCTTTAAGGATGAAACATATCCTTTTATGTGCCTCAGTGCACAATGCTGCGGACCAAGATAGAACCCTAACTATAGTTATCTTTGTCTATTTCCATCATTGTTTCTGCTTTATGGCCCCATAGGCGACCAGGAATGGCAAATTACTGAGAGTACATGAAGATGAGTTGTTATAATGAAAGCACAAACACTGCCAAAGATGAAAGATGGCTGGAGACAGAACTGCCAATGTGATGATACACCACAGCGTTGGGTGAAAGAAAAAAAAAGGACGAAAATTCCCGAAAGCAGCGCTACTGATGTTGCTTTTGACAGGAGTGCTGCAGAGTGCATCTGAACTCACAATGAAAAGTTCTTTAGGTGTAAAACCACAGAATGGCAGAAAGCCTAACTAGGTCCTTTAAGCATTGTGCCAATCTGTCTCTCTTCTCTATCAGGACTCATCGGGATTTTTAAAAAGATGAAACTTTGGATCAGTTTGCAGCAGTTGGCACGAATTAACAGCATGGCCTACCGTCAATTAAAATGAGATTATTTGCACATATGAATAATTTACGGAACATCACTAACTTTGCAAACTTTACAAATAATAGTGGGGGAAGATGCAGTATATTATTGTGTCCATTAGACCATGGTTTCACAAAATGAATACATGCCACAAAAAAAAACAGTCTTTGTGAAGAAAAACTCAACATTTAATTTCCCCCTCGTGTTCTGCCAAGAGCAGTTATTTGTTCCTGTGTTGAAGAGACATCCATGGATAGTAATTATGTGAAATCATGTGAGTTATTCTTCAGGCTATTTAAATATTCAGCTACTGTGTCATGCTGTTATTGTTTCCCTATTTAAAAATAGGCAGCTTCCTGGCAATGAATACCCAATGAGAGTTTAGCCTTGGAGTTATCGTGTACTACAGTGAGTGACCCATACGAGAAATATGGTTGCATGCCTATGGAAGTTCTTGTATTGCTGAAAGCTATAGATGCTTACTGTAATGAATCACGCACATGCTGTTTGAGTTAAATATACCTCCCCTTTTATATATGTATATGTAAAAGTGTCGTTATGCCTTTCCTGTTTATTTGTATTTCCCACTGCAGATATTGGGAGTACATTGGCAGCTATATATTGACTTTTCTGACCTTTATATGAGGCTGTCATGCTAGAATTGAATTAAGCTTTAAAATAACCCACAAATTACTCAAATGACCACCAAAGAAGTGTGCCTGCTCATGTCACTGCGAGCATATTTGGAGGAAAATATGCACCAGATGGCATATGCTAACCCAACTGTGACAGCGTTGCTTGAGATAGCAGTGACCAGAAAAATGCAGAAAGTGCCACACCCAACAATGTGTGCCGCGACCTTTGTGGTGTCACAGCCAGATGCAGAGTGTACACTGATGGAAAAGCCCCAGGGTTATGGTGATATGAATGGCCAAGTGCTGACCTCTGACTCCTCTGCGCTTTACCCCCAACTGTGAATAAATGATTCTAAAGGGCCCCATCCCAGTGGATTAATGTGCTCAGCAAGGCTTCAAGCTGCTCACAGAGAGCAGACAGAGTGAAAAATGTGCCACTGACTCTGTACACTACACTGATACAGTGACAGTGAATTTGGAACAGCTCTGTTAGGAATCCTGTATCTTTTGTCATTCAGGAATCAGCTCTGTGTTAAGGACGATGGAGGTACCACAGTTGGTGCCAAGGTGAGATTAAACATAATGTGCAGCACTGTGAAGTAATGGAATATATTAATCAAGTCAGATAATTGGTACTTGCACAATTTACTAAAGTCAAGGGAATAGTTCAAGTTAAAATTGATCGAGTAAAGTGGCGGGTCACAATTATGAATTTCTCCATGTTCTATTTTTCCACATTGAACATTATTTCACTTACATACTGAGTTGTGTTGGCAACCAAGGAAATAAGATGAATTACTTGTTTGAACAGGCAGCTTGTCTCGACATTTTTGTCGTAATGCACAGAATGAACCACTAAATTGGAAGGCAGCAAGCCCAAAAACCTGTTGGAATATTTGGGAACTCATGAAGGAATAGTTGCACAGTTTGGGTAATAGGTTTATTCAGTCTTGCCAAGAGTTAGATGAGAAGACTTGCACACCTGTACATCAAATATGAAGTTAGAAGCAACAGCTGGTCAGCTTAGCACAAAGACTGTAAACAGGGGGAAACATTCTACTTGGATACTTGGCTCACACCAAAGTTAACAAAATCTGCCTTTGAGCACATCCAAAAAAAAAACATTTCCAAGCTCAGTGAACTGACATCTGGCTCCAGCTTCATGTTCACTGTACAGATGTGAGAGCGGTACCCTCATTCATCTAACTCTTGACAAGAAACTGTCACTGTCAGAACGTACTGTACTCACTGCTTTTGTTCATTTATTTTCATTTTTCCATACTTGCTCAGATCTAATCAAGCTCATACAACTAGGACATGTAACCCAGCACTAACAGAGCAACAGGGCACAAATAATCAAACATACTTAGATTTCATCTCTGGGCCATAAAAAAAAAAAAAATTGTGTTTGGATGGTAAAGTTGATACATTTGAGGTGTAATGAGAGGTGATCCATAGGGCAGAATATTTTGAGTCAGTGATGTATCTCTGACCACAGTTATTTCAAGGCACATCAAACTTCAGAATTGCTTCTTCAGAACCGAAGTGGGAATAGCTGGAAGGAAACCAACCGGATATTAAACATGAAATAATTTTAGTGTGAAATTGCCATTTTCTGTTTTCCTCTACATTTTCCCATCTATCATCTGCCCAATGTCTGTCCGGTATTGTCAGATTTGATTCCAAACAAAATGGATGCAGCTGATATGCTTTCATATTCTGATAAATTTTCCAGCAGGAAGATAAATAGTCCAGATATGTTTGTGCTTGTACAAGTGTTTTGCAGGACTAGGACATTTATCAAGCGCTGCTGACACTGTTGTGGAGGAGTCCTCATGGATCACTTGGTATCCAGGAAGAACGTAGACCAGAGCAGACGGTCGGAGTCATTTTAAATGGAGATGCCATTCTCACATTTCTTTAAATAGGGCATCAGACCACCCCACTCTGTCAGACCACATAGGGTATACTATATGTATTAGCAGCCCCGGTGTGTGGATGTGTGCCTGATTGCTGGTTTCCACCCACAAGTGGAGCCACAGAGCATGGGGTGAATTATGGCTTGTCAGCAGAGTTTTTTCTTATGTGAGTTGAATACGGATCTCCCCCTCTCTACTCTGCCTCTTTCTTGCTGGCAAAGTCGGAAGCTGAGAACATTGTTTAACTGTAGGGCCTAATTAAGCACAGGAGTGAAAATCAGAGAGAGAGCTGGGAGGAAAGAGGTCGGGGACACCAGTAGAATAAAGTGTGTGTGTGTGTGTGGGTGTGTATGTGGGATGGTTGGTGGGGGGGAGCTTAGCACAAGGCACAGAGAACAACCCTCACTGTTTCACCATGTGTTCACAAGCCATGGCATGATGATCACCAGCTTGTGATTCTGTTTGCCTTCATCTTGAAGTCCTAGTTCGTATTCCACTTCTTGATCAGAAAACACCAGTGGACAGTCCCCTGCAGACATCACTCCAGGAGCAAGGCTGGTTGGAGTTAATTAAAACTGAGCTAAGTGATGCAGTGGAGTTGGGTGGGATATAATGGTCTCCCATCTCCGGCTAGTACTTTGGAGCGTCCTGTCCAGCGAGAAAGCCCAAGTGATGCACTGCCTCGGAACGGCACGGGGAAATAGTTAAGGAGGACGCGGGCAACATGCCGTAAAATTGAATGGGAAAGATCTTTAAGACAGGACGCGGCTCTCAGGCAGCAGGCAGAGCTGATAATTTCAACGTCTACTAATCACATAAATGCCACTGAGTGCTAACAGCACCTGAACATGATGTTTTTTAATAGTTTGTTATCTCAGTTGGTAATGATTTGTTGTTTTGTTCTGCTTCCACAATCAATCATAAAACACTTAATCAAACAGACTTGCTGATTTAATGGGAAAACACAGTATCCCTTGATATGGATTTATCTCTGATAGACATATCATGTTTGGAGTTGTAGTACTGTATGTTATCATTTCCAGATATGCGTAAATAAATGCTCCTTCTTTCATTGTAAGCCCCGGGGCTCACTTACTCTTTGAGTTTATTAAATGCCCAATTATTTTCCTTTAGGAACCAAACTTTATGCTGACTCTCTTGTGTACCAGTATAACCTCTAAAGTTCAACAACTGCAAACATTTTATATTTATTTATTTTTTAATTTCATATACTGTATTACTGCTTCAGAGAACTGAATATAATACCGATCCCAGACTATTCATCCTAGTTACATCGGGAGCAAACATGCTATAGGATACACCTCTGACAGATGTAGACCTACTGCAACTTCTTAAATACATGTATATGTATAGCTGCTTCATGCATATGTGAACAAGGAATTGACATCTCAGTCGTATGCATGTTGGGAGTGCTTTACTTTACGATTAATCATAATGTAATTATGCATGGAGCCATAGTTCACAGTCAATCACCATGAAGTCTGAAACAGCGCGTAGACTCTCGTCCCACCTGCTTCATCCAGGGTGCTTTTACACTAACTGTGATGAAGTAGCACTAATGGAGGAATTCATTCACAATTCATACTGCATTCGAATTTTGACTTTAAGGATTTAGCTCATGCATTTATGTACTTACAATGGGTAATGTTCTGTGGCTGTTTGTTCCGTTCCATTCCAGTGGGAGACATAAACTCTGTCTTGTCAATTCATGCAGAAGTTCAAAATGTGAAAGCCGACCTTTCTCTACATCAATGCGAACTATCACTATCAAGTATTTTCTGGTCAACTGGGCATCGATTCATTTACTGACTCTTCACCTCCATGTGTAAAAAGCTCTTCACCTTACTTTTGAATTCTTTCAGCACCATGAGGTAATGAGAACGCTTTTCAAGGCAAGCTTTCGCAACAAAACCCCTTAGCATTCCAAGGTTTTTGAGTTTCCTTCATGTTGCAGTGACATATTGAGAAAGGTTGCGCATGGATGAGTACATATTTCAGTGCCGACCTAATCTCATCTCTAGGAGTGAATATGGCACAATGTTCCCTGCCACAGCTGATGGAATCACATTCAGCAGGGCCACAAAGACAGGCAAATTGAGGCTCATTTTATTTGAGTTTACATTATAATATTTTATGATCCCAAAGCTGTCAGAAGGAAAAGAGAACTTGTAACCACGGCTCAAAGTTTAGAGTTCTGGAAAGTCTTTAAAAGTGTACGGTCTGGGTTCATGTTTAAAAAAAAGGTGAGGCATCTGTGTGTGTGTGTGTGTGTGTGTGTGTGCGTGCACCCACAATCACACTTTGCAGTCTTTACAATTAGCAGATGCAGGCTTTAAAAGCCAAAGACTTCTACTATAATTATTTTTTTAATTATATATATATATATATATATATATATAATATATATATATATATATATATATATGTATATATAGATATATATATATATATATATATATATAGTATATATATATAATATATATATATAGTACTATATATGTATATATATATATATAATATATATACTATTATATATATATAGTATATATATATATATATATGTATATGTATATATATGTATATGTATATATATATATATATATATATATATATATATATGTTTTTATTTATTTATTTTTCTCTATTATAAAAAGAAAAAGTACTGTGTACAGACTGAATCCTAATGATGATTAATGATTAAAGCCTATTTTCTCTATCAGCAATTTACTGTAATTAATGGTCTGTCAAATGGACAGAAAATATTTTTGCTAAAATTGAAGCCGTCTTGTGACATCATGGATTCCTAAGCAACAAGCAGGCGTCAGCAAAACTTTAATCAGACTCTGTTACCTAAGTGTGATCACAGAGTACTCACACTGGCCTATCATATTTCTCTTACACGTGTCAACAGTATGTACTTGGGAGCATTACAAACCCTGATTTGGTGAGGTGAGCGTTGTAGTTAAGATGCAATATGGACAAAAAAAATGACATGTCATAAGACTGCCGTTCTGATGAAAATACATTGGACGCTGATATATTTCTAATTCCCGGGAACAAAATGGACATTGGCTTAATGGACTGCTGCATTCTGGGTGATTCATAAAGGTCAAAAACCCCATGCAAAGAAGCCCATAATGAGACTCACAGTACTCTAAGCCTGGAGATGACAATAGTGAGAACTAGAAGCTGCTCTCTTATGAGGTCGAATATGATCCAATGGATGGAGTGGAGAACAAATTTCCAGGCTAGAACATACCGTCTTATAAGACAGTCGGTTGCCAAAGATCACACAAATGCTACTATGTGGTTTCATCATATATGGAGTAGCTTTTCACTGGGAGGAAGAAAATCATTTTGAACTTGAGCTTGTGGGAGACATCCACATGGAAATGTCAGTTAGACAGGCGAAATGCACCCTTGAACATGACTGTGTGAGACATGATAATGCAGCCACAGTATTGCAAAGTAAGAACAGCAGGGCGGCAAACACAGAGCCCAGAAGGAAGTTTTTTTTTTGTTTGTTTTTTTTTCCTAAACTCTCTGTACGGCAGCAGGTTATATGTCTGCTGGTATGTGTGCATGAAGCAATATTGACATGTGATATCAGTCTGTCGATGTTACTCATGACCGAGGATGAAGACTTGATTTTTCCAGCAGCTTTTGGGGTCTATAAAATCTGCAGTGAACCCTGCCTCGCCCTGCTTTTGGGAGCTGCTAAACCGAGTACGAATTTCATTAGCATGTATTTTAATGGAGGGTTTTATTATTCCGGGATGGTCTATTGTTTGCAAGGTTCATCCACCTAGAAAGAATATACATAAGCTGTCAGCAAAGTTATTTAAGACACTTTGGATTTGGACTTGGAATCCAAAAGTGTTGTGAATCAGATGGACAAACATTGCTGTTTTTTCCATCTCCACTCACCATGAAAGGACAATCATTCGCTTTGTGCTTTCTGAATAATAACCTTTAATTTTTCAGTACTTTTTATTTTTCAGTACCAACTGCAGCAGGCTTCATAAGCATCTGTTTTGAGATTGGTGAATTAGGAATGCTGTTTTCAAGTTTACACGTTTAAAGTAGTGAACAGTTTTCTGAGTACAATCAGCACTCACTCAGGTCTTCTTGTCTCTTTTAAACTGTGCCAAAATGCAGAACAGACACCGTTGGAGATGTTTCTTAGAGGATCGGAGAAGAGAAAGCTCAATATTTACCTTTTTAGCCTGATATTTGCCTGTAATCTTTTCATCATTTATTCTTGATTAAAATATAAATATTACAGACTGATTGAATTAGCTATTAATAGCCATGAAATAACTATACATGTAGACATGGAGTAATTGCACTGAAGTTATTAGTCTACATAGTGCATGTGTGGTTGTACTACATTAAGATGTGATGGATATTTGGATTTCAAATAGAGCTGCAAAGATTGGCTGATTAATTGATCAGTTTTAAATTATCGTTGTGTATTGTTTTGATAATCCATTTTAATATCAATTAATTGTGAGTCATTAAAACAAACTGGTTTATTTACTTCTCATATATGGTAAACAAGGCATTTGAGGACATCACTTGGAGCTTTGGGAAACGGTGATCAACATTTTATGAACCAAACTGAAGTAATCAATGAATGAAGAATAATATCTCAAAATATTTATTCATAATGAGATGATTCATTTGAAATAAATACAAAACACTGAAAAAAAACATTCCACACACACCTCTGCTGCCCCACCAGTGGACACTGTGTGTCCACACGTGATCTTGAGGGCAGATTTACCAGGTCTGTGTACTCACAAAGGATCTAAACAACAAGCTGCACTCAGGATACTTCTGCTCTTATCTTTTTTCTAGATAGAGAGATAGGCGGATAATTTCTGGGGCAGCGCTTAAGAGATAAAAACCAGACATAGCTGCATTTGCCCTCAAAATAAGAGCTGACTAATCTAATATCTGATATGATTCACAGTGAGAACTATCATATAAAACATGGGATGGTCCGATAAACAGTCCGCTGAAGCTTTCAGATACAAAATACATTTATATTGTAGATAATGTCCTGTTTGTATAATATACCTGTACTATACTGCAGTGAATAAAAAAGATACAAAGATAGTCTATATTCAAAGTTTGTTCGTGTCTCCTCAGGGAAAACAACAAATACACAAATACAAATCAAATCAGGGAAAACATCAGTTTATTTTTGAAAGAAATAAACTGTACTAGAAATACAGTATGGAGCTTGTGATTTTAATTTCAGAGTTACTTCCACTATGACATAACTGAAAGACGTAAAAGGTTAAGACACAATTATGATAAATACTTTAAGTGTCTTGTGCAGGCACTGTTTACCTTGATGCGGATATGTTGAATTAGGCTAATTATTGGTTCATTAAGACCAAACCTTTTAATTTGTATAATCCACTTTAGTGTCTGGAATTGGATTTGCCCCATCTAACCTGTGGGTGTGCTTTTTTTTTTGCCCTGAGATTGTCCTATGAAATACTAATCATCATTTCCGCAAATGCCTAGAAAGATTATTATTTTCAAACAGTTGCTAAACTGCTGACCAGAGCCATGTTTTCCTGTCAGTCAGAAACGCAGTGTAACTATGGTATAATAATGTCAAAGTTACTTCCCTGCTGTTGTTTGGAGATCATTTGTCTTTCATTCCGTCAGTCAGTTAGTCTGTTTCTACGATCATGGAACAGATCGAAGGCGGCCACACTATCTTTCACCTCCTTCCTGCCAAATGTTGAAGGTCTGGAGAACTTGGCTCCTCGTACTCGCCACCGTAGCCTCATCATTCATCATTCAGGATTCTCACATCAGAAAATGGGCTTTTAATTATTTATTTTCCCGCTGTGTCCTGTGTAATTTGGGGGCAAGGCCTTGCGGTGACTTACACAAAAGCCTCAAGGGATGATAAATGTTCTGCCCCGGTGATATGGCTGGAACCTTGTCTTCCTTCCTCCCTGTCCGTTTAAAGTGTAGCACCAGAACCAAACAAAACGTCCAATCTTTTGGGGTATTTTTTAGTGCTTTCTTTCTCATGTAGCAGTGCAGGAGCATCCTTAAACATGATATGTATTACCCCACCTACTGCCATGTTATGTCTCACCACAAAACCCTTGAAGCAGATATTAAACTACAGAAGCAAGATGCTATGAAAATGTCTAATGAACACACATTATTCATTGTTTTGTTTTGTTTTCCTTTCCTGAAGAGTCGAGCTTTCCGCACAGGTGCAGTACAAGCATGCATCTGCAGAAAAATACATTTTCATGTATAAAAAAGGCAGGTTTATCTTCTTACTTGGGTTTTGGAAACACCTTTAGTCAGATTTAAATAGCCCAGTGGTCATAAAATAGCCCAGGAGTCCCTGAACACGGCAAAGCACAGTATAAATAGCAACGTTAATTTTCTATTCATGTAGCTGTGAATTACACAGGGGGAAAAAAAATAATGCAATGTTTTAAACAACAGCAGTGACATCCGTGCTCATCACGCAAGAAGAAAAACGTTGTTGGGACAGATAATGCTCGTAACGTCTGTACCATTAGATTGAATGGGAGAACCGGTACATTACAGCAGATTGCTAATGATCACATTCTGTGTTGAATGACAAAACATAGATCAATTAAATGACTCTAATTGCATCATACTGACTAACTTCTCTGTGAGAAACAAAACCATATAAGGTGAAGCGCACAATCAAAGACAAAGCATAATTCTCTGGAATATATTGTTTTCTCCCCATCATTTGGCCAAAACAGTCTCCAGAGAGAGAAGCTGAGCTGAAATGTCACAGAGGAGTTCAGAAAAAAGGCCAAGGGCCTGTGAGTTCACACACTTTTCTCCCTTTTCTCCTCTTCATTTTGTGCGGAGGCACCATCATGTGTGCACTGTGGTTTGATTAAGAGCTCCCCAGGGTTTGGCAGAGAAAAGAGAATGTGTTTACTACAACACTTTTATGCCATATACAATGTTCAGTTTGTGGTCTTGATTGAGCCCAGTAGGCCCATCGAGATTGCAGCCTCTGCTCTCTCCAAATCTCCAGGGGTTAATTAACCAGACTAGGTAACTAGCTAGAAGCCTCCGATTGCAATAGCAGACAAACAGACCTATTGGATCTTCTTTGTCTCTGTCTTGCTCGCATTAGACCGTGTTTACAGAGTTCATCAGATATTACGTTGGAAATGTGAGGAAGCAACAAAAAAAAAGACAAAACCATTCTTTTTTCTTTCTGTGTGTGAAGTCGTTGGTGTCGTAGTTTTCTGCAGCTGTGATACTCTGGAGAGATTTCTTTTCTGAGACTGAGGCAAACACACAGGATGAAGACGTGGATTCTCTTTTGTGAGGGACTTTCTCTTGGCCCGGTATGCTTTTTCTGCAGCGTAGTATTATCAGTGGGCCGTTCTCAGAGTGACTGTGGTAAGACCGCTTTACTTAAGATCCGTATTAAAAATTGATTATCTTTAATCTGTCTGGATCATTAAGGTTGATTTATATAAGCACTGCATTTCCATTTGATATTCATATTTCAGCATTATTCATAATCAGTATAATACCTTGAATTGATTCATTTGTGAACTGATGATCTCCAGCTGGAAAAGGGAAAAGAGGAAGCAGAGTCATGTCTGCCTTCAGTTTCGTGTAATCCTCGTTAGTATGTTTTTTAATTGTTTGAGTATACACACGTCTGCTTTAAGCCAGCTGCTAGAAACATTCTGAAGCCTAATGTAGAGGCTTTGGCCTTTTAAATAATGTACAAAATATATAATATAGCTTTGATAATCTATGATACTTAACTCGGAATTTGTTGCCTCAAATAGTTAGAGATTGCGTGTGCCCTCATTTCTGACTCGTACACAGATGGAAGTAAATCCATGTCATCCCACAACATCAGTGTCTGTCAGTGACGCCCAACTTTACAGAAACATCATGATGCCAGACGCCCTTTGTGGGAAATCAGAACAGCTTGCGTATTCCTGCATTGTCTTACTAAGCTGCATCCATCTTACAATAGAACTTTTTGCGTGCACTACCCAGCCCATTATCCTCTTACTCATCTGCTCCACATGAGCTGATGAGCAATACGATGCTGCAGCACGGTAGAGCGGTACGCTGAGCGATGAATGCAGCTCGTCTACGCGAACACGCAATTATAATGCAAACGCGTGTCTTGTAACCTGCAACTCTTGTGTTACCGCCGTGCGTCAGAATCACACCTATTACCGTCTCGTCTCTGTTACGCACAGCGTGGCAAAAGGAAAACGGAAATTACTCTCATCCTGAGATTTCAGATAGGAGCTGGATGCCTTTAGAAGACAAAGCAGGGCTCAGGAAGAGACAAAGACTCTTGCAGGGGCATCGTATGCGTGGTACTTCCGACAGAGCTGTACTTCAGGCTTAATCTCCCTCCTGCTAAAATGGTGTGGAAATCTGAGCCATTATTGTTTTCAGCAGTGAGGTGTATGTGTAATGAGCATACAATGCTACTCTGAGAGTTTTTTTTTTTTTTTTTTTCAAAGTGCTGAGGCTTAAGGAAAAGAGGAGCGTGATTCATCGTGTTTGTAAGACGAGCCTTTATTAGGGGCAGAGTAAGAAAAAAGGCCTTGGCTATAGCTCTTCCACCCCGAGGCTCTGTAATTGCTTTCAGCTGCACCTTGAGAATTTGATGAGTCAAGTCAAGACTTCTGTTTGAGTGACTGAGCAAAAAAAAAAAAAAAAAAAAGGAGAGCTCTTACAGTGAAAGTGAATTATCACAGCATCACTGTGGAAACAGAAAAGTGAAGGCCACGGGATGTGAGCAAACTTAAATGCATTAGACGTCAGGGCTCCTTAAATTAGTTCACATGCATAATTGCTTTCATATTGCTTTAATGAAAAAAAATAAATACTAAAAAGCAGCCTGCCGCTAATTCATGGTGTTTCTAAAAGCGATGCACGCCCAACTCACATTACACATCAGCTGTGTTCACAGATCTCGCAACGCATTATCTGGAGCCATGGCGCGATTTCTCTGCCTTTTTCTTTTCCAGCTTAATCTTTTATTTATTCCACATGCAGCATAAATAAGGATCATCTGCACGCCAGCGGTAACCTGATATCGTCACTGCTGATATGTGTTGTCTAAGTAAAGCTTAAGATTCCGTTTGTAAAGACTAACAAGGCATTGGCGTCATTTAAATACTCATTTACACTGCGCTTTGCACAACACAATTTGGTGACCACTTTTTTTTTTTTTTGCCTCCAGTGATGATGTCACATTTTTTCATTTACAAATTGTCACAATATTCCTGAGATGGGTGTTAACACGTCCATTTGGAGGCAATCGTTGTGGAAATAAAACAAGCTGTGCTGCATCAGGCCGGATGTCTACCTCTCCCACTGGCGTACAACAACAGGAGGCGCTGCCTAACACTTCTTTGTACTTCTGAGGAACCATTACCATAACTCGAACAAGGCCCTGCACATAATGTACCACATCAAAGCAAGTTACCCTCATCACCCTACAGTAAAATCTCTTTATGTTATATCTACAGATGGTTATCTTAACTCACACCTCTGACTACCATGATCACAGAGGCTCCATGACT
Organism: Nibea albiflora; assembly: GCA_014281875.1. Lineage (NCBI taxonomy): Eukaryota > Metazoa > Chordata > Actinopteri > Sciaenidae > Nibea > Nibea albiflora. Next base: position 4,279,481 of record CM024791.1, on the reverse strand, counting down.
GCACCATGTTGTGCTATTTTGACTCTCTCCTCTTTAATTACAGCTAATTTCCATAATGCCCCTTCTCCCTTTCTCCTCCTCCCGTGGCCTCCACACCCTTCCAGAAGAGGCACTGTACATTCTTCCAACTAGAAACTGCCACCTCGTGAAAATAGGCTTTTGTATGAGAAGACACAGGCGGCTTTTTTTCTCTTATTAAAGCAGACTGAGTGGATCTGTCGAAAGAAGATAGGTTTGAAGTGTCTTCACGAGACCCTTTGGATATCCTGGATCCTTTAATAAGTCCCACGGGCTTTGTCATACATGATATATATCAAATTAATTGTCACAAAGAAAAAAGATGGCGAGTGGCCAAGACAAAATCTACACATCATCTTTACATTGCCGGGAAAGGAAGTTGCCCAACTGTCCTGAAGTGAAAGATAAAACTTCCCGACGTTTGACCAGTCCGATCTCATTGTATTTTCTGTTCTCTTGTGTTTTTCCAAATAAGGTGCCAGAATTTCACAGTAACCCCTGTTCATCACAACTACAGTATATCCTGAACAATGTACTATGTAAGCACTTATGTTTTCTTGGCTGAGGTTTTTTAGCATTTTCAAGCTTTTATTTTGATGGAGACAGTTGAAGAGGGACAGGGATGTGGGGAGATTGAGACGGGGAACGACATACGGGAAAGAGCCACACATCGGACTCAAAGCCTGGGTTTCTGCAGCAGGGGCTGAGCCTTCGGACGTGGGGCGGCTTCTTTGCCAACTGAGCTAAACGTCGCCACCGAGATGATGTTTTTTTGAGCTTTCTGATAGATAGACATACAGTCGCTATGAATAAGGTCACAAAATGTCAGTGAATTTCCCAAGAGACAAAGTTGTTTTTCTAAACCAAATCAAATGTGGCAGCTACACCTGACAAATTTATACAGAAAATACTTTTCTGGACAGACACAATCAATCTCACTCATTTGATTTAATAAGAACTGAGGATGTGTTTGTTCACCCTTTTTGGAGGGATCCTGGCCATGTGTCGCACATGGACATTCAGTAATTAATTGTTGGAAGTCCCACCTATTCAGACCATCTGGACTATAATTAGGCCACAGTAGTGCCCTCTAGCCTAGAGTCATCATGCTTCCTTTTTCCCCCTGCCAGATTGGACGCAATAACCTTTTCCCCTGAACTTTTCTACCATCATGACACAGCGTCCTTAGAAGCAACCCTAAGGGGCACCTTGGAACAAGTAGTGCATTGTAATGCTGTTTTTGGCAGACGTTTTTGTGGCCACTCACGCTGGAACCTTAATGATAACAGTTGGAAACGGGTCAGTAATGAAACCAAACAACATTCAAGACAAATTTTGCATTCCTAGAAGTGTATTACGTCGGCGTGTTGCTTAAGTAAGGAGCACAGTCTGGAATTTAGTCTACAAATGTCTCCAGCTCCTGATATGAGGACTGAAAAAACTGCGTAACAGTTCATATTTTAAACCATTACCAATTATATGTCAGCTGCAAATTGTGCACATTTTGGCAGTGCTGCTACTGACCAATTTTCACAAAACTGTGTGCCAATTATCTTTGAGAGTTATATAAAAGCCATATTAACATTTAAACATTAACATTAATGCTGCTCCCTGATAGCATTAGTGACCTAACTCCTGAGTGTTCACTCACTTGCACCTTGTGACCTTAACTATATTACCTTTATATTTTTATCATTTTAGTTTAAAAGTTTAAAGTGTTACACAACATGTGACTGATAATAGATTTGTAAGTATTCCCCGCCATGTTCTGTGGCAGAGACACAGCAATTCAAAGAGAGAGGCTACTTTTCCTCATCTCAGGAACATTTCCCCCTCAGCACTTGGCCCTTTTTAAATTACAGAGCAAATTGATGGCGAATTCATCACTGTGTTTGGTCTGTGACATATTCCAGAGCTGTTTGGAGGCTTGCTGGATTTGTTCATATGTCAGTGATTGAAGTTGCTGGCAAGACAGACTTTGCCAGAGTGTAAGAAATTACCAAAATATCTCCGGTATGAATCTGTCTGTGTGTCTCTGTTGCTTCAGAATCTGTTTGAATCTTTTAATGTTATGCAAATAAACAGCTGCAAATGAATTGTGAGTGTGCGCATGGGAAACAGTGATATTGTCAGCAGACAGCAGCAGATGGACTGTGAGGTGTAGAAATGGTTGGCCAGACAGAGGCTTGAAGGTGTGGCAGCCTTTATAAAACAGCTGCCACGGCAGATAAGCTGAGAGCTCAGAGTCCATGTCCTTCCTCAGCAACAGCTTACCATGAATACTGCATCCTCCAGTTTATAATGCATCTCAGTATTTCACATAGATATCTTCAGACATTCCTTGACCACAAACCTAAACATGAATATGCATAACGTGAACGGTCATGGACAGCAGTTTGCAAACTAAAAGAGAGTCTGCAATGTTGTGAGAGGAGTGTAATAAGATTTTCGAAAGGCAGTCCATAGTGCAACTGATTAATCCGAAGATTAATTTAATCTGTTTTCATAATAAAACATTATTAGCCGTTCCCTCCTCTAAGCGTTACCTTTCAGCCCTCTTAAAAGATTATACACTTCCCAATCACTTACCTGGAAGCAGTCAAGAAAATCATTAAGTTAAGTAGACACTGTCGGTGTTCAGGATGCTGAAACCGATGGGAGAATGGTGCATGGTGATGGTGCCATGAGAAACGACCATGTTAATGATTTCTTTGCAAAAGGGTCGGTAGAGTTTCATTTGGGGCTTATCTTCAGCGAACACAACCTTGATGAAACCCGCACTCACTCTCCAGGTGGCAACAAACTTTTAATGTGAGAAAGGGGTTGTGCGAACTGAAAGAAAAGAAAAAGAAAAAAAAGAAAATCCACCACAAAGCATTTACCGGATAAATACAATGTTTGGCTCATCAATCTGATCCCTCCCGAAACGGATCATACCTCTGTTTTAAGAAGAATTTACTTATTGACTGTTTATCATTGTTTAAACATAAAATCAGTAACTGGATCCTGGATTACTGAAGCCAAAGTGCAAAAATGTCACCATTCCCTACTGAACCATACCTTCACTTAAGAATCAGTCATATGATTTAACATAGCATAGCTTTCATTTGTAAAAGTGGAAATCACCTTTGAAAAGTCAGACTTGCTATATTTTATGATTATTATTTTTTTTCTACTAGCTGCTTCAATTGAAGAAATCTTGTTACGTGATGATTTTTTTCAGCAAACAGAGAAGCATGTTTCCATATTGTCTGTTTTACGCACCAAAGCAGACGTAACATATGAAGTCCTCTCACTGTTTGGTAGATTAGATTGTCATGTAAAAACAAACTGCCTCACAAATGATTGTCCCAAACATGCTCTGAAAGCTTCTCTATTATCATCAGACACGGCTGGATTGTGATCATGGTGTAGATACCTTATGACCCATTTTATTACATTTACATACAAACACAGTATATTATGCAACTGAATAGTCACTGTGCAGTTTAAAGGGGAGATGAAATCAGAGTATCAGGCATGTTATCGAGTCATGGAGGTGAAATAAAAAGTTCAGCATCCCAATAAAAATATACATCAAGCAGGTCTGGCTTTGGATTCACAGTAAAATAATAGTAATAATAATACATTTAAAAAAAAATCTCTTGACAGCTTTGATGATCAAGGTTCATCCAAAGGACGCCTGCTTTATCCACACTGATTTGACTGGATGAAGCTGAAATGTGTAGAAAAACTCAATTACCATTAGATCCTTTTGACCGGTTCTGAACCTGACCGATCCTTTTTGCTGCGTCAAGTAATTAATCATTATAAAAAATAAATGAATAAATAATGAACTTACTGCTTAGTGCCTTGTGTTTAAGTTTGGTTCATTTGCAAACGCATATGCCGTCCTTGCTACAGTGTAATGGCTACAAATATTTTATAAACTCACACAGCAGTTTGAGCAATTTTAGATTGATGGTTGTTTTATAAAATGGCAAAGCAGCAATTTGTGCTTTCTTGTGATTTCAGCATTTAATGTTTAATGTAGTTTAATGTTTAATTTAAAGTCTTTGACTTCCAGCTGCATGTTACTCTGTGTAGCGATGCTTTTGGTCTTACTGTACTATGCATCAGCACTTTCCAGTAAACACTACCATTAGACATAAACAGTACACTGAAGTATTAGTATGTGGACTCCAGAAGTCTTTCCATTGTGTCCACCTCACTCACAGGTGCAACCTGGTGGTCATTTGAGCACACAACATTTCCAGGGTGAATTAAAATGCAAATGAACTTTAGTGTCCCACTGGTGGTTCAGCAGTAATGATACTGAGCAGTTCTGATTGATATTCAGCAATTTTGTGTATGTGTGGGTTGGTTAGGGTGATTTGATCTAATTGGCGCATTATGCAGTAGAACTACACATCAAGCGTTGCGGTGACGGTAGCTACCTAGAACACAGTGCCTTGGTAAACCTACTGTTAAAATATTAGCTTCCCACGCCATCCCCGTTCCTAGTGCTTAAACCAATCACCCAGGGCTATTGTTAGCTAAACTGCTGCTGTGTACTGAGCTACAGTCCCTGGATGGATCCAAACGCTTCCTCACTGCTAAGCAAGCGACTTCAAGGAAGACAGGGAGCATAGTGAAGTGAAGAAAAGGAGGATGGGAGAGAAAGCGGAGGCCATTTTGGACTGTTTATTTGATATACTACATACATGATTGCTAAAGTGATACTAGCTGTAACATTAAATGTGACTAACAGTTAGTGAGTTTTCAAGCTGTAAAGACACATTGAGTTAAGAAATGAGACCATTTACATATTTGTTGTGTCGCACAGTGCTATGGTCAGCTAAAAAGGGCACCAGCACATTTTTGCTCCCACTAGAATTGTAACGTATTATGATAATCAGTGACACCTCAATACAATCAGTTTGTTTTTATGGCTAAACTTACAGTTATTGCCCAATAACACAGAACATCCACAGACTGTGTCTTTGATTTCAGTAACATTACTGAAAATCCAGTCATTTATCCACGCTGCTATCATCACAGAAACACACTGTGAGATCCTGCAGGAGGTGTAGTTCTGTGATTAGTACTGAGGGTGTTCCCCTGCTCCATTCACCCAACACCCAAGGGAGTCAACGGAGCAGGAAATGTGTTTCAGTTTACCATAACGATGACAGCCACCTGAGGAAGGCCATTTGTATGAAACCTGAGCTTAGATACTTTGGAACAAAAGTAATTCATTTTATTTTTTTACAGTATTGTACTTTTACAAACTTCTCCAATTTGAATATTTCCAAAGTTTCTCCAACTGTGTCTGGTAATCTTATTCCAGTGTTTGTACTGGAGGCCATCTGCAACGGAGAATGAAATTTAATTAAACTTGAACATGCTTATTTTGATTAAATTCTTGCGACATTGTTTTGTACTGTTTTCACAAGTCAACATTGTTTAAGTAGCAACATTACCTGAACACCCACAGGCAATGCAAACACAATCCTGCCTTCTCCCGAATGCAGCCTGTGGCTATTACCTTTGACAAGCAGCTCTGACAGATCAGTGTTCAAATTCAAAAATCCATTTCATATTTGGTCGTTCTGTTTTCATTCCACTCCCACCACGTGCCGTCCCCCACCCCGTTCCAAATGAAAGGTGTGTGAAAGATATATAGAGACCACCAAAGACTCCTCATGAATTATTCAAAGTGCACATTGTGAAGCTATCATGGTAGGGTAATTAATCTTACAACTAAATATAGATGAAGGATATGTTTAGTTGCTCAGTTTCTTCAGGGCAAAACATGAAACTTACATCAGAGCTGGGAAAAAAATAAACCGTGTCGCTCATTACTGCACTGTAGAGAATTCCAGTGACTTAACATGTGACATACATACGGCAGAATCTATGTCACTTCTTAAATACCGGCTTGTTGGAGTCACATTTACATGTGAATGAAGAGGAAAACTATTTGTTTTGTGGTTAAAATCAATTCAGTGTAGCTCCACATAAAGACGCACCGCATATTCTGTTGATGAGCATTTCCAAAACCAACTTCACATTTAGCTGTAGTAGTCCAGAAGAAACTCAAATACTGACCTGATGTGTAATGTGTGGGCTCGAGGTGACGTCTCATCCCAGTTGTCTTGTTTGTCTGATGAGCATTCCACAAGCCAAATACATTAAACTTACAATGAGATAGCAGTGAGAAAAACAACAACTCCTACAGCTGAAACCGGAGGATGATTTGTGTTTGCTTATAAAATGACTTCAGTCATTACTCATTGATTAGAAAAAATAGTTGTTGTGTCTGATAATGGATTTTTGTGTGGCTGATTTGTGTGGCTTGACTAATTTGTCGCAAAAATGCCATGTTCATTGGCTAAATCTTTGTGTTTTTATTAAATATTCTTAATACCCCCTTATATATAATGAGTTTGACCAAAACATGTAAGCAGGGCATTTAATAGGACAAATGCATTTGTCCATGCTCTCTGGTGCTTTAGTCATGTGGCAGTGGACTAGTCAAAACATGTGGTTGCAAACAAGCAAAGAATAAGGACATACAGATCAATGGAAAACCCTTCAAGGTTATTCCTTGCAATGTATCTTAAAGTGATGTAGAGAAGTGTCGGCCTTCTAAAGGAATGGAAATGGAAAAGTAGCATTGTAGAAATGTATAATCAGTATGCTTGCTCTGAATTACTCTGTCACTTTGAACTCACCTGCATATATTGCACACATGCACAGCACATGCTGTCATTATTTAAGATGAATATAATGATATGATGACAAACGATTTCAGTAAACATGATGTGAGTCCTATCCCACAGTGAAGTGAACATGATCAGCATGAGGCTCCATAAATGCAATATTGACTGAGACATTCCAGACAAGAATCAGCAGGATGGTCGTTTTGGACATTATCTTTTGCCACCTGCTGTATCCTTTATTTTATTTCGTTGCTGTTGTTCTGCAACAACTGATCTACGTGACCTAATCAATACCCAATAAGGCTTTGTGATCCTTGTATGGACTATAATCTCATGGGACAACCATATTGGGTGGCTGATAACGGCAAGCCATAAAACAGTCAAGTCACTCAAACGCCTGCTTTGATTCATCTGTCGACACTTCATTAACCCTTTGTAAACCCTCTCTCTTCAACTATACGGTAACTGCAGTCAGATTAGCCCAGCTGTGTGAATCCGCTTGGGTCGTGATCATGTTGTGAGTTCTTTATGTATTCGTTTTCACTTGAATCAGCACCGATGTTAAATTTACATTTTCCCATTGTAAAACCATTGTTACTGCAGTAGTGCATGCAGCAATAACAGTAGCATCGACATTGTGATACCTCCTCCTACACCTATTATAACATATTTTCAATTGCTTCGTCACTTTGAGTTATGTACTGAACTGGAAACATTAGATTAGAGCAGGGAAGTCAAGTGGAATCAACTTTGTGACCATCGGTTTATGGCCCCCGGCGAGCCGAGCTTTCTATCTGCACATACAAACACCTGAACGTATGCTTTCTACTATATACCACTTTTCTAAGTACGGAAAAATGTATATCGAATGGTAGCAGATGACCCTGACAGAGTGGATAGCGAGATGGAAAATTCACAAAAAGGCAAATATGGAAATGGAATTAGTATACAGTAAATACTTTGTTTTTATCTATGCAGGACAAAAGTCTCAGAAATCTCAGAAGAGCAACAGAGAAGGGATCCCTCTTCTGACACAACACAGCATTCACATTTATGTTGTATACACACAGCAGATAGAAATCGTGCTCATGGTGTAATAATAAAGTTACCTTTTAATGTGGCGATAAAGGATTACATGATGTAAGCACACATATGAAGACCCAATTCATTTTATGATTAAAAATGTGGACATGTGGATTGTCAATATTAAAATGTATAATCCCTTAAACCTTTGCTGTTTGCTGAAGGATTGGGATGTAGAGTGTGGAATACCACAGATCCATCACAGTCAATCAATACGTCATTACCTTTCCTGACCGTGTTTGAAATACAAGCAAAAAAATAATCATACATGTATCTTCAAAGCTTTTCTCGCCAAACACCTCATATCAGAAGGTGAGCGAGGGAGAGAAAATATACAAGCAGACATCAAGGGCCGATATTAAGTACTGCGTGATGCTACATTGTCTTTTCCGAGGCGCTACAAGCCGCAGAATTGAAAGGACTTTAATGGCATTGAGCTGCAAGGTCAGAGGCCAGATCTCTTGATTGGGTGAAGAGAGAGAAAACCAAAGAGGGGAGAGGGAGAGAGAGAGAGAGAGAGAGAGAGGGGGGAGGAAGACAAAGAGGGAGACACACAGAAGAACAAGCATCACACAGGGAATAATATAACAGCACAGCAGAATGATATTTAAAACAAGGAGCAGTGAATATATTCTGATTTAAAGGGAGAGATGGAGATATGTCTCGCAGATATTTGTACAAGATTTCCTGTAAAGTACACTGAGAGGCTGCTGGAACAAAACGAAGATGCATGGGTATGTGAGAGCTTTTAACTAACGCCATGAATAACTTTTTTTAAAATCGCATCTCTTCATTAGTTTGCATTGGAGGTGGGGGAGGGGGCATGGACTACTTCTTGTGGTCTCTCTCACGAGACTGGTTGCTTTGATAAATGTGTTAATAAGCTTGTGTAAAATGTGACAATATCATAATCTAGAATCATGTGAATGGATTTCTTATCACTGTAAGACGCTCGCAGTGTCTCATTCATACGCGGGAAAGCATCCTCACAGCACAGTACTTGTTCTGAGCTGATGCACTAATAGGAAGCATGAGGCTCTCATTATGCTGCAGTAACGCTGTTTGTTTGCAGAATTCTTGCTACAGGCTTTTTTTATTAAGGCTGATTGTTGTTGTGTTTGCTGTATTTCTTTTTTTGGTTAACCATGCAGCATTCAGACACTTTTGTCTCAGGATGTGTATCCTGCATGTTATACTTAGATTTTGTCCGAAACCGCTTCGATGTAAATATAGGGCTGAACGGTGTGTGGGTGTGGGTGTAGGGGTAAAAAGGGGGGGGTGTTGTCAACCACCTTTAACTGTCCCTCCGTTTGAGTCAGAGCACCGATGAAACAGCCCCTGACTCAGACCTGATGTAGGCTGTCCAGACATGGAGGGGCGGGTGGGTGGGGGAGAGAAGGTGCAAGAAGCGAATCCACGAGGGCTCTCAGGAGCCCACACAATGTGTTGATGGCTGCTGCGGATGCATTTTAATCAGTTCACGCGATTTATCTCACGAGGCTTTTTAGTTCAAAGCCAGAGGAGGAAGAAATTCACTCGAGGTTCTGCTTAACGTTTAAAAAAAAAAAAAAAACCACGAGGCTGGATAAAAAATACTAGTGCAGGTCAGTGAAACTATAAGAGGGCAGCGTGAGAATTTTGAGATTATTGGTTATGCAAGTTTGTGATGAAGCCATTATCACAAACGTGCAACGTGCCAACGTGCAAAGGAAAGAGAAGATTAAGGGCGTCTCTTTGTTTTGGGTTTTTTCACTGGCAGCAGTCTGCCATGATTTAGAGAGCAGTTCTTTAACACCTGCAGCACCCAGCTTCTCTCTTTTTTTTTTTCTTTTTTTTTTTGTTGGTATGCAGGTACACACAGTCCTGGTTGTACCCATGAGCAAGACACAGCTTCCCTCGGCGCTTCAGGGCTGCTGTTGTTGTGTAATCTCTCTGTGCGGGCAGCAGGTGGGAAAAAAAAGAAAATCCCTCCGGGCATCACACTGACTTATCACTGTAGCCTTTCCTAAAATGTGAAATGAAAAAAATGTCAAACCCGAACCCGCTCTGTGTTAGTCACACACAGTAACGTCATATGTCTTATCGTAGTTAAGTACCAATCATCAGCGGTTTGTTAATATAATCCATCAATAATATACCTGCACTCATCCATATAAATGCCTGCATAACTCTCGTGTGACAGGGATTCTGGTCTCTGATGCACTTATTGATTTTTCACTCAATACAGACAGAGTAGGCTAGTGAGCCACATGTTATATTTAGTGTTTGTGTAATAGAATATATGTAACTTAGCACATGTGTGGTGTATGTTATCAGTTTAAATGGTGGTCTGGGTGCACATGGTGAAAGATCTGTTTTCATTATCTAAAAATACTCTTCATTATGATTCATGACTGTGGCTTTGCTGTCCTTAAGATTTGTGTCATTTTCTGTGTTTGAGACAACACAGGCATTCATCAGCCGCATGTCACATTAGATAAGAGATTTAACGGGCGAAGGTGTACGATTTTTATCTGTTATTGTGACATAAAATACATTTTTGCATAGTCTAACTACCATATCAATGTTTTTTTTTTGAAGCTGACAAAGCTGGAGTTTTGAGGTTCATACTGATCAAAGTCAAAGTCAAGAGTTAAAATGCCCGATAATGATCTATCATTCGGTATTCACTCTCTGAAATCATGTAATGAGGAAACATTTGTGAGAAAGAGCAGGGAGCAAGTCGGCGAAACTGCAGTGTGAGCATCTGTGTGCTTTAATGTGATAGACAGGTTTAGCTACTCACTTGATTTGGTTACATTTATGCAAATGTACGGGTTAAAGATGATTCATCACAAACGTTGCAATTTTTACATTATATTCGGCGTATAGCAAGAGATAACAATTATGAGGAAACAGGGTTCGAAAATGTATAATTCATTTTCTTCTATTGATCGTGCCTCCTTGCTCTTTAACGGCCCAACAATATACTGTTCATCCCGCAGTCAACAATATGGCACGTCTGTGCTGCTTGTCTTATTAGCTGAGATACATGCCAAAAATAACATATGTGCTGCCACAGTCAAATCCACGACTGCATGATTTCCAAATGTCAAACAGTCAAACATGCGATCATGCGGTTAAAGTCAGCACAGAAGAGCTGCTGGCAGTCTGCCTCCAGAGAAACGAGAGAGAGGAGTGCTCCTCGTCTTCAGGAAACACATTTGATATATATGCGTTGGGCCACTCACAACTATTTAGACTATTTGCCCTTGTTAATGTGAGATTTAGTGTCTGTCCTGAACGTTCTAATCATAGTGAAGGAACACAAGCTTCTCTCTGGAGAGCATTCTGACCTGCTTAAGTGCTGCTAAAAAGCACAATAACATCACCTCAATAGCAATATAAAGCTGCATTAATGTTTATATTGTATGAATCTAATGGGAGTAGAGACAGGGTGTCATTTTAATCTAGAAAAATACACCTGCTATAAAAGTCTTAACACATAGCTCCCTAATGAACTGACAAATTGGTAGATTTTTCTTTTCCACGTGTCACTTTGTAAATGTAATAAAATGACAATGCTCTGTTCCCCGGGCCTTATTAAGTCCTCTCATATTCTCACCGTTGTACTTTTATCCCCTGCACATTTAATTACCAAGTTTTGTTGCCTTCTTTTACAAGCTCCGTCTTGTCTCCAAAGTTCAGAATCTTTAATAGCTATTAAACATAGGATTAACGCTCCACTCTGAGGGGCTTTTCTAGGGGGATGAATCCAGATATGACTGGCTGATGCCTTTTCGACGCTTTCCAAAAATCAAGGGTTATCAGACACAGACACGAGCAACTGACTCAATCTACCAAGTTTATCTCTAATTAACACGGATTAATTGAGCTCTGACTTCGCTCCGCAACCCAAGCAGAAGGGCAATTTGTGCATGGAAGCCTATTATTGCCCCGAGGCTGTTGATCCTCACTGTTAAGGGCTCTAGGTCCCAAAACCCTCGATCATGTGACCGCGATCGTGTTGCTTTTTGCACCGCGTGTGTTAATGAATTCGACAGTTTGCCACGCTGAATCCTGTTTGTGAGAAATAAAACAACTATCAACAAGGGTTTTCAGATTTTTTGCTGCCATTAGTGGGCATGAAACATAATCAAGGTTGCCGTCGCTGCTGTTTCGTGCTTCTCATGCTTAGCTGTCTTTTCCTGTTGATTATTTGTTTGGAAAAACCGATGGGGGCTGAGCTGTTTCATCATATCCAGGTCACATCCGGAGGAGCCATCGAGTTGCCTGAGAGGTCAGATTGACGGCGCTTTATCAAGGAGTACAGTGTCATTTGGCGTGTTGGCAGGCTCACCTTAAAGCCTCGCTGCCCTTTACAGAGATCCATTCAATAATGGATAAGGCAAAGAGCATCGCGGTCTCTTCCCTCTCATTATGATCTCACTTGATTACTCGTCGATGCTCTTTCGAAACGGTGGGTTAATTGCACACTCCGACTGTGAACTAACCTGCAAGTTAATAACTTCTTTCCTTCAGGGTAGCATCATTATAAGATATAAGCCTCATTAAAATAAAATGATGATTTAATAACTTTCCCTTACAATGACCCTTATGAGGATGTGCTGTTATTTTGCAGTTATCCAGGAAATTAAGACATCCGACGCAGTATTCGCGGGGCTTTTACTCGCCATGCTTCAAGTCTGTGTGCATGTCACAGTTATGTCTGAGTGGATTTGAATATTGTGCGTATGTTTTCTTTTTGGTCTTCCTTTTTGGCACTTTATGTGAGACTCTTATTCGTTCCTCATTACAACCAATTACACTGCGATGAGTCGGACCCAGTGACGTGAGGGCAGCCATGTCAGCTGCTAATGTACAAGAGAGCTTGCTGTATCACTACGGCACCCAGTATGTAGCACATTCTCTCCCTGCATGATTACACATAATGTTGCTTTCATTATTGCTTTATTCCTCACACGGCCCCGTTCCTGTGCGGCTTCACTTGAGCCCTGAGAGTTAATTTTCCTCCTCTTCCTTTGCCTTTCCGAAGTGGCTCTTCCTCCACAGCAGTCTTCTTAGTCAAAATATCAAAATTCGAAGCTTTGATTATGCCTTTTAGAGGGTGTTGATAATTGCTGGGTAAAGAAAGCAACTGTCTACTACCATCCACCATAAACGCAAGGAGGCTCTTCTGTGTGAAGAGGAATCACATTATGTGCAATGATCAGTGCCTGGGGGCCACATCAAACACAGTCTGAAAACCTTTCTAGAGGAGATAGAGGCAGGCCAATTTCACAAGTAGCTTTTTATTGGTTGATTGCGCAGAGGCCAAGTTGTTATCTAAATCCTCAAAATAAAGAAGTGCCTTGTGAGTGTTGAGGGTGTGCAAACCTAGCCCTCAGATGAAAGCCAAAGAAAAATGTTTACAACCGATACTATGCCAGGATTATGGCTTAAGAGACTCACTGTAAACGGTATGGTTACAAAGTCCACCAGTCACAACCAGCACCATTGCCTCTGCGGAAAATACATAAACTCATAGTTTGTATAATCTTTTGCCGGACGAACAGGTTTCATGTCCGCACAGCTGGCCTTCAGATGAATATACAATCTGATTTTTAAATGATATTTTATTTCAACAGAGGGTTTAACAAGCCTCCTGTACTGTGAAGTTTACCATGGAGGGCTTTAATTCTCCATTTTGCGTAATTGCGTTCCCTCCATATTGGAGCTGTTGGGCTAATTAGTTGGTAAATAATTTGAAATCAAACATGGATGGAGGGTGTCCACTGCTCTGCCCATCAGGGGGAGAAACACTGATGTGCAAACTGACCCGTGATTGCTTGATTCAATTTGCTCCAATTAGAACAAAATCAACAGCCGTGCTTCTGTGGAGATTTTGGCCACTGAAACTCAGCGGAGGAAAGAGTGGTTTAAGATCACGGCTGTGCTCTGTACCTAAAATGATCATACTCATTTGCGCCGCTGTTATCCTGTGCACATGGATGCTGTTTGAATGTAGCCGAGCAAAAGAATGCCGCAGGACGTGAACTCAAAGATCTCCGTTGGTGATGTTTCCCATAAAAGAGAATCGATGAATAAATAAATGTCAGTCCTTCCTTTGGATATTACTGCATACTGTTTATTAAACAAGCTTCACGTCCCGATGGGAGGACTTTTTTTAGCATATTTGTGGTCTACATCATCACATTACATTATTATTATTATATTACATTCACATTATGACACAAAATGCCTAAAACATACCTTAATAACCAATATCATTATTACAGTAAATATGAATCTTTTTGTCTGGTTTATTATTTATTTTAGTGTCTTTAAATATCAAAAGCTCTTCTACGTTTTTGTTTTTCTCATTAAAATAACTAAACAAATCATTACTTTTAAACTGCAGTATGATTTCTTAGCTAGGCTTCTTGCACGTCCATATATTTAGTGAAGAATAAGCCATAATTATGGCAATTGACAACTTTTTTTAAACATGAAAATTGCTGACATATCTTTAAAAATGTGCATTCACTTGTTACATCCTGTTATCACCACCCTTGCACACTGTAGATCCTACTCAGTGTTCTAAATTCTCCTCTTAAGCATTGTTTTTTCTTAATAACACCTGTTCCTATTGTGTAAAGTCCCTATGAAGAACTCTTCATATGTTTTAAGAATAATAGTTTGTGTCTGATGTGTTTTTCTTTTGTTAATCAGTATCAATTGATAAATTGGGGGAGGTAGTAGGGAGGGAGTTCACAGTTCAGTGATGACTGAATCTCAGCTGCCTGCCTGTGGTTGCAATCTGCTGTATACAGCAGCTCCACTCTCACCTGTGGATCTCTGTCTGATAAATCCTCTTGTAGTGTTCACTCACCTGGAAGTCAAGAGTGCAGCGGTCGAAGCTCCATTAGTCTGACAGGAGATGAAGCAAATACAGTTTCATTTTGTGAAAAGAGTGAACTTAAAGATGAAAAAAAACATAGTTTCTTTTTGTATGGAAAGCATTTCTTTATTTATTCATTTGCACATTGGTGGAATCAGGACCGTTTGCTGCTACATCATCCGTACTCATCCTCTTACTGATTAGCCCAGTGCCGCGTTGAAAAGTAAAGAGCGGCATCTCGGGATGGAGGAGCCCTGCTGGATGTCTGCGATTCATGTGCACATTTGTTTGTAACAGGAATAGAAAACTGTACGCATATTAGAAATGAGCATGGTTGACAGCCAGTTCCAGTAGCTCTGAACACTTGTGTGTTTTTAGTATTTTTAGTACCTTTTTCATGTTTTTGACACCAATATCTACCTGCTTTGTGTGCAAACTTGGACTTGGAACAAAGGAAATCAGTGGGGTTTTTTTTGTTTTTGTTTTTTTTTCTGTCAAATGGACTGTTTCATGATAAATCGCATGACCGGTTAAAAAGACAGCCACAGCTCTCTTGTTTAGACTTGAGAACACCTGTTGGGCTAGGCAGACATGTTAGGCCAGAGATGCCTGCTGGAGTGAGGAGAAGGAGATGGGGATCAGGAGTGCAAACCATTTGTACTGTCTGTTGTCATGGGGAATGTCAGATCTCTCGCCAGTAAGATGGAGGAGCTAACAGCGCTAACCAGGCAACACAGGGAGTATGGAGAGGGTAGCATCACAGAGACGTAGCTGAATGAACTCACTTCAGACTCGCTGGAAACTCTGGCCGGCTTGTGAGAGCGGACAGGAGAGCAAAGACCAATTTATTATCATCTCATACAAGCTGCAGTATCAAGTGAATTGACCTGGTGTGGGATCAATAAAGTCTATTTTATCTCATCTCATCTTATCTTTTGTTCTAATATATTTGTCATAGTGGGAGAGTAAATCATCATTTAACAGCCCTGAGTGTTGCATAAGTTTGAGATTCACATTGGGCCATTTGTATACATACACTCAGGATGATGGCACCGCGCAGGCAACCTCAGCACCCCGACGAAATGTCTGTTCACTGATTTATGCTGAGTCAGACACCATTAGCTGTTATCCTGGCCCTCTCAGGATTCAACCCTGCGCTAATGTGGGTCAGGGGCCACATTATAGAAACACCTTCACCGTGCAGTCTTATCTCATAGTGCACTGCAGGATTTCAGTCACAGGACTGTTACTGAATGTCACCAGAATTTTCTAGAGTGTGGTGATAAATGGAAAGGTTGGAGAACATGGTAAAAACCTGAAGTCAATTTAGTATTATTATTGGTAGTATTATTGGTATTCGTTGTAATCTTGGAGCTATTCTGACAAGAAATCCTTGCAAGATGTATGTTGCAGCTGTATGATCTACTGATGCTGCTTCTTTTTCCTTCATCTCTCTGATTGGTGAACATCAGATCTCGGTGGCATAATGTATTCTCCTTGCCTCCTTAAATGTACCTTAATGTGTACATCGTACCACTTATTCATATTAATCAGAAATGTTCCACAGCTAATAGGATTTTTCATTCAGGGCCAAAAAAAAAAAAAAAACAAAGTAAAATCACACAGATTCTTTTTCTTTTTTTTTTATTATATTAAAAATGTATGATCCTTTTGAAGGGCACAAGTAGCAATCAGTCAGAGGATGTTGCCCTGGAGGTTCTACCTAATTCGGTGCAGCATTTTCCCCTGCACAGGACACTCTTCAGCAGGTGCTACTGATGATGCACTTATATTATGCTTCTCTCATTGAGTAGCGCCCAGGTGAGAGGGTCACATCACAGGCTCACTCTTACTCTGATTACACACTGTTATAAAGACCTTCAATCATTATACTGATTAGACACCCTCTTTGCAAACCATCAAATCATACGGTGCTGCTATTCAGGTGGCCAGTGTGTGAGTGCATAAGAGCACCATTACGTGGGAAGAATTTGCAGAAACACGAGGACTGGAGATAATCTCCAGATGTGTGTGTGTGTGTGTGTGTGTGTGTGTGTGTGTCACAGCCAGGTTAGCAATGTGTATGTGGAAATGTTTGATTGAAGGTTATGGTAAACACAATCATAATGTTGCCAATACATTAAAGGAAGCAATATTTCCTTTCATTATTAGATTAATTAAAACATGTTTCATTTCAGATCAACCCACACAACGAGGAACTATACAGTAAATGAAATGCAATCTACAGATACCTATCTCCAAAATAATTGATTGATTGACAGAATCAGTGTAAAGGTTTAGTACTTAACCGTTTTTAACTTGATATCAAAACCAGTTTCAGACTGTAATCCCACTGTGGTAAATATGGACACTCCCTCTGTGCTCTAAGATCACAGTCTGGGCAGCACGGTTAACAAACTGAGCTGGCGTTAACCAACAGCAGCTGTTTGCAGTAGTTTACTTCAGTGTACGGGGTGCAGAGTGGGAATGACAGGGACACAGTCAACCTGACTGCATGGCTTGTTATTACATTGTAGGAAAGTTACATAATGTTTCTTTAAAATGCACAATGTCCTATTTTGGTTCACAGAATGGAAGATGGCAATAGCTGAAACAATAACCCAGGTGTTTGGTGAAGACAGACTCAGGCAATTAGCGCGTGGATGATATGGAAGGGTGACACTTAATGCGGGGGCTAAAGATTTAGCTTTACACTTCAACTTATTAGAAAGCTGCTAAACACTTAAACAGGCGAATGCACATTTGGCAATGTTTTTTCCAGTCAGCAGCAATGGAGAGCCAGACATATGGTGCCCACTAACTATAGCAGCGAAGCTTCATAGCAAACTGGAGCAAAGGGAACGTAAAGACACAGAGAATGAAAAGTCTCTGCATATAAGTAACTAATAAATATTTATGAATTTAATTTTTAAAAAATCCACCCAAAAACATGACCAATGCCCAATGACTCATGTGAATACTGCAGAAAATCAATGTGCTACCATCTAGATCCTGTATGACACATAAAAAATAAATGAAAATGGAAATTTTTGCTGCATTTATGTCTGCAATTTGTAAATAGAAAATGATGTTGCTGTTTTTTTTTTATTTATTTAAAATTGTAAAGTGTGAAAACAGTTATATACTTCTGTTGTTGTTGTGGCTGGTCTTTCGCAGTTTGAGCTTCCTATGTTCCATATTTTGGCTGTTTGAATTGATTCCTTAGCTTTACATAATGTTTCTCTTTAAACAGGTATGCTGTCATATTATCTATCTGCACTGTAATCTGTAAGCATATTAAGAGCCCGGGGAGAAATTCAGATTATTCCTCTCGTTAAAATCGTTTAAATTTAGCACAGACCATGACACACCAAATGAGGCAAGGATGGATTGCAGTCTTTGCAACCTGTCACCCAGTCTGTCTGAGCCAAGCAGTGCATTCAGGTCATACATCTGCTTAGCTTCCTGTGCTTATGTGATACATACGAGTAGGTGTTTATGTGATAAATATGGGCAGAACATAAAAATCAGCGTAACAAATAGATGTAACATGGATCGTGTTGTGTTACATTGCAAATGTTTGCAGAGACCTCAGACCAACAGAATGTCAGAATCAATCAAATACAATCAATCAAATGTGGTTTTTGACCACAATGGTACACACAAATGATTGATCAAGTTTATGATCATGTGTTGTAGCAATCTTGTACAAACACAGCAATAGACACAGATTATTAAGTCATCAAAACATTGCAATAAGTGATTGCGAAAATAAAATTGTAATATATATATATATATATATATATATATATATATATATTTTATTTTTTTGTCTGATTTCAAAATTAAACTTTATATGATATGATATGATATGATATGATATGATATATATTCGTCAGACAGTCTCTATTTTGTGATGGATTTCCAGAAGTGATTTAATACATCTGCCAGTTGTTTGCATACTGTTGGAATGAATTTCTAAAATGAATTCCGGAATTAGATTTAAAAATATTGAATCTGAGACCTTTGTTTATTGGCTTTGCAACCTTTTTAGTAATCACAATCATATTTTCTTCCAACACTGAATGATGCCCTCCAACAATTTTTACTTGTTGATTGGGTTTGGTCACACTTATCCATGAACTGCATAAAGTGTCAAGCATTGTTGTCATGATTGATTTCTTTCATTCTGCCACTTCGCCACTTGAGAAATGATTCAGTGTGTTATTTTTTTCTTTTTGTATTTTTGTAATATTACCAGATAACATGTTTGTATGCTCCAAATACACAACAATCCGTCATCCCAATCTGTTTCTCTGTCATAGACGTGTAGCAAACACTATTAAAACTTGTAAATTGTTAAAGCATAGAAAGTGGAATGATACAATATGTTACAAAAGCTCCACTTATTATTTATTTAAAAGTTAATTTCATTCTACTGAGAATCAAATTAAATACCATTGCTCACTAGGGAAGCATTTTTACCAGCACTTTTGTGTCTTGATCAGTATCCTGTGGATAATAGGAAAATAAAGACAGCAAACAGACAAAAGTGATGGTTGAAAAATGGAGAGAAAAATATATTGCAGAAATTAGATGTGAAGAGGATGGCAAGAATGATTTTCAGATGTTGTACTGAAATCTGTTCAGTACAACAGTACTAAAGGTACCTAAGGCTATTTTCCATAAAAGCACACAGTCCTGCTATATCATTTGTAATATAAGCTGATTTTACAGCCACGCAGCTGTTACAAGATGCATCATGAGTGAATAACTGACCTCTCTCTCATTGCTCTCTGTCTCTCTTTCTTACAGAACCGTGACAGAATGGTCGACTGTATGAGCAAAGTCATGCTGCACACGGTCGTCTCATGCTGGCAACCATTCCTGGGACTGGCCCTCGTGGCTGTCTTTGTGGGGTCTACCCTGGGATGTCCCTCGCGCTGCGAGTGTTCAGCGCAGAGCAAGGCAGTTGTCTGTCACCGCAAGCGCATGCCCAGCATTCCGGACGGCGTTCCAACAGAGACCAGGATCCTGGACCTGAGTAAGAACAAGCTGACTATGATCAACCCTGATGACTTTATTGCCTTTCCCGGGCTCGAGGAACTTGACCTCAGTGGGAATATTATCAGTTATGTTGAGCCTGGAGCTTTCAATGCCCTGTTTAACATGCACTCGCTCAGTCTCAAGAGCAATCGTATCAAGCTCATACCTCTCGGCGTCTTCACAGGCTTAACGAATCTTACCCGACTGGATATAAGTGACAACAAGATAGTCATCCTTCTGGATTACATGTTCCAGGACCTACACAATCTAAAGTTTTTGGAAGTGGGTGACAATGATCTGGTTTACATTTCTCACCGTGCATTTAGTGGACTTATAAGCCTGGAGATACTAACCTTAGAAAGGTGCAACCTTACAGTTGTACCCACTGAGGCTCTTTCCCACCTGCACAACCTGGTCAGTCTCCATCTACGATACCTCAGCATCAGCACTTTACATCCTTACTCATTCAAAAAGTTGTTCCGGCTGCGGCATTTAGAAATTGATAATTGGCTGTCACTAGACCATGTGCCAGCCAATACCCTGCATGGACTCAACCTGACCACTTTGTTCATCACCAACACCAACTTGTCCTCCTTCCCTTACCAAGCCCTGAAGCATCTGCCCTATCTAACACACCTTAACCTGTCCTACAACCGCATCAGGCACATTGAAGGAGGGATGTTGATGGAACTGATTAGGCTTCAAGAGCTTCATTTGGTTGGGGCTCAGTTAACTACCATTGAACCGTTCGCCTTCCAGGGCCTGCGGGGACTCAAAGTCCTCAATGTTTCTCACAACCGACTGGATACACTGGAGAAGGGTGTTTTTCAGTCTCCTGAGGCTCTGGAGGTTCTTCTGATTGACAACAACCCCCTGGTGTGCGACTGTCGTCTCATGTGGATCCTGCAGAAAAGGCATTCCATACTCTTTGGAGATTCGCAGCCAGAGTGCAGCACACCTGAAGGTATTCGTGGCAGGCCTTTTAGAGAGTTTAAGGAGACTCTCCTGTCTTACTATGTGACATGTACCAAGCCAAAAATCCGTGAGAATAAAACTCAAACAATCACTGTGGATGAGGGCCAGCAGGCGATGTTGCGCTGCAGTGCTGAGGGGACACCAAGGCCCACCGTGTCCTGGGTGTCCCCACGTCGTCGTGTTTTGACAAGTAGGAGCCATGGAAGAGTAACCGTTCACAACAATGGTACACTGGAGATAAAGTCAGCAGAGGTACAAGACAGCGGAGTGTACCTTTGCCTTGCGTCCAACACTGCTGGGAATGACACCCTGATGACTTCATTGGCGGTGAAAAGTCTGGGATCGCTGTATGCCAACAGGACCCAGTACTACACAGATCCCAGCAATGCTACTGCCAATGGGACAACCGGCGTGACTGTTGGTTTAGACCTAAAGACTATTTTAGTGTCAACAGCTATGGGTTGTTTCACATTCCTGGGAGTGGTCTTGTTTTGTTTCCTGCTCCTTTTTGTTTGGAGCAGAGGGAAAGGAAAACATAAAAACAACATAGATGTTGAATATGTGCCTCGGTCAAAGTCTAATGGCACTAATGTTGACTCAGCAGAGGGGCAAGCTGGTCCTCGTCGTTTTAACATGAAAATGATGTGACTTCTTTCGTAGATCCAAGATTCTGGATGGTGGAAATGCCCAAAGTACATTGTATTTTTCTTTGGAAATCGGAATTCTAAACCTCCCACTGCTGCAGGGAAAACAGTAGTGGAAACATTTGGGGCAGCATAACAAGATGAGCAGTACCTTAAATTTCTGGACCTTCACATAATGCTTGGATACTCAAAAATCAAAAGGTAGTAGGACATCCTCTTAAGTAATTGCCAGCAGGCAACTTCAGCATGGATGAAGAGGGAAAACTGTTGCCGCCATGGGGACCTGGATGGGATAGGTGTCATTTATCATCTTTTTGAAATTTATATGTCCAAAAAGAACACTACAGCTTTGGGTTGGATCTACAGACTGAGCTGAACCGTGTACAGTACAAATTTATATCTAAGCTATTAACCTACTTTGTTTTGTCTTGAGCCATGCTTATTCACCGAACAAATCAATGAAACAGACCATAATTTCCTATGTTCAATACTTTGCATATGTGTACCTAATGCTTCATTGTGTACATGTATGTACATATTCATTCAAAAGAACTATTCACAGCAATATTCATGGGATGCATTAGCCAAAATTAATATACCCCATATGTTCAGCAAAAACATCCTTCAGACTTTTGAAGTTTCCATGATTTCAGGAAGGGCTTCTATGGGTGGTTATATGTCCTTTCTCCCCCAATTGACTCATTGATATTAATGAATATATATTATTATTAATAATAATAAAAAAAAATGAAGAAAAAGAAAAGATTTTATTTATGACAGATGTTGAGCCTTTTACAAAAAGTCAGTCCTCAAATATTGTTCAGGATCTGGCATTACACTTTGATCATCATAAAACTGACACAGTATTGGTCAAGGTACCTACATGAACCGCTTTTTGTCCTATTTTTGTCTCTTTTTATTACTTTAACTGTACCTTTGCTGGTTGGCAAAATACATGTGTCAATTTTACTACAGTGACATTTGCATAATTTTCCCCAGTAGGGAATTTGGACTTTGTTGTGGTAGTTCCTCATTTTGTTGTTGAATCATTTAGATTGTGAAAACTTCAAAGTAAAAGTCAAAAAAAAAAAAAAAAATGTATGTGAAATAAATGAAGATGTATTTGTACCCATGAGTCTGACTAAATGGCTAACACGATGAAATCTTCTTCTCTTCACTGACAGACATCACAATCTTCTGTAAACGACAGTATTCAGTTAACATAGCAACAGATAAATATAGAGTTTGCACTTAACTCATGAAACTTCAAGTCAAGTCTACAGAAACACTTGGTGGATTTGGTACGACAAGTTTATAAAAATAAACAGTATGTTATTAGATACATATACTTACAAATGGCAACATATTAAAATACACCAACATTGTACAGTGGTGCACGGCTGTAATACACCATTATAAAATTAATTGACTTGGCAGCACTGTGTTACTATTATTAATACATGTTATGAGCTTTTTTTAAAGAACAATTCAGTAACAGTACATTATGTACTCAGTGCATTTCCAGCCATTTACTGTTTACTGTATAAATGTATTGAAATCACAGCTGAAGTACAACTATCTTTGCCAGTACATTTTACTTCAGTTTCTACAAATGTACTAGCATAGTTGTAACAACCCCAGTAAAACTGAAAACTATTTTATGTGACAATCTCTCAAAGAACCATTAAATTGTTTTGATGTATGCTTTGGCAATTGAATCACTGATGACCTCTTACAAACTCACCCACCTGTGACATATTTTCTGCACTTCAGTGTATGTTTACAGTTTTCTTTAAAAAGAAAAAAGCATTGCAATTTACTGTAATTAATTGAATCAAACTAGAACTAGTTATAGAAATTAGTTTCTGAAATGACAGTTGAATGCATAGCTAAAGTTACGTCATACAGCAGATCAAAAACTGGAACTGAATGTGCAGTCATCCTCTTTTTTTTTTTTTTTTTATATATGTATCAGGTTCTGACACAACCATTACCTGTGGAATGTTGTATTAAATTTGCAATATATTCCTTGCAACACATTTTCATAATATACAGTATAAAATAAGTATATTCTTTTTAAAAATGTACCCCAAATGAAAGCAACATTTTTCAGCTTTTGTTAAAAACCAGATGATACCATTAGGAGAAGAAATTGTGGTAAAGCTTTATTTGGTTAGTCCACCTACAGATCATGGGGTATTTGTACAATCTCAGCTGTTTCAAATTATCTATAGAATATATGTGACAATCCATGAACAACATTTCTGAGCCTGAACCTAATCAAGCCAAATTTGTATATTTGTAATTTGTAAACAGCATCTACAGTTCACACCAGTTCACTTCACTGTCCATCATGAAACTCTGTAAATCAGAGAGTTGAGGTGGAGCAGCTGGAGGACATCAAAGGGAAAACCAGAAAACATTTTCTTCATAAAATATGATACAATTTCACCAAAATGAGTCAAATAGTTGGTGGTGTGTGACGTAGCTCTGTAAGGTGGTATGTACTTCTCTTGTGCCATTGTCCCCAAAGCACAAAGTTACATAGTGCATGAGCAGACATACAAACAGACTGAAAATGACACAGAGACCATTTACCTGATTTCAAGTCAATGTAGCATTGGATTTTTTAACGTGTTATTTGATGGTGCAAAAGTTATAAAACGTTGCTTTAGTCCATGCGTGGACTGCAAGAACTGGTTTCTTCTGACACTAACAACTTGATTCTACTTGTACGAAACATCTAAAATGATTCCCCCCTCTCTTTCCCATTTATTTTCTTTTCTTTCTTTTTTTTCAAAGCATGCATTTCTCATGCTGTCCCTCATTTGTGCAGTCTCATTAAGAGCCACGGAGTGTCTTTGGTTTCTTAGCCTGCAGTCCCCTGGGCTGCTTCAGAAATCAGAGCACCGAATGCTACAGCTCCTCCAAAAATACAAAAGAAATAAGGTTACCTTTGTAGGTCAGCGGTGCCCACGTCCAGAGTGTTCATTTAGTCAAATTACAGGAAGAAATGTTTTCCTCGCTCAACCTGTGAGAACGACATTTCATTCCTGTGCAAATGAGGCCTCTAAAGTACAACCTCATTTCTCTCTGCTTGTACGCTCACATACAGAGGGTACATCATGTGTCCCAAATAACGTGAAAGAAATATTCTGTCCACTATGATGCCGCTGTTTGTTATCTGAATTGCAGATCTCATTGTTAAATGATGAGGAAACACTGGCGTCCATCTCTATAGTAAAATATATACGGATTACATCTACAGGTACCACACAAAGTAATCATTTCTAGTAATGGCTGTACTGTTTTTACAGTATGTCACATATAGCTGACAGCTGGGATGACTGACATTATTCGGGGCGAGCTACTGGATTTTGGAGTCTGTGTGAGCTGCATTGTGATTTTCAGAACAATCATTCTGTGATATGCAGACCTCTTTGTACTAATTGACTGCATTTTTGGACTGCTGCATTTGGATTTCATCTGAAAAGCTGTTAGCGCTGTGTGACTGTTTGTCCCCTGCTTATCAGCCATTGACTGATCTGACCACTCGTATTTTCAGACTAATTAGGGGGGATAATTTTTGGAAAGCAGTTGGTAGGCGCTCAGACTAAACTGACTAATGCAGTTAGAAAACTAAACTGTAAAAATATCAAATTCTAACATATCACCATACTCAGTCAATGAAATAGATCATGTATAATTCAGTCATTTATCTGTTCGGACATATGGGTGCGTGTCTATGTCTGCAGCCTAGTGTTTTCTGTGCACGTTTAGAACTGTAACTTCATAACCTCTCGTGGTTGTATGATTCACATGTTTTATACTGCCAGTGACTGCTACCATTCACTCCTCTTAGTCTGTCTCACAGGAAGAAGGAAGTAGGCCGTGAGTATAAGCCTGCATTCGGCCTGGATTGCTTTAAAGAAATATAAATAAACCAATATATTTTTCCCCTATCACAGAATGAGAGGGGAATTCTCCATAGCTGACACAACACAAAAGTGAAGTGTGAAGGTGTATGTGTGGCTATGCATGATGGCCAGTTATAGCCTTTAGTGATCAACAACTGTTAAGCTAACAACAAACCTGACATACTCTGCTGCAGGCCACATTTTAGCCTTCATGGTTCAAAAATGAGTCCAAAGAAGAGTTTGGCCCAATCTGGAACTGTTACATCTGCAGATTCATTTCATCATTAATAACCAATATGTTATGATCTACTAAAGTTAGAGACAAAACAACTACATGAATCATGTTAAATTAGTTTATTATCTTTGCCACCATCTTGACCGCAAGGGAGCTCCAGCCAGGAGGGATAATTTTCCAGTATGCTTTGCAGCACATCGCTATTATTTAAAGCTATTTATTCAGAACAAAATGTTCTGACTAAATAACTTGAGAAGTTTTGACTTATTGTCCCATTTATTGTTTCTTCATTAAGTTTATACTCTTAGTTGAATCCAGGACGATGTTGCCTTACCGTTACGATATTCTGTGGCTCTTACAGAAAATAAAGACGTTACAAAAACACACTATAAAAACTTAGAACTGCTTAGAAAGAAAACATATACTACATGCTATGCAAACATCTCTGCTGGTTGCATCTGACACTTGTGTTGCCACTGCTGTAGGTGCTTCACTACTACTACATTGTTACCTGGTGGTGATGTGCACTATGTAAAAATCAGGGCTGAGGTTAAAGTTTGTTTTATAAATCTTTGGCCTTTTTAAGCTTTATTTGATAGAGACAGGTGAAGAGTGACAGGAATGTGAGAGAGAGAGATGGGGAATGGCATGCAGCAAAGGGCCACAGGTCGGATTCAAACCCTGGGCTGCTGCTGCAAGGACTGAGCCTTTGTACATGGGGCGGATGCGCTACCAACTGAGCTAACCAACAACCAAGCTGAGGTTAAAGCTAGGTAAGTAAATATAGTGTCACAGCCCAGCTCTTAACTGTGGCAAAGATGGGAGACCAGACTATGGAGTGGAATTATCTCAAGCATTTATTCACAACTCAAAAGTGTTTAACAGAAGAAAAGGCATATAGATGTCAGTAATCAGCAGTGTAAGCATGTGTGTGAGTGTGTGTCAAACAAACAGAACAAAAGCAGTGGCTGCAGCGGCAAGGGCAAGAGAGAGCTCTGCAGTATGGACAGCCTTATATAGACACCACCCCAGCCCAGGTGTCTCATCAAGAAGATGACCCTCCCACGACCTGGAACCTGCAAAGGAGAGCAAAGAACACAGAGGCGCCTGGCGGAGTGGGGTCGTCACACCGTGTGTTACAGTTCGTCCAGAGGGAAACATGAACGTGTCATATTTGTGCCAGTCCATCCACTAGTTGTTTTGCAAAGAAACAAAGATGTCACAATTTTATGAGCCAAACTTTGTGTCATGTTGACCACTAATCAGGCCATAGATGTCTCTGCAGAATTTCAAAGCGTCGAATTTTTGTTGATTGACTTCAGTAAACACCGCCACACAAAGCAGTCACAGTATTGCAATTACTCGGAGAAGCTTTCTTCAGTACCTCAAAGGAATCCATTAAGATGCTGTGAGGATACAAACCAGAGTACACCTCCCAACACACACCCATCACACAAAATCACATGGTAGATTAGTTAATGAATTCATGAATGAGTTGTCTCATCAAAGAAAGTCAGTTTGTGTGTATGTAAATACACACATTTGTAAAAACCACTGTAGGGAATAAAAAAAGTCCACATTTGCTACTGAGATCTCTGCAGTTTTGAAATTACACACCTGGTTTTTTGATAGGTTCCCAAGCCCCATGGGCCACGGACCCCACGCTATACATAAAAAATCATATAGAGATGCAACTCGAGTGGGGGAAAAGGAAGCCTGGCAAACAGGAGCAGTGCGGCTTTGCTTTGACGAGAGAGTGGAGCTGGTTGTAGCTAAAAGTCTGGGGCAGATGTTAGCCAGCAGGTTTTGGCTGTGTGTGCTTTCATTAGGTTTAGCTTTCATACGCTCCCCGGTGACAGGCTGCTCTGCCAAATGAGCTCCCATGTGAGCAGACTCCAGTTCCAGCCCGACGTCCAAAAATTGTGGCTGGCTGCAAAAGAGGTAGACGTGCATGTGCTGCTATGCGTCTTGCACACACATACACTCACTAACATAAAATAAAAGGCATCCATCTGGTGACAGACAAGACAATGCTCCATTTTGAAAGACAACTACACACACTGCCTCCTGCATATTGTTGTCACTGTTGATCTGCAAGATGAGATGGTTTATGCCAGTGCTCACGACAAAAAAGGTAGATTAATGAGACCGGAGAAGAGTTATTCCCTTTTTTTTAAAATATAAAGCTCTCTCGCTCTGTAAGGCTGCGGTGACAAACGTCTTCTAGATAATGGAGAGGAAAACATTATTAGCACTCCCTTCACAGTTCACACTGATGTTCTCCTGTACACCAACAGTCGATATTTCTTTGTTAGCGTGTTGCTGCATTCTGTAATTAAGTTTTTGCCCTTTCTGGAAAACACGCTCATGAAAGAAGAAATGAGAGGAGGGAAATTGAATTCTTTGCCTGTGTAATTGTTTAATGACAAATGGACTCTTAAATTGGAGCAAGAAGAGACACAAAGTTTTACATTCCTCCCTCCAGAAGTGAAAGCAATATTTCCTTTCTGTAAAATATGATAATTATTTATTCAGATTATTCCGTTGAAGTGGCACCATCATCCCCAAGTATGAATTTTATACAAAGCACTTCATAACCCGTGGTATATTTTGACAATTCATTCCAGTTTTTCACCTTCAACCTCATAATAAATTATCCAATATATATTTCCCCCTATGCAAAACTGATCAATGTTCAGTCAGACTTTTCTCTAGAGAGCTGTGTATGTGTGGAGGTCTGGCTATGCATGATTACTTACACTCTAGTTATAGCCAGTAGTGATCAACAACTGCTTAGCTAAAAGCTTAGCAGTGGCCTTATGTACTCTGCTGCAGGCCACATTTTAGCCTTTGTCATCGTTAAAACATGAGTCCATAGAAGAGTTTGGTCACATCTGGAACTGGTACATCTGCAGATTAATTTCATCATTAATAACCAATATGTTATGATCTACTAGAGTTAGAAACAAAACAACTACAGAAATTTTGTTAGTTTATTATTTTTGCCACCATCTTAACCACAAGGTCATTGTTGTTTCCTTATTCAATCTAAAAAGCAAACCACTTAATAACCAGTAGTATATTTGGACGATTCATTCCTCAAGTTTTTTTTACCTCTGTCCTCATAAGAGCTTAAATATCACGCAGAGGCTAGTTGGTGTTGCTATAGTTATTATGTTGCAGTCGCTAAGGCTGAGAGGCAGATCGTGCCTTGAACACCTGCACAATGGTTTAATTGGAACATGGATTCAGCCAGACACTCTCTGTGGAACTGCAGGCTAATTAAAAAGTAGCCTTTAAAAGTCCACGTTCATGTTTCATGATATCACACAAGCTGATCGAAAGTCCCAGGAACAACAAGCCAAGTAAATTGAAAACAGGGGTGGCTGATCGGTTTCCAGGTCACAAACTAGCCCCTGTTTCAGTTATTAATTCTAAAACTAAGCACCAACTTCGTGTTTAGGCCTTATTCAGAAATCATACACTTGCTCAGCTTCCCTTGTCCTCACTAAGCAGATGCTATCTGCATTGTTCGCTGCTGTCCAATATTGAAGATTCCACCAACAGTCTGACAGTCAACTAGAACAAAGCTCAGACTTCAACACAGTTCTCCAAGATATTACAACATTCTATTGTTGCTGGTATTGTTAAAGGAATGCAGCCTACAGAATATAAGTCATCAACACTTTCTCTTTACAGTGTGCCTACGACACTGTATGGCCTCCCTGATCTAGTGGAACCCGATGAGTGTTGCCTTGAACACTTTCTCATCCTTTATTTTCATACTGATGCCCTGGAATCACTTACAGCTTTGTACCTTTGCTGTTAAGGTGGATTCTGGTATTGGGATCATTAGTAGATCATTATCCCTGCCCCAGCATTATTCAAGATCTACCTCTGTGCGATTACTTCTCAGCAAAGTCACTTGTGTTCTTCTTTCTCTATATTAGCACTCAAATGTAAATCTCTCTCAAATGTAAAGGCTAACATATACAAGACAGTTTAGAATAATTCACTTTAAGGAAAAGTAGCCCTAATTTCACCTTGCCAGTGATGATTATCACGTTCATTTAGCAGAAGCTTTTATCCAAAGTAATTTACAATGATAGCAAAGAGCTGGATTTTGCCTCACAGCTCTTCGGAAAATAAGATGTGATAGCGCGGCGTGTAGGCGTTGTTTCTGAAAAGGTGGATTTTTCGGCCTGCAGCGCTGAGAGGGCTCTGTGACTCTGCTGTTCTGACTTTAGTGTAGAGTTCGTTCAACCACTGTTGGGTCAGAAAAAGAGAAGACAGATAGGAGCACAATGGCTGAGCTGGTGTCTGGGGTTTGACCGTGGCTTGGAGGTACTTTGGAGGTACTGTAAGGAGGAGCTGTTCCTATCACTGCCCTGTAGGCCAGCAGCAGAGACTGTGAACTGAATGCAAACTGCAACAGGAAGTGTTGTGAACAGAGGAGAATTAGTGGGGGGTTTGACACCAGACAGGTTGGAGACCACAAGCTTCGGAGATCTGGGGCTCCACTGAAAAGGGAGTTACAGATGTCTGCAATTGAGCCTGTGCTTCTAAGGAAGAGTTACATCCTCCAAATTTTGTTTTTTGTTGGGTTTTTTTGGTGAAAACTGCAGCTTGTTCCCGAGGAGCACACCTAGGATCCTCACTGTTTGAGGAGCATCATTACCTCCTCCTCAGGTTTTCTCAGTTTCACCAAATTTGCAACAATAAATCTGCAATTTTCAGCTGATAATTTCCTCCCTTGCACGCAGTTTTTCACTAATGAAACAAATACTACAACTGAGAGCACTGTAGGAATCACAAGTGTATCTGCAGTGTGCAAGTGATAATCGTTTCTGAATCAGGAAGAAAAAAAAAAAAAACACTCAAATGTACCGCACTCCAGATGGTGCAGAGTCTTCTACTCTGCTCCTTCCTTGGTGTCCTCGCCCTAAAGCACATCAAACTTTATGTTTGCATTCAGGTTACTCTATCAACCCCTGACCTCCACCGCCCTGAGCTCCACACAGAACTGTGCAGCGCTGCCTGGAAGACGTGCAACACAATGTAACATTATGTTTTTCCTGATGCAGAACATGAAAAGAGTGAGTCATCTGAACTGCAAGAAAGTTTGGAGTTTGTGTGTTAGCGCTGTTGGACAAAAAAACGCAATTGTCTGCTTTTCATTTCTGGTGATAGACAATCACATTGATTGCGTTCAGCACCGAATCAGAGCAAATGAGTCTGACAAAGACGCTGATTTAAAAATATCTTCAAAAGAAAGTCTGAGTTGTTTGAGTTTGACGGGAAGTGAAAACCCTCCTGATTTTGAAAACAATCAAGCTAATGGCTTTTTTCAAACTTTCCCCATTTAAAACATTATTATTATTATTATTATTATTATTGTTGTTATTATTATTATTGTTGTTGTTGTTGTTGTTGTTATCTAAAAAAAATGTCACCATCATGGTACACACATTGTCTGAGTTTCTACAATCTAGCAGCTATTGAGTCTGTAGTAATCATGGATGATAACCTGGGGCTATTTAATGTGCGCACGCACACAAACATAGCATGAGCTGAAGAACTGGTGTTTTTCTCTTACATTCAAAGTCCATAACACACACACGCACACACACACACACACACGCACACCTACACACTTCATGCAGAGACTGCCAAAGGAAGTGGCTCAGAGGAGTCTTGAGTAAACAACAGACTATAACAAGGCAAACAATCTTTGTCTGTGTGTGTTTGGTGCATAAAGGAGGTGTGTGTATAGGCTCCTGGAAAAGCATGCATGAATTCACAGAGATTGTTGACGACGACAGACTTCATACAAAGAATTATTAAAGATTCTATGAAGAGGATTCATCTTCAAGGGAAGGCTAGTGCATGTCATTTCTGACTCAGAGGGCATGGGGTGCACGCAATAGGAATGTTGCAGCAGGATAAAACGAACGTAACGTGTAAATAAACAGTGTATGCCATGTGTTGTTGGGAGCTGTGTGTCTTGTGAAACATGCCAATATCGGGAATCAGGCTTGTTGACAAAAGCGGGCTCTGCAGGAAGGAGCAGTGTAGGGTAGTTTGCAGGGCGACAGGAATCCCGGCTTGACATATATCCAGCCTGCTGACAAGTAAATGAGACTGAATGTTCCAACTGTGGAGAATAAACCAGAGTTTCTGCTGACATTCTGAATTGATTGCACTGAAAACGAGCTGACCCCACCTGTGCTGCGCAGAGATAAGAGATTTACAATGCATGCAGGTCTCAGTCAGCAGCACACAGCCCTTTTCCCACATAAAATGAATACAACATGAGGGAAGAATAATACAATTTTATCCGGTTGTTTCATCCTCTTCCTTTTCCAGATTCTGGAGGGACTTCAAGAGCTCCTTATTTAGTCTCTGAGATGAAGTTATTTTCCCGTGCTATTGTGCAAAGGGCCACCTGAGTTCGTGTACGATGGAACAGGCAATGTCAGAACTCTGGGCGAGAGAAGATCAAAGCCACACCTTTGGGCTTTGTTATATATTGAGTTAACTTCCGCAGCTCATGATACATCTCTCTCCCTCAGCTCTGTCCCCTTTTGGCAAAAGAGAGAATTAAACTCAACTCGTGTAATCACACGCAATCCGTCTTCATTTGCTAATGCGTCAGTGCCAGTAGTTACTGCATTGTGAGCTGAAACCAAGCAACACGGCTTGCTTCACGGCTCGTCATACCGCCAGGTCTGTCGCTTGATTTTCAAGGTCTCTGACAACGTCGCCTCTTTTCAGTGAGGAGCAAGAGAGGAGGAGGAGAAAGCAAAGCAGAGTTGTTGTTTTGTTTTTTTTCTCTTTTTCTTTTTCCGTTGGTACGTGATGTGTGTCAAGCCCTTTTTTGTCATGACCTGAAGGTTAGAGTATTTTCTATAAATTATGCAGGCGCAACCCTCGTCTTTACGTTTGATTCATTTAGTCTTCCCGAGTAAACTGAATGATGTTGGCAGAAACGACGATCCCATATGTTGGAATCGTGTGGAGGAGTGACAGTCCACCTAAAATTCTTTATGCTGTCAGTTGTTTCGCTGGTGTGGATGAATATTTTAGTCCTTACGTAATAGAAAGGTAAAATAGATAAGCGTTTATTTGTCTCATTGAATTCACTGTGACATTAAAGATGACTGAACGACCAGTATTAAGAAGCGGCGACGAAAACAAAAACATAAACGTCCTGGTGAAATTGTAAAAATACTTGTAATTTGCAGCACAGCACGGTTCTTTTTACTTGACTGTCTTGGTGCATAAGCAGCAGCTCATTTGTGTTCTTTTCATTTTTTTTCACCCTCACTTTCTATCAACCGAAGCATTTTCTGAACAGTGAACAGGGGGACCTCGCTATGCGGTGATCAGTTTCTTCTCACTGCAGGAAACTTTTGAGTATGTGGGCACAGAAATTGTTCGCAAAAGTCAGGTTCATTCTGGCTCTGGTGAAAATCAGTAAACATTATTGAGCCTTATGTAAATGACCAATGACATTTTTAGGTGTTGTCAACTTTTAGCTTTAAAGGATGAGACAGTGTACTCTTTGAAGTTGCCTCAATTGTCAAAACAGCTCTACAGTATATCGACATGGTACCAAAATTGAATTGGCAGTTATTCCAATGAAAAACTGTCATGTGCATCTAATCCACAGAAACAGACATTTAAGTCTCACAGCACATACTGTGACACATTTGGACTGATGCTACACACGTACAACAACGTATGCTCTAAAAAGACTCCATTACACAAAAGTCCTGGATTCAAACTGCCACTTTAACAGTGCCATCAGCAAAATATAATCATAAGTTCAAATACTCTTTCTGTCCCCTGTGATTGATACATTATTGTTACATGATTAGATCATTAATACTGATGTATTAATGTTCACAGCTAAGAGGCTGCGCTCCTCCAAAAGATCAGAAGACACACCGGCAAACAAACACATCTACACCTAGAGGCAATTTGTGTGTCTCCACTTCACTTATCCTGTATGTCTTTGGGCTGTGGGAGGAAACCCACGCATGGAGAACATGAAACCTGCTGACACTGACATTTAACCTGAGCTGCTGTAGTTGAAAGTAAATGTATCTCTCCTCCCACCCTTTGTACCTTACACTCTCACTCTCCACTGCACCACCTCACTGTCATGCTGCTGCCTGGTCCTGTTTGTCTCCTGTCCATTTGTGGTGGAAGAACACATTTCTCTTCTGTTTTATTTTGTTTTTTTTCCACACAAAGGCATTTATTTGCATTTTAAAACAAGGTGCTCATTTCGCAAAATTCCACACAACCATGATGAGATTCACGAAAGAGAACTCAACCTGCTGCAATCTGCGGTCAAGCATATTTTCTCCTGCATTTGAAGTGAGTGTCTCACTCATTTGAATTTTGCCAGTCAGATATTCATGGACTTTTTTTTATTGTTTGTTTTCAGCAGCTGATGCCTGGCACAGAAACAGCCCATATACTGTGAGCTAGAAACTCACACCCAAATGAAGTCACATCAGTTGACAATAAAGATTAAATTATCAGCTTCTCATTGTTATATATTACATATGTTGTCAGGGTTCACATCAAAGTCCATTCATATTTACCAAATCCTCATATTACTAACCAAACAACAAGGTGAGACTTGGGAACACATTGACGATTGCTTAACATAGGTCCAACTGGCCCATGTGAAGTGAACATTTTGGTAGTCATACATACATATCCATCACAGCTTACAGTCCAACTTGTTTGTACTTGCTGGTCCATCTCCATCTCCATTCTCTTCTGCTTATCCAGATTCCGGTCACAGTGGCAGCAGGTTTGGTAAGGCACTCCATACGCCCTTCTCCCCAGCAACACATTCCAGCTCCTCCTGGGGGATCCTGTGGTGATCCCAGGCTAGATGGGCTATATAGTCATTCAAGTGGGTTCTGGGTCTGCCCCAGGGTCTCCTCCCAGTTGGAGAACCCATCCTAATGAGCAGCTCTACTCTCAGCTCCCCCCGGATGTCCAAGCTTGTTACCCTACCTCTAAGGCTGAAGCCGGCACCAAATGGAGGAAGCTTATTTCATCTCTTTTTTTTTTTATCTGGGGGTCTCATTCGTTCAGTCACTACTTATAGCTCATAACCAATAGGTGAGGGTTGGATCATAGATGGACTCGAACCCTAAGACCACCTTAAGACCTCGTCCATGAATATCACAGGATCGGGGACAAGGGACCACAACGCTGACCACAACCTAGCAGCCACATCAACAATGGAAGTTTTTAAATTGGCTCACGTGGATTGCGTGTCCCCAACCTCCCTGGGGAGGTACCAAGTAGACTTATGAACACCCGTATTATTCAAACATAGTGCTTGTTATGGTCAATCCATGACTGGCACAGAAGTCCAATAACAAAGCACCACTCAGGTTCAGATCAGGCAGGCCATTCTTCCCAAACACTCCCCTCGAGGTTACTCTGTCATCACCTGCCTGGGTGATGAAGTCCACAAGCAGAACTATGGAATCACTAGGTGGAGCCCTTTCCGAGACCTCACCCAGAGATTCTAAGGAGGCCGTTTAATCTGCTGTTTGGTGCACAAGCACAAACACCTGTCAAAACCTGCCCCTCAGTGACTTGTAGTCACATGGAGGCGACCTTCTCGTTCTCCTGGGAGAACACCAACACCACAGCGCTCAGCCAGAGGGATTGTGAGTATCCCTACACTCACCTATGGAAAAGGAGAATCCAGCCCGTCTCCAGGATTTTGGTTCCTGAACCAGTGCTGTGTGTTGAGGTGAGCTCAACTGCATCCACTTGCCAATGTTCCACCTCCTGCACCAGCTCTGGTTCATACCCCACCAGTATGGTGACTTTCCACATCTCGAGGACCAGTCTGTGATGCCGGGAAGAAGCACAACATCATACTATTTCCTCTTTTGTGTTCAGTGGAGACACATAATACGGCCACCAGAGATGCCTGCTACTCGAATGTAAACATAAGTTATTGTTTGACATTTGTCAACAAATGACTGATGCTGTCAATTTTTCTTGAGTGGACAGTCGTCATCTTTCTTTTGGACCCACCGTGTGATAAATGCCCACACCCCAGCCAGCTTTTACGAGAAGTCGAACTGGGAAAACTCTGTCTGGTATTGAAGACCAGGTGATATGATCAAAATCTCTAGAACAGCTACAAAAAGGACCTTGAAGTGAGATTGTTTTTTATCAGTCTATATCCCAGAAGGTTTCTGCAAAGGTCAATATAGGTACTCCTTGCATTAAATTGCTTGCTGTAGTTAATTTACAGACCTATGTTAAATATTTAGTCGGTCGTACTCCTCACAACTAAATGCAAAGCCCTTGATGTTTAATAGCACAGCTGCGCATGATTTCAATCTGTGGGAGCGCTGAGCATCAAGGCAGAGCACTCTATTGTAATATTCAGTAAGGCTGGTGCACGGTGTGGTGATTCATGGGGAGCAGTTAAATTCATTCATGTCAAGTTACGCACGCAGCACTGTAAAATCAACTGATCTTATCTAGTGAGTTTTATCAGGGCAGAGCAGCTCATTCATTAAAGGGGATGAATTATGAGATCAGATGCATTTTAAAATTAGTTCCTCCCCCCGCCGTTGTATTTAAGTGGTTTGACCCAAGAATTTATGAGAACATGTGCTTCTAAAGGTGCAGAACGTCTGCCAGGACATAATCTGCACCTGCATACAGCCCACTAAGTATTAAAGACAATATTTATTTAGCGCTCTGTGAATGTGTGTTTCTATGTTTGTGTGTCACAGCATCTGTTTTTAGGAAGAATTACTGCCAAGTAAAAGCCATTATTCTGCATCTTTTTTCCAGGACTATTTACTCATTGTTAACATTGCATCTATAAATATTTCAATGACCGCAGGGATTGTACATAAGTAGCCAAGTAAATGTTACTTCAAAAAACACAAATAAGTTAGACTGGGGCTTGTTTTATTCATGTTATGCAGGAAAACAATATTTAAAAAGTGCCTTTCTCTGGTCTTTTCATGATTCATTCCTGTATAGTGCGAAGTATAAATCGTGCTTAGGACATTTATTCATTCAAAATGACCTGTATGTTATCAAAGTTAAGTGTTGTGAGCTTTTAAATGGGATTTGTCCCTTTTTACATGTCTTGCCCTGCACTTTTCTTCACTTCAGCAAAACTGAGTTCATACCAAATTATCATGTCATCATGAAGAAGTTTCTATTTCGCATTGATAGTTTGGTTTGTGTGTAGGCTTACAGCTTATTAGGCTAAACCCTTTTGAGGGTTGCATTCTTTGTGTTTGTTTTTAATTTTATTTAACTCTTTAGCTTTTCTGTTTTTCATATCAGTGCCTGTAATCATTTGTATGATCGCTCTAGTCCTGTGGTCCTTGGGATTACACAAGCCTCAGACAGATTTTTTTAAATATAAAGTTTACATTGGTGTGTATATGTGATTATATACCCTGTATTGGCCCCCTGCTGCTGTTGTTTTGCCACTCATTGTGATTTATTTGAAACAAATTGTATTGGGCAATTTGTATACTTTTTATTTGTGTCAGTTAATTATTGTTGCAGGCAATTCAACTTCCCTTTTTAACCTTTTATTTTTAATCTAATTCCTGGAGGGGGGTTTGGCTGCAGGAGCAACGTTTACTGTATCTATCTATGTAATGTCAGAGGTCAAGCAGGACATAATCAAAAGAAGTTTCTAGACATAACGTTACCTTTGGCATTACCATGGACAAAGTTCTCTGTAGTTGCATGTCGTGATCCAGATAAAAGCAGCTGTAGCACTGTATATGTATGTAATTGGCAGACAATCACTTTCTTGTTCAAGATGATGTAACAACGCCTCAAGGTACTTTCTCTCAGAGAGAGCCGACCAAGACATTGATGGAATTGTGGATAATTTCTCACGAAGAAGAGCCAGGAAAAACTGCACTGCATCTGCAAGTATTTTACGATTAATTCAAGTTTATATAAATATATATATTTATTTATTATATTATTATATTATTTGTCAAAAGGCTTAATGCTTTAGAATCAAATATTAACATTGTTGTCTTTCTTATATGTATACATAACATGTCTGACCACTTTATAGCATTACTTGTGTGTTGTTGTGTTCTCACTGTACAAGGTATTTCGTGAGCAGTCTCCATGGTGGCATAGATTAATTAGAGCTTTATGTGTTCTATAGCAGAAGAGATCTGAAATTTGCACGTGTTAATTAACACATATGTGGGCTATTTTGAACCATTTTCTCACATCTACTAACCCATCATTTCGGTTGCTGACTTCAATTCTTTTTCACCGTCATGCACTGACAGTTACAATGTCTCGTGGTGATATATCCTGATGGAAAATGGCACTACATGTGAAAACAGACAAACAAAGCTGCACAATGGTGAGCGTGGACAATGCCTTGTACGTTCTTGTATTTGTTTATTTATTTTTCAATAATAATTAAAAAAAAACAAACAAAAAAGACTAACATTTGGAGCGACACGTGCCGGCTGTTTGAGAACACCTTGAGTACTTTTCCACCACAGTAAACCATCTG
This sequence comes from Nibea albiflora, assembly GCA_014281875.1. Taxonomy (NCBI): domain Eukaryota; kingdom Metazoa; phylum Chordata; class Actinopteri; family Sciaenidae; genus Nibea; species Nibea albiflora. The sequence goes on along the minus strand of CM024791.1, from coordinate 4,241,399 downwards.
TGCATTAAAAATCATCTGACGGACATCGCTTCACAGCTTGCTTAACTGCTGTTTCAGGTGCTTTTTGAAGCAGAATTCTATGACAACAATAAATGCTTGTATGCAAAAATGTGTTTTTCTGCAACATCATCAAGTTTAGTCACACACTTTCAATGTTAAAACACTAAATCCTTCTTCTCTTCTCTTAAGGTTTGATTCATATTGCCTTAAACAAAATCAGTTTGTGGAGGGAGTCACAACTTTTGCGATGATCTCGCATAAAAAAGAATTGTAGAATGACTTCTTTTTAAGGTGTCTAGCTATATAGTCCACAGAAGAGAGCTCTTTGTGATCTGTAATGAAAGAGTTCACACATTGGGGATTAGAAGAAAAACTTTTGACAGATCTGTAAGAAATCTACCCCTTTAAGAAGCTGAAGGTCCGTTAAAAGGAGGTTTTAATGATTTTCATCTGACTGCTCTTGTTAGGATTAGTAATTCAGGAAAATGATGAAATAAAATGAACATGTGGAGCTATTTTAATATAACTGATTTATTCAGACAACAAAAATAGATCCAGGTATGTTACAGATGTAATACAGCGGCAGCATTTGCAGACATTTTTAAATGTGTAAAGTGACAAAGTGTCAATGCAGAGATGTGAAATGTGCATTTATTTTTCAGTGTGAAACAACAGAATTAACTGTTAGATTGTTGTGGATATAAATATACATTTACCATAGTGAGAAAACAAATGAAAAATTGAGTTGATGACTTCTGTGTTTTCTATATACAGCTCTCATCAACGCATAGTCACAGCTGCACATCAGACTGTGCAGGACTGTTCATTTTGAGGTCATGCAGGAAAAGTCAGTAACAGTAAGAACACTGACTTTTCGTCTGTATTTAGTAAATGATTGCTTTGATACAATATATGATAACCGCACAACAAAATGCTAACTTATCTGTGTCTCCCCATCTGTTAGTATTACATTCACTTCACTGTTTCTGTACCAGGCAACTTCTGTATCTTTTGGACTGAATTTCCACGTGGACAATGAGCAGCACTGTGTCATGTCATGTGAGCAGAAATCTAAGGAACCGACTGCAGAGAGAAAGGCCTCTTGTGTAGCCAGATCAGAGCTTAACTCTCAGGCATCCTGCCAGGACAGCTGCACCCGTTCGGAAGGCTTGCAACCACAGCCACGATGTGCCTCAGAGGAGTGTCTGATGCATGAATATCGCTGCCTAACCTGAGAGATGAGGCGGGAAGAGGCACAGATGGGCATAGAGAGAGGAGACCAATGCCTGCATATAGGAAGAGCTACCTTACGGACAGCAAGGGTGGAAACAAACCCTTTTCTCTCTCGGGTGCAGTGGCTGATGAATTTTATGATGTACCAGTCACAAAGAATCACACTGGCTGTATTGCATATTTGTAGCTCTTTTACTACTACTTAAGATTGATTTTCCTAGCTTCTGGGTAGATATTGGTTTCAATTTAATTACAACGGGATGAAAAGGAACTTGCAAAATGCAAATATTTATTTTGGGCTAGGTAATCCATCACAGTGAACACTGTCTCCCTTAGTTGTGACAAACTTTCTGTTTGCATGGTAATGTAGCTGCAAATGCATTTTGTTCAATACAGTCACAACAGTGTCCATAAAAAGAGGTTTTCAGTTATGGCTCTAAAAAGGTTATTGAGTGATGTACTGTATCAATGTATTTACAGCAATGACAACAATCTTTGGTACCCATAATCCTTAAAGCATCTAGTATTGATATACGTATACAGTTTCGATTTCTCAGCTTTGTTCAGTCTAGCCATAAAATGAAGTGTGAGATAACACTGTGCATATACAGTACCGTGTGAGCAGTTTTAGGGTGCTGTGCCTTGCTCAAGGACACATCAGCAGTTCCCAGGTGAATTGGTGCCTCTCCAGCTACTGGTCCACACTCCATAAGGTGATCTCTTTTTGGACTTGAAGCAGCCATTCTCATTCCCAAGCTAAGTCCCTATTGGTTATATACACACCTGCCTAACCATGGTCCCTGTTCTTTTCCTTAATTACACTCTGAGCCACGTTTTAGATAGATCTAAGTGACAACCCAAACAAGGCATGTAACATCGCAGTTATCTCTCAGAATGAAAAAGGTGTTTGTAGTGATTGTGTCAGCGATGAGTCAGAGACGAGGGGGAGATAGGCCATATGCCAACCAGGCTGTTGGATCTGCTGAACTCATGCAAACAGATCATGGCAGGATCACCCCACATGATAATGAACAGCCAAGGGCCAAGTCCCTCCAGAGGGACTTGCCAGAAGACCTTGGGTCCTGGGCAAAGCTGGTCAAAGCATGTTGTGGACTGTCACCACTGTGATTCCTAAACATATATCAATACTGCATAATATGAAGCTCCCCCAATTCAATGGATGCAATCCTACAAATGTAAGGTGCTAAGGGCAACTTTATGTATTCGGTAATGCCATGTATTTGAGAAGGCACCTATACTGGTCACTTAACAGTGATGTACAGAATAAAAACACAATGCTCTCACTTCATGTGGTTGACAACACAAAGATACACTTATGACTCTTCTAGGCTCATCTTTTCAACAGTCATACAAAGTCATGCCATTTCATAACTGTCATTGGATCGGAGCTTGATCCCATATGGCCGACATGGATGTAAGTAATTCATAAAAAGTAAACGAGTCTGTTTAAATTACAGACTATAAAGCCTTTCAATAGCCAGTGGTTACATGCATTGCACTCTCCTCCCTGACCTAACTCCAAGACTGGGTTGTGTCAGGGACACAATGTCATTCACGGTTGCAAGGTCTTGATGGGGTCTTTCACTCCTAGATGAAATGACAATAGGATGTCGGTGCTCTGGAATGATGATGGGAGAATCAGCCCATAATGTCCAATTTAAACCACAGAAGGACAGTGTGAGGTAAAGTTCTTTTCTAGCATGCCACGCATGGGGTTGTACAGGGCCAAGCATGTTCTGAGGTCACTGTAAGGACAGTGTTGAATCTCAGCTTGTTATGAGGACACTGGCTTCTTCTCCCTGAGATACAGAGCAGATATACTGTATGTTTGCCTTTAGGGAAGCCAGGTGCAATTCTCATCACTACTATGGTAACTGATGTCAGAGGATACGGATGTTCTCATTCTGTTGACATAAATCAGACCATTCAGGGTAAACACATTGTTTTTTGTTTTTGTTTTTTTTTTCTTTTTCTTGTTTGTAGAGAAATACCTTCTCAATACATTGTAGATGCGTTGAGTATGACTGCAGACATAGAGTCGCTGTGGCACTATTCTGAAGGAATATAGACGAGCCAGAGAGGACAGCTCTTTCAGAACTGAGGCATCATCTTGTCAGGACAAGTTTATTGATAAATTCTCCATTCTCCTTGGCCGAGCTTCAATAAACCTTTCAGCATAAGACATCTTGGATATACACACTACAGTGTCCGGTGCTTTGCGGACAGATAATAAACTTGGTTCTTATTTTAGATCTCTGTTGGAGAAGGCTAGTTGTGGTCAAAAACAGTAAGTTGAATTTAGCTTTGAAACCATTCAGACAAAGGAATGAGGGTGCTCTTTTAAATTAGACTAAATCCACATATTCCATTTGTGTCTCTGTGTTCCCCTTAAATGTCTAAGATTAGACAAAAAACCCCTGGGTAAAACATGACTTATTCATAAACAGTGGAACTGCACTTGGCACCTAGTTTCCAAATGAAGGAATACAAAAGCTGAATACTAAATAGGGAAGTCAGCAGCAGCATCCCATGGAACTTTGAACAGAAGCTTTTTTTATGTGAACTACTGTAATGGTTTATAAATATATGTACAAATATGAATAACAAGAAAACAAACATTCCAAAATATTTTACATATTTGTTAAATTGCAGCAGTTAGATAACAATTCAGCTAATCAGCATGTAAGCTTTATAGACAAAAACAAAAACTAATAATATTTCATGAATATTTTGCATATGGAAGACAAGAAAATGACAAAATGTATCATATGGCTCAAGTTACATACTCTATACAAAAAATAATGTGGCTGAGTAATAAATAGTATGCATTATAATTCCAAAACATTATTGCCTCATAAATCTACAATAGTTTAAGGAACTATTATGTTAAATAGGAAAAATATCAAACAGTAGTCCATGTCCTCATAGAACTTCAGAGTCACATAAGGAAATGAAAATATAGGATCTAATTTCAAGTAAAACAAGCAATTTAGCAGAATGTTGTTTTTTCTTGTTATGCACTGATTTTTTTTTTCTATCAACACATGCATTACAGATCCAGGGATGAGGTCTTATTCAGCCCCATAGCCTCATAGCCTCATAGTATAGTATAGGCTTCACATTAAACTTGTTCTCAACAGCAAGTTGCTAACTTGCGTGCAGTGTGATGCTGAACAGGCAGTGCACAGTTATTCTGGTAAAATAGCTATTAGATTGGCTCAGAGTGAAGTACATACTAAAAGAGGCTAAAAGCTCTCTATGCTGCTGAGTTGGTTAACAATCATTTGTGATTTATGCATGTCAAAAAATAAATAAATTGGTTAAGGTTACAATAAGGTGTCCACAGTTAAATTAAAGTGAAACTGACTGTTTGCAGGACATGGAATACTAGCGTTCTATTGTCATGATAGACATTGTGCAACAACCATCTGTCTTCTCTTCCACAGAAGAGGATAGACTAATCATTATTTGTACACATACTTCTTACTTGTCAAGAAACATGGGTCACTTTGCTCAATTTAAGAAAAAAAATCAATAAGAAATGATTTAGTAATGATTTCTTGGAGATGAAGCAACCAGGAACTTCCACAGAAAGTTTTGGCAGCTGGTTGTTTTTTTCACACTGTTCTTAGTTTGTCTTGGGACTCTGTAAAGACTTCAACAATGAATCTGAAAATGCCAATCTATTAACATTGGCACATGCTGACCAGAATGAGAGCAGTTTGGTTTGGCAGATGGATGCTTTTGGATTGTTGCTGTTTTCTTTATTTGGATCTCCATTAGCTTCCACAGAAATGGTTTCTAGCCTCACTGGGGTCCACACAAAAACAACAACATTATTTTAAAAGCAGACAGTATCAATAAAGACATTAAACAGCAATAAAAGCCAAATATAACTAAATGAAAGGACACAATAAGTAATAAAATGTAAAAAAAAAACAAAACAAAAAAAAAAAAAAAACCTATCAACCTCAAACAAGGAATAGTTGAACCAGCAATACTAATAATAAATCTATTAGAGATTAAAAACTTTGTGATCTGTCTGCTGTTTGTGAGGAGCATATTCCAGGCAGAAGAAGCTTTATGAAGACAGCAAAAGGTTTACCTACTGCCAAATACAATGCATGCAATAAAAGCTAAACACAGTGCCATGCAACTCCCTTGTGAAAGACCACAAGATAGTGTCCTGCTGTCATTACAAATCTATTCTGCCAGACAGGAAATCCTTGCTGAGGAACCATAACATTCAAGCTTGGCAATACGAATTCAGTAACATCAATAAAATGCAATAAAATCTAGTTTTCTGTCATAGGTTTACCATTGATCAGTCATGTGAACTGTAGTAATGCAGTGTTAGCAGAGTGCCCTGGTATATAAGCATACTGCAGTTGTACTGGAATAATCCAACATTTGATTAAAAATTATTTTCTCAAGTATCTTACTCAGCACAGGGAATAAATGTCTAATCTATATAATTCTATCTTTGGGTAAGCTATGGTATTGGATTATTCCCAAAGCTCTAGATAAGTATCACTGAGTAAGCATCAATTAAAAATAAGACATACTGGTTTGGAGATTGACCACAATGTTACCATTTAAGCTATCTATCTTTCATGTTATTCCATTCAAAGTTTTCCTCAGTGCCCTAAATGTCCTTTCTTTGGTTTGATTTAACTTAGTAAGCTTATTTTTCAATTTACAATGAAGTTCAACTTTTTCTTAGTGGAACATGCATATACACCGACTTTAACAATTTGTCCAGTTTGACAGTTTTAAAAACATTTTTAGCACCATTTTCCTGACATACATCAAGGCCACTGTAAGTCTTTAACCTTATCTACTGATGATGATTGAGTTGATAATATGATATTTATAGTGCTTGTTTCCATGGCGTTTTATCTTCCTGGCCTAAGAAACTTAGCTCGACCAATTTATAGCAGTATTGAGAATTTCTGCCCACACAGGAAGAAATATTTTGAATAAAGTGTTTATGTCCAAAAATTACAGTAAAGTAACAAAGCTACATGTGTTTTGAGCAAGGCAATAACAATGAAACTCAAAGTGCAGTTGACAATAACCCTCTATTCATCAATATGTCTGTGTTACACAGAGCTGTGGTCCCCAGAAGGGTTGATATATAGACCAAATTATCAAGCAGGAGATCCGTTCTTCTGTTTTTATGGGCATCTTTTTTTGTCAGCGAGATGATAAAGCTCAGTAATCCTTTGTCAAACAAAGAAGTAGAGCTGGCGGAGAAGAGAGAGGAGTGACCTGTAAAAAAAATAAAAAATAGGGGCATCTATTGATTTTTACATCACTCTGTCAAGGTCATTGAAATGACTGTGTAATTGAAGTTCTTTAATGGACCCAATGAAATATTTTCAGTCTGATGAGAGGGTGCACAGAAACCAGCCTGAGGAGATACACCCCCATTGATGTCTGTTGTGAAGATGTATTGTCAAGGAGGGAGAAGATAAAGTATACTGTGAAAGGGGATTATACATTTACATCAATATAATATGCCAAAATGCTGATTCAACATCTCACATGAGTAACTGTGTGAATTCATTAATTTTCTCTGCTTGCTTAGTCCTTCACAAGGTCACTATAGATCTTCAGTTCAGACAAGCAGAGAGTGTCTCCTTGTGCGGCTCAGTGGAGAATCATATTTAACGATAACGTTTTGATGTCTCACTAAAAAAAAAAAAAAAAAAAATGCCTTTGCATCTTTTCTTTACTTCCAACCCACTGATTCATTCAAACATTTCCATATGTCTGATCTCAATTCTTGAAATGATTAAAGACTTTTGGGTGTATTCATTAGAGATTAATTTAGAGAGAGTGTGAACGTATTTTGATAATTTGCTCAACTAAAAGAACACATACGACAATTCAAGTACTCAAATAACTAAAAGTAAATCAGCATCATCAACAAAATGTATCTGAAATATCAAAAGTACGATTTAAAAAGTAAGATTTAATGCCATCATTACACTGTTAATGCTGATGCATCAATAAGTAAACATTTTTTTTTTATTATTATTATTTTATTGTATTTATTGTATGTTTTGGCATCAAGTCTTAACAGCTTTATTTGTTTGCTTCTCCTTGCCAAAGTAAATCATCACACCTCCTCCATCTACCCGCCCGTACTTTAAATCAGCCCAGTAATCCCCGTGTCTGTCATTAAACATGGCAGCAGGGCACAGATCATCTCTTTAATTTGCGTTTTAATTCCCATCATGTGCACTTTGATTCAGCGTTTGGATGCTATAGATGATGGCTTCATTCATTCCAGGGCGCAATATGTCTCACATCTGTTCTATGTTAAATTCATAACCTCTCTATCCTCCTCCCTTTCCTCATTTATCCTCTTCACATCGAACTTGTCTTTTCATCTCTATTCTTTGCACAGGCATTGTGTCCTCTGGCAGTCTAAGTAGCTCATTGTTGTGGGGAGACTGTTCCCTCATGGGAGCCGTAGCCAGTCAAGAGTGGATTGCTTCAGTGAGGTGCATTTTTACTTTGTCTTTCAGTTGTGATGAGGGATAAGAAACAGTGTGTTGTTGAGACACGCTGAATCAAATATGGGAATCGTGAAATGCCTGATAAAAAAACATCCTTTACTTATAGTTGTGAAGGGAAGAGTTACAGCAAGATAAAGTTATATCAATTCCCAAGGTGATGCAAGACCTTGCTGAATGTATACCTGAGCAAATGTATGCTGCTGTTTATCATAGTCACTGTGCACTAAATGTGAAATATTGCTGTCCCGTGTGTTGGTCTCTGTTACAGTCTTAGCTGTTGATTTGTCGCTGGGCCAATGTCACAAAGAAAAATCTGTGTTCTTTAATCGACCTCGGCAGAAAACAGCCCTCTGATTTTGACCTTGTTGTCAGAATTTCATACAAGGAGTGCATAATGTGCTACATTTATACAGCCCAATGCTTTGCTTACACACATGTTCGTACACTGCTGGAGGCAGAGCTGCCATGCAAAGCACTCAACTCAACAAGGGCACATTCATGTCACATGGAGGCAGAGATGGCTAAGACTCTCATCTTTACAACTTCACAGTGTTTACTTCACTGGACATTGTATGTATGATTGGTTTTATGATTTCAGAGTTGGTCATGTAAAGCGACGCAGCTTTATTTATAGCGTACGTTTCATCACAAAGAAGCTCAATGTACTTTACACGTCAAGCATATGCAACGCATTGGCATGACAATAAAAAATATCTATTTATACATATACCTACACACACTTACACTAAGGGCTGACCAAATTAGATGTGGTGATTAGTTCAGGGTTTTTACAGCAGCATGGGGGTGTTTATTTCTACTGAATGTAACCATTGTGAAATATTACGGAAATAATGTTTTATTTCTCTGATTCACTGACTTTCTCTCAGTAGCAGCTCTATAGCCAACGTCTTGCAGACAGAGCAACTAAAAGCACCTCCAGTTCTGGATCTTATTCTAGTTAGAACCAAAAAGTGTGAAGCCTTGAGAGACAACAATGTAGTGCCTTGAATGAAATGAAATTTATTTTTCAGTAGCAGTAAAAAAATCCAGTGGATGAATTGACCACAATGTTACCATGGGGTGAATGAATGCATGAACCAGTTTCTCAGAATCTATTCTAACACAGATGTATTTCTAAGGTGGTGGGATGATGATGTATCATTTCATACGTGAATCCTGGAGGAAATCCAGATTTCTGACCTCACTGGTTTTTGGGGTGCATGATCCGAGAAGAATCAATTTCAGTCATGTTTAGATGTCAATCTAAGTCAGAAAAAAGACAGGTATAGAGTCAGTTGTTGAATCTTCTGTGACATAATGTACAACATAATTGTGCACTGATGACATCCAAGACATAAAAGTGAGTTTACTTGAATGAGTGGACATTTCATGTCCAAGATTTGTTTGGGTTTTGGCACTTCCATACAACTGTATTGGAAAATTATTTGGTGATTTCTTTCATTTAAACCTTGTAGTGCCCTCCTGATTGTCATACACCCTTTCTCCTCTGGAGTTAAATATCACATCTGGTTTGGCTGTTATTTAAAACATATAGTATGAATTGTCAGTTCTGTGTTACACCTTTAGTCTTACTTCAGTCCAATCCATTACAACATTTTTTTCCTTTTGTTTTGGAATTGATGTACATTGCAATAGACTTTATTTACATGAAAGTATACCCTGTTTTTGAGTTAACCCTCATGTTGTCCTGGGATCAGAATGAAAGGACACAAGGTTTAAATTATTCTTCAAGCGTCTATGCCAAACACTTCCTGGTTTCATGTTATAATAAACTGAATTTCTGGACAGGTGATCAAACAAAATTGAAAGATGTAGCCTTAGGCCTTATGAATTTGTGATGGCCTCTTAGTATTTTATGACATTACAGTATTTTATTACATTTAAAATTTTTCAAATATATCAGCAGATTGAGTGATAATGAAAATAATCAGAATTTGTGTCCCTCGTTCGCATATTAGTCTCAATGTGATATGTCATTTAAGACCATTTTTGATGACTTGACCTCACATGACTTCACTGAGTGAAGGCCTATTGTTTGTTTGACCCATCCATCCACCACAAACTCATCCCGAAGATGACTTCTTCACGTTATGTCACATGACTTGTTGGGAAATAATTCATAAAGAAGAAAAAAGAAATGAAAAAAAAGAAATGCATGTTATTCACATAATATTTAGTGATTGCAGACCTGTAAGGTTTGAATGTGACAAACGACTAATGAAAAAAGGAGCAGACATTAGATTTTCTTTGCGAACTTTGTGAGCAAATTACCGATCAGCATGCAGCTGTGCAACTCTAAACAACACAGTCAGAGGCAAAAAAAAATGAAAGCATGTTTAGACTGAGTTATTATTTCACAGATATTGAAATATAATACTGTGTTACTGTGTGCATAGTTCTTGTTTGTTTGTTTTTTTCAGTTCAAGCTGTTAAATTACTAATGAGATACTGTTTGGGAATAATGGATTTATTAGAAATTTGCTTACTGATATTTATTAACCTGACATCTTGCTGGGAAAGTCAACACAAGTCTCATTACAGTTCCTACAGACATTAGCAAAGTTCATCATTGTTGTTTATCCACTTTGTTACACACTGTGCACAGTTTCTACGACTGGCAGAACTCATTTGACTTGTGTTGTTTAGAGTATGCTTATGTCTGTGTTTCTTTCAAGCTTCTTGTTTTTGTCTTATGTCTATAGCCATATGTACACCGAGAGCAAACCGGAGTCAAATTCCTTGTGTGTGCATATACACCTGGATAATAAAAGTGATTCTGATTCTAAAAATAAGAATAGAGATTTTAAATACTCTGTAAAAGGGAACAAACACGACTAGTACTATTACAGTTATTAAGAGTACTACTAATAATGAGATCAATCATTCATTAGTTCATACTTTTGAGCATCTTTAAATGAATCAGAAAGAAAGGGGTCGCCATGAAGTGAATTTTGCTTGCTGCAGAGCCCACCAGCAACTTCCATTTTGCCTGTGATCTCTCCCCAATCCATCTGCCCTACAGCAATCCCCTCAGCAGCCAGCAAGGTGCATGTGACCCATGAGGGTTGGCCAGCCAGTGAACTCCTCACAAAGGCAGAGACTCTACACAAAAGGAGTTTTAACAATGGTTCAGTCGTGAAAGAAAAAAAAGGAAAAAAGCAGCTCTGTGCACTGTAAGAGAGTAATCACCACACTCATGAGCTTCACAAGACCTAAGGTGCCAGACTGGAGCTAAAAACCTTCTTCCGGGAACAGAAATCAATGCAAAACGCTCATCATGAGATCTGTGTATGACCTGCTTTTCAAGAATTGTTCTGTGCTAAAATACTGAAAGGCTTAACTCAACTTTTTTTTTTTCTTTGGCAGTCTTGGGAATATGTGTGAGAACATTACTCCAAAGTACAAAGCAGACAGTTGATTGATGGGTCTAAAGTATTCTGTAAAGTATAAATCACTAGATGGTATAAAGGTCTTTTGGGGTATGTTGTGTTCAGATATTTTCATCTGTGGAAGCTCCTGAACAACACTTTGGAGTAATGAGGAACTATCCATCCGGTCACGAAAAGTGAAAAGAAAAACAACATGAATTGTGGAAACAGCAATCAAGCAAACTTATGTTCTCTCCTTGCTAAGTTTGACGTCAGTAAATAACAGTGTTAAGTGGATGTGCTACCCTGCAATGCATCACTGTCTAGTCTGTCTGACTTGCTAAACTTAAATGCTAGCTGGCTGTGTCTAACTATTTGTTACATTAACAGTTTTGATAATGATGATGAGAATAGTCTCTCAGTCAAGGTTTGTTTACAGCTCTGCTGTGAAATGAAGCTGAAAAACTGCAGTTCCTCAAACAGTCACTTGAGGCTCCATAAAGTCCACAGCAGAAATAAACATGTTAACAGCTTGATACAAAAAACTGTTTTGGTCTCTGTCTCTATGAAAACTGTACTTTAAAAAAAAAAAAAAAAAACCTATAAAGATGCACATTGGTAATGTCACATTTTTTTATTACATCTTTATTTTATTATACACTCCATGCTTCAAGGTAAGGCAAGTTTTTTTTTTTTTTTTTTTTTTTTTTTTGTTACTTGTTTAAGCTGCAGCCTTAGCCTATGCTTATGTTGACATTATGAGAATTGGATTTCTACAATTTCTTAATGTTAACATACTGTCAGTTTGTACCTCTTTCCTGTGTAGCTCTACTCATTCTCTACCAACCGACAGATGGAGCAAACTGGCCTGTTTTGAAGGAGGGAGGATTGTAGGTGTGACTGCATGGAAATGGCTCACGGGGTTGGACGGTCTCTTAGAAGAATTTTGCTTTAGCCCAGGGACCCCAGGGATGTCCAGATCGTCTTGAGTAAAATGGCTTCAGCTTGCAGTCAGTTAAGCAAAAAAAAAAAAAAAAAAAAAAATAGAGCTTCTTCTACAAATTGTTCAGCAAAGTCCCACTTAAATTTGTGCCCCACAGGATCATATCAGGATACATCTTCCACAGAAACGAGATGAATTAGCAATAAACAATAAAAAAGCATCACCTCCGGCTCGCTAATGACTACCCATGATCCTCCTCTCCTTCCGCCACATATTCCACCAGGAAGAGGGAGAACGATGTGGGGTGTGCCTGAAGTTTTCTGCTTACCCTTATTGCTTTTTGCTGCCGAAGACAATATTATTATCTCCAACTGCAGGCCTCAGAGCACACAACTTGTAAATAATAAACCAAGCTGGACAGAAGCCTGTGAGGCCATTGCTAATCCTGGTATTATTCCACTTTTATTGTTGCTATTTGCTCATTATTTCTCATCTCCTCTGGCTGAAGACAGCAAGTTAAATTATTTTCACCCCATTGTTTTCTTCTGCCACAAAGGCCAAATTAGCATTGAGGACAGGCAACATTTAGAAATGCCTTTATTCGTTTTTAGCCCTCCTTTACTCACTCTTGACCCTTTTAGAGTCCACAAGGCTCTGCAAACTGTCACTGTGGGTGTTAGTATATGCTGTACATTCCGAAAATAATTATGAATAATGTTTTTTAAATTTTTTTATTACAGTTTAATTTGTAAGATCCTCCAATTTAGGGAGAATCAGTTGATAGTAATTGGCAGATTCAAGCTATAACCCTGTTGAGTCCCTTGTGTAAGTTTTGGGAGAATGAAATTAACGCAGAGCTAAACCAGATTGATGTTTTACTCAAAATCCAATTCAAGTAGTTATAATCGGCCATCTAAGGGTGGTGTTTGGGCCTCCAGAGAACTGCAGTATTCTGTATTTGCTGAGAATGGAAACATTTCACCCAGGTTTGACTCAGTAACATAATTCTTGGAAGGAGGAATGACCCTGACAAAGCCTTGGGGGCAAAACCAGTTGTTCGCTTCGGTGTGCTCATTGTTGCTCTCAAGATACCTGAAGATATGCAGCTAATGAAATGGCTGTGAATGCTCTTTACTTTCTGTGCCATATGAATAATAATCCTTGCTCATACAGCACCTGAACTCCACTAATGTTACATATATTTGGAGATACTACTGCATATATGAAGTAATTTGTATAAGATCTGCAAAATCTGATAAACTGCCCGAGGTGATTGAGGCAGTGTTGGTGGGAGCCACAGACTCCAATGGTATAGCACCTTTCACAGAGCAAGGTCACAAAGTGTTTTATAAGAGCAAATTGTTAAAAAAAGAAGCAAAGAATAAAACCTCAGCGATAACAGAACATGAAAATGAACACATAGAATCAAATATCATCAGCATATATGTAAGGCAAATTGCTATTGCAATAAAATGTGGGGTTTGTAGCCCATACCAGAAACTCAAACTGGATTAATGGCCAAGTTGCATTGTAGTTTATGTAACAACCATGTTTGGATGAGGAAGAAGAAGTAAAATAAAAAGACAATATCTCTGTTTTTCCAAAACAAATCTTTAGTCTTACAATGTTACAAGAGTACGATGCTAAGTTAGTGGAAAGTTGTTTTTTGGTATGTGTATGTGTGTGTGTTAAAGTTACCAGTTCATCCTCAAAAATCACATTCATATTTTCACCTTTTCTTCCTCAAAGTGATTTTAAGACATCGCCCAGTTTGCCATTGTGGTCCTCTTAAAATATGCAAAACTGATGAGAAAAAGGAAAACTTGTTGGTCTCAAGTGGTTCAGCGTCATGATGGGTGAAAAGCTGTGATGACAGCCTTCATTAGTCAGCAGGTCATTAAATTAGGAGGGAAAAACTAAAGAGCAGAAGAGCTTAGTTGTAATGGTGATGAATGATCCCTGGGGAACGAAATGTCTCCAGAAAACTGCACTCACATTAAAACATAAAATTAGCAGGTAAGTTGTAATTTTAGCTATATATCATTTTCAGCTTCTCGGCTGCTAATAGACTGGAGCCCATTGTGCAAACAAGCGATAGGAACAGTGGTAGAGGTCCTCAGTGTGAGATCACAGCTCCTGTAAAGCAGCCAACAGTACTCAGATATGAGATTCATAGTGGACATTGATCTTCCAGTGCTAAGTGCAGAGCACACCTGAAGCCTCGAGCTAGTACTGAGTGTGAGACTGAAGCAGTGCATTGCTAACAAAGAGCAAAAAAAAAAAAAAAAAAAAAAACTGACAAAAAAAGTCACACTTTGGGGAAGAGAGAGGCCCTTGTAACACATTAAAATGAATCTGCTTAATACGTCTAAATTAAAGCCAGCATATTAATCAACACCTGATAAACATAGAATTGCATAGAATGCATAGATCACTTACACACAATAACTCATACACAGTGGTGGATGTTACACCAAGAATACACCAGACAGAAGCACCTCAAAACACCGCCTGTTGTTAGCCCATGTTAGCCAATTGAACTCTGGAGATGGCTTTGCAATCTGCAGCGTCTGTCGTCCCAGATGAAGCTACAGTGGGTCATCACCAGCTGAGTGAAATAATATCTATCGATCCCAGATACCTTGAAGGTGAATCGTGAATGAAGCCTGGGTGCTCAAACAAGCCACCCGCGATGGGACCACCTTTCAATCAAAGTAGCCACACTCTTACTCTTACTCTTACTTATGTTAAATCTAAGCCTTAATACAATGAACTGGTAAGTTCTGCAAGAATTCACCCTTAGTGGGATTTTAATGAATCAAGGGATACATGTCTTGTTTACATGTCAGTATTACAGTTGGTGACATACTGAAGAGGAAAGCTTTTCAAATTAGTCCCCTTAAAACCTATTGAGCATCGGTGGAATATTTGCAAAGCATTCATATGCAGCATACCATACAATGATCTTCTCAGTGGAAAGGTAAACAGATTTTTAAAAAGCAATTCCACAACAGCTTTTGCTGTACATGTTGGCTGACCTTAACAGATTGAATTACAACTCTTTTGTAACAACAAAAACGTTGTCTTTGAGCGATAAAGAAGACAAAGACAACTTGCCACTGAGTTTTCATATTGTAAACTATCTCATGGCATACTCACTGACAGCAAGAAATACAGTTACATTCTAACAGTGACATAGGAGATGTATGTACCGCAGTGTTTGTGTTTCATGTATAAAAGAGGAGCACTTCCACTTTACAGACGGCTTCCTGTCACAGCCGTACCTTTTGGAGAAAGACAGACTTCTGGCGAAGTGGCTGCACCTGTCACCTTCTTCAAAGTGTCTTCGTGCATCTTGTCACACCTTTCCCATCCCCCATTGTGAAGGGAACACTGGCTTGCAGGTCTCCATTGATCTGTTCCAGAGCTGTGATAATTGGGCCATTAAGATCTCAAAAAGACACACAGCATGTGGCAGAGATAGAGTCTAACAGTCTGCCAAGAGAAAGGACTTCCAGCTCCCTGGCACCACTTGTTAAGATTTCTTTGCCTTTGCTATGCCATGAAATATGTGTAGGAACAGCATGCAGTTTTTACTTATTACAGGCTACTTTGAGAGGATATTTAAATGGTCCTAAATGCAGCAAAGGAGAAATCCGAATCACTGACATTTACTGTTTAGTAATATAAAAGATAATATAATACTTAGTATTAGACTGCAACTGAAGCCTTGCTTTAGCTTGTACAGGTTTCAACAACAAGACAGGGCAGGTGCATGTAATTATTTACTGAAATGGTCCAGGGGACCATAGGGACAGTGGGATCTGCTCCAGAGCCTCTGAAGTGTTAATATTTCTTGCTGGCAAAACAAATGACTAGAAAGAGATGCAAAACGACCATTAAGAGACACAAAATGACACAACCCCACCACTAATATCTGAAATGAAAGATGCAAAATTACCACAAAGAGACACAAAATTCCACAAAAAAAACGATAAAAAACAATTGCAAAAAGACCAACAAAGAGACCCAAAACAACAGTTGCAAAACAACCACAAATAGACTACAAAATGGGGCAAAGCAACCACAAAGTGACAAAATGCTGACAAAATAATGAAAAATAACCAGTCAGAGATGCAAAAGGATACAAAACGACCAAAAACAGCTATAAAACAACCACAAACAACAACAGACTCACAAAGAGATGCAAAGCAACCACAAAAAGAAAGGCATGGCCAGGTGCAAAAACGCTCTGTGTCTGTGTCTACAGGGTGCTTTTACATGTCTGTGCCCAGGGGCCCCTTTGTCTCGTAATTTGTCCATGGATAGATGTAAAACTCACTGCAAAACTGGAAGTTAACATCAGACTGTGCTCAAGCAAACAAAAACATCTGTTAAGCCTGGCATGGATCTGACCACATAAGCAGAGAGAAAACATGTAGATCATTTGAGGGAGAAATCAACGCCAACTTCCAACACCACTAAGTCTTGGAGTCATAAGGTTGTGTTCTGCTCCATTAATTATCTTCACTCTGGTGTCCTTCACATCCCAAGCTCAAAAACTCATCACCTAACTATATTAAGTACTGTGTAAGTAGTGACTATAAAATCTAAACCAACATAAAAAAAAAGCTAGATGGAGACACAGAGTATAGAACAGAGGCAGCACTTCTGTGTCAGGAATGAACAGAGTCAGTGGATTGTGTCTTTGGTGCAGCATGGACAGAAGACTAGGCTAAGACTAGACTAAGTCTAGAGTCAGCGTGTATTTTGTGATGGTGCATACATTTATATAGTCGTCTAAAACAGGTATATTGGTTTGTTTGTTTATTCGTACATCATGTTTTTCCCTGTCATTGTTTGTCTGAGTTTGATGAATTAAATATATGATGTTCACACAACAGGGCCAATTCACACATAGCTTAACATATAACATAACTTATGGTAGGATTTTTTTTTTCTTTCTTGGGTTGCACTTGCTGACCTTGCTTCTTGCTCAAGGATTTCATGCTTTTCACACGTCTCAACCAGCTTTCCTTACACCACCTTTTGGCAGTCCTCTCAAACTCAACAAAGAGTTTGCTTTTCCATCAGTGTGATGACGATACAGAAAGGCGTCAAAGCAGTGGCTTGGTCCTACAAATTAAACCTCTGAAAACACTGGCGGTTGAAGGTTTGACCTGTTTTTAGATATCTTATTTGAGACAGTGTCATTTAATGATTTTTTCTTCTTTGTGTCAGAGGATGATGGTATTTTTTTTTAAAAGCAAGACAAAACAGGATTTGTCGCCTGCCTACTTGGCTAATTATTTTATTATGTAGTAGCTGCTGTAAGCAGGAATAGCTACAAGTTCAGAAGTATGTCACTATAAATGTCTGTATTGAAGTACTGAGTGATTAGATTTTCACTCATGCAGCCATTTGACCTTTATTTGTTTTTTGATTGAATTAGCACTATTCCTATATTTACATATTGAAAAATTAAACATATTTCTATATTTCAGTAAAAGTACAATTGCATTATGTAATTATATCTTTGTGTCAATTACATCTTTAATTTATGTAGAGGAATAAGAGGCTCAGCTCAGGCTAATTGAAACAGGAAGGACCTGTCTGCCGATGGTATCTCGTTCAGGCTGAAGGTCAGGACGAGTGCTGTCTCTCTCTTCCCTGTAATAAATAGCGGTGCCCACAGGAAACACTCCAGAAGAGAAGAGCTGGTCATTGTCCGGGTGGTTCTCCTCTGGTGCAAGGATCAATGTTAGTGAATTACTCCCTGCAGCCACCATACGTTTTAATCTCTGCAGTGTCACATGTTGCTTTGGGAATGTCCACTAGTAGAGTTCTTTAAGTATTTAGGAACAGTGCAGTCTTTTTTCTCCTTTGGCAGTTTCACAACTTGCGGTCGCACAAATCAGGTCATATAACGATAACTTAAATTTAATGTGAAGTTCATATTTTGACTTTGCAAACTCTCTTGCTCACATTTATAGTTCTGGCCAAAGAAACATAACCACACAATGGTTGGAATTGTAGATCGCTGAAATGCAATCCTGGGCTTTATGAAATATATTTAAATATTTGTATTTATAGACGTGTGAGTAAAGGAAATTTTTTTCCAGTATATCAGTCCTAATGTATTATTCTGCAGTATATCCATTTAATCTCAACACAAGTTAGAAAGAGACTCTCAAGCTCAACAGCAAAAACCCGGGATAAATTAAAGATGCAAATCCGACTAAACATCCCACCAGATTGTTCCTCTCTTGTATATTTCACTTCCAAGAAGTAATTCTGTCTTTTTATGGTGTGAGGAGTGGATATTTATATGCTTGGCCTTGTCCTGGCTTTATTGCCAATGTAATTGAAGGATAGGCTTTCATTTGAGAGGTCCTATCACTACAGTGAAGAGACCTGGCAGGCGTTAGTATGTGGGGAAACCAGCACAGCCAAACCATTGGCTGTGCCAGGCATTTCACATCATTGTGAATTCTATCATCACTGTGCCTCAGGCGGACAGGATGGAAAATATTAGCCACAATAATAATTAGCTAACAGGGAGCTTCTTGTGACCAGTTACGTACCAATAAGCTTGCCCTTTGAGTCTGTCCATCTGTATATTTTATAAATATTTGATTGGCTCTTTATCATGTTGGGATTGAACTTGCCTCCTGTTCTTTTCCTTTGACTGCATGCCTCTCTGTTAATCAGGAACACGCCGTTCCTGAACATATGTTCAGTAAATTGTTTTCTATGGCTCTGTTCTGATCATTATCAGATATCCTCTTGAGATACTGGAGATATCAACAACTATGTAGAAACACAGTTTTGAATTGATCACTCTCACTAAGCCGAACAAGTCTAGTTGGTCATGCAGCAGGTCAAAAATATTGCACTGAATATGGAGTAGCACTCTGCTTAAGTGCAGTGGAAAATGACTCATTTATCAAGGTCAAAGATATATGACATAAATGCAGTGGTAAAATGAACTAAGCAATAGAATGAAAGATTGACAGATATGAAAGATTAAAGGACACACACTATGTAGTCCTAATTTGTGGATTACATCAACCCTGATTGCTGATATTTTCAAGTAGCTTTAACCCTCTACTGTGGGAAAACAATTTGTCTATACCTGCTTCAGGTTACAAATTGCAAGTATATGAGAGTTGTGAGAAGTTCAACTGAAGAGCGATCTTTCCTTCTCTGTCTGACTTTGAGAGAGGAAACTGTGAAATTCTAAATTGTGAAAATTTCACGAGCAATTTGGATCTGAAATCTGAAAAGAACATGTAATTCTGTTTTTTTTCTTTTCTGCTCTTCCTTTTCAATCCATCCATTTTCTGTAACCACTTATCCTCATCAGGGCTGTAGGGGACTAGAGAAATGTTAGGGTGCTCCCTGGACATGTTGATAGTTCATCAAAGGGCTGAAACATAGAGACAAACAACTATTCACACTCACATTGAGACTCATGGAAATTTAGAGTCACCAATTACTGTTGGAGGAAGCCAGAGAGAACCCACAGGCAGAAGACAGAAACACATGTGCACAACCTTCTTGCTGTGAGTGCTAACCACTGCACCACAAGGTTAGCCTACAGTTGAAAATATAACTGATATATATTTTTTTTTCATGGCCACAGCAAACAAATATCATTATGTGAGATCACTTAACAGAGGTCCTTTAGTAAAACTTGCAGTAGTATATAAGTAACTTCTCCCTGTCTTTATACTAAAACTTTTCAAATGGTGCACAGGTGTCAACATCTGTGATCTCTGTGACCTTTAACTGAGTCATCCCTGCTGCATACTGGCCAACACACAAAGCTCCTTCCAGTATCTAAGTCATGTCTGTGTTTTGACTACATTGAGATTCAGAAAACTGTTTACCACTTTTTGAGCCACACACAGATTTGACCTTCTGCTTGTAAGAAGATAGAAACGTGTTATGCCTACTTTAACAAAGTATTTCCCATATTTCTGGTATGATTTTTTGCTAAAATAGTTATTTAAAGGTTTAAGGGTACAATATTGCCTCTCTCAATTTTTCTTTTCATTCAAGTGTCAGTTTGTGTGTGCTGTGACTGTCACACCCATTCGTTTGGAGCAGAGATGAATGTATAAGATGATTTGATCTTGCCACATCCATCTAAGATAATCTGGTCACAGGTGCCCTGTAGAGATACTCATTAGTTTATGTCAAGTGTATGTTCACCTCTCAAAAGGCAAAATCCAAGGTCAGGCTGTCCTCACATCGTCACAGTCACAACGTGTAGTGTAGCGCTCTGACACATCTTTTGATTAAGTGAGTCAATTGGCCCACAGAGGACCCTATTGACCCCGCTGATGTGTCATCAGCAATAATCTCAGGGAGTGTTTGATAGGAAGTGCGCCTTTCATTGAGATCAGGCTGATCACTACTCCCTGACAACCTCATCTCCCATGCTTCAGGAGAATTGCCAGATGATTTTAAATGAGGGCCAGCTGACACCCTTCAGTAAGTGCAGATGAACCAAACCACGAGGCTTCATTCAGAGAAGGCTATCAGCAGGAGTTGAGCTGAAAGGTAGGAAACTGATTTATTGTTTAAAGCTTTGTCTGTAAAACCCATATGTGGTATGCTGGAATATTCCCTCATGGTCAGGGACATAATCTCACTCGTATCATAAGAAACATATGTACAGCAATCAATATTGTCCTTTACAGTTTTTCTCAGTTGCTTTGGTGCATTTCTCACATCACTAATTTGCACACCAGTTAGTTCAACCTAAACAACATTTAGTCATTTGTGCACATCCTAGCAGTTTCTCATTCCTTCCGACAAATTGCAAATGCTTTTGGACATGCATCAATTGCTTTCATACAACTCTCTGCTGTTTTATAACATTTGTTTATGTCATGCCAGTTAAAGTTAACTATACTACAACTAACTATACTTGAATGCTGAATAGTTATTCCATGCAAAACTAATAATCCTCATTATATTGCTTGAGTAATTACATAAAAAAATGTTGAACTATATATATATATATATATATATATATATATATATATATAATCTTTTTTTTCCTGACAATGTCTCCTAAATTGAACAGAACAGAGAAGGGGTGTGAAGCATTAGTTGCAACAAATGATAAGCCACTTCTCTACAATCACTCAGAGCTGAATCCCATAATCCGCCACTTTATAAACCAAACCAAACATTTTATTTGTATAGCTCAAAGTCACAAAACAAATTTAGCCTCAGAGGGCTTTACAATCTGTACAGGGAGTGACACCCTCTGTCCTTAGACCCTCAGTTAGAGTAAAAACTTGCCCATAAAAAACCTTTTAACAGGGAAGAAACCTCAGGAAGAGAAACAGAGGAAGGATCCCACTCCCAGGAGGGACAGACGTGCAATGAATGTCACGTGTACAGAGAGAGAGAGAGAGACAGAGAGAGTTTTCAGTAAAGGGAGATGTGACTGCATCTTCAACCAATACGGTGCCTGACTAGGCAGCCCCTCCTAGTGAGGATAAGCGGTTACAGATAATGAATGTATGTATGTTTTCATGTTTTCCTGTTTTAGTACCCAACTGGTAAATACACAGTGTGGGGTTGACCATAGTACCAGGACATAATATGATCTGTCTTTTGCACATTTATTAGTCGTGAATCTGTATACCTTTTGTTTACACTAAATGGACAATATGAAAGTAATTATGTTAAGTTAAATTATATATTTTGAATATTTATAACATATTGCAGTGTTTTATTATTCTTTAGTAGTATTTCATTTAAAGTAAATGAGAATTCCATGTCTGCTTAGACAGGCCAGGTTTTTGAGTGTGACCTCGGCAGCAAGCTAATTGAAGTGAAGAAACCAAATGTCAAATCTTACTGGAAACTCGACTGCATCAAGCTACAATCATCATTGTCCTGCCAGTACAGTGCAGTATGCTTCACTGCAGCCATGCTCCCCCAATTCACTCACACACTTTCCAGCACAGCACATTTTCCAGTCCCCTTTTACTACAGTGACTTAATGGATACATTTCCTGGACTGCTTCCCTGTGCTGGGAATTTGAACTGAAAGACAATTTTGGTGTAGTGAAGAGGTATTTATAGTGTTTATTTGCTGATTTATTCTTGGTGAGACTGTTAAATAATCTACTCAAAGGGTATTATGACTATGGTCATATTTTTTGTAGTCTGCTGTGTGTTTGCGTGTGTGCCCTGTGGTTTTTTTTGTTGTCAATCACCTATGTAAATAGGAATGTGCCATTCCCAGAAGATGATTGGTGGAGTAATGCTAGACCCTAGCCTGTGATTGGCTGCAGCAGGAAACCCCAAGAATATATAAGGAGACAAAATGGCCACCGGTTGTGGACAATCAGCCCTTCCTCATCCTCCTCCTCTCCCAACCAGCCACACGTCCTTTAGTGAAAATCCTTTGCTCTAGACTGGAAGTAGTTTTGTTTGAATAGCAGGGGTGGACTGCCATTTTGTTTTGTTAGTTAGGGAGGTAAGACATTTGTCATTTGTTTTCTGAGGTTCCAGATAGAATCATTTTGGTTGTTTTTTGGCATTGGTCCACCCTGAAGCTGAAACCTTAGTGTGTTTGATCTTTGTGAGTCTTAAAGAAAATTATTTATTTACTATTTATTTACCTTCAAAAATCAAACTGCTGTATGTGGCTACTTAGGACTTGATGAAGATGGGGCATTTTCAAGCTATGCCCTAGGCACCCCTAGACTGGGGCATAACAAAGGGTTATGAATACAATTCTATTTTGATATTTGATCTGTTCTGATATTTCCTATTTTGGAACCAAAATGTTATTTTTTTGATGTTATCTTCTGAAACATTAGAGAAATAGTTACACTAAATGTGTATCCTTTATTTATTCATGTTTATTGTTTTGCCTTTTCATTTCTCTGAATACATGTTGCACCACTCCCAGTATATGCTATAAGCACAGCATGTGTACCATCTGTATTTAAATTGGAATGGGGTAGTAGTTACCAATTATCTGCTGCTAGCGTGTTGCTGCTAAAGTTATGTTTTGTTAAAATTCTATTCCTGCCTTCATTTTTATGAATCCACCCACACTGTATTTACGCTCATAAAAGTATCTCACTAACAGCCCTAATAATGAGCCCACTGGTCAACTGAGTGTGATACTGCGAGTCCTCACACAGAGGGAGACTTTGGCTCATAATTCCTGCACGGCTTGTGTGGGTGTTGTCATGTTGACAAACAGTGTTCTTATGTCATTTAGCATATTTATTCATTCATTTGACATTTACTGTTGAGGAAGCAGATGGTCGGAGTCTTGGTTACAAGTTTCTGACACCCCAAGGACTCACTGCATCGATTACACCAATATGTTTGGCAGTGTTTCGAAGCGCATGCCATTTCAATCAATGACATATGAACACTATTAAAGCGGAGGTGTTCAAAACTAAATCAGGTTTTAACAAGGGCATTTATATGAACTTATGTGCTTATGTATTATTTCTAGAATTTACTTCATTGTGCATAAAGTCCCAGATGGTTGGAGTTTACAGCATTCAGAGGATTCATATAGAGCAGTGCTGTATGTAAAACTACAGGACTGGAAAACTTTCCAAACTCCCTGTATTAATCACTGAGGTTAAATAAATGTAAAGATGAGCTGCAACTTTGTTCCATCTTCATGAAGCAAAAAAAATCACTTGAGACATTTTAAAACAGCTAAGGTCATTCTAGAGAATTCCAGTGTACTTCATATTAATTTACATAATATATATTTTCAGGGTCTTTATTTTTCTCAAATGTAAATGTAGGGTCTGACTAATACCTGGAAAGTCATGGCAGTAGACACTTTATACCTTCAGCAAGTAGTCATGTGCCACAGATATCAGCCACAGATGCCAAAGTAAGACAAATTATTTCCAGCAAGTCATTACCCTTGATCTAGTAGAGAGTGAGGTGAGGAGGGAGGGGGTTGAGTGTTTAGTACAGCATGGGCTGGAGGTCTGACCTGTGGTAATAAGCATGTGATGAATCCGGACCAACGCTGGTCTTCTCTGGGACACAGTGGTGCATTCAAGATGGAGGAAATTAAAGAGTTGTAATTATGTTTTCCTGTGGGGTTGGTGCAGTGACAGCAAGATATTCATCAAAGCACACTGCAGCAGGTGTGACTACCACATGCTTGCACTGATTCATTATCAGACGCCTGCTCTTTCGTCACCTTTCCACTGTAGAGTTCTCTTCTTTCATTGAGATGTTTGATTTTCATGACACATTGATCATAATTTCCTTCTAAACATGTGAAGGCTGCTGTGGTTGGCTGGAGGGTAGCTGTCCGTACAGTGTGCCCCAGCTTGAAGACATATTGAGCTATCCCAGCGAGCAGATGCCTACAAAATCTAATTCAGGAGTCTTGCCAGTATGGAAAACAGTCTTGTCTCTGCCCCAGTTTCCTTACTGCTACGAAATCATTGATGAGGAAAAGCCAACTCATGTTGGCTGTAGCCAGAAGTAGGTACTGCTGCAGGCAACAGCTCATGCCTGACCGTTCAATCACAGTTAATGCATCAAATGCATCAACCTCTGATGAAACGGCATTTATTTCAAATAAAAATCTTAATTGTACTGCAGAGGGAGGAATTCAGTTCCTCGGAATTCATTCTATGTGTAATGTGTATGTAGAAGCATTATTTTTCCTTCCTTTTTTCAAGCTCTCTATTTTCTGTGATGACAAAAAATAATAGTAACCCCATACTAGTTTTTGTAATTTTCAGGTAGAGTGCAGAGTGTTGACGAACAGCACATTTACTGGACTTTCTATCACTTGTTATTAGTCTCATTGTTAGTTTCAGCTTTTAAGCTGACAGTACAAGTAGGGAAGTAACCCAACATTTTTGGAGATTTATTCATAGAAATCAAGTGCAAAAAGTAGCTTCACTTTTCACCCTTTACAGTGTCTGAAATAAAATTTAGGTGGAAAAGAAGCGGCATAATGGAGAGAGTCGGAAATCATTTAAACGGGGTGAATGTTGGTTTGCATGGTGGGAACAATGAAAAGAAGTGGAAGGATTCAACTACGACATATAGCTTCTTTTGCACAGATAATATACTGGCTAATAATAAAATCTGCAGCTAGCTGTTCAGACAAATTACTCTTATTAATGATGTGAGCTGTGCTCATTATCCATTCTGTTAGTAAGGGCGTTTTAGCAGATATTTGACCAATCTGGGAAATAAATCCTTACCAAGAAATTTCTCCACAATTGTGTTTAGGAAGTAATATCATGTCTTAAAAAAATTCAACTCCCATGGGAAACCTCAAAGTTGGGGTACCTGCTTTTTTAACATCAAAAATGTTAAATTTGGCTTTAAGTAGCTTGTGAGGGGTCAAACTAGGGGTTTTTCATGATTCTCATGAATCTTCTCTTAGTGCAAAAACAGCCACCCCCACTTTTCCCACTCACTGCATTTTCAGCCATTATTCACGGATAAAGAGTTCCAAACCCCCCGGCCTCCCCAAAAACAATAAAAAATAAAAGTTACCCAGTTAACACCATGAAAAATATATATTAAATATATTTTAAAAATATATATTAAATATATTTTTCAATATGAAAATCTTTTTTTGTATTTGTCTAAAGCAATAGCCTCATGGAAAGGTCAAGGTCAAAGAACGGTATCTATTATGCGTTCTTCACATAATAATTAGTACATAAAACAATATCATGCCATGTGCCCAATTAATAAACTATAGTGAAATGTGATTAGAATGCATAAACAAGGTGGTAACACACACATAATACAGCTCAAGGTGCAAAAAAGGAGCAAACACGTCTCATAATGCACCTTCAAAATGTGGGATCAGTGCTTCAGCATTAATGCATGGTGTTTAGTAGTGTGTCTCTCTCACGCCGATCAGCATCAGAGGATAGTGCTCCGACTTTAGCTGCTATGCTAACGGGTTAACTCGTGGCATTAGCCATTGGCCATTAGCATTTAGCACATCAAGACGGTCGCTCACCAATGCGTTTCTCTTCCGGAGAGGTTCCTCTGACTTCACTCACACAGGTCCTAGTCGTCCTGGGAGATTTCACTGACAGTTTGTTTTTGTTTTTTTCTGAGTTTTACCCACTTCTATTGTTTTACCTTCCTACAGTGAGTGTCATGATGCGGGCTTGCTCTCTATCTTTACAGCAGCTTCAGAGAAAACAAACTTGCTCCGATCAGGTCAATGGATGTGTTTTCCGTCTCCTTCAAAATAAAACTCTCTATTAATGATTTTATTACGGTTCTATCTCTCCTTTTAGATAAACATCTTTTCTTATCTTCTTATCTTTGTTTTCAGTTTTTAATACAGATTTTTAACCTGGGCTACACCAGGACTGAGAGAAAAGCACAACTGACTGCCTGACAGCATAGATCTGTTTGCTACTTCAGCAGCAAGGGCAGTGCCAAGAATTTTTCAATACACAGCACAGTTAGGCTACTGATATTTAAAGCCATGGTCAGCTATAGATTCTACCTTACACAAACTTCAGTCAGATACAGGATCAATGAGCCAGGTAGACTACACGTCTACACATATTCAACTGAACAGTGCCTCTACCACTCTGCACCCTCTCTGCTGCTAGGGATGCAGTGGAAGGATGGCAGGTTAACAAGGGAGATGTATTTTTGGTCATTTTGCTAGCATGGGGGATGGCATCCCTGTTCATCCCCCCTCAAATCGCCATACACCCTGTGAATATGAAAACAGTTCCTACAAAAGAAGGAACATTATCAGGAACATAATCACTTTTCTCCCATCAGGAACTTATTGTACCTTGTGTAATCACAGCTACGTGAACAGTGATTAGGTTCCTTTTTATGAAGCTGTTGCTTCCCTCTCTCTCTCTCTCTCTCTCGTTCCCAAAGACAAGTTAATAGTTTGTTTTCCGGGTATTAAGCCAAATTGTCCTCATTAGAGGACAGCCTGGCTCAGATCCACACGGTGACAAAAGCCTCCTCACTAAGACGTGTTACTTTCAGCTGCACAACAAATTTCAAGGGCAAATGTTTGCTTCCTTCCCAATAGGAATACTCAACAGATTCACAACAGGGTGCAATCTCTCAGAACAATTGGTGCTGTCACACAACTCTCCTGAGCACCTGGAACATTCATAGATACTCCTAAAACTCATCCTTTAGCCTCCACCACGAGAGTATCCACGTTCCAATTCTACCAGCTTCCCCTTCTTTAATCCACGACTTCCAGTCCGCTTGCAGGGACATTAGCAAACAGCTCGATCTGATGCTGATCCATTAGTCTTTAGCTGAACACTGGCTGAAGACAAATTAAGGGAATGGTTACTTTGGTAAGCAAGACAGCTCTCAATCAGGACCTGCAGATGCAGTTTAAAATGGATGTTGCAAATAGAGGCCTAGAATAATCTCAAAGACCTTTTACCCCATTCTGGAAATTCAGCACAGGCTCTCCACTGTCCTGACCAACTACCTCAACATCGGCACCATAATTATACACATCAGAACCAACATCATCAGAGCTGGACAATCAGAGATTTTAAAACATGACATACCTCACTGCTGGACACGGGTAACAAGATCATCGTCATCTCAGCACCATCACCACCCACAACAAATGAATCAAGAGGTGGGCTCAACTCTCTGTTCAATATACCTGGATAAAACTAAATATGATTACTGTGCCATTAACAACTTTGACCTGTTTGGGCAAGGAACATCTTACTGAAATGTGATGGCCTACACCCAAACAAGAGTGGATCATATATGCTGACTGGAAACATGGACTCTGACCTGAGGGAATGTTACAGATCAGCATCCTGCACATCAGCATTCCAAAATGGGACTGATATGCCCTCTCATTCCTACCATAGACCCTCTACAGGTTTCCCCTGCCTCTAGTTAAAAATACATTTTTGTCCTTTAAGTATCACTAAATCACAAATCGTTCTTAAATAAGTCAAAATTGTCATCAATTTGGACTTTGACTGCTTTTAACTCCCACTCTGACACAGATGAGCTGGTCTCCTTTTTTTAATCACAGCTGTCAGACTATCCTGGATGTGTTGCCCCCTGCAAAGACCAAATAATTAAAAAGAACCTGCAAGAGAAAGGATAGAAAAAATGATTCATCTTATGTTTCATTTCATTTCATCAATTTGAAAAGACACTATGAGGTATCATCAAAAGGCAGTTAAAAAAGCAAAAACTTCCTTCTTCTCTAATTACATTTTAGCAAATCACTCTAATCGCAACATGTTATTTAATGTATCTTTTTTGCAGACAATTTCACAGAAAATATGCGTGAGGAGGATTTTTTGTTTGTTTTTCATTTCTCTGTGAAGAGGGTCATTGATATAAGGCAACAGACGACATTGTTTCACAAATGATACAAAGATACCTTTCTTGAGATTTGGTGACCCTAGAAGCCACCAAAGGAGAATCTATTGGCAGGAATGGGACACAATATTCATTGGTATGGTTCATTACTGTATAATAACCTGAGTATAACAGTCATCGTTTTGTTGTCTTATAATGAGCCCTTTATATTTACAGTGAATGCAGGTCCTCGTCCATGGAGTCTGTTGAACTGCCATTATTCTACACTACAGTAAAGTATTCAGTTAGTTGCAATCTGCAACTTCACTGCTGCTACTAAATCCTACACACTGGACCTTTAAATCGCACATTTTTATAGACTTGCTTTTATGTGATGTCATGTGATTGTCTTGTTATAAGAAGTGATGTGTGGATGTGGCGTGAAAAGGGCGCTGTGCTGTGGATCGTTCCAAGTATCATAAACGATCAAACAGTACAGTAATGATATTCATACCTCGTCAGTGTTTGACATCTATTTCTATGTTTCTTTTTTCTGAAATCAATTTTACTCATCTGACTGTGTTTGAGTTGTGGAGAACTTGAAAAGGAAGATAATGGTGCATGAAAAACCATTTTGCTGTATGCAGCCACCACACTTTATCTGGGATCACTTTTGTATCCCTGTGATTGACAGCATGACTGACGACGCCTCATGATTAGGGAGCATTTTCTTTCCCCACACACACTCCACAGAACTGAGCATGATTTTGGCAAAACAAGGATTTGCAAACAAGAATACCTTAAGGATTTTTTTTAATGTTTCTTCTACACAGCAGAGGAGGTGGGACAGTGTAGCATTACAATGTGTAGAGTGCATTGATTTAAGGAGTTGGGATTTGTGGATTATATTTAGTTCTCAGGCTATTTATTTTATTTATTTATTTTTGGTGTAAAATGTCTTCACTCAAAAAGCATCAGGCGGCATGGAAATTTTGTATGATTGGAAATGTTGTATAAAACATGTATTTACACATATATTTACACATGTATTTTGATTGATATTAAAACATGGGCATTCAGAAAGGACAATATATTTTGTTATAACATTTATGATTCTGACTTGCTAGAAGGGGTGCATTATTTTCATGTAACAGCACCTTCATGATGCAGTAGCCTGCTAAATTAGTATTCATAGTTGGAAAGCTGCCCAGTAAATTAACTTTTTGAGGTTGGAACCAAGTTCCCATCAAGAATATTGCCCAAAATATGTATAAATAATACTTTACTTATATTGTGGTTGTTGGGAAGCACTCATAAATACTCAGCTCAAACCTGTGCTGTTATGAAACCAATACACTTCAGCATTTTTATGAAAACCTCACCAGTATTATGCAGAGTACTTAGGAATGTTATTTACTGCTTAAAGTTTGAATAGCTCGTCTTAAATGTAATCTGTGAATTGTTAGAGTGAAAGAAAAGCACGTATTGCTGTCTGTTACAATGTATTGTCCAACAATCAGTTGTAGATCAGTAATAAAAGAAAAAAAATATCTTCACAGGCTGATATACTGTGAGAACTAGCATGAAATCATCTCATCATCTCCCTGTTTCATAATTCATATATGAAATGTTGCCAATATCTGCACAACCTGGAGGCATAAAACTCTGTCATGATCTCTGACTGTGCGTTCTTGAAGGTAAAGTTTATACTTCCATAGACTGCATGCTTTATTTCTGTATTCTAAACCTGTGTACTTGGACTGAATTATAACCAATCCAGGACTGCTACTTCAACAGTGAGTGTTATGCATATTTAAAAGCCAACAAAGAGATGTTCAATCACATGGGAATAGATGGCAGGGAATGTGAGGTAGTCATTACACATGAGTGCCTTTATGGAGAGTAGATTTTGAAAACTTGAGGTTTTGCTAAGAAGACTTTTTTTTTTTTTTAAAGAAATGTTCAACTCTAAGTGGAGCTTCAGATACACGGCCATCATTTGTTTTTACACTGCGTCCATGTGCTAGTGTTTGAGATACGTCCTCACATTATAAATATGTATTACCACATCGGCCAGGTGGTTGGTCTAAAGTGGATGGTCCACCTGTTGCACAACTGACCCTCTTGCTGACTGTCATTATTTTGTTGGCAAATGATGTTTTACATTTTAAAAAAAATCTTGTTTGGCCGCTTCTCTGCAGATGAAATACCAGTCACACCTGCTGCCAGCTGTTGTATAACCAACCTGTTAAGAGTCCACACTGGATAAGGCATGCATAATTGTTCTGTGCTTTGGCAATGCACTGCAATTTATATTCAAATAAAATACAGTACATTGTCAACACAAAAACAAGATACAGACATCATGACGAGGCCCGGGACACAGAGATCGGACTCGGATGCAGAGCTGACGATGATTCTTTATTCAGAACTAAAGAACCAGATGACGTGAACAGAAAGCGCCTCGCACAGGAGGGATGGCTAGGAAAATTATGAACCTATCTTCTAGGGTAAGATTAACAACAAATCAAAGAGAACAAAAAACGCCCCCGAGGAGGGAAAAACCACAAAAGGGGAAGAAGTCTAAATTAACTAAGGCTATGAAAAATTAAATGACAAAAGGTCAACAAAAAACTGTCTTAGCGAGGCGAAAACTGAAACTGCGACTGAGGCTTTACAATAACTGGACTGAAGGAACACCACACACGACATGACACACTGGCACAGGACAAAGGGAGACACAGACTATATGAACACATGGAGGTCATGGGGAACAGGTGGACACAATCAGGAATCAGGGCAGACAATCAGACTGGTGACACATGAGGAAGGGCAAGTGACCTGAAACGAGAGGAGAGTTAATTCCCCAAATAAACCAGGAAGTCACAATACAAACATGGAGACAGGACAAAAACTCAAACTTGACATACCGGTGTGACACATCACATACATTATTCTTTAACGTAACTGGTCAAAATAACGCTCTCAGATCACATCATGGACATCCTCAAAATCAAACTGCAGTGCACAGCTGGAATGTAACTGTGACAAATCACCATACCTCCAAATAACTGTGCCCCCGTGAAGCCCGTCATGTAATTAGATTGTTTGGCAGTGAAAACACAAAAATAGGACCTATCATGTAAATAAATGTATGTGTGCATGCATAGTTTAACAAGACAGATTACATACACATGTGCATCAATACATTCTATGAATACAAATATCTTACATGAACACAATAAATTTAATATGTCATTTTAGTTTGACACGGCAGCCCTGGCTCTTCCATGGATCCAAAATACTTAGTCTGCGGGCTATCATTATTTGTCAACCGTGTCACAACCTGAATCTTTACAAGGGAAGACATAAAACAACCTGCCAAGAGAGAGAGATCTTTGTCTTGTGACCACAGATGTCAGTGTTTATAATCTCAAAGAATTCTGCCAAATCGGCCTCCTACTGCTACAGTGCCCCAAGACATGACATAAAAGAACAAAGTAGGAGGCTGTTCATCTGACTGCAAGAAAAAAACAAAAAAAACATGTTTGCTCTTCTTTTGCTTATAACAAATGCATTCAATTAGAAAATCCTTCTACAAACACTGAGGTGCCCTAAAGCAAGGGCTCTTAGAACCTAATTGCTGATGTTCAGTCGCCACGAATTGAACAAGTTTCCTCCAGTTATATGTGTAGCAAGGTACAACAGCGTATTCACTTTCTGGGGGAACTAATTTGGAACAAACATACATATTTTGTTATTACTTTTTCCAACTAATAATACAAAGTGTTAGGCAAAATGCAATCAGTGCATGGTACAGTTGTTGAGCTTGAAGTTGGCCTGCTACATATCTGCTCAGTGTACCGATGTAGATTCAGCGCTGAATGTGAAAGTGATCAAAGAAATTGATGGCACTGCAGCTACTTATAGGGAATGTCTGATGTAATATTATGTTTGTGGTATTTGTTCTGACATTTGGTTAAATGTTGTGTTTTCTTATGTGCCTGTGTGAAACAGTGTGTGCCTCTGGGACACGAGAGAAATTTCAGAAGAAAAAAAAAATTCTGTTAATAAAACAAAGTGAAATCAAATCAACTGTGTCAGTACCTCCTGGATATGATTGTGGAAGCCTGTGCACAAAATGTGTTGCAGTGCACTGAGCAAACTGGAGTCTGGAGCACCTGACTTACGACAGTCTTTACCCTGGCAGCATTTCAAACACTTGTTTTTTTTTTTTTTTTAAGTGTCTGAGTATCATCATCAAATGCACGAGCATTCATTTCACTTTAAACCTACTTTTCTCACACCGCACTGAATCAAACATGCCACTAACTGTGATGGAGTCACCTTCAATATACTGTGTTCCCTCATAATCAGGTTTATAACATACACAAAGGTAAACTCTAACGTTTTGATGAACATCAGTAGTTATTCAAGGCCAACCCAAATCCCTGACATTTAACAAAATGCTGTCTGAAAGTGTTACTCACCACTCCAACCTTAGGGAAGATTTGACTCACCCTTACAAGTCTCATCACATAAGCCTAATTTTAGTTTCATTAGAGAGAAAAAAAAGTCCTTGGATGTGGAATCATATGGCAGTTTAAAACCAAATATCTAAATGAAATCACTAAATGTAGGTTAGTTTTCAAGCTTTTGCGAAATTAAAGTCATATTCTACATTGCTTGCTCTGTTTTTGTGTCAGACAGCAACAATATGTACTGTAAGGCTTCTGGTACAGCGGCCTATGAAACCTAGATCATGAGTGTGCGCAATTTGCTGTGAGTCATGCATCCATTTTCTTTCTTTTTTTTGTGGTCTTTTTCCTGTTCTTTGGATAAGACTTTAAACTGAATGTCTATGTGACAAATCTAACCTCAGTGGTGGTATGATGAGGTCCTTACCTAAAACAAAAACAGTGAATTCAGGTTCTGCTATTGTTGTCAAAGGTTGCTGTAACATCTGCAGCTAGTGGATAAAATGCTTGCGGGAGGCTCCAGGAGTTATTATCCATTCCCAGCAGTCAGTCAGTATTTATTCTTCCACCAGTCGATACCTGTCGCTGTCTGTGTACCCGGTGTGACTCGCTCAGAGAGGATGTGCAAACATAACAAAAGCAGGAAATTAGCTGAAAACCTGGCAGAGATATTCTCGACCCACACCTTCTCCCTGCCTCTCCCTTAATGGATGTCGAGCATCAGCGTTAGTAATAATTGGTCACGGGGTAAAAAAGGAAGAAAAAAAAAAGAGTTGGTTATTAAAATGATTCTGATGTAAGCAGTTTTGTTCAAAGATGTTCATCAGTTCATATTTAAATTCCTGCATATCATCCCATGACAGGTGAGACAACGGAAAAAAAACAATGTCCAGATTCGAATGACTGAAGAAAATGTCATCACAGCACTGTGTTCAATTACTGTGCCCATATTGCGTGGCTAATTGACAATGTGCTAGCAGAGACAAAAAAAACAGGAGTGTTTCAACAGGAGCTGAACGAAAACAAGACATCCTGGAAATCTTGTATTGATATGCAAACTTCACAAACTGCTTTTTCCCCCCTCTATGGGGTTTTCTTCTATGGGGAGAGTTCTCCTCTACATCGTGTGCTTTTGCTCTTTAGCCCCTTAATACCTTTTAAAAGGGGATGGAGAAAGGGAACCAGGAAGCATACCAACACAGATTTTCAACAACACTTATCTACCCTCTGTGCTATTTAAGCTTTCCCTTTCAGTTTCACATTGGACATAAATCCTACACGTGAGCATAAGAAATGGGTTAAGTCCCCTATCTATGGTCAAACCCCATTCAGGGGGGATTTTGGTTGCAGGCAAAGCACTGACTTACACATGTG
Source organism: Nibea albiflora (assembly GCA_014281875.1). Classification (NCBI taxonomy): domain Eukaryota; kingdom Metazoa; phylum Chordata; class Actinopteri; family Sciaenidae; genus Nibea; species Nibea albiflora. The sequence continues at coordinate 4,207,096 of CM024791.1, read as the reverse complement.
TAAGAGAGAGAGAGCGTCTGAGAGAGCCTGTATGATTTTTTTTTTTTTTTCACTTTAGTCCTCAGTTGGTTCTGCTGCTTGTTGCCTAGTAACCACAATCCCCTTTGAAAGGCACTCTTCCTTGCTCACAATCACTAAAGATATTCACATTCTGTCCAACAGACACTCTAATCGACAATAACAGGACAGTATCGTCCATCTTGGAGAAACAATGCCATGCAAGACCTTTTTTTTTTATTTTCATTCTAAATTTTTTTTCTCCCTTGAACATGGTCTGGTTTGCTGCGTTCACACCAAGCTCACCGAGGAGCCTTTCTGCGTAATGGAAGATAATAACTGCTTTCTGGCTGAAAAATGGTAGTTTGCTGGGATGTTGGGCGTAATTGCTACAGCAATAGATGACACATTGTTGGCAAGAAGTGGTGTGGAAATTTTTAATAACTCACTTTAAGTGGTATGGTATAGTGAGTGTTGTATGCTAATCAGCTGATTACTGTCAAATCAGCCCTTCACTAACTCTGCTTTTTCAGCAGGTCACTATAAAATAGGAACTCGTTTACCTCCAAGCCATTTGAGAAAATGGGATGGCAGGAGATAGAAATGAATTCAGGAGAAAGGTATATGGAAACACATTCAATAACTGAATGAATAATATTTTTAGAGTAACACCATATAAACACCCACAGCCTAACATAAAGTACACAGCTGGCTTACACTGCAGGAAAGGTCATCAGGTTTATCATGTGTCAACACGTCGTGTTACAAAAGAGGTTCTCAACATGTCTCTTCAGTTGAAATAACAGGAAATGATGCTGCAAAATCATGAATCAGAATAACTGAGTATATTTTGAATAATAATGGATTTAAATATGAGCGAGCAGTTTTTACACAAATCACATTAAATGTTCTTGAGAATCCTTGATGGTTACTGTCGGGAAGCCTTGTGGGAAACCTAAACCCTGCTGCACATGTAATGAAAGACGTGTACATAGCTCCACCTCATTTGCTCCATGTTCTCCCCCCAACAGAAACAAACGAACTGCTTAAATATGTTCAGTTCACCTGGCAATTTTTCTTTGTTTCCCGTTTTCCATTTAACCTTCATTTCAATCACACAAAACTTAAACTAATTTACCTTTACCCCCAGCATACTTTAACTAGTACAGTGACATCATCAAACATGTCCAGGTTATAAATACAGGAAGTGGTTGGGACACTTCCTCCTTTTGTCACTGGACACCACATGGTGGGTAACAAAAAGAATACTAATTCTAACTTATTGCAACCAGTAATAAACCAATAAACTGTATACAAATAATTTAAATACAAACAAACTTGGATAGTAACTATTGTTAAATCAATTAAACTAAACAGTGTGTTGTGGATGATACAGATGCAGGAAATGGTACGCTCTAACCAACTTTGTCACAGTTACGCATTGTCTTTCCATACAGACCTTGCCTTGATGGACCATTCTGATCAACAGAAGAAAAAGAAGGAAAAATGAACTTAAACTGAACACTGCTGACACACATACACGCCCTGTAGTTTTGTGAGACTCCTGCGCCTGGCATCACAATTATACCTTGAAAAAAAGAAAATACTGTAATGGGCATTGATTGTAGTCAGGATAAAAACTCAGTGTTTATACATTACACATTACACTATTGATTTAGCCAAATACACAAAAGCACTGTGACCCATCAGAGTTCAGAGAGAAAAATATAACACTGAATGATCAATGCAAGAATAAATTCAAGCTATTATTGGCTTTCTTGACATAATTGTTGTATTAATTCCACAATTATTGCATTAACATTTTTGAATGAGTTTACATTTCACTCTGCACTCTGTTCATATCCATCAATATCAAGCTGTTTCATTACAGCTGTGGTTATCAGTTATTTTGATAAATTCATAACCTACTTCAGCAGCTCAATACATGGTGTGTTATTGTGCAAATAAACACCACCCATGTCAAGATCAAGCGTCAAGTTTACGTACAATAAGCACATGCAAAGCATAATTCAGTGACTGTAAAATAGTTGTTCAAACCAGTAAGTAAAAAAAGGAAGTTAATGCTGTCCAGGGTTTTTTTTGTTTTTGTTTTCACATCAGCTGAGGTAAGGTAAGCTGAGGTTTGTTGTTAATGAAATGAAACCGTTGCTTTACCTGGTCCCTGTTTGTAAAACATCAACCGTGCCTACCATCATCTAACATAATACAACATAATGTCTCTCTTTGTAAAATGCTAAAATGGCTCCCCCGACTGTTAATGTCCCTGGACGAAACAACTGGGTAAAGTATGTGTGGGGAACACCGATATACAGATGGGTGATGGATTAAAGGAAAAACCTGAAAAAAAAAAAGAGTGGTGAAACATAATTGCAGCTGCTTCCATACAGGTGCACTGCATGGTACAATTAAGCAATTAACATCCAATCATGCTCCGTGGAATGGGGAGAAACGCTGAGGAGGCCCAGATAATTCTGATTTTGTATGAAGTTGGGATGAGGAAAAGAAGTGAATTTGAATGAGAGTTCATTGTTGGCGCATGTACGTTATATACAAGTCAACATGTTATAATAGTGTGCTTTTATTCCATACAGAATGTTTACCACAGCATTTATACAGTATTTCATGTTTGTCTTTGGGATTTGGACAAAAAGAAGAGAAAAAAGAGATTTGAGAACATTACATTCAAAACAGTGATCAACATTTTTCCTCATTTCTTACATTTTGAGAACCAAACAACTAATCCATTAATAATAATAAAAAATCAGATTAATTGATAATGAAAAAGATTTAGACTGATGTTTGACTGTAACCCCAGTTTTTAGTCTTGCTTTAATTGAGCTCCTAATCCCACACCACCTCATCTTTCTCCTCCTGTAGGGCATCAAATTCTTTGTTTATAATAGCAGTTCTTATTGTCATGTTTTGTATCCAGTTTCATAGTCATGTGCTGGAATATTTGACATTAAATAAATATACTGGATACTAGATAGGTGATATTAAGGAATGAAATATAACATGTCAAAATACTGAAATCCTTACCTTTTGTTGTATATCAAGTACAACACCTTACAAACATGCAATTAATGTGTGCAATGAATTGATTTTACATACTGTCAAGTACAGTATATATAATACACTTAATATAAATGAAACATATTGTGGTACTGTTTTGTCATGGTTTGTTTTGAATTGTAGAATTTGGTGTTCCAGGTTTATAACTTATACCGGAAGATTTTGAATACATTTCAAAATTTTAATAAATAATCTGCATTTGTCTACAGACATCCGATGGATTATCAAGAATATTCACACATAAACACAAGCAAACGTGCAGGATCACTGTATTAAATGTCAATGTATTAAATTGTCCATTAATTGTAGCTAATATTCATATATCATAAAAACAAATCTATTAATATGGCATTGTTGCAGTTAAATGCAAAATGTGTACTCACCAATTTAAATAAAGTCAAGGAAATCATCCATACAGCTGGCCTACATACAGTACAGGCTAGTATAAGAACTTGTTTACTTGTTTGCACTGAAAGCTGCCTCCATTTGTATCGTCTTCTGGATTTTTTTTTTTTTTTCAATATGACTCTCATATGCCTCCAAGGACACGTTGAAATGACAGCCTAAAAGGGGGAAAGAAGTGATATTAATCATTTGTTTCTTTGTTTATTGGGGAGGTCCCTGCCTGGTGGAGAAAAGGTGTGGCTGAAGGCTAAATGCTGGAACCAACCCACAGGGATAAACCATGTGCTGCAATGTCAAGGGGGTAATTTGGCTTTGCCTATTTTTGTCATCTATGGTATCCATCTTGCTGGACCTAGTCTCCAGTCTTCAGGCTCGTATGCAATGTATGGTCCCCAAGTCAAGTCCCTACGGACTGATGTTGCTTTCACACATGTATAGTCCGGGGGACTCTCTTCGACTGGGAAGTGAATGCCGAAACATTTCACACCCTCATTTGGTTTGGTTCACTTTCACACTGTAAGCAGACCAAACCACCTGGACAGCGTCATGCAGTTACTCGGTTATTCATTTGGGGGTGGTATCGCCCAAATCAGGACATAGAAGAAAAAAAAGCACCAGGATGAAGAAAACCCAGCTCATTGATTGGCTTTCTGATCTTTGGTTTGCTGGATAGTCTGTTTGCTTTTGCACTGTGAGCAAATCGAGACCCACGTTTTCAGGTGGTGTGTGTTCGGGAGTTCGCTTGTTTGGTAGCTTTCACACTGGCCCAGAGAACCAGACTATCCGAGGAAACAGACTCTGGTCCATTTGAAGCGGACCAAACAGTGCTGGTGTGAAAGCACCCTCAACTATCTAACTAACTGTCTCATCAGAAAGCTAGCGGCGTGCATGAAATTATAACTCAATATGACATTAACCTGTGGAGATAATGCTTGCAGAGTTAGTTAATTGTTTTGAATCACTTTGCATTTATGACCTTTATTCATTTATCCATATTTTTTTTTACACAGTTGTGTTTCTTAATGGCTATTGCTATCTTGCTGTCTCATCATTTTGTCTTGCTTCTGTTTGGCCTCAATTCCTGGCTGTCTGTTGAGTATCCTCCCTGGAGGTCAACCCTGATGAGAGAGTTGAGCTTTTATGTCTCATCGATGCATGTTACTAACTTAGTACTAACTAACTTTTTTCTCCTGAGTTTTTTTTTCTGCTTTCTTGTCTCACAGGTGGATGGATGGATCATGGCTACAGCGAGATCAGGGATCATGGTTGTGCCTCCTGCCGCGGTCCAGCTCGATGTCCACTGCCAATACTATTGATATTATGAGTACAACCCCAAACCAATGGACTGACAGAATGCTCCAACCATACCCTGAAGCAATAACTGACTCCTGCTGGTGCTCCAGTGGACTGTGACCTTAGCCACATCTCAGAAGACAAACAGCTTCAGGTGAGATCAATCTGTAATTGAGAAGTGATTCAGGAGAATCCTGGAAGTACAAAAATTGTTGAGCAGTTGACTGAGAGACAACTTAATTGCAGAATTCCCGAATGCCTGCTGGCTGGCTAAAAAAAAAAAGAAGTTGACCTGATGCTGTGCCTGTGAATCATGGAGATTGAAGAGCAAGCGTTGTAACCCAGTGGTCCTGGTGCTGAAGAAGGATGGTGTTATACAGTTTGCATTACTTCAGGTGCCTGCATTTCATTTCTTGGTTTGACTGAAGAATTGATGACATGCTTTTACAACTGGGAATAGCCAAAGTCATGGCCACATGGAGACCCCCACTCTGACTGTTGTCCAGAAAGTCCTGTATAATGGCCACAGCCACACTGGGTAATATCACAGGTTAATACATTTGCATTTCATTTCATTTGCAAAGAGAGACCTCTCAATAATCACTTATGGCTAAGCGTGTGACAATGTCTGCAGGAATCCTGCAGAATTCGAACCTATTCTTTTGTTATGTAGGGGATCTGAGGTTAGGACTCTTTGAATCATAGTGATCAGATCACATTTCCAGCTCCCAAGTAGCATACAAATGAAACTACAAATGAGAATTTTTGAAGAGGGCCAACAACATGTTCATGAAAGAATGTTAAAACATGAGTACTTGAGTGCTTTCCTGTGTTTCCCACAGGATTTTGTCAGACTACGGTTGGTAGACCTCAGACCTTCTATAAAGTGTCTAGGGACTTTATCCAACTGTCTCTATCTTTCAGAGACAACATATCCTAAAGCAGTCTCCCTGGTTATTGGGAGCAGTTAGAGTTTAACAAACATTTCACCTTTTAGTGTTTGTGTGATCGGCTTGTTTTAAATTCACACTCCAAAATAAACTAGTTCATGTTCATTTCTTGTTATTTTCCTTTCTCTATTTTTTTAATGAGTTGCTTTACAAAGTAGTGCCATTTAATAGAAGAATGCTGAAGCTGTGAGTTAAACACACCTGTCTTCTCTTTATTGTACTGTGCTGAGTGTCCACGCAGGTGTTTGCTCTAGAACTACAGACTGTATAACAACGTTTTGAACGTTTGTCAGCCTGTAAATTGTTTTACTCTCTTCAGCAGTGCCCAGAGGTAGCTCCACTGGAGAGTGTAACTTAAGTTCCGCCTGAAGTGTAAAAAATCTTTCTGGCTGTGGCTGGACAAATTAGACCACAGTCTTGGTAAAATGAATGGGAAACACAGTTGTCATGCTCTGATTAGCTAAACCTCAAATAGCTAATGTCATGTACCAGTTATTTGTGGTCCATAAACCAGAATATCCATAACACTCAAAGAACCCTGGCTGCCAGTTAGCTGGCTCAGTGAGAGCAACCTAACTAACAGTACTGCTAATGATGACAGCTGTTGTTTTGTATGAGTATGGATGGAGGAGAAAGACCTTCATCAAATAAAGTGAGTCAGATGTTCTGTTTATTTTCTATCTCTTTGTGTGTCTCTTTGATGCCTTTCCTAATGGTTATTACATTAGTTGCATAGCTCTGTGTTTTGCTTGCTGTGTAGTTGCTGATAGGAAGGTCATATTAAATATGGTATACTTATGTGGCTTGTTTGCCTGGACAATGAAGACGCTGTGCTGTTGCTGTATACAGAGATGCATTTGGCATTTGTTAGTTATTGTTAGCCAACTAGTGTGTGTGTAGGTAATTTCATACATAACAGCATGTAGTGTAGGGCCAAAAAAAAAAAAGATTCTGGCCAAAGTTAAAAGGGGGCGCCAGACAGGGACATATGGCACCCTGTCGTTTATTTCTTCAAAAAATAAAAATAAAAAAAAGAAACGTCTACGAAATGTCTAACAACGAAAAAATGATTCACCAATCATAGGCAAATTAAAAACATCAATCATATAAATCACTGTGGACAAAAAGAGTTAATCAAACATTTACCACATTTCCCAAAAAACGATAATAATTCACATTTAAATCCCAGTCCCAAAGTCCATATAATTTGATAACAAAAATCGCATTCACCATAAAAATCATGAGTGAATGGCTGCAAATTCAGTTCAGTTCAGTACTCCTTTCCCCCAGCTCCCAGGTGTACTTAATAGGTTGGTAAGCTAGTCCCTCCCCTTACCTCTTACCTATTGATATCACACCCTGTCACAGGCACACTTAGGGGTATATATGCATTTTTGTATGCAAAGCATAGTAAGAAATATGCATGTAGGGGGTATCATGCATTGCTTTGGCTGTTTTTTGTCAAACCGCTTATGTGTTTTCAGTGAATGGTAGTATTATGTATGTTGTTACTGGTATGTAATTTCTATTCAAGTAAACTCAGCAATGCTGTGTTTTGCCAAGAGGGTGGATAGGAAGATAACAAGCCATGTTTATGACATGTATTGTTACAGTACCTTTTTGATGTGAACATGTGGTAAAACTGTTTTTAAATGTTATCCTGTGGTTAAATGGTAGCTTAAGCCCTTTACTTTATCGCACCATGCAACAGTATTACAAATCTGAATATAATCACTTTGTAAAATGACACAAATGGTGTCACACTTACAAGTCAGCTTCTTGCTTGATTTTTGATTTATTTTTTTTTTCCCTGCATCACAGACGTAGTTTCAAACTTAAGCCAGTCTGGCCTCTGCTGTTTAAAAGGCCCAGAACCATGACTGCTTCTTGGCTAAAACTGCCTTCGAAGGTCAAACTCAAAAGGTGACTAGCTTTACAAATGTAAACATGCAGAGTATTCCTCCCATTATCTGGAATATGCTTAATCTTTTTATAGAGCTACCTGGATTAATCTAATAAAGAAATGTTAAATAATAGTTATTAATGAGAGATTTTCAAAAGGATATTAATCATGTGTGGCATATATATTCCTCAGACTTGTGAGTCCCATCCCAAATACCATCAGGGTCTTCAGAGAAGGATTCTGGCAGTATCAGCCAAAGGAATAAGCAGTTCCATGCGCTAATTATTTGATGGCCCTGGAATATAAACAATCATGCAAAATGATGATTGTTTAGATCATAAGCATGTCTGCCCACATCATTGACTACTCCCTGCACAGTGCACACTGTTAAATAATTCTGCACACACAGTTAAATAACTCTGTACCAAAAACTCTAACAAAGATCATATCAGATGGGGTGCTTTGGAACAAACGCTAATGAAATGGGGGTCTTTAGTCTAATGTGTATCTAAATGGGTTTTCTTGATGTGAAAACATTTGGCGATTCCTCATTTAGACACTGAGCAATATTGCTGCTCAAGCAGTAAAACTGCACTGCGCGGCTGAATGTGTGACAATTTGCTACCCAAAAGCTGGAACAAAAGTTGGGCTATTGATGGAGTCGGCCTTTTCTGGCAGTAACCAGTTGGATACTGTCTTGCAGATTCAATCCACTAACCTGTCAGGAGGTCTAAATTGCCAGTGGAAATGGCATGAGTGTCGACAGGGGGCTCGGTGTGTGAGCAGATCAGACATAGATGTAATTGGGAACTTTATCAAAAGCAACAGAGATCTGGTGCAGAAATGAAGCACTGCTTTGGTTGTGAAGCAGCAGACAAGGTGACTTCCGTCTTAGTTTACCAGTTTGACGGCTTCAAAGCCTGACGTAAGCGCGTGTTAGTATACACCCTTTATTGAAATGTCTCTGAGAAAGATGTTTCGAGTCCAGACAACTTATTTCTCAGTTGATAAATCTCTACACACCATGGAGAGCTAAGTTATTTTTGTTCAGCAACTCATTAAAACATGCTGGAGGCTATATGATTGTATCACATGTTTTTTTTAGGGGAGGAGTGTTGCACGCTCAAAAATAGGCCATCCAATCCTGTGAGGAGTTGAGCTGCATTATTCAATCTGATGGTGACTGGATTGTAAAATACAAACACTTCTCCCACTTCTGAGACTAAGAACTGTTTCATTTTCACACAATTAAGATGGAAATTGTTCAACTGATACTCTCTTAGTGGCAGTAATTTTACAGTTACTGCCCTACCAAAGGGAAAACAACCTCAGCTCATGCAGCAAAAAATCCCCAGCTCTGCTATTTGTTAGAAGATGGTTTATACACGACTGTCACTTTTGGTATTCCTGTAGGGATTTTCAGCAAGAAATATTTGTACATTCAGATAGTGTGATGATGCAAGGTCATACAATAATAAACATTTCAAAAGTTTTCTTTTTTAGACACACTGATGACATGAAGGTAAAATTTAGAACAGTGTTCTGTAAGAAAGGTGGCCTTGTGGGTAACCTGAACTACAATATGTGACGCAGACTAGCGGGGTTGTTGGAGGAAGGCAACCTCTCAGGGCCAGGACATTGCTGCAGTCACAGAAAAGTGCTTCATACAATAAGAGGCCATTAAGTTGTTTAAATTGACGTAACATGGCTAGATATTCATGAAAACGCTGTGTGTTGCGTTATCACAGCGTCATCCTGTGATTCTTTACATACCACAGATGAATGTTGCCTTAACAGACCTAGCTACATAACTGCAGAAACTCCGGGCGGTAACCATGTTGTCAAGTTGAAAAGAGCAGCTGCAGGCTACTGGTAAGCTACAGCTGACACAGCTCAGAAAGGAGAAGGGTCTTTTCCGGTACCTGTGTGTCCCTTTTAGGAGACAATAATCACATATTCACCGAGGTATTGGAGCCATTTTTCACAAGCCACATATCTTCTGTATGTTCCGACACTACAACATGTCAAATAAAAAATATAGAATTGTTATGTACCCATCACGCCATGCAATGCACAACCCAGTCTGTGTATGTATATGTAAAAGACAGCCAGTGGAAAGACCACAGTTATCTATGCGCAGTGAAAACAAACCATTTCTATAAATTAGCTCCCTTGTCATTTCTGATGGGACATCTCAGTTATAATGGGAAAGGTTCCAGTTGTGATAGATGTTTCTCTCCATTCAAATGGCCCAGCCATGCAAATAGTTAATAAACAAACATAAACCATCTGGGTGCAGACAGCAGTCTGTCTGCCTGACTATGAGCATCAGAAATTCTGCATGAGGTTAGCTTGAAGCTCTAACTTGGTCTTACATTTTCACTCAGCGGTAAAGTTTTTGAAGTGGGCTAAAGTAAACGTTAGCTTTAAGTTACAACAAAGGGCAGCACTGTGCTTCCAGTCTGGAAATGTCGTGTACCTTGACATCAGGAGCACATAATCTGTCCATTCTGACACAGAATTATCTTCATATTTTCTTTATTGTAGGGCTGTTGGCTGTGAAGACCAAGGCGGGCTATTCATTCATTATTTCAGTGGACTAGTATATATTTAATACCAATCAAAAGTTTTCCAACAGTCTTGAAGGAGTGTTGGCTGCTTTTTCTTCCCTCTGCAGTCCAACTCATCCCAAGCCATTTCGATTGAGTTTAGGTCAGGCGATTGTGGGGGCCAGGTCATCTCATGTATGGCACTCCAAGTGTGGCTTGATCTTTGAATAAATAAATTGCTAACTAGTCACTACCATCAAAGCACCTTCACGCCATTATACCTCATTGTCTATGCTTCATGGTGGGAACCACACATGCAGATACAATTAGTTCATCTTCTTTGCAGCCCACAGTTGGAACTAAAAATGTAAAATTGAACTTATCAGACCAAAGTGCAGATTTCCCCTGGTCTAATGTCCATTTCTTATTCATTTTTTATTCTTATTTTTCTTAGCATAAGCAGTCCTCCTCTTTATGTTGGTCTCTTATTTACACCAACCCAACCTTTGAACAACACGACTGATCACTGTCTCAAATTACATTGATAAAGGCACATCTATAAATTAAAAAGCTTTCCAGGTGACTGCCTGGACTGATGTTAATTGAGAGAATACCTAGAGTGTGCAAAGCTGTCACCATATCTGTTAAAGCGTGAGCTTAGTCGTACAGTAACACTGAACCAACCATGCAGACCACAGGCAAGAGTAGACTGAGCAAGTTTATTAACACAAGGTGCAACAAAAACACAGCAGGAGACAGGTAGAGTGACAGTGAGGTCAAGGGAGGTGATCAGGGGTGAGGGAGAAGTCCGAAGAAGAAACAAAGGCAGGCTGAATGTGGCAGGCAGGGCAAGTGAGTGGCAGGGCTCAAGGACAAAACAGAAAACGCAGCAGTCAAGGCCGGCACTAGACCAAAAAAGATTATTCAAAAAGGGTTTTTCTCAGAGCTGCTAAGTTGTCAGGTTACCCATAAGGTTACAACAAACCGGTGGAGTCTGGAAGGATGAACCAGAGTTATGTACTGCAGGAGCTTGATGAGTGGATGAGTTGGAGGTGTGGAAGCAGAGCAGGTGTGGATCAATGGAGGAGTGACAAGTGACAGGGGAAATTAGGTCAGCCAGGGAAAACACGGGGGATTTGCTAGACAAGACTAGCAAATCTCAACAGAAGTGGTTATTTTGGAGAATATAAAGTACAAAACACAATTTGCTTTCTTTACATTTTGTTTACCACAAATAAAGAAGAAACATTGAATGAAAAGGTGTGTCTGTCTGGCACTGTACATGTGCACTACTCACAAAAAGTTTGGGATATTTGGATGTCGAATGAAATTTCAGAATGCACCTTTACTGTACTTATTGCATAACACGCTGTTCTCTAATTAGATTAACGACAAAAACTGTGCCTCATCCATGAATGGACATATAAATGTTCAAATTGTATTCAAACAGTCTTCATCATGCTGTTCACGTTTTGCACATTTTCAATTGTTTAAATTGAAGATTACCACTTCATGCTTCTAAATTAATGCCCTACTTTCATGATATAATATCACTGTAGCATGAACTTTTTACATTTTCTATAAATTTGACCTGAAAGTCAAATATCTCTCTTGTGAGTAGAGCATGTGTGTGTGTGGTTGTTTGAATTACTATTGTTACTGTTTTAGAGTACTGGGATGTGGATTTGAGCAATCTGCAGTAGGTAATCCATCTTTAATGGATTATTTTCCAGTCACTCCACTTCTTGTTGAAATAGTTGTCATTGCTTCGTATTGAGCTTCTCACTGAGTTTTTCATATTCTCAGAGATTTTGTCAGTAACAGGCAGGGTTTACTAAAATGACTCAATCTTCTAACATACATGCCGTGATGGGCAGATGACTGACTGAGTGGGCACTTATGGGGTTGATGTGTGAAGGAGGAGTTGCCCTTGTGCCTCAAGTGAAATTACTACGGATCTGTGCTCAGTCTTGGAACACTCTAATATACAATATTATGGACAGCACGTATACTTCATGTCAATCATGTTAGTCTACCACTGTAATTTGTCCATGTCCACTGACCATTTGGAACTTTTGTTTTCTGAGAGCAATCGGTGCATAAAAGATGCATGCAGCTGAGAGACTGAGTGAGCACAAATCAGTCAGAGGTTGCTGAGTTTTGCTTCTTGGAGGCTGGAGGTCTCAGTGGGTGTTATGACAGTCCAAGGTTTGTCATATCTTGACAAATGGTGTTGTTTACATCAGGCACAGCATACAGAGGACATGGCACCATCAAGACAGATGGCTTACATTTTACCACATGTTCTCTCTCATCTCCCTAATAGAACTGGCGCAGGCTTGTCAGGAGCAGTGTCGAGGAGGCTTTCATTTACATCCTGGATAAGGATCAATAACGTCTCTATTTAAAAATCAATCATTCCTTGTCAGCGAAGCTGAGTGGTGTGATTGTTTTAGGTGTGTTACAATTGATGGTTTGTTTGTTTTTTTTTCAAGTGACTGCAAATATGAGATATATGGAATGAAGCAACACAGAGAAGATTTTATTGTTAGATTTCTTCATGTCTGTGGAAGGCAAAGTATACAATAAACTGGGCCAGAAATGCACCAACTAGATGAAAAAGCTCCGCACAGATAAACTCTGAAGCACTGAAAATGTTTCAGACTTTGGTACGCTCAGTCCTTTGACAGAGCCACTGGGACCTTGTTCGCTGTGGATTTGAAATTATGTTTTCTGAGACAAACAGGTCACCAGAGTATATCAGATAGGACCCTATCACACTATCTGTCAGGAGCTAACAGTCACATAGGGCATCCAGGGAATTATAAGCAGCTGACATCTCTTCATATCATTTTGGTGGCTACCTGTCGAAGGAGCAGAAATGTGTTCGCCCACTGTCCGAGGAAAGAGGTGGACCAGCGGTGAGTAAGACCACCTGATTAGTGTTCGCTTGGCAAAAAGAGTAGGTGGGCGTTCGCTAAATGGAACTGAGGTCACCATCAATCTCTCACCCAAAGGGAGTGATGCTTAGAAGTCCACTGGCTGAGGATGATGAATGGTGGCTACTGGAGGAGAGGAAGCTGCTATAATATTTGGCATTGTCTGGGGTGTTGTGTAACTTCGCGTTAGAGACAAGTTTTCAGCGTGTTCACAAGCCAGCGGCCACCGCGATGAAATCCTCAGTGTCTGCTCTATTGCTTTCAGCTGGGGGACTTTGAATTTAACTGGCATGGCCAGAAAAGAAATCTAATTCAGTTCAGTTAGTTTTTGGTGCACATGTAAAATAAAATGACATAACCTGGCCTTGACATGTTCAGGGATAAACTCTCTTTTCATAAAACAATATTGTAGCTCACACAAGGATATGGTTTTAATACTTTCGACTTCATTCAACACAAACTACATTACACAGAGCGAATCTGCCATACAAAAGACAGCACAGACACTGGATTGACAGTCGCTCCAAAATGAGCCATCTATTACGAGCTTGGGTGGGAGGGAGGCGAGGAAGCCATCCCTCTGAATTTCGGTGGGAGACGTCTTGAGGGGAGTCACGGTGAGATGGAGAAAAATGACCCTTCATCTTTGATGGCTATGAGAGAGAGGGAGAGCTGACAGTTATCCAAACAGCTTTCCGTGCAGATCCGCGGCTCAGAATCAGTCACGCAGACAGTCAGTGTGGTGTACTGGGAGGACAGTAACCCCTGCCAACAGGGGGCCCAGAAAAGAGGCTGTCAAACAAAAGAGACACTTTACACTTAAATGATGTCTGACTTATCTCTGAGAGTCAAGTGCTCTTGGCATGCAAGCATGCAATTTCATCTTTCTCTGATAACATAATAACAATAAGATACTTGACTGCATTGATTCCAGTATTATTATGGTTGCAAAGGTACAACCTTCAAACTTGACTTGAATACATTCACATGGACGGAGAACATGGGAGTTTATTTTGCATTTGCTTCAGCTAGTGCAAGAAAGTCCAATCACAGTATACTGTAAATAGAATTCCCGAATTGCCAATGAATAGAGCGCCGTGACAAAGAGATATTCAAGTGCTGTGCTGTCAGAAACAATAAACTGTAACTCAATCAAGCATCTTTATTGTACATCCAGCGTGTGATGGGCTCTGCTTCTTACACAGATTGTTTCAGTCAAAGGCAATGAACAAGACCGCAACAACTTTGTGACACTGATTCCAACGCTATTGAAGGCAAAGGCATCTCAGAAATCTTAACAATTGTCATCAAGCTCAAGTTTAGATGATGCACAGCCTCTAAAAGAGAGGCACAGCAACAATTATCCATCACTTAGACAGTGTAGAACTGTTTGTGTCACAGCTTAATAAATTCAGCTTGCTGTTGAAACAGTGCCTTCTCTTTTTGTCAGAGGCCTGTGACAGTAGACATTTTACAGAACACAATGAACTTATTTTCTTAGAGAAAATGCAAATAAAAGCATGTTAGAAATATTTCTGCTATGGACGTATTTGATCTGGCATGGCCAGCTGCTTACGCTGGCTTATGCTGGCTAACAATGGGTAGTTACTGCTGTATAGATGACATTAACTCTAAGCCACTTGTCCATCTCCGTGTCTTGTGGCTGAAATTGCAGCTGTTCAGCCACAGTCTCGCTTTAAGATGATCAATATGATTGACATGTGTAAGTGGACGTCTTAAGAAAGCCCAGCTTCTTAGGAAAAAGCAAGTCTGCCAAAGCCTGCTTCAGAAGGCTTTATAATCTGTCCAACACATGACTCCCTTTATCCTCTACATGCTTGATTCAGATAAGGCAAGGCCAGAGATTTCTCTTTATACATCACATTTCATGACAAGTAAAGTCAATATGCTTTACATGAAATTACCTGAAACATATAACATGCATGATATAATGTAACCTATGTTATTGTCCCTGTAGAGAAATCTGTCTTGGATTCAAATAGTAGAAAAACATGTACAAACAAAGCAGCACTGTTGGAAATCACAAACACAAGATACACATTGCGCATACAGTATTACACAGAACACCACAGAGCTATTGCACAACCCTGCAGCCTCAAGCAACATTATTTTAAATTTTTAATTGAGGTGGGCACAAATGAGTTTTTAAAATGGTTGAGTTTACATTGGAGGTACTCCATATAATCTGCCAGAGGGTAAGAGCTCATACTCTGCGAGAATATGAGATGGGTCAGACAATATCCTCTGTGCTTTTCTCAGAACAGACTGTTCATATTGACTGGAGGGGCCGGTGTTCAATCCTCTACATAACCTTCATTGCCGTACCAGACGTGCAATTTTAGCAACATTTTAGCTATACAGTGAGATTACCATAACACGCTGACATCCCCGTACCTGCCTACGCTCTATAATTCAGCCTAGTAGTGCAAAAGGATAATCCTGTGATCCACCCCACATACCCACAGTCAAAAAAAAAGGCGCAGCTACAGCTGTAGTCCAGCAAAGTAGATCTTAGACTGAAATTCTAGCCACTCTAAATGGACCACAGTGAAGTGAGTGCACTCTACCTGCTAGCTGCTTATCAATGCTGTTCAAAGTTACACAGGGTTGTCAAGCAGGTTTCTGCAGAGCCGTTTTAGCAGTGGCACTGTTAATTATCCATAACATGAGTTAAATAGGAATTCAGCCTCAGTACAGTTGCATGAACAGTGAAATTAGCTATAGAGACCAAAACTGTTTTTATTTTCACTTTAATATGGAGGCTTATGGAAATGTATTTTTTTTTTTTTCTATAGCCAACCTCAAGTGGTTGCTTTAGGAACTGCAGTCTTTGGCTTCACATCACAGCCATGGTGGTAGTTGCTTGGTTTAGCCAGCCAACAAAATAAATTTCAACAACAAAAAACAATTGAAAACTTACAGCCTTCAGGATTGAGCTGGTGCGTTATGCCGATTAGTTTGAATCCGAAATAAAAAAAACTGTTCAATTAGGATCATTAATCTCCATTGGGTTGGATGTCCATACTGTACATATAGTGTACCATTTGCATCAGGCAGATAGATTTTACAATTATTGACCAGTGAAATTACCACAATTAATGACAAATCAATGATTGTGCATTAAAATTAGAATTGATGACAATGTGGATATTCTATATTTATTCCAAGTCATGCATTTTCTTTGCTCCAAGAAATGGCCATAATCCTAATACTTTTTTAAGACTCTCATAAAAACCAATGCCCTTATCCTGGGTTTCCACATCTCCCTTCCCTTCCTACAAACGTGGTTAGTTTTTTTAAAAATGGAAACCTCTTCATGTGCTCATGCACGTCATCACAAGATGAGTTAACCCCACAAAATAGAAGTGCGGCCCATGAAATGTACAAAACTCGACCAATCACAGCTTTATGCTCACTTTGGAATGCTGTTAAGAGGATTTGATGCAGAAAATGCCCCTAAAGGTCAAGCCCATAATTACAGTGCTTTTACCTAAGTGGAGAGCGTGTCACAAATCCAATCATCGCCTGAATGAGGGATACCCAATCTCCAAGTGAAAATGAGTTGGTTTCAGAACTATGCTCTTGCATTATTGCATTTATATTATCCACACTGAGGCGCAGAATACCCTCAGTGACCAGTGTCTCAGCCTAACCATAATTGATATCTCTGGAGGATGCTTATCTGTTAGATTCAAACAACTGGTTGAATAATGATGTGTGCCTTCATAAATGTATTCTTCCCTGGACCACTGTATATTCTAATAGAGACAAACTTATTTTATCTCCTAGGTCAAATTTTAAACAAAAAAAAAATATGGATATGCGGTGTACTGCAAACACTGCCTCTTGTGTCATCTCTGAGTCATGATAGGTAGACTTAATACTTTTTATTCATTGTGAATGTGATTGCTTTTCCCCCGAAAGGAAAAAAAATGTGGTAGATTTACTTATATATTTGTGACATTGACTTTCAGTAGGATGCTGGATGCTGTGGTGGTCAAATGATTGGTCGGCATGTTCGATTGGCAGCAAAGTGTCTTGTCAACGCTCAGTCCTACGGGGAACGCCATTCCCAGTCAACAAGCCAAAAACCTTCCAACCTCTCGAAACCACAGTCATCCCGTGGGACATCCGGCAGCTTCCTGTAAGACGAGTGTGTTTGTGTGTGCTTTTTCTTTTATTTCATACATGGCAGTGTGGCTGAAAAACACATTTTTCCAACAATCACGCCACCAGTCTGACTCTCAGATATACAACCGCAGAATGATGTCGCTTAGAAAAACAGACTGAACAGGAAACTAAACAGCACAGGCTCAGTCTGCACTGTGCAGCAGTAGGGGATAGCATAACAGCGTTGCATATTGATTCAGACTGGAAAGTTTAGCTGTCACTTAAAGTAGAGTAGTAGCACAAATGTCAACATACTTTAGCGGTCACTGTTTTTCCTCTCTTTCCTTACCTGAATGCAAATGGTCATTTTCCTAGAAACAGCTTTGTTCAAGTAAAAAAAAGGCTATTGATGAGAAAATAAGGATTATTTCCTTCTTCACTAAAACTGTACCCTTTACAAATTAATAGGAACAAGTGGAGAGGGAGCCAGAACAAATTGTGATGGTGCCAAACTGGAAGCCTCTTGCTAGTCAACCCTGACTCCAGGAAATTATGTTTGTATATTACTAAATCTATTTTCATAATTATGTTGTGGTGACAAACGTAATCGCTGCTTGGATTATGTTCAGAGGTGGTCGGGTTGGATGGCGCACATACAGTGACACCAGAATTCAGGGCTTGTGTCCAAACAGCAACAAAGCAACTTTGATTAAGGCGAGAGAAAAATGAAGATTCAGTCAAACATAATAATAGGAAAGTTGAACAATTACTGACCGCCTATTGGCAGAGAACAGAGATATACTGTACATTAGAAGGACATTTTACTGCTGCATTCTGTATCAAGATTTCTGTGACTTTACATTAATTAACTATGTTTCCTCATTAAGCTGATGAAAATGGAAATCACTTACATTTCCCCTAAAACATATTTTCTGTTGCAGACTAGTTGTATATGATTAAACACTATTAAATTAAGCGCCTTGTCCTGACCGCATCACTGTCGTGTCAATTATGAGAGTAAAGCTCACTGTCCAGTTTATAATCAAAATGTATTTGTGGGGCAGTTCATTCCATCACGTCAATAGATTTCTTTCTCTGTTCTAGGAGTTGTGGAATTTCCCAAATTGTATAAATATCATACATACTGGCTCGTGAGGTCAGTTTTAATGTAAGATGTCTGCTGGAAAAAAAAAAATTAAAACAAATTCATACATGAATAGGTTTAGCTATTGTACCATGTCTATGAACTCACCAGCAACAGCTGACTGCGGATGACTGAGGAGTGTCTAATTAGTATTAAGATATCAAGGCTGGACAAAGTGTCTGTATGATCCAAAGATATCCAACTCCTGTATGAAGCCAAATCAGGGCCGAAAAGTTTTGAGAATTAAAAACTTGAAACTGAAAGTTAAATTAGGATGTAACAATGTATTCAAGTAAGATAAATGTTGTTCTACTAAATTTCACTTTTAGATATTTTTGGATATTTGGGGCTTTATTTTATTCAGTTGCAGATTTAATGTTCTCAGATGTCTCAGATGTTTTCATCTTTAAGCCCTGATCTGGTGTAGGACTGAGAGGATGTGTAAGCGTATCAGGATTGAGGATGAGCACCTTCCTCAGTCAAGTTACCTTAAGGAAACGTAGAGTGTGAGAAAAAGATGACGATTCAACACTTTTTTTGCGTGATTGGCAGTGAAAAAAATCTGATGCCACTGACAAAGCTGTGTTTAGCGAGCTGCTTAGACTGTATTTGGCACTAAACGCAGTATAAGAGCAATAAAAAACTGTTTTTCTCCGGCAAAAAATTCTGCTTTAATCCATAATTGTTGGGTTTTAATCTTCCAATAACAACATTTCTCTGTGGTCACTAAAGTTATTGATCTCCCGCTGCTGTATGAACAGGCTAGTCTAGCAACAGCATCTAACCACACCATAAATATATTAATTAAAGAAAGTAGATTTAATTAGTCTATAAATGTTGCAAGAAACTGCCTAACAGGAGGTCATAGTATTTACACCCACATGTTCATGATTTCATTTAAAGAATAGAAATATGTCAGTAATAACTTTATGACATATTCTAACAATCCTATTGTTTACTCATCTTCTCAGGGTTTTGTCTGTTACTAAGACATAAATGAAGTGAAGTCTAACACAGAATTCATTGAGAATTTCTAGGACACAGGGCTGCCAGAGCATAGCTACTTATTATTATACTCACTGAGAGGACCATACTGGCTTAACAATGATACAATAAGTGTAGCTGAATAGGATGGAGGAGAGAAAAAAGGCTGCACTCATGGTCAGATGGAGGCTGACATCACAGGGCTGAGGATTTGGAGTTCTTTCTGCGAGAGTGAAATCGTGCTTTTCTTAGAACCGTATCACAAAACGTTGCTCAGCAGAGCGGAGTGTGGCATGGCTCCGTCCAAGTGACAACAGCAGACACAAACACGCTGCTCATAGAAATCTGCCTACTGACTCTGCCAGAAGAGCAGTATGTGTGTGGTTGTGAACCTCCCAGGGACCCTGGTAAAGACCCCCTGAATTGTTGTAAAATAAAGTCTCTGCGTTAATTGAGTGTTGTTAAGAACCAAAGCGATAATGAAGGATTAGTGAGTGCTCACACTTGGGTGTTGGAAGCCATGTTAAATGCAATGCAGACTAGTTTTCTGCGTGGTGCCAAAAACAAAATTACAGTCTGTTCTTATATTTAGGTCATGATTAATTTGTGGTGGTGCGGGTTTTGTGCCGCATGTTAATTAATGCAAAATAAGCAAGACTATTGAATTTATGAATAACATCATCACAAAGGAAGAAATGGTCCTGCTTCCCAGCCGAAGGCTGAAACTCAGTCATACTAAGAAACGTAGTTGTCTGCATATGACAATTATTCAGCTTGCATTCCTGCTAATCTTACATAAGCTTGTTAAAAGAGTATTTTTGTCAGCCCAAACCTGTCCAAACCTGAATGTTTCCTGTTGCCTGCTGCAGATTAGTTTCATCCACCAACATCAAATCTACACACTAATGTGGTGCAATACATTCATTACTCTTCTCCGAAGCATTTTCTATTCCTGACGTTATTTTTGTCAGATTAATGTCTCCTGAAGCTACTTTGTCATGTTGATATCCTGAGGGAAGAATATGGACAAAACTCAAATGACTCACCTCTTCCCGGGTCTGAGGTTGTCCCTTTCAATTTGAATCATTGCTGCTTTGTTGTGGTGAGGCCATTCTTGAATGACAAGACAACTCGAAGCCAGTTAGTTTATGTTTTGTGGTCAGGAGGGAGGTTTCGTGCTGATCACCAGAGATCACCTTTTCAGCCACAAAATTTTGTGGCATTCCAGAGGCAAAGTCTCTAAGATTAGCACAATGGGGATTATACCGCCCAGCCTGCGTTGATCCTTCCGCTGGCTGAGAGAGGCAATGCAACTGCACCTAGTGTAGAAAGTTAGCTGAGCAGATTAGCTGTGGACTTAGACCGAGGACCAGCACATGTAGATAAATCTTCAGTGTCAGTGTTAAACAAAATAGTGTGTATAACCAAAACCTTGAACAAAACCAACCAAAACCTGTTAAATGTCTGTTCTACGATTACTCAGGCTGCACTGCACTGAAAACTGACATGACTATATGAAGGATATTACTACCACTTCAGAAAATCATTGTTGTTATATCTACAAATGCAATCAACATTCAGAAACTCAGTCCAATTCTCTGAGCCCAAGAGAGATGGGCTTCTCCTTGCACTGATGTACTACTGAGTTCTGCTTTAAATTGTCTTGAATATCACATTTGGCTCGTACAAAAGAAGAGACAAGGTCTCCTGAACACAAACAAGAAAAGAAGTGGATTTTTGTGTTTTTTGTTTTTTTTTTACATCAAAATGTCACAGGGCGCAACAGGCAGGCCCTCGCTCTCAGAGCTGGCTTTATCTGTATGACAGCTTCAAGTCACAGAAGCCATACTGAAGGTATCCACATTTTGGGAAACCGTGGTAGTGCAGCTCTTCCAACATAGCCTACTGAATGAATATGTAGACCATGGTTATTTATTATGTCATTTCTACTAGATTGAATAACTCATGATTCATGTGTTTTCATTTGTCAGACTTCATCAAGTCACTATTTAGAGGTTTAGTGTGTATAACTGTGTGCAGAAATTTTAAGAATCTGCTGCCGTCTGCATTTGTGCCGCATTAATTTGCAGCACTCCTCAGCTTCATATTTGTAAAAATATATTTAAAAATAAAATGTAGCTTGTGCATGGGGCATTTGGACAGTTAACAGTTAACAGTTAAACATGGATCCTACACTCAGTGTTACACGCGGAGTTCCGCTACCAATCTTGTAGATGTGAACCGTCATACTGTGCAGCCTCCTGACCCGCATCCCTCTGGGCTTGTAGGCAGTGTTGTTTACACTGTTTTAGCCACGAGGTGTGTGCTGTAACAAACCCATACTGTAACCTACTTTACATTCACAGGTGATGCTGAGGTCTGTACCAGCATGTTGCATAAAGTTCAAAGTGAGTTCAACAGTGTCCATCACTTCATATATATATATATATATATATATATATATATATATATATATATATATATATGCAGCAGCAGTGGAGTGACAGGCTTGTGCATTATACATACCACACCAGCTGTATAAAGTGAATGAAAGAGTAACTGCATGAAATGATAGCTGTCGATTTGTTTTCTGACAATTAATCTCACTGTATGTTTGCAGGGTGATATGCGTGGCCGATACTTTCACAGCATATGTTTATCTGTGCTTTGGAAAGTGGGAGTCAGAGTGTGGTCGACAGTGTGTCAGAAATGTTACGAGGACGTTTTATGTCCATCACGCATTGCAGTTGGAGTGAGTGTGACCCTGACGAATGGTACACTGAATGAATAGATGGTTAAATGTCGCAGTAATTGTAGTCTCAATTGAAATGCAGTGATTGTTCTTGTCAGCAAAGATGACTGCTCTACCTCTGGAGTATATTTAAGAGGTGTCAAACAGGATCCCTTTTGCTTCCAGGAGACTTTGTTGACAATGAAAATAATAGCTTTGGATGGCTTTCAAAATTAAAATGCCAAAGGCTTTTATTGGTAATGCACCGTAGTCAAAAGTCCATGACAACATGCCCTTCTCTGTCATTTAATGTCTGTAAGCAGGACAAGTGAAACACAGTATCATTGCCACTGCCAGTTTTGTCTGCTTGTTTTATTCACATACAGTTTTGGGATGTCTTAACCTATTAAGTATAATGCCACTATTCCTGCAGATAACATATATCATGACTGTTATATCTGTGGAAGTCCAAAACCCAAAGGATCATGGGAATGATGGTGCACAGAGTGCTTGATCTGCCTGTAAGATGAGGCTAGCTCCTCCAAATATCCTGATGTGATTTATTTTATTTTGTTTTGATTTTGAAACAAATTCAAACCTGCTGGCTTTGAACAGCACAAAGGAGGGGAAATTGACAATGACAGACAACTTTGCTTTGACCCGAAAAACAAGGAGATCTCACTGTGTGTATACAGAGTACACATTTCTTGTAAACTGCTGTAAGTGATAGTATAAGTCTTGTTGCTTGAGTTACGCTTGATTACACTTGAAACAGGCCAACTACCATGTCATACACAGAGACACATTACCAAAGATAACAGTCCTGTAATCCAGTGACACTGCCTGTATGTGGATCATTTCTCAAATCAATACCACTTAATTACATACATTTAGTTGCTGGTAATTGGAAAACCAAAGCGACAACCTTCACGGCATTAATTGAAATCAATACAAAAGTGCCAAAAACTGCAGTTTCTCAAACGTCCACTTGAGGCTGGCGTCCACTTGAGCCGTTTTCAATGAAAAGGCTCTGAAAACTACCTGCTAAGCACCTAGGAGATAAAGAGCCAGGTATTTTTCTCAGAGTTTGTTAGAGACAGCTCTAGATGAATGTTGCACAGTAACTGCTGGATGTGTAAGCAACTGTTAATAAATTCTAAGTTCACCAAGCTCAGTTGAAACATGATGACGTGAAATGTTGTGTTCAGACTACCCTGACTGCAAAATAGTTAGTATGATAGTTTGTTATGTATGATAGAAATTTAGGAATTTCACCATCTACATTCCATCATATCATTAGAACATAGAGATTCAGAGAAGTTTTTGCAGATAAAAGGCAAAACCAAAACCTGTTAAATGTCTGCTCTACGATTACTCAGGCTGCACTGCACTGAAAACTGACATGACTCTATATGAAGGATATTACTACCACTTCAGAAAATCATTGTTGTTAAACACAGTTCATCGCCGAATCTACAAATGCAATCAACATTCAGAAACTCAGTCCAATTCTCTGAGCCCGAGCTCATCTGAGATGGGCTGACAGAAAGCGTTCAGTGATCTAAATAATTAATAAATGAATTGTTTGTGGAAATCATGGACATTGTGTCCATTTTTTAATTTTTTTATTTTTTTAGAATCAGCAGTCTAACTTGTTTCTGCTGCCCCCAAGTTGCCCAAAATTCCAGTTGTCATAGGTTTAATAGCCACATTAATGGGTGCTTATTACACATGTGTATTGTTATGTTCTGTGTATTGACTGTATTATAATTAGAATATTTAAAAATCTGAAATATCCATGTTTGAATTAGCCTCACAAATCCAGTGTGGAAAGAGAAATTGTTGGGCCAATGAGAACAGAGGTATTATGCATTGTTCAGAGTTGCACAGACTTCATCTTAGGTAGGCATTATTTAATAAATTTAGTATGCTTATGCCGCTATACTGTGGGGCATGTTGACATGAAATTAATGTTTTTGTAACATGAAACACATGAGTGCGTGTTTATGTGGTGATGTCTACAAGAATGAATTACTATTAATAGCCTATAGCAAGCCCAAGGTATCACAGGAGTGTTTGCAAATCATGTGTAGCTTCTGCCTGTAATGCCTGAATATTCGGTTTGTCATTATATAAATGTGTGCATAGCTACACTCCAGCTCATTAAAGTACAGACGTTAAAATAATGAGTTCTGCTTATTGCAGAAAAACATTCACCCACCTTTGTGGAGCCGTATAAACTGAGTTAAACTGCATCTTAGTTCATAGTGTTGTTATTGATCATTCATAACATGAAAATCATGAAAATTCATTTTAACATATGGCTACTGTGTTATAGGTTAATTCTAATGTTAAGTCTAAAGTTTTCTGCTGCTCAATGCTTGAATTTCCTTCTGGATCAATAAAGAATCTATCTATATGTCTGTCTGTCTGTCTGTCTGTCTGTCTGTCT
The DNA here is from genome assembly GCA_014281875.1 of Nibea albiflora. Lineage (NCBI taxonomy): Eukaryota > Metazoa > Chordata > Actinopteri > Sciaenidae > Nibea > Nibea albiflora. Next base: position 4,182,525 of record CM024791.1, on the reverse strand, counting down.
GTCTGTCTGTCTGTCTGTCTGTCTGTCTGTCTGTCTGTCTGTCTGTCTGTCTGTCTGTCTGTCTGTCTGTCTATCTATCTATCTATCTATCTGCAGAAGTAGGAGTAGAATTTAATCTTGAAGCTCCAGTTTTCAGTCACTGCTACTGCTTATGGATTCAGGCCCACTAAAGAGGAGCACAAGCAGTGAGTTGAGTGTGCATGATGCCAAGCAGTGAGTCACTCACACCAAGGCTGAATCCTATTGTGTGGACTCTGGACTACAGGGCTGAATGCTTACGAACTCAGATGACTCATTTCTGAGATCTGAAGGCTGTACGTCCACAACAGGCTAAGTGTCTGAGTTAGGAGAGAATGTGCCAGTCATTGTGAATCATAAAGAGAAGCAAATGTGATCTCAGTCAAGCAAATGTGGGATATTTGATGACTAAAATAAAGGTAAAAAAGTGAATATAAAATGATTGTAAGGGGTAGTAGGAGGAGTAAATAATACTACATGCTCTCTGTAGGCACATAAAGGAATATAATTCTAGTTACCTCTGTTAGTAGGTTAAAAACGTAAGTGCAGGCATGGTCAGTAAGGGTGGACATCAAGTGGTCTTCTCCTATAAGTGATTTGTTCAGTTAATCATGTACAGTACAACACCTCCAGGACTCTCAACAATGAATCATCCCAGAACCACCCCCATCTGCTGTGTACCTGCTCAAGGCCCTAAAATGTATACATAAAACCATCCAGGCTGGATGATAAACAGGCTGAATATTGTTATTGCATATGAAAACACTGGTAATGTCTGTGTTATGTATGCATTTGAATAACTGCATCATATTAGCTGCTATGGAAAGAGCCATTTCACTATGTGATAGAAGAAAGAAAACAGCCATCATTAGGCGATTATCTTCACACCTGCAAGAGATGAAATGATCAGTGAGTCTGACTGAGTTCAGTCCAAGAAAAATCTGCTGTCTGCCTTTTGAATCCAGGGACTTTGTTGATATTTCATATTCAGTGTTCCACTCTTGACACGTGGCCCAGACATGAATAAAATCATACAATGTATTACGCTTCAACACAGTGTTTGTCATTGTTCTCCTTGCACTGATGTACTACTGAGTTCTGCTTTAAATTGTCTTGAATATCGCATTTGGCTCGTACAAAAGAAGAGACAAGGTCTCCTGAACAAAAACAAGAAAAGAAGTGGATTTTTGTGTTTTGTTTTTTTTTTTTACATCAAAATGTCACAGGGTGCAACAGGCAGGCCCTCGCTCTCAGAGCTGGCTTTATCTGTATGACAGCTTCAAGTCACAGAAGCCATACTGAAGGTATCCACATTTTGGGAAACCGTGGTAGTGCAGCTCTTCCAACATAGCCTACTGAATGAATATGTAGACTATGGTTATTTATTATGTCATTTCTACTGGATTGAATAACTCATGATTCATGTGTTTTCATTTGTCAGACTTCATCAAGTCACTATTTAGAGGTTTCGGAGCCTGATACTGATTTTTAGAAAATGTGGATTGTGTACTGGTTTTGCACCGATGACGCTGCAAAGGTATTCTTGAATAAAGTAATTTGTTTAAGAAAGCAGCCTGCTGAGATATGTATATTATTAACATGTTCAATCATTTAACACATCAACCAGTTCTGTTTGCCGTTTCTCAGGCTTTTCTTGCACAATATTATACGTCAAACACCAAAATATTAACAGGCATTTTTCTTCTGTCACTTTTAATATTGGTGCAAGCTGGAGAGCATTGCTGATACTGAATATATCAGTTAGCCTCTGTTATTATTCAGATGGCAGTTTGGTGCTTATATGGACCTCAAACTGAAGACAAGATAGTTCTGAAGACTGTGCCAGTTCCTGTATCTGAACAAGTGCAGCCCACGTCACATCCACATTGTGTGGTGTATGACCTGTTTTCCTGCCTGGCTGTGAAGTGGTAAACCTTTATTTGTCTACAGCTTGTGAGCCTTCATGACAATGCCATCTGTGGTTGCTAGGGAGATTTTGGGACGCAGCTGCAGAGTCTCAGTTCATGACTTGCAGTGGTGCCAGTGTAATTTTGGTGCTGCCATCTTAGCTTCGACTCTAACTCTGGCTCCAAATCGACTCTTAAAATGCCAATCCACCGTAAAAAAGCAGACAATTCAACACACAGTCTCCCCTTTTTTTTTGAAAGAAAAGGATAAATATGTTGGAAAGATGGAAATCCTTGGAGAATATAATCTTTATTTTGGGATTTCAGTGTACAATTATTTTCAGTATTCTGCCAATTGTTTTATTGATTGTTTAGCCTATAAACTGCCAAGAAAAATCTACTGAATCAAAGAAAAGCAGGAAATCCTTACATTTAAAAGCTGGAACCTGCAAAGGTTTGCCATTTGTATTTGAAAACAGATAAAATACAAATGGAAAGACAAAAAATGAATTGTGTCTGTGACCAAACAATAAAATCCCCCCCTCTTCCATCCTGACACAATACACAGTGGGAGGGCACAGCTTACATCTTAATTCAGTGAAGTAACATGGCTAATAAAATGATCTCTTGCTGTACAGTGAAGCAGACGTCACAACATTCAGTCCTTTCAGTCTCTCAACTGTATGATGCGTGTTGATATCAAGCATCAGCATCCGTCTAACACTGGTTGTGTGTTTGAAAGGTGCATTGCACATCTTTTTGTCCGCTTTATATTGATGCTGTGACAGGAACAGCAGGGTTGTTATTCCTAAGGCCTACCCACTATGAAAGGAGACATTAGTTTTAGTGGGAAGGTCACAAGGTCACAGTTTATGAGGTCAGTAATGGTCCATTTGGGAGTCGATATAAAGGAAGAATGAACAGAAACGTTATTATTTTAGAACACTGAATGTGTTATTTCGTAGTTCTCCGTGACCTCTGACCTAATGAAGGTCACTCTTAATCACCCCAGTCTTCATCAGGTCAGAGGTCATGGACAGCTGATGCAGTGATTAGGATTTTTTAATACCTGCTAATAACTTTGCACTTCATTACAGGTAGATGGTGGTAAACTCTAAATAAGTTCTCCTTCCATCCCTCCTTCCTCTTCTCCCTCTCCTCCTAACCATCGCTCACATCCGATGATCACCTTGCCAACCACCTCCCTCAGAGACATTCAAGTTTGATGGTTTGATCAGACAGAGAGGAAATTACTATCATGGGATTCTTCTGATTGATGGCTCCAGCTATCTGTCAGTACACCCCAGGACGCAGAGAAAGGGTTTAGCGCGGCATTTGTAATACAAATTCACCACTAACATGGTTGGCAGTTTGGTGCAGTGTCATCTACATACATCTTAGACCACTTAATGCTGTATGCACACGTCAAGTTATTTTGTATCAGTGTCACGCTTGTCGTTTTTCTTTGTGCTCTGTAATACATCACCGTATGACTATCATCTGAGCACGCAGTGAAGTGCTGGTCAGCAAATCTGGAGAAATAGAAACGCAGACTTTATGTTCTGATTGATGACAAAATGAAACTAGCTCAATATGGGAGTTATAGTTGCAGCATCATATGAATTAGCGACAATTTGAAGCCCTCGCTCAACTGCAGCAAAAACACCAACAGCCTTAACGATATATAAACGATGGCTGTGTTCCATTTAGGAGAGCCAGTTGCAGGGCTCCGGCATTGTGCATGCTTGCTTACCGACATTGGTTTACTGAGACACTTAGTGGAATAGTGTAATGTTATCATTTACCCCAGAAAAGAGTCTGTTACCCGGTCTTCAATACAGAATCTTCATAATACTGAGGAGATGTACCGATAATTGTTGTTATTGCAATAAGTAATTTTAGAAAGTACCAAGAGAGTTTACCTGCAATCTGAATTTTCTGAATATCTCAGAAGAGATATTCTCAAAAGAGAAAGTCACGGTTCTATTGTGTTTTTTTTTTTTGTTTGTTTGTTTATTTTCAGATATAATTCTGTGTTTTTGATCCTCTGTGGAGCCGTTTTGGGGGAACAAGACTCATTTTCGAATGATTGCAAAATAATTGAGCTCACAGCAATCTCTCTTTGAACAAGTTGAACAAGTCGGTTTTTTATACTTTAACATCCCGGTGCGATAAGAAAACCATGTTTTTTTCTCTCGCAACAATGGCAGATAGGAACAGAGATTTTACATTGCACTGCAGCTGCTTTGCAAACCCACAGTTTTCTGTTTCATTCTATTATTTCTTATCTTAATCTTCTATTTGACTTTGTGCATTGTTATGTGTATCCTTTTATAGCCTGTGTCTTGTCCCAATGGCTTAATGTAAAGCTGTTTGGATCGGCGTGTTGTTGAAAGGTGTTACCCAAATAAGTTTGCCTTGCCGTGTCCTGTCTGCGGGTGATTGTAGCGAGGCAAGTAGAGATGCACATTCAGACACAGAGTCTTGGCTTAGCGACGACTGATTCGCTATTTGTCTGCAAACTGAGTCGGCAGGAACTTGTCATATTCATTTGCTTCAGGAGTCAACACAATGCAGCTCCCACAGCTCCTGAATTTAAGTCTCTCTCTCTCTTTCTCTCTCTCTCTCTCTCTCTCTCTTCCACCCCCTCTCCACTCCTCTGTGCTTCTGGTGTGAGGCCGCATGCTGACTCGCACCTTAAAAGGGCTTTGGTAAGCGTGTGGACAGAAAATTGTGCCCAAACCTTTGACCAAAGTCTCCCTAAACAGTGGGGCTCTGCCTGCAACCATGAATAACACAGGATATATTTGTGGCACTCGTGTGCCTCGGCACCTCCGTGTCCTGCATGGGAAGACAAGCTTAGAAATGCAACAGTGCCCCCACTTGGTTGACAGGGGAAGCACACCAACAACAAGCCGTCATTCTTGTGGGCACATGAAATAAAATGGGCTGGAAATTTGTCAGGGGTTGAATTTAGGAGCAAAGTGGCAGAAGATGCTTGAGGTGATTTGTGGGCATTTTTAGACAGCTGTGAAGAGGTTGGCAGTGTTGCCAGATCTGCAGAACGTTCAGCTTTCTGGCTAACAAGGCGTAGAGAGGGGGGGGGGGCGTCCTCCAAGGAAATGCAGCTATCCCGGAGGTGAGGTGAATGCTGACGTTGTGGAAATTGATTCCGGTTTAAAATACCTGTGGCTAGTGTGCGTGGTAAATATGTGAACTTGAATCAGACAGTTGCATTGCACTGTTGCATTGCTTTTGATCTCTATTAGACAGCTGTCATACCAGCTGAGATGAGGTGAAAAACTGTAGATGCTGTAATAAACTTGGAGTTGAAGCTGCACAAACTTCAGATCTGAATGTGCTAGCGTGCACAAACAGATCTGTGACATCTGACATCATCCCGGAGAGAAATGGCTTTGAGATGCTTTACGAATGATTTATTTTTTACAGCGTTTAACATTCGCATGCCTCAAAAATGATAACAAATGACACTTTTTTTTTTCTTTAGTGTGTGACATTTGAGGGATGACTAATGTGATGCATGGCAACTCATTGAGTGAAGAGGAGACATCTTTCTCCTCTAAGCATTTGACTCATCTCCTGCTACATTTAGATTTGGGCAGTAGGCAACAAACTGAATGGCCTCAATTTAAAATGAGAGTCGATGGTAAATCCCGATGCCCTAACAGTGACCGCAAGCAGAGTGCAAATGATTCTAGCTTCCTCATATCACCATCACAGACTCTCACATAGGAAGCAGATTTGTCACAGTTTATCTCCTGTTTTTCTACCACGATGTGGATATTCTTGCTTCAGATATCATCCGGTGTTCAATTGGTTAAAGACTGTACTTTCTAACAGGGCAAACCTCCAGACAGGTTTGGCAGACTAAATTTAACACACACCAGAAAATGTCTTAAGCTTTTTTTATGAAGGGGGCAGGCAGCCCACTTAACTTTACTGTTTAGTTGATTTATTTATTTATTTCACATCAGCAGTTGGAGAGAAGAGAGCGAGGCGCAGGGAAGAGAAAACCCTCTGACAACGGCTTTGATCAAGAGGTGGGGACTCACTATTGTAAATATGTCAAACAAAACCTCTGTAAATACATACTTGTTATTGTCAGACATAACTAGGACTGCCATTGGCGAGAAATTATTCAGACTGTTTACATAATTAAATGCAAGAATCCTTCTCCTGTGGGAGGCGTATTGGATACACTTCCTTGATGCCTTTGTTCCCAATGGGAGGAATGAGGATATTTTATCTGCTTGTTTCTTATGAAGTGCATACAAGCTTTGCTGTGTCTCTTTGACTTTTTCAGAGCCCCGCTCACACACACCCCCAGTACCCACCAAGGTCAAGCAAATATTTCATACACACTGTCAATTAATCTAATCTATAGCTTTTTTTTTTCAGCAATTAGTAGATTGCTAATAAATTATGTCTTCAGATGACTTGACTGAGGAAACGTTAAAGAGAAAAGCTGGAAGCAGCAAATATTAGATTTTTTTCATCATTGCCTGGCAGCTTAATGCACACAGACAAGTGTTAGCATGCAATAGCGCTGCATATTGAGTGTCAGTTGTCAGTAATGCCATGAAGTCTGTTAATATGTCTGCAGGACAGGAACTCCAGCTCATTCGTTGTACATGATGAATAAAGTGAAGTGAAGTGAAGCTGATTCTTATTCAGAGAGGGTATGAGATAATAAAATGCTATGAAGCAAAAGTCCAATTTATATGCTGCACATGTCTGCTGAGATCCCCAAAACAGTAACTGTAGACACAGAGAGGATCATGCTCATTCAGAACCACGGGTGTCTCTTGTCTGGACCGCATGTTTAGACAGGTAGATGGACAGATTTCATTTATTGGCTGTGATTTATCATTTTTCAGCCGCGCTGAATTAAAATACCGCCCATGTTCAAACTCCTATAAATAATAAACTACTTAGCATAAAATCTTTGGCACAGTGAACATTGTTTCCCTCTGAAGATCGTGTGTGACCTCTAAAGTTCATCATCACCAACAAGGTGTCTGTCTGAATATGTTTTGAATATTTCCTGTATACAATTTGACAGATAGGGAAACAAACAACAGCCCCCGGGAGAAGCTTCCCATGTGAGAGCCTCGGTGTGCGAGTACGCATGCAGAGACACACACGCTCGCTTTCCCACACCCATTGTCACCCTCACTTCCAGTCTCACTCTCTCTCTCTCACACACGCACCTAATCACACAGACACGTCATTCCCCTCACGATTGTCAGCAGAGGCGGTTTCATTCTCGATCACTTCTCTTTATCTGAATTTCTCTCATTCCCTGTCTCCGTCATTTCTGTCTCTCCCACTCGTCGTGCCACCGAAATGACCCCCCACGCACCCGACCCCCTTACTTCTTGTTGGTGTTTGGTGTGCCTCTGCTAAGCCTTTAGACACACAGCCCTCTGCTCTCTTTGATAATCTTACACCGTGTCTTCCTCGCCTCCAATTTCCCTCCAGCACTCAGTTGCTTCCCGGTCCTGCTTCTTCAGATGGCTCATGGCAGACCGAATGACTGACTGATTGGTTCGGTTCTAAGCATACTGCAGGAGCCTCCCTCCTCTAATATGAGAGAAAATGATCTTGAGTGATGTCGGTCTACTTGAGCCACAATAATGCCATGACAGTCATTCGATTCTAACCATAGAAGTCAGAGACAAGCGCTAATGAATCATGAAGCGATAGAAATGACGACTAAAGTCATGAAATAACGAATAAACAATCACAGTTTGAAGTTTCTAAAATAGAATTGAAAGTGATATGTGCCATGATAGCGATGAAGTCAGATAAATGATATATAGAGAAGCTTGCCTGGAGCTACATCATAGAGGATGCAGCAGTAGTTGGCCAGAAATGACCTCCAGCCTTGGAGAGTTACTGCAGTGTTAACAGTGCAGCACTCACTGACTCGTCCTCCTGTGTTCAAACTATGCAGTTGTTTTTGAGACAGTGGTTGAACTGTAGCCCAGGCCGGCGCAAGATAAAGGAACTCAAGACTGGCTGCCGAGTTGAATCTGCGAGAAGCACGACCGACTGCTGCAATGATGAGAGGAACCGGGTTGTAAATTTTGAATAACTTGCTGGTAGCTCCATGTTTTGGTTCACAAAGTGCGGCGAGAGGGACCATTTCTTCAGGTGTAGCACACAACGAGACACTGCTGAAGTTGTTCAAGCAACGTTATCTATCACTGACCTGAGAGTTAGGTTCAAACCATGGCTAAATATATGCATAGGAAGTGGGAAGGTATACACACTAGGGAAAGCAATCAAACTCTTAAGATTTCATGAACTGCAACAACTGCAGACTTTTAAGTGCAGCGCAGGGGACAGACAGTAGGCGGAAGCACCGCGAAGCGCTGCCCACCTCATGTTGGAGCCCATGTTAAAGGGATAGTTATGAAGCAGTGTTTTGAAGTGCGGTCGTACGAGGTGCTTATCCATAGTCAACGCAACCCAGGTTTGGAGAAGCAAACGAAGATGCTGGCAGAGAAGCAGAGCTGTGCGCCGCTGTGGACAGGGTCAATGGGAAAAAAAGTCGAAAAAAATCAATATCCATTTAAGTGTGTGCTATATTAAGAATATTTTCACCACTTTACCTTGCTGTCAGCCTACTGACAGACTGAGAATCAGATCAGACTGAAATCAAACTTTTGTATATTTGTGTTTTTCTGGCTGTGGCACAGTAACTGATCCAAAAGCTGATCTAAGACAGTATGTGGCACAGTCAGCCACATGCACGGGAATACAAAAATACTATGGTTAGTGCCAGAGAATAAGGCTATATAAAAGCAAGATAAAGGCAGTGAATATATTCTTAATATCGCATACACTTATTTTATTTTGATTTTTTTTTAGGTGTTTTATTTGGCTAACATACATGTTTTCTACAAACCCTGTCCACAGCTTCTGTGCCAGGATCCCGGTATATTTTGCCAAACTAGGGCTGCACTGACAGCCATCTACTGTAGGTAAGAGGTAATATATTACTATAAGTACTGACTGTACAGTAAGCTCATAATCTATTACTGTATAAACGACCACATATAAAGGTTTCAGTTTTGTTAATTGATGAAATATGCATCTGGTTTTGCCAAACATTTAGATTTTCCTGCCCCTCTTCCTGATTTATGTCCACCCATTGCTCAAATATTAACATTTAGAAATAGTATCACTGCTGCTTTTTATTTGTCATTACTTTGCACTTATAGCACATATTTGTGAGCTGTGTCATTACAAAGCCCCTCCCCGCATATCAGGCGATGGCCAGGCTTTACAGTATAAGATGACAAGCATGTGAGGTTAAAGATGTTTTATGTTTGATTAGATAAGAGCAGAGAAGCAGAATCCATCTGACCTGTGAATAGAAATGTAATACCGGTGTGAACAGTGATAATTGACAATGAATTGACATTACCCTGTGCTATACACCTTCTTTGTGTGCCCGATGTAAATTACAATCCTGTTTAAGTTGTCAAGCGTGAGTAAAGTTTTGACCTTCACAAATTTAAATTGCCAAATTTTAGTTGTAATTTTTGGAGTTAGGCATACACATGAAACCCCACATGTGCACATCAACCAGGTCCTGAAGACCAGCTGTAGAGCTGATCTGGAAACTATAAGCCAGATGGGGTTCTAGCCTTATTTCAAGCTTTCTGGCAAGCAGTAAAGGAGAGACTGGATTTAGAAATATATTGCAGCAATTAGGCCTGCAAGAGGAGCAATCAGAGTTTTATAGACAAGGGAAAAATGCAAACTTGAAGAACGGGGAAAAGGTGTACTCGATCCAGTGCTTTTAGAGTCTTTTGGGACATAAGAGATGTTCAGTGTAATAAAATGATGAAAAAGAGGCAGTCCAATGGTCTCTGAAAACAGTAGCAGTGAAGTAACTGTTTCATCATTCCAATATATGGCTTTATTGATTTACTCTTTTCTTTTGCAGCATCTGTTTATCGCTGAGCCATAATCCTGTGTATACCCCGTGGGGATATATTCATGAGATGCCCTTTTTTTTTTTCCTCATACAAAACTTTTAGCTATGCAAGCATGAGCTGTGACACTTTTGAAAAAAGAATAGATATTTCTGAAAACAAAAGTCTTTTTTTTTCCTTCAAAGAGTGATCAAAGCATGTTTAATATGTCAGAATGAATCGCTACAGAATGATGAAACCGGCTGCAAACAAACACCAAGCACATTTTGCTTATGGAGCACATTATTCTAGCAAATTCAAATCCTGCATAGCTGAGGGAGCCTACGGTTAGATTAAGTCACCAAAGGCCCCCAATTATCAGGCTTGTGTGCCTCTGCAGTGCACCATATCCGTGAATGCAGCAGTCACCCTCTTCATTTTAACAACCCTCATGTCAGTTCAAAGTCTATGGAAAAACATCAATGTATGAAAAATCTCAAGGACAATCAATAATCTAGTTGCTGTACCTTTCTCAGACACAACAGCATATGAGGCTAAATTGGTCGACCAGGGTGTATGATGAACCATTTTCCAGCCCAATTGGACTTCAGTGGCCATCAGAAAAAGCTCTTATTCTGCACCAGGTAATGGTTAGATGCCCTCCCCAGCAATATTAGATGTCATTCAGTGGGCTGCCATGGGGACAGCAATTACCCTTGTGCTAATGTCTGCCTGCCTACTCCATTCCCAGTGCCCACTGGCTCCATGATTTCTGTTTCTGTTTGCACTCTGTTTACAGTGGAGACCTCATCAGACACAGATCCACCAGATTAGATCAAAACTCTGACCTGCACGTCTGAACGGGCTCAGCCTCCGGCTAATGGCCACAGCTGGCTGGAGATCAGGAGGACACAAAGACATGCACACCTTTAAGGACATGTACCCCGCATCATCTCACATTACTGCTGTTTAAAGGTATACACAGACTTGGATCCACTAGGGTTACAGATAATGATTAACTGTTCATAAATAAAGTATAAAAGGTAATAGTTTAGAAATACAATTTCCAAAATTTAAAATGTACATATTCAAATTTATGTTTTGTCCAATAGAAGGGCTACAGAAGCACTAAGCAGGCATGCAGTCATACATTTTATTTGTTGTGTTTTTTCGTGATAAGTTAATTTCGTTTTCCTTTTCCTGAGATGTCAAGTTATTCATTCATGTCAAACTAATAACTAATATTGTTATCCTGAGATAACAGGATGAATCTTTGTTTCCCTGAGATAATGGCATAATTAATTTGAGATCTTGATCAATCAAAAGGATAGTCTAGTATATCAAATCATTGCAGATGGTTTGTCTGACATTGCTACACTGAATGATGTTTCCTGCGATGATTTAACATAGTAGACTATCCTTTTGGGGTTTTTTTGAGATCTCAAATTAATTGTGTTGTTGTCTTGGGAAAACAAGGTTTTGCGATCTTAAGATCTTGAGAAAATTATCCCGTTATCCCAGCATAACAACATTTGTTATTTCGAGATAATGATATAAATGACTTCAGGTCTCAAGAAAACAAATAAATAAGAAATAAGAAATAAACGTATTGCCATGAGAAAATGGCTTTAATATTTAGATCAGTGAGACCAAATTTTCACAGTTAAGATGCTGCAAGCACTGAATTTTGGGCATTGTTGCTTAGAAAATTGATTTTATTGAATTACGTTATATTCTAATCATTTCAACTCATACAATATATACCTATCAACACTATGACATACAGTAGAGCTGGACTCCAGTTTATTGTAGATATATCATAATCTGTATTTCATGTACACAAACTGTTATTGTACATATTTTGGTCAAAATTATTGAATAAATCATCAAACCTTGGTTGATTGAAATCAGTCCCAAAAGTCAATTTCATCGATCAGCTTTGAGTATACAGTAGTTATTCTTTATTTGGATCCTGTTAAGCTTCCACAAAGTGGTTGGTAGTCTTCTGGTGATTCACACAAAAACAACAACAACAATCATTTAAAATCACTCAGTATCAATAAGATAAGAAACTGCAATATAAATAAGTGAAATGACTCATGACTGTGTGTTTGTATAACTAAACAACAATGTGTTTACAGAGGGACTAGGAGATCCTCGTAGTGAAGCTAATTAATGTTGACTGTGTTACGTACAAACAAACAGAACATACAGTGTGGGTGCACTCTGCATCACATATGCAGGGGACGCTGGGGAAATCAGCTACTATAGCTTGTACCGATGAGACAGAAGCTTATGGGCTAAAATACTTCTTTGCCAGTCAGCACTCGTAGTTTATATAGCTTACGCATCCTGAGCACAAAGACGCAGCAGATGGAAGGGAGACACAGAGGATAATTGCTCTGCTTCTTCAGAGACAATAGAATCAATTTTTATTCACGCCATCAGTGCACAAAGTTCACGTATCTGCACAGACACACACATGTGACTAAGGATATTACACCGGTTCCTTGACTTTTTGCTTCCCTGTTCTCGCGCTTCACACGTGTAGCTGCCATTCAAGCTTCAATCTGAACCCCAGTCACAAGGGTCCCTGCCAGAGTCAAGACTTAGACCCCAATTTCACCTGGAGTGAGTGGATGACTGAGAGCTGCCACCTTTGTTCAGAACTAACAGTGCATCCGTCTGCTTTGGACATTCTATAGGGGGCTGTGTTGTGCCCACATGAAAGGATAAAAGAAAGTGAGCCTCGGTTTGCTTTGTATAGGATGACTTCTTGTCAGGAAGGAGAGGGATTACTTCGCAGCAGGGGGCTGGGCCTCATTCATCTCCCTTGGGCCCTTCTGAAGCTACAAATACCAAGATGCAGTACTAGACTAGGCTTCATTATTGGAAGAAGAGGTAGCAGGTGTTTGAAAAGTTAGAGTTTACCCAATAAAATGATTTAACAAGAATGTATTTCACTGGACTGGTTGAAATACAGAGATTCACTGTGCATGTGAATGTATTAAAACAACTACACATGTTGGAAAAAGGTGTATGAAATATGCATTTTGCTATACATAAATCTGAAATATACATGCACATATTCAAATGAGCATTAATTTACTTTTAACAATAAATCACAAGTTGTCAGACAAGAATGCAAATGCAAAAGCTACAGCACATGGTGATAGTGAGCAGCAGAGTACCATATGGAAGTTATACATGAATAGAATATGAGGCAGACAGGGTTCTAGCCTTATTTCAAGCTTTCTAGGAAGCAGTGAAGGACAGACTGGATTTAGAAATATATTGCAGCAATTAGGCCTACAAGAGGAGCAGTCAGAGTTTCATAGACAAGGAAGAACATGCAAACTTGAAGGAAGAGGGGAAAAAAATTACTCAATCCAGTGCTTTTAAGATCGTCTGGGATGTAAAAGATCCTCAATGTAATGAATGTTTGTGGCACACAGTTATATATAACATGATGAAGTAGAAGACTGAACATAGTTGTGAGTGGATTCTGGAGAAATTAAGGTTGTTGTTGCTGAGTAAGGAAGTAACATTATTTCATCAGTCTGTGATCGTATCGGATCATATTGTAGAGGCACGTTTCTTTTTTAGGTGAGATAAGTTACCGATTTGGCTTGACCACAGGAAGTAGGACTAAAAGAACAAAAACTATTCTGTTTTGCTACGCAGCTCCAGCAACTGTATGTATATAGATGTGTAGAAGAGTGGGCAAGTGGTATTGTTAAGAGTTATTGTGGGGTTCAGGGAGTAAAAGTCATATTCTGCAGATATTTGATATTTGATAGATGACTGGATGCTGGAGCACCCACAATAATGGATGGGCTCCTGACCGAATTATCAGAAGTTTACAGATAAGCAACAGTGTTGTAAAATAAGAGGTTCTTTATATGTATGTGTACTTAAAAATCTTTAAGGCAAGTTCAACTCCTATAAAGCATTGTGTTATAAAAACACCCAATTTCCGAGTTTAAATTCCTGCCCTTCACCAGTAATAATCATATTGTTTGTTCTGACAGCACTAAGACAAAATGGACTGCAGTAAATCAGCTTTCTTGGAGAGAAAGTTTGCCTTAAAGGATTGTGGGGAAACTTGTGATTAAATTATGACCAAAATTGTGCAGCCCTGCAATTTAACAAATTTCAAGAACTTTGTGTATTCAAGTGAAGTCTCAAAAAACATCAAACACTATGATGAAACTGGCTTTCATGATAACTGCCCCAGGAAAGGAAGACCAAGAGTTACCTCTGCTGCAGAGGAGAAGTCCATTACAGTTACCAGCCTTAAGAAAAAGTTCACATAGCAGTCACATCTCAACCTCAACCATTCAGGAGATTGTGCCTCCACAGTCGAATTTCTGCAAGAAATTCTGAATCTGGATTTCTGAAAGAAACAACTACTAAGGGACACGTACAAGAAGAAGAGAATTGCTCGAGCCAAGAAACACAAGGAATGGAGCTTAGACTAGTGGAAATCTGTAATGAAGTCTGATGAATCCAAATTTCGGTTCTAACCGCTGTGTCTATGAGTTTGTGTTTATGAGATAGTATCTGCATGTGTGGTTCCCGCAGTGAAGCATAGAGGAGGAGGTGTGATAGTGACACTGTTGGTAATGTATTCAAAAGAAAAGACCAGCACGTCTACCATAGCACTCTGGTTTGTTCTTAGTGGAATTATGGAACAGGACAATGACCTAAAACATACCTCCAGGCTACGTAAAAAAGCTATTTGAACAAGTAGAGTTGTTGAGGCCTTTATCAGAATACCTACTTCAACATGCCTTCAGTGTGAATCAACATTCCCAGTTCCAATGAAGTTGGGACGTAAAACATAAATATAAACAGAATACAGACAGAATGATTTTCAAATCATTGCAAACCCATATTTTATTCCCAATAGAACATAAACAAATGTCACATGTTAAAACTGAGACATTTTACCCTTTCATGGAAAATATTAGCTCATTTAGAAATTGATGGCAGTAACACATCTCAGAGTTGGGACAGAGGTAACAAAAGGCTGGAAATCAAAAACAACTGGAGGAGCATTTGACAATTAATTAGGTTAATTGATAACAGGTCAGTAACATGACTGGGTATAAAAGGAGCATTTCAGAGAGGCAGATCCACTCAGATGTAAAGATGGGCAGAGGTTCACCGAACTGCAACAAACTGCATCTAAGAATTTCATAAAAATGTTCTTCAATGGAAAATTGCTAAGACTTTGAAGATCCCACCATCTACAGTGTAAAATATCATCAAACATTGAGAATCAGGAGGAGTCTCTGTG
This sequence comes from Nibea albiflora, assembly GCA_014281875.1. Lineage (NCBI taxonomy): Eukaryota > Metazoa > Chordata > Actinopteri > Sciaenidae > Nibea > Nibea albiflora. The sequence continues at coordinate 4,167,349 of CM024791.1, read as the reverse complement.
TGCAAAGGACAAGGTCAAAGGTCAAAACTGGATGCTCAGTTAAAGGTGCACCAAGCAAAGAAGAAATCATATGTGAACACTTCTCTGAGCCAAAGCTCATTTAAAATGATCTGATGAAAATGGAAAACTGTTCTGAGGTCAGATCAATCAAACATTTAAATTCTTTTTAAAAGCCATGGTCATGTGTGTGGACCAAAGAGGAGAAGGACCATGCAGCTTGTACCAAGCCGTATGGTACACCTTACAACCCTGAAGTAGGGGTATGAGGAAGTAACATAAGACCAGGTGTAATGGTAGTGAACAAAGGTGTTTTATTAAATGAAAATTCAAATTGTTTTAACAGAAGGAGGTGAGGAGCTAAGGGAACAAAGGGCGAGCGAGTGCTGTTTAAAAGAACAACCAAATATAACAAAAAGAGAACTCTAACAGAGCCTATGCTATTCTTGAGTTAAACAAAATGAGAAAGAAAAACTTCACTATCTAAGCTAATCCGAGGAGTAACAAAACACATGAAAAACAGCACCCCTAAACTAGTGAATCTAACACAAATCTTCTACGTGTGCAATCAGAATCCAGCGTATCCAGCGTGATCAGGGCCACACCTCCCCAGTGGATGGCCCAGTCACCGCACGGCAACTGCCACCTGTATTTGCATACAAAGCAGTACACACACACACACACACGAGATGCCGGGGCAAAACAGCGGCGGCCGTAACACAGTGGACAGTTAAAACGCCTTCATCTCTGATGGTATGGGGTTGTATTAGTGCCTATGTCGTCAGCAGCTTACAGTACACCTGCTTCGATCTGGAAAGGTACCATCAATGCTGAAAAGTACATAGAGGTTTTAGAGCAACATAAGCTCAGATCCAGACGATGTATCTCTCAGGAAAAGGCCTTGCATCCTTCACAACATTGTGGCTTTGCAGGAAAAGACTGGCTGCTGACCTGGATTTCCTGCAGTCCAGACCTTTCAACAATAGACATTTGGTGTATCACAGTGCCAGCCCATGACAGTATAGGCAAATGCTAAGGGCACCGTCCATCAAGGGGGTGCCACAAATGGGGGAAGAAAAAAAAAAGAGTAATTTTGACTTTTCTTATAATAAAACTAGTTGGTACTATTATTTCCCCAATGTTCCCACAGTCACCAGTTATCTCCACTGTCGCCTCCACCTCTTGTTTACAGTGTTTATTTCTTTTTTGGGCAGTTAAATCTTATACTCTGTGTAGTCTTTTTATATTAAATGTATATATTCTATTCAGTTTCTTGTGTGTTTGTATGTAAATTGGCAGTGCTGCTATGCAAGGGGGGCACCACCTTAAATCTTACCTAGGGTGTCAAATTGGTTAGACCAGGACTGGTGTATCATAAAACAAAAAATCCAGCAAGGACCAGCACTGTTGAGCAGTTAGAATCCTACATTAGACAAGAAAGAGACAACATTCTTCTCCCAAAACTCCAGAAAGTGATCTTCTGACTTGTACAGAGAGTTGTTAAAAGACGAGGTGATAGAAAGTGATGCTGCAATACTACACAATGGTGAACATCGCTCTGTCCCAACTTTTTTGAGATGTGTTGCTGTTATCAATTTCAAAATGATTTCCATGAGATTTGCAAATCATTGCATTCTGTTTATATTTTACACAGCGTCCCAACTTCTTTGGAATTGGGGTAGTACAATGTAGAAAGTAATAAAAGCCAAGAAAAACACTGAATGAGGTGTGTCCAAACTTTTGACTGGTAGATTCATGATGGTTAACCTACTTTCCAAAACCAGCAGCCCCCACCCCCGCTTCACACCGAAGTATACATTAGGAAATCTGCTCTGTGGTCTTTGCTTTAAGTTCTTTCCTCTCTTTTCCCATATTTTCCTCATACTGATGCCATTCATCAAGTTGTTGTTATGAAAGTGATTAGTGGTGAGGATTGATGCTATACCTTTCTATACCGTGCTCCAACTTTCATTTATATTTCAGGGGTAATTAAGCTAATGGTCTTGTACACAAACCCAGAGAAAAAGATGAGAGTGCCCTCCATATACATGCCTATACCCTCAAGTCTGCTTCTGATTTCATCCCTACTTATCAGTCATCACCCACTTTTGAATTACAGAACTGTCTGAGAGAGAGTGTTTTTGCACTTCTCCATACAGCTGTGCGTCGGCTAAATGATAGCGCGGTTCGCTTCATTTCCCTTGTTGCGTATATCTTTGAGCAGGGAACCACAGGTGCCCTTTCAAGTAATCCATTTCCTTGTCCCATATTTGCATATATGCATAATGCATGACAAAATGGCATCCCTAAGAGAGGGTCCAATGAGAGAGCACTATTTTTAGTATGCACCTGGCATCAGCGCCGCCCATCCTGATATCTCAGGTTCAATTACAAAGGTTTGTTGCGGTAGCAGCGATGAAGGGCTGAGGTGTGTGGGCTGAGGATGGATGTGGAAAACGCTCCCAGACTGTTCTCCCCGCTTTCTGTTCTACGGAGTTGAAAGAGTTTCCCCACAATGCAATCAGGCAAATAAAAATATTAATATGCTTTTGAACAAAACATCACTCAGTCAAGGCATCAGTGTGGGGAATAAAGGATGCCTTCATCGTGGCAGGATATCAAACGAGAAGATGCAGAGAAAGCACGACACGTGAAATAAACCAAAAATAAATAAATAAAAAAATATGGATGAAAAGAAATTGTATTATTTGTCATTTTGACATATTTTCTATCAGATTTGTGTCTAGGCCATGTCTATTTGTGTGTCTATCTGTGCATGCTATCCCTGACACACACCCCTTCTGCTTACATTTAGTTCAGTAGGCTTTGCAGGAATGACAATATGAACAATAACAGCAAACGTGAAAATCTTAAGGCTGATTTCTGCACATTGCAGTTTGCAGTTAATATATTGTGTCACCTGTTAATATAGTAAACTGTATTCTAAGTCAAGTCAGCCTTGCATAGTGGTGAGTTTCATCTCTGTTTTCCGATCGCTGCCTTTTTCAATGCCTGTTTCACTCTGTGTTATGACTCTGATATGTAAATATACTTGCTCTTATTCAGTGGGTGGAATTCAAATGAGCGCCTTCCCCCTCAAAAATATCTTAACCTCACAGCACACATGACATTTTTCAGAGAAAATCGCAGGAACCTATTTTATCCCACTTTTCAGTTTTGGGGACATGAGCGGTTAGTGAAAGAAGTGGGACAGCTTCCTTTTGAATGACATTATCTTGGACTGAGTCCATTCTGCCTACCTGGTCTGCAGGGCACAGATTTCTCTCCAATTTCGTGGCGGGCTGATAAAAAGTCCAGATAAAGTTTAATGTTACTTGTAATCAAATCGAGATTGAACACATTTTATAGTATTTTGTTGCGTCATGCCGCATTTTCAAGCAGCCCTGAATTACTTGGTGCATAAATGTATATGCAGGCGCCGGTGTATGTGATGATGGTAAGTCTATTGCGGTATGAGGGGACAGACTGAGATTGCTATCTCTATGATGGATTGCCAAGTGCAGCTGCTTTAAAATACTATTAGGACATAGTCCCCGGCTCGCTAAAGGGTGTTCGCTAATGTATTGCTTCTCTTGGGACTGAGTTTGGTTCTGCTCTAGTTTAAAAGTTTGCAACAAATGCACCTAACAAAAAAAAAAAAAGACAGCAGTGTTTCTTTGCGGGTGTGCGGCATCGGAAGCAAGTAGTGCAGAGAAAACTTATGTTCGCAACCGGTCACACTGCTGCATCTTTAGCTTTCCTTGTTTTGGCAGAGCAGTTTGGTTATGCAATTAAAGCATGTAAATTGATAGCACAGCAAAACAACAGCCCCAGTTTAATTCCTGCCTAATGACATTGCTGCTAAGCCGACCCCTGCCTCTAGAGGTGTAGTACAGGAAAAACCTCATTAACTTTTTTTTTTGGTGTGTGTGTGTGTGTGTGTGTGTGTGTCCCTCATTATTTTTATTTTTTTTCAGAGAGCAGCCCACCCTTATCTGCTGAATGATTAGAAGCGCAATGAGGAAAAATTTATAGTAATCAGACCGACATGAGCAACGTAACCCACACAAAGCCCAACTGGGATGTTCCCCAGGGAAATGCAAATGATTCAGTTTTTCTGCACGTAAGTGGCCAAAGAATGAGAAATGGGACTATAAAAGGTGGTTGCATTTCATGTTCGAGTAAAGCCATCCCGAAATACAGAAAGTGTGTGTGTGGATGAGTGTGTTTTGTTTTTGTTTTTCCCATCTTGAGGTCAATAACTCAGCCATGACATAAATGATTTATGCTTGGCATCATGTGAAAATGTTGGTTTCAGCATGGTCCAAGTATTGATCACTGGGTATTGACTGCAGACCAAGGTGTCAGATTCAATTGGTAAAACATGAGGGTTCTGTATTAATGCAGCTTTGTTTTGTTTTGTGCTTTTTCTTTTTTTTCCTCATTAAGCTTCAGTCCTCTCTGCTTCTGATTCTATTGTTGTCAGACAGGAGTGTACAAGTGGTTTAGCTGTGTGTGTGTGTGTGTGTGTGTGTGTGTGTGTGTGTGTGTGTGTGTGTGTGGTTTATCTGAAATTTCATTGTCAGCCACAGTGATGCACAATTGAAAAATGCTCTGAATGAAAGTCCCATTTTGTAACTCTGAATAGTGTCAAACGTACGGGTTGGTTTTCAAGCAATTTGCTTTGTCTGAGAATAAAGGCGTCATTTTTCGTATGATTTAACAGTCCACTTCAAAGTCTTGTCATTCACTGTAAGTAATGCAATGTAATTTTACCTCCTCATGATTTTTGTTGTCAGCTAGCTTGTATTGTAATAAAAATTAAAAAAAACGCACTCTGCTCTTTGAGATGTTTTAAGGCCTGTTTCTATTAATGTATCTCCCCCTGGTTTACTATTTACATGTATGACAAGAAAAATTTCTCAACCAGGCAGTGGTATTTTTTTAAGCTTACAAACTTAATCCACATCCACATTCCAAATAACCTAAAAAAAAAAGTAGTTTCTTTTTTTTAGGACACGGTGGCAAATGCTAAAAATCCACAGTCCACTGGGACCTCGACAAAAACCCACATTGAGTAATTGACTGAATATTGTTCTAACACTGCTGCATACAACCATCACCCTCTCGCCTCAGGGCTCACTGTTCAGCCGCTGACAGATACAGCTACTGTGGACAAAAATGCAATTTTACTTATTAATTAATTTTATTTAATGTCATAAAGTGCCCATCAAATGTATTTTATTAAGCAGCACCCTCTCTCATTGGATAATTGCTGCAGGTTTATCACAGCTCTAAAGAAATGCCCTATCTGGTGGTCATGTTTTTTTTAGATATACTGTGTGTGTGTAAGTGAAACTTTTAAGTCCTGATTCTGGTTTTCATTGACTGGGCTGTTCCAAGAAGACGTGCTTATCGCGAGCCCTCGGGGCAACTGTGTTAATCCCTGAGAGAAGATGACATCAAATAGAAGCAGAGCAAGGGATTATGGGGGATGTTGTGGAGCATGATCAACTGCCGCTGAGAACTGGATGGACAGGAAGGAATCCTCCTCAGGTGTGAGCGAACAAGCCCTAAAAATACTATGGAGTGGAATGAAGAAGAAGAAGAAAAAAAGAATACAACCAGGGTATGAATTAACCATTACAAGACATGGGAAAGCTTCACCACTGTCAAACCAACCAGACTGTTGCATTAATTTTAATCAGACCAACATGAGCAAGCTGAGGGTGGAGAGTAGTTTTCCCACTGCAGCCAGTCTGCCTAATTCAGACAGTTCTAACTCCACTACCTCTGTTAAGTCCTGGAGCGTGCCAGATATCATCTTCTTTAATGTGATCCCTGTGAAACTAAAGTTTTCATATTTCACATGGAGCAGTATTTCAGCTTTTATGTCTTTGTTTACAGGGATGGAGATGAAGGACTTCATTGTTAGCTCAAACCACACTCAAGTTTGAGATTTAACATTTTGGAACTGTTAATAGACGCTCTCTGCTCATCGTTCTACTCATTTTGATTTTATGGCCAGCAATATTTCTATTTTTGTTCAGCTTTATTGTTCTCATCAGCATCATTTTCAGCAACAAAAAAATAAAAAATCAGAAAAAAGACTGGCTAGTGAACAGAGAGGTATTTAGCAGCTTGAGGGTGGGAGTCTGCTAACAGAGCGGATGTTGGACTTACTTAAACATCAAGTCTAATGCATGCTAATTTTGCTCAGAACTTTGTCACATGTGTAAATAAATGATTGTTTGCAAACAGGTTTGCAATATCAGCTCAAAAAGCGATAATATGTCTCTGTTGTGTTCACAGCTTAGTTCTGTTGCAAAGTGGACAAATATTTATTATTGCAAGATATATTTATTTGTTTGTTTGTTTGTTTAATAGAGTAATAAAAGTGTATTGTGAGTTTTTGGCATGCCACTACTAAAATGTCAAAAATGATGACACATGCTTGTTTCAAAGTACAAGTGACCAAAGTCATGTTTGAGTATTCAAATCAGTGACATGAAGATAGATATATAGCAATACTAAGTAAGAGTGAAAAATGAATCTCTGTATCTTGTAAGCAGGCTTAATAATAAATCATACTTGAACTCTCTCCTGTAACCTCAGCTCATCACCTCAACTTAAGCCTGGAAGCTGTTAATAATCCCCCATTGAAGCTGATCTAATGAGCAGAAACACTTGTGTTGTTAAATATTTGTCCCATTCTTTTGTCTAATTACACATTAATGGGTCCGTGCTGAGTTCATTTGTCGCAGCGTGAGCAGGCAGTAAATAATGGCTCTTTAGGCTAGTTCGCAGGAGATTTAACTCATGTAGAAAGGGCCTCGTCTATTGATCTCACCTTGAGCTATTCGGCTCGCAGGGAGAAAAACCGGTGCATGTCAGCTCGCTGTCGGACTTCAGGTCTTTATTTCAGTGTTGTAATAATCAGGCTAATTCGGGTGCACAGCTGCTCTTGGACTTTGACCAAAGAAGCCGGACAAGAAAGCAGCAAATGAAATTAAACAGGGTCGTGTATTTTCAGACAATGGGTCTGGCTCAGATAGACTTTCATATATCTGATATGATAAAATGAAAAATCCTTTGATTGTAGATGTTTTCCAGTCCTCTTCACTTCACTTATACCCCGCAGCTTTGGGGTAGCTTGAGGGTGACAATTAAAATTTGTTTGTGGTCACCCCTGGATGCCATTGGGGACAAATCTGTGATGTCATGGCCCAGATGCTGTTTTGGTTCGTTCTCCATGCATCTTCAAACCCCACCAGTATTTCAGGAGCGGAGAGTTTTGCCCGCCTGACGTTGTTTCTTATTTAAACATTTTTTCCTGGTTTATGTGCTTCTACCATGAGCAAGTATTCTATGTGATTAAATAGTTTCCCTTCCGTCTGTTTTCACGATCGGCTGTCTGAAAATTAACCGTATTCCTCATGTCACTTCTGTGTCTGTCTGGACTTGGTCCGTGCTGCTGATCGCGCTGTTTGTCAGAAATAGAAGCCGAGAGGAGAGCCGCTTTTGGGACACTCCTGAAATGCTAGAATGGCTGCAGTCAGCTCTGGCAGCCGCGGTGCAGCCAGAATGCATTCCAACCGTGCCCAGTGGGATCAAGCCAACAGAGATTTGTCTGCAGAAAGTTTTCATTTCTATAATTTCACCAAACACTTTATGTATTTATTAAATCTTTCATGTCAAGTGTATCTCAGTACTCTTGCAACCAACAAGTCCACCAAATTAAATCACCAAATATGTCGGTTTGTTTTCCCTTTAGAGCAACACCTTCAAGAAATGTCTGATTTGACACTTGGTTGATTTTGTGGAACGATCAGAGTCATGGTTAAAATACAGTATTGCTGATTATTGATGACGCTGTCATTGTTCTTGAGGAAAGTCACTTTTCAACTTGGCTCATGTACCCTTTTGAATGAGGCAGTAGCAAATTAGCCCACTATGGACTAAGTTGTCCATAGCAATATTTCTCAACAGTATATAGCAGCTGGGAATATCTGTGATTTAATCAACTTAATTAACTCACTTAATTTCAATTTTCTTTGAATACCAACTACCTGGATAGGACATAAACATACAACACAAAGTCAAAGTATTGACTTTTTTTATGGAACTGACGAGCAATCGAACATGACATGACCTGTCTAAGACCTAAACCTGACCCATCGCTTACTAAAGTAGGTTAACAGAAATATTAGGAATTATTTACAACCACCACTCACCAGCTCAGGACTAATAAAGAGAGCCACAAGTGCACTTCCCTCGCCCTCCCTCTCGCTCTCCGAATAATCTAATGACAGAGATAATTGTAATCATCCTCGAGTGTCCTGGATTCTTATTACTGTTATGAACACTCAAAATATAATGTACCCTATAAATCATACCTCATCTCAGTGTCAAGATGATGCGTAATTGAGGAGGTGATCCTTCAGCCCGGAGGATCAGGTTCAGACTCCTCTGACAGCAACTTGCTGAAGAGTGCTTGCGTAAATAATGTCAGGTGTTGACACGTAGAATGTGTAATATCACTGTAGTATGGCACAAATAATTGGTGAGGGGAATTAGTTGTCTTTTCAATCTAATCGCATCGCATTCCCTCCACTTTTGATAAACCATTAATTGTGGTTCATCTATGTATCAAGCAAAAATGCAGATTATTCTCTTGCTCTGCCTTCTCAAATGTGAGCGTATGCTGTTTGTCATCATTTTCTACCATTGTAAGCTGAATCTGTTTAGTGTTTGTTGGTTAGATAAAGCCATTTGCTGTGCATATATGTATATTGTCTTCTGCCCGGTAGGAGTTTCCCTTTGTAGTCTTTGATGCCATAAACAGACAAAAGAGCCCAACAAACTGGATTCACAAAAAGTTTAGATTAAAGTTGCTTTCAGACAGTGAGATGCTGCCGCTGCGTCAGCCACCCAGCAATGTTTTGAATGGGCGGCCTGCTGGCAGCTACCCGCTACCTCCAGTCCTCCGATGTTCTATACTATAATCCATCATGCAGCTACATACAGTGGGCAGCATATCATAAAAAAACAAACACAAGATGTTTATTGGCCCAGACTAAATAATCAGACTGAAGATTCGTGAGAATACAGGCTCTCTGCATTGATGTGTTTTTTATATGCTGGTGAAAAGTCCCACGGTGAGCCACAGCAATGGTAACCACAGTGTCAGAACGGACTGTGACTGTGACACTAGTTATATAATCCTTCATTTGAGTATACACATACAGGTAATCCAATAAACACACCCAAGAGTGCAGGAGACATAAATACTATGTTAGCTTAGCCCACAGCTAGAATCGTGACAGCTTGGTTAGCAGTAAACTGTAGACTGTAAATTAACGATCACATTGTGGAACTATAATAAGAGTGTTTGCTTCATCTTCACCTGAACAAAACTGCGGATGCAGAATATGCAACAGATTTATTTTAAACATTCAATATATCAGTATCAGCAACTAAAAAAGCAGTAATGACCAGATATATAATCGTATAATCATTAGTTGCAGCCCTCTTCTAGTCCATATTGATGGGAAAGGAAATCTCAGCGGTCTTTAACCTTTTTCAGCCAAAGGACCCCTTGGACAAGAGACAAACAGAACAGGGACCCCCACATGTAATTAATATTTTTTAGTGTTTCACATTATAAGCCTGGCCTATAATTACATTTATATTTACTTACTTCAATTTTTATTTCACCTTATTAACCTATTTATATGCTGGGTGATTAGCCTGTATGTGTTTGTGACTGATAAAAACTGTATGCATAACTATAATTGGTTGTTAAACGCCAAGAGCTGTGCATATTTGGACCATTATTTGGTTAAAAATGATCAATTATGATGACAAAAATTGGCAGACCCCATCCAGTGCCTCTGTGGACTCCCTAGGAGTCGCGGACCCCTGGTTGAAAACCTCTGCTTTGTCTGAACATCCCCTCATCATGACTTTAGACATCCGGAGCAAATGCTTTGAATTTTCTTTAATATACATTTTCAATGTGTCCTTTTCCCTCTCTGTTTCTCACAGCACTAGTTGATAGGAGTCATTTGTTTCCAAGAGTAACTAGCACCAACAGACAAAATGTAGTGCTGGTTATATTATCCACTAATACAGTAAAACGAATGCGATAAGTACGATAAGTAAGACACGAGCAGTTAAGTGGTGCTCTTTGTTTAACAGGAGACTGATGAAGGTCGGTAAGGTCAAAAAGAACACTTGGCTGCATCTCACTAATTATTTTCCAGTGTGTTCATTAGTTTAGGGAGAGACTTGTGGGTATGGCTGTCCTCTCAACCTACTTTATGGTCTCTCACAGGAACAAGGCTCATCCAAAAACTGTGTAGTGCTGGCCTCTACCCAAGGCTACAACACAGCTGGAGAGCAGAGAGAGGCGGGGCGAGGAGAGTCTGTAACGGAATCTCTATGCCTGTGAGCTAGCGAGGAGTGCTGTTGTTTCACGGTTAATCGCCAACTCCACCTTTCAGTGTTTTTGAAGGGGACGGTGGCACCCGGAGCACTCCTCTAGGCGCTATAACAGAGCTGCACCACGGGGTCCGTCAGGTGTCTGCAGTCTGCAGAGACAAATCTAGAGTCAAATTGATTTCAAAAACCAGGGGACCAATGTGTTTACCTCATCAAGCAGGCAACCAAGTGGAGAGAATAAACAAATTGAAAGGAATAAAAGAGCGGGTGGGGTTATCATGTGTGCAGTGACCCTCTGGTAATGACACTCCCTGCCTTCCCACCTGCACCTTGCCAGTTTTCATATCCCACCTTATCGGCGAAAGAGGAAGGTGGTTTGGAGATAAAATTCCTAGTGTTCCTGTAGCTGGATTTTCTCCAGGCACAATTATCTTCCCAAAGCAGTCATTCCACCCTCAGTCAGGTGGATGTGAATTGCCTCAGTAAGAGGGCTGCTTTCCTCTTTCTCTCCCTACACTGGTTGTTGGTTGCTGATCTCCGGTCTGTCAAAAAAATCAGCCACAGGCTTAACTTGCATTATCAGCCTGGTTGATGCAATCTCTTTCTTCCAGATTGCCCCAAAATAGCTGCTGGATGACTTCTGGGACCTGACGGTGACTCTAGATTTTGAGATTTGACTGTGAATTACAAGGAAGAAAGGAAAGGGAGGGAAAAACACAACCTTTAAAACAGCCGATCTTGAAGGGGAAAGGTTTTAAAAACTGCGTCACAAGTGTCACAGTTTGGTTCAATAAGTGGACCCAAATGCAGACTCCAGGGTAATGAACGAAAAGTAATTTCTCTAACTTACTCAGGCAGTGATAGAAAACACAAAAATGACACAAGGCAGTTGGAAAGAGCAGCTAAAACAAAGTCCAAAATGAAACCAAATCCAAACTACAGTCCAAAAACGAAGCAAGAAGCAAAATCCAAAACCAAAATACAGAAGCAGAACATGGGGAACAGAATACAGAACTTGTTAATATGCATAGGACTAATAATATATTAGATATAATAATATACAAAGGACTGAATGCAATAAGATCTGACAAAGGAAACCAACGAACACACAGAGATGAAGGGCTACCTGAAACTAATCAGGGAGGAAGGGATAATCAAAAAAGGTGGGAAAAAACAAAGACAGGAACTAAAGATAAATATCCAAATAAGTCAAAACCATAACAGTAAAATACATTTTAAGGATGAGTGCACTGCAGAAAGATGCAGAGAACGACAGATCTGGCAATAGTGTCTTTTTTTTGGAAAGCCTGAATATATTCGACTCTAACTCACTGTGTAAAGCTTTTGAGTTCTTTATCCACAAGTAAAAATGTCCCTTATGCCTGTTAAGATTTTTTTTTCTTTTTAAAGGTTCTTCAATTATGATTTGTTATTTCCTTGCAAGTCATTGTCATATCGGATTTGGAAAATCAAAGTTTCTCTCTTTATCTAATTTATAAATGTGACTTTGAAGAGAAGTGTATAACAAACATGCCATTATGGAAAGTGAATCCTGTAATCTCTAGTTATAATGTCTTTCTGAAAGTCCATGGAAATGTGTCAGAGCCAAAAAAGGAGGGTAAAGAAAAACCTCTTTGAAATCCAAGAAGTTTGGTCTTAGATGTTAATCTGACTGTAAGTAGCCATTTACAGAGTACAAAGACAAAGCCTGCTGTCAGTGTTCAGTGGTAAATTTTTCCATCTGCATGCAAAGTAAGAAATAATGATGCCATTATGTGGTGTAACCAAACAGTGGAACAGCTTGATATGTTGTAATATCCTCGCTGAGACCTCTGTTAAAACCCATTTCCATAAAAGAAGCGGGGGGCTACACTTATTAAAGGCAGAACAAGATTTCTCTTCTCAGAAAGAGACCGGGGAGGTGTCTGTGCACCATCATCTACACAACCCCTCTGTGCTATCTGTTTCCACACTGAGGCTTGTTTCTGTTCGCCCGCAGAACAAAGGTATTACCACCCCTTCGTTCAGCAAGCTCCTGCACACATGACAGTTCATTTTCTGCATGATCTCCCAAAAGTCGATGCGATCTTGTACAGACAAATACTAGATAGCACTGGCTAACTGATGCAGTTTGGGGGGAACACCATTAATCATGTCCTCCTGGAGGGGGGCAGGGGAGGGACTGTGAGGTGTGGGTCTACCCGGCAAGTCTTCATGCATTAATAAAATCACCAGATGATCTATGAATGAATTCGCAGCTGGCACTGCCTTCATTACCCATGGTTCTGCACGGCGTGGGAGCGCTGGCCTGTATCAAACGAGCAGGGAAGTAACTGGAGAAATCCCGGTTGTTGAAATGATGTGTTTGCTCAGTTGAGAAGCTCGAGACAGCCATGTCATTCCAGGTCGACCACGCTGTAGATGTGATTGAATGAGGACGCAGAGTGTCGTTGATGCGAAGCATTCAGAAGTACACCTGCACTGTGCACATTCTAAAGCTGTGTATCTTTAGGTGTTTGAGTCTGTTAGTTTCTCAAGGCTCCGTGCATCAACAAGTATTGACCCTCAATCACCTCAGTATCTTTTTAATGTTTACAGCTTACAGGAGTTGTTGTGCATCACAGGGCATTTAACGCAAAGTGCGTCTCATACTCAGCAGTATAATAAACATACTATAGTTCAGCAAGTGAATGGCATAACATATAACCAATGTGATCCAAACAGTCAATCTGCCATAACGACTGCTGAGAAAACATAAAAATATTCATGTTTGAAGTGATAATTGAGGATTTCACTCAGATCCGTCTTTCTTTCAGATCATTTCTGGCTCCAAACGGAGATCAAAAATTGTATATAGTCACAGTGTTCACACATTTTCTGACTCCTACATAAAAAATGTTAAAAAAAAGATATTTGAAGCAAAGCGGGTGTCTGCTGGTGTGGGAGGGTTAGAGAATGTCTTTGAACTCATCTGTCCCTTCAACCTAAAAAATCGCTTCCAGAAATGACTTACTACTTACTATCAAAGCAAAAAGATGTTAAAGAAACATAATAATCAGTTTTTGTAGTAATATTTTAGTAATATCTTATAACCTATTATCTCTTAAGTTGTGTGTGTCTCTTGAAGAGTAACAGAACTGCTGAAGTGCAACTGCGACATGCAAATGATTCTATCTCTGGGAAAAAAATCAGTTGGTGACTCACACATCGAAGGTAACCGGCACCGGTACCATCACCCTTTTCGGTCAGATGGCCATTGAATCAGTCATGCAGTAAGCTCTTTGCAATGCATGGAAATATTTACTGAATGGTATCATTTCACCCTGTTATCCAAGATTGGTAGTGATGCAGAAATGTCCATTGGCAAAGCCTGATACACAGTGCAGCTACAATGCTTTGTGGTGACTCATTGTTTGGGAGCAGTCCAGGTGAAGAAATAGAAACATTTCCTTTGCCTTCAGTTATTAATTAACTCTATAAATGGGCTCTGAGATACCATTAATTAATAACCGCTGAGTGAAACTGAATCATGTATTCTCTATCTGTGTGAGCTGTACTGTAATTGATATGGTTTAAACATTCCGCAGAAGTACAAATGTTTTATCTAATGTATTGTGGGGAAGCGTTATTGATTAACATTAATGGCTCCACTTTAACTTTGAAAAACTCCACACTTTTGGATCTGACTTGCAACTTTATCTCCTCCGAATTGCATAATTGCTGCATGGATTGTATTTGCTGGCAACTTAAGACACTCTTAAGTGGTCCCAACATTTTTGCTCCCATTCCTTTTTTTGTTTGCATTTTTAACTTCTCAGTAATGAGTACACCACAAGCAAGATTTTGTCATTATGAAGACATCTACCAAGCTTTAAAGTTTGTTCCTATAGCTAGTAAAGACACACAAAAAAAAAAGTCCATCAATTACTGTTCACTGCTTGTTCACAAAAGTGGAAAGAAGGCATAGATTACTCAAGTCATTGTATGTGTGTTGCAGCAAATCTCTGAGGTCCTGTGTGTGCTTGAAGCTGTGTCAGTGTAACGAGGAGTGTTGGAAGAGAATAGACCAGCATGTGTGAGATGATTTTGCAGAGGAACCAGACAAACTGCTACACAATTGCTTCTGCCTTTTGAAATGTGGCCACTGAAAGTTAAAATGTTGTTGACATTGGTTGAACATGTATTCTGCTGTGTACAGTCAAGATACAAATGAGTACAATCCAAGGCGATCTCTCTTCTTCTATCAACAAAACTGTTACTTGGAGTCTTGACATCCTGACGGAGCTGAATAGCCTCCATTGTGTCTCCACTTATCGCAGAGTGTGAATTGAACATGGTAAATCAGTCTGCAGTGGAAGCTGAATGAATCCGATTTCCCACTGGAAGATAAGCACCATAGAATTAGACGGGAATGAAAGTTTGCAGAGGAACCATGTAGAAAAATCTCATGAACAGCCCTTCAATTGTTGGCAGTTCATGGCAAAGAGTTAAGATATGATATATAATGAAGAGTTGATAAGACTTAAGCTCTCCCACAAAACAGTGATATAGGACAGATACCAGAAGGGGAAACCCAAGAATGAAGTACATGCAGTAGAGAGTCGCTGAATATAAAGGAGTCAACAATAAGTGCTTGAATTTAAGCATGACATACAAATGAAATATATAATTCAACACAGATGCATGGCTGATTTTTTTTTTCATCCATCTCCATTTGCATTTGCTCAAAGAGAACCATACTCACTTGCAACATACAGCACTGTATCTGATATACATGCATCTTTGCATGATACATCATGTGTCTAAAGTTAGCAGCACAAGCTTTGATTTATAATTCATCAGTTGTTTTAAAAGCCAGTAGCTCATACAGTGTGGCGTGATGTTTCTTTTCTTTTTTTTTTCCCAATCCATTTCTATCACATCAATGATTCACACAAACATCACCTCTTCATTTGACTTTAAATGAAATCAAATGTCTAAAACTCATACTTGGTTCATTTGATCTAATCCACTGACTTGGGAGCAGCTTGTGAATTGAGAGCAACAATTCATTGGAGTACGCGGTAAACAAGATGTAGAGCCATCAGCCGAGTTGATAACAATGTCATTAGCATTGTTAGATCACAGAATACAACAACGTAGTTGTTGACACTGACAGAGACACTGATAGAAAGTGACGAGTCACTTTAAGTAAACAGCAGCCCTATAAGTGCAATGAACTTTATTCAGCATCATAATTGCAGCAGCAAAGAGCGCAAACCGACACAAAATATCAAAATGTAAAGATATAACATCTTCATCATCATTATCATGGTGAGTTTAATCTTATTTGTCAGTTCAGTTCAGGATGGCAAACTACAATTACAGTGTACCAATGTGCATTTTACAATCTGCACTCATTGTGTCACATTCCATTCTGACGGTGCAGGGTATCTGAACGCCCCATCCCAGTTTCTAAATATTTTTACATGTAGACAACATGTAAAAGTTCCTTGATTGCAAAGATATAAAGCTACATAGACGGGAGGATCCCAAGAATGACCCTCTAGATGAAAACATATCACTGTGTGCGCCTATGTACATTTGTTTAAGTATTATTTAGTACATTTTAGATTTTAGACTTCTGATATTGTTTTCTCTACTACATTTATTTTAAAGTAATTCAATTAGCATCACTTTAACTAGCTAAAATATCCATACTGCATACAGAACAAAACATCAGTAATACTGGTCTGATAATACACTACGCTGAGAGGAACTATTCTGATGCCTAATGTGTCCGTTTACTTTTGATACTTATTTTTATGCTAACATTTTTGATTTGATTTCCACTTAAGCACAATTATGCATACAGGCCATAGCTAGTAATTGAGTATTTGGCATTGCTGCGTTCACTGAAAGGCTCCCTGTGTAGTTTTCTTGTAAACAAGCAAAAGTTTGCATTCAGTGTTACTCACCAAGATACATTGTACGTATCCTGGAGGTCTCACAAACGAGGCCTAATTGTATTTTAAATGTTTACTAGCTAGCAGCTGCCGTCTTCATTGCCTTGGATGGTTCATTATTTTGGAGCAGCAAGAATGCTCCTTCCAAAACTGTTGGATGATACTCATTTAAATAGCACTTAGCGTATTAACCACTTACGCGTAATTCTGTGAAGCTGTTAGTTCAAGTTTTGCATGATCCCAATCTGACACCCAAAACCTGTTTGCCACTTGCTCCATTAACAACATGAACAGTGGAGGCTCATATGAGCCAGATTGGCTGGTTTTCTCCCTCATTTTAATCTTCTTAGAGAAACGTGTTATCGCAGGGATGCTGTTTATTGTCAAATGCTGTAATCTCTGTGTGGATCAGGTGCTACTCAAGAGGAAAAATGAGAGGGCAATTAATGTGTCAAGTTTGTAAAAAATACAAAGAAAGCTATAATAAGAGAGAACTTTGCTAGGTCAAAGATAAAAAGGAAGGCTGGATGATAAAAGCGTGACACTGTGATCTTCATGGGTATTCTTGAATCCCTGGTCTCCTCGCCTACACGTTTGCTTCCTCCATATTTTTCAGATGGAAATCCCCATGTATAATGAAGACCACATAGAAGATAGTTGTCTGCTGCCAAGATATCTATTTGAAATGAATTAAGCTTTAGAATAATTTCAAAATGGCAACGACGACTGCACAGATAGGGAAAAAAATGCCCAGGGGAAGACAGAGACCTTAGTATCACCTACAGAAGAATAAATGTAGATTTAGGAAAAAATAATAATCTTACCTCGCTTTCGCATAAACTTGTCCTGAGGCGAGCAGGTGCACCAAAAGGCAGCAGTCCAGACCTCTTGGCTCTAATAACTCTGTACCACTTATAGCTCTATCATTTTGAATGTTCAATCTGCAGTGTATCCTGTAAGGCATGCAGGTTCACACTCTTCTATTCTGTTGGCTACACTATTAAATATTTGCCTTATCTTCTCTGTAAGGCTCATATCATTTTAAGTATGCTTCGTCGTGAAGAAGAGAAATCCCACTTTAGCTGTAAATTTTTACAACTCACTTAACCACACACACACGTCGTGTTCCTCTCTCCCACCCTCATTCGCTGTGTCTCCTTTCCACTTTCGCCCCCACTTTTCTCTCCTTCCCGCTTCCTCCCGCTTCTCTCCAGCTTCCTGTGCTCATGGAAGTGGGTGATAAGTGTAATCATAAGTGACTGGTTCAGCTGCTCGCTCTGCCACAGCTACAGAGACCGATGTATTCTCATGATATCCAGGCACAGCTGTAAATGCCGGCACACAATCCACACAAGACCCCCACACACACCCACACACAAATATGCACCCGCCCACACTCCAGGTACTTCATTTTGCATGCCAGTTGTTGTTAAAATGCCGTAAACATGAACATATTTACAACAGAAGGCAGTTAGAGATCATTTATGCAGCACTACAGAGTTTTCTGTGTCTCCAGGGAGGACAGCTCTGCCTAACTGTCTGCGTAGTTAGCATCTTCACTTGCACACATGAACATGCCCTCTGTGTATGTGTCTCTGTGTGCATACATGCTTAGATCTGCATGAGAAAATGTAGGTGTGTGTATGTAAAATGTATGTTTACAATTTCACAGTAATTACCTTTCAAACCGTCGCTGAAACTTGCTGCAAGCCTCCTACCATGGCATCAAACATTGCCATGGGACAAGGAGGCAAAGGCATGACTTGTTTACAGAATGAGTAGCAGCCTCATAGACAGTAGATTGAAATTGACTGCAGAGCTAGTAGACCATTACCATGGTAGTAACCTATTTCATTTCTCGCTGATCGCCACTGAGCGGGGAAAGTGATATTTAATTGAGTGTACAGACAATGATCAGCCAATAGGAATCATTTTTCAATGAAATGGAATTTAAATTGAATCCTCGACAAGGTGTTGCAGTTGCAGGACAAGATATTGATCACAGGGGAGACATCTCCCAGCACGCCGGCAATGTTCAAATGTTGTGCATCTGGTCAGCGTAGCTCTTAAAGATGGAGCTCCAAAGGGATTTCCCCACTCTATTCCTCCATACAAAATGAGTCACTGGGGGCAAGATGGAGAGCTCTTTCCCTCAACGTGGCACCCGCACTTAGTATCTGTCAGTGGCTAGGCCGCATATCCTCAGGCTCAATTAATCAGAAGCCCACCTTTGGAGAATTGTGCCCTGGCCCGCATTTAAAGGTACCTGCCGCCGTCTGTGCCAGTTGTAACCCTGGCAAGAGACAAGTGGAACAGGTTGGCCTAACTTGGCAGGGGGGCAAGATGGTGTTAATACAGACTTTGGGAGATGATTTCCTTTGAGGGAGATCCAATCCAGTGTCACAGCATGATTTTCAGGAAGTGGCTGAACCTCCAACTGATGGAGTTTCTAATTCAATCTGTTCCAGATCAGCAGGGGGGGTCAGTGTTGATGCCAAGAAGTAACCTTCTATCCTGTTCTCTGGTCACTGAGGAAATGTTAGGCCTATTGATTATAGGCAATCAATAAAGGCACGGAGAGCAAAAGCAGGAGTTCAGTTCTCCTTTCCTGTTTCCATCTTTCAGCAATCCATTTCCTGTAGGGCTCTACTATTTACTATCCAGTAAAATATTTACTATACCTGGATTTGGCTGGTGCAGGACAGAAATTGAGTCTCATTAGAGAGAACACCTAGTTATATATCCTCTGATACATTGCTGCCATCTAGTGTTTTTAATCAAGTGCACAGGTTTATGAGCAATACAGGCAGTAAACAAGCTCAAAAGAGCTTTACATGAATTAATAACTGATGTCAAGAAGGACATACAGCCTCTCCATACAGCTAGAATTTAAATTAAAAGTGAAGGGTTTTTTTTTTTGTGGTTAAGATGACAGTAAATCATTTCAATATAATTTTTTATTAGGACTTTAAATTTGTGCTTCCAGGCAGAGACTTTATTCATAAACTGAGGTATGTCCAATCTTAATTAACACTATCTGTGAATTAATTGAATCTAATTTCTTTTTATAGCAGAAACAAAATTTTTATTTTAGTTTTATTTTCATCCAATCAAGAGATCAGTCAGAGAGATGTCGTCTGACCTTGTGGATTCTTTGACAGTGGTCAGCATAATGCTACTGCAATAATGTAGTGTGTACTCCGAGGACCAAATCTAACTTTCAGTTGCAAAGAGCAAGATGCAGAAGATTCATGCAGCACCTTCTTAGTTTTAGTCAAAATATTCCATTGTTTAAAGTGACAAAAAATCGTCAGTGTCTGATCATATCAGCTGTAGTAATTCATGCTAATTCTGTGAGTGACTTCATAACGGGCCAAAATAAACTGGTTTGTTGTTTGATGAAAGTGATCTCTGCAAGCAATGACTGTGTGTTAATGAGTGTTTCTCTCCAGCTGATCACTTCACTTCAGTTTCAGGAGTCACATATTCTCCCAGTTAATATTTCATTCATATCATACCAATGGTTTATTTCTTACTCATAGTTTTGAACCAGGATATCAAGCCAAGAGATTAGATCTTGCAGGACACCACGAAAAAGATTGTAAATATGTGGAAACACCCTTATATTCATAATCTTCAGAAAAGGGGGTTAAATAACTGCCACCAATTTGATAAACACCAACAAGCCACATGAGTTACTTCTGGTCAAACATATATCTAATCACTCTTTGGCTCGCTTTCACACTGTCACTATCACGACTCACTATCAACATTGCTTGGATTTTTGGGGGAGCACCAAGATCTTGAGTATAGGTCACTTCGACCTTGCACTGTTTGAGAGGGTTTTCCGTAAAGTCCATATCAATCCAAGTGTTGCTGGGAAATGGCTTTTGCACTATTTGTTATTAGAAAGTCAGGTCTGTCCAGGTGTTCATGTACTCAGTTCATACAAAGATGAATAAGGTGTAGTGATATACTAATTCTTCAACAATAGTTCAGATTAAGTAGGCTACAGCTATTATTTCAACCACGTAGTTATCGGATTTTGGACACTTGACGATACTGTTTTTTCCCACCATATTCATGGCAATAAAATTAGGCTCCATAAATCTTTTGTTTGTCATATCAGCTTCCACCCCTTTTCTGCCCTCATGATTTTGCAGAGGCTCTTGGGCCTTCAGTGGCAAAGATGAATATGTTCACATTTATTCCAAAACAGCATAGTACAAGACAAAAAGTGCTCTGCTTCTTCAGCAGACTTGGTCATACACCCTCCTGCTTTGGCCAGCTTAACTCCCTTTGGCAAATAGCCACTAAATTAAAGCACTGAAAGAAAATTTCACTTCACCTTAAATCTACTGTAAAACAGCACATGGCAATCTCAGTTTGAACACAGCTATTATCAAACTATATGTCAAACTATATATTTTTTTTTATCTTACCATCCGTTTCTATCATTTTCACCCTCTTGTCGCAGATAAAGTGTGTTATTCATTGGCATCTTCTGCCAGCTAATCACCTGTAAATTCTGATAAAACTGCCGATCCAGTTCCACCTCTGCACACAGAGAAATACCTAATTGCCACCTCACCTCAAAAACAACCCCTCTTTTGACTGTTCCAGTCAAACATGTCAGATTAATCCAAAGTATATTGACTTTCATCCTCAAACAGTCGTAATACAAATGTTTTGAGGGTGAAAATACTTTTCTGAAATTTTGATTTGACATCTCTATAAATACGGGAAATGGTCATGGTTTTAGCAGCAATGGTGCTTGAATTCACACAAAATCCAATGTGCATGTCTTAGGTGAGTAGTTTCTAGCACAGGAATCACAGGCTGCAACATTTTTCCACTTGTTTTTACGGCCATTACAATATTGACCTGTTCTTCTTTGATATTCATCCTCCTCCATGTCTGCATGTTGTTTCTGTTTCTCGTCAGCAGTTTCAGCCCAACCTCCTGCAGTACTGAAAAACATTCACAGATCTAACTCGCCTAACTTTTCTTCTGGTTTGCTTTTTATCTGTCGCTCTCCTCCACCTGTCTTTCAAAGTTTTTCCTCGTCTGTCTTTGAGTCCAAGATGCAGGGAATCGTCCTCATCAGGGTTTCTTTCTTCTTCATGTCTGAGATCTCTCTTATTTTCTCCCTCTCCTGTCTATGTCTCCTCCCATCACGTCTTTCTTCTCCCTCCATCTCCTCCATTTGCTCCAACACATTCTTTAGAGCAACTGTTTTATCCTTCTCTTCTTTCATCTCCATCTGTAGTTCACTTGTTCTCTTGCAAAGAGTTTTGAAGTCTTTAGTTCATCAAGAAACTTCTTCAAATGCAATTCTTCTTGTTTTCTTATACTTCCCTCAGCTCTCCTCCCTCTATTGATTCCATCCTTATTTTCCCATAACCGCGTTCTTCATTTAGGATTCTTTCTTTATTAATAATTTCTTTGGTTGGCGCATCCTTTTCTTCTATATGTTTAATTTTCCTTCTTGCAGCCGCCGCCTCACTTACAGTTTAATGTAATTTCACTTTTCCCCAATGTTTCCACTGCAGTGGTGTACTCATTGTCTGTGGTAGTTTATCCCTTGATTGGAACTTCTTCAGTGTTTCAGTCTTTCTGACTCCTTGCATGGTCAGAATTTTTTGTTGATGGCAAATCTCATATAGTGTATCATGCGCTGTAGAACTTGTGTAATAATATCAGCATGTATATAATTGTTGTATTATGATAAATAGTATAAAAAGTGTACATTGTAAATGCTATCATCAGCCATGCTGTGTGAACAACCCAACAGAGTGATGTACAACCAAATAGCTGATTGGATGAGTTACTTAACGTAGTCCATTCTTGGTTGTTCTATAAACTATTTAACCTAATTAAATCTATAAACAATTTAATTATGTTTGAGGTGCTTCAAAGGTGTTGTGGATGATGATTTTGATTAAAGAGATCTATGGTTGATTTTTTTTTTTTTACTATAGTTGCAATCAAAAATCAATCAATTAACCCCCATTGAAAATTAGGTTTATTGACAAATTTAGTTGTTTGCAATAAGCTTAAATGAAGTGAAATAAGGCCTCTGTAGAATTTGGTTTTGACTTGGTGGACTTTGAGGTATGCTTGGGATTATTGTCCTGTTCGGTCCGTTGACGCCCAAGCTTCAGCTTCGTTTCCTCCTAGTATTTCATGTTACTTGATTGAATCCATCTTGCCCTCCACATGGTGCAGGTTTCTAGTGCCAGAGGAAGCAAAACAGCCTCACAGCATCACAGAGCCACCGCCATGCTTCACTGTGGGCAGGGTGTTCTATTCAGGACATTCTTCATTTGTCCTCCTCCAGAAATAACACTGAGCCATGAGCACGAAAAGTTCCAATTTTGTTTCATTGCCCCACAGAACAGCTGAATTGCAGGCTTCTTGCCACCAAGTCTTTTGAGTGTATTTGACCATCTGCCTCCTCAGGAATCCAGTGGCAGCCGTTGGTAGCGTCCCCATCCAGGTAGTGTAGCCACTGTTCATTTAACTTTTAACTTGTGAACTATGCTTCAAATTGTATCCCTAGAAACATGCAATGCCTTTCCAATCTTTTTGTATCTTTGTCCATGTTTCTGCAAGTCAATGGTCTCTTCTCTCTAACTTTTTGGACAATTCTCTGGACGTACTTATAAGATGCAATCAAACATCGCAGTCAACAAACCCCAGTCCAGGTATTTGGATGAAACCCAAACTCTTTAAACAGGTGTAATTTATTTATTGCACAAAGATGAAAAAGTGTACATTTTACCAATAAACCTAATTTGCAATGGGGCTTGAATAAATTCGATTGTAATTGTAAATGGGCCACCCTTTGATGGTGAACACAGCAAAAATGATACCTGTTTAAAATAAACTTACATACATAGGTATTTTTGAAATGTAATACAACTATACAAATATGGACAGTTGTACACATGATTTGTTATGATTGTATTACTTATAATCAAACATTGTCTTGTGTATACTGTATCTCGTCTGGCAGTTTTTTGCTCATTCATTTACTCTTTTCTCTTCTTATCTTCCTCACCAACGCATCTTCAGTCTTTACGCCTCTCCCATGCTCTGACTCTGCTGATCCAGGTCAGGTTGTTCACTTGTCCAATTCTGGTTCTGGTATCTATTCCAGTGTCCCAGGCCTAAAATCATCCTCTTTCTGGTGGTCCAAAATGCCTGTGGTACAAATAGTAACACTTCCATGGTGCTTTGAGCTCACAGTCTGGAAATCCTGGCTAACAAACTGTGCTAACATTAGCTAACATTAGCCTTTCTTTATTGTCCATCCAGAAGAGCAGCCAGAGGACAACAGACAACAAGTGAATGGAATCACAATGTGCTGCAAAGTTCTGCAGTTACTTTATGATCATCTTTTATGTGCTGCTCTCATTTGATGGCAGTTTTAAAGTTCACTCAAGGATACAAAAACTCATAGTCGTCCTTGGGCCAAAATTATGTAATAAGTTTCTTAAATCATTTAACGCATGAAAAAATGACTAATGCATTAATTACTTAAAGCACTTGCGCATGATTTGATGACACAAATGAAGTCTAAATGTCTAATGAGACTAATGTCACATAGACTCTCATATGTTCATTCATTTAAGTATCGAAACGTACCGAAGAAGAGAAATCCAGAAAGTTCAAGCTATTAGTCACTGAAGTATTAGTCATGTTAGATTATATGGAACAGATCTTGTGTGTAATGTTCGGTGTAATGAGTAAGCAGTGCAATGCTGCCTCAAAACGAAAATGCACAGCATGACTTTGTCGTACATGTCAAGGTGAATAAAAATGCACTGTCACTAAAGAACACTTAGCTACAAGTGCAAATCTCCCAGCCGCTCTCCTTGTCTGTTTACACCTACAAGCTGACAGGCGTACAATCCTCTGTGTGCCTTCTGCTCTGGAAATGCACTGCTTCTCTCTGAGTAGCATCTTAGTGTTCAAACTCTGCTCTCAAAGCACCTCCTCTATACTACCAGCCTGACATTCCCATACAGGTAAATACGATCAGCATCCACTCTGATTGCCACTGCCGCCAGACACAATTGACAGGCAACGACAAGAAGATTATGCACAAAGCTTCCTGTGATGAGTTCAAAGCCATCTGTTGCGGTGAGGAAAACCTTGGTGGCAAAACTTACAAATATTAAAAATTACAACAGATAGACGATGGCACACCACTGACAAATTCCCTCCACTCTACCCTTTAACACAAAGAGAGAGATCTCAGAATCCTCAGTGATGAGTTCAAGTGAGGGAGCGCCTTTTTAAATGCTCAGAATTCAAAAGGTTCCTCTGCAACACGAATCAGGGCTGTTTGATGTATTTCCAAAAATATGCAGAGGAACAGAAAACTATTCATTTCCAATACACAACATTTTCATAGAGAGTTATGCAAATGGCAGAATCACAGAAGTGAAATCCAGACATGTAGGAAAACATACATTTAAAGATTTTATTAAGATTCAAATATTTATTGTCAGAGGCACAGATTTTCTCTGAATGTTTCAGTTTACTCTTCTCTCGAGAAAGAAGTACTTCTTTTTTTGAAACAGTGAAAATATAATTCAATAGGACTAAAAAATTACAATCCTGTACAAGAAGAGTATAACATGCTGAAAAAATTGAAAGTCTTTCATGTGAAAATCTTCAGCGTAACTCGAAAATAGATTAAATGTCAGAAAATAATGACCAAAAAAAATCACAGATTCCAGCATACCATAACACCTTCAAACATTTCCCTTTCCTTCCTCCTGTTGTTAGACCAACCAGCCACTTTATTAGGTACACCTTTATATTACCGGGCTGGACCCCCTTTTGCCTTCAGAACTGCCTTAATCCTTTGTGACATACATTCAACAAGGTACTGGAAACCTTCCTCAGAGAGTTTGGTCCATATTGACATGATAGCATCACGCAGTTGCTGCACATCCATGATGTGAATCTCCCATTCCACCACATCCAAAAGGTGCTCTATTGGATTGAGATCTGGTGACAGTGGAGGCCATTTGAGTACAGTGAACTCATTGTCATGTTCGAGAAACCAGTCTGAGATGATTCGAGCTTTATGACATGGCGCGCTGTCCTGCTGGAAGCAGCCATCAGAAGATGGGTACACTGTGGTCATAAAGGGATGGACATGGTCAGCAACAATACTCAGGTAGGCCGTGGCGTTGCAACGATGCTCAGTTGGTACTAAGCGGCCCAAAGTGTGCCAAGAAAATATCCCCTACCCCATTACACTACCAGCAGCAGCCTGAACCGTTGATACAAGGCAGGATGGATCCATGCTTTCATGTTGTCGACGGCAAATTGAATGTTGCAGCAGAAATCGAGACTCACCAGACCAGGCAACGTTTTTCCAATCTTCTATTGTCCAATTTTGGTGAACCCGTGTGAATTGTAGCCTCAGTTTCAGGAGTGGCACCCAGTGTGGTCTTCTGCTGCTGTAGCCCATCTGCCTCAAGGTTGGACGTGTTGTGCGTTCAGAGATGCTCTTCTGCATACCTTGTGTACAAGTGGTTTAATTCAAGTGGTTATTTGAGTTACTGTTGCCTTTCTATCAGCTCGAACCAGTCTTTGTTTGTTGGTCCAAGCAGTTCTTTTCTTCATGTCAATCTCTCTTGCAGCAAATTGACCATGAAACCTGATTCACACAGTCTTCTCTTTGGAACTGTTGATATAGAGATGTGTCTACTTGAAATCTGTCAAGCATTTATGTGGCCTAGAGAGGTCCTATTAATTGGTTATTTCTGAGGCTGGTAACTGTGATGAACTTCTTTGCACCAGAGGTAACTCTTGTTCATTATTTCATGACATGATGACGCATTATAAAAGTTCTCGAAATTTCCTGGATTGACAGATTTGACTTTCATAATGGATTGTTGTATGTTCTGAGGAGGCAGAGCGGGTCATCCACTAATCAGATGAATGGCGGTTTGATACCCGACTCCTTGGGCAAGATACTGAACCCAATTGCTTCAAAAGATGATGTGTGAAAGCATATGAATGCTTAGCTCCTAAAAACTGATGAGCAGTTGGCTCATCAGTTGGCTCAGTTATAAATACCCTCCTAACCTTCTGGTTCCCTTTGCACTCGTATTCCGCATGCCCTTCCCACCCACCCCTTTTCTCCTCTCTTTCCTAGGGTCTCTCAAGAGGGACCGTCATGCCCGGGTGCTACGGCGGATTCTCTACCGAAGCTTCCCCACACCGCAGTATCAGATCCAAGAACTTCATAAGATCACACTTCATCTGCAATCATTCATTTTGTCATGAATGACGTTTTGTCCATGCTAATGAGATATGTACTGTAAAAGCACTTTTAGGGGTTGGAAAGACTAAACAGCAGACATGTCCAAAGTCCGGCCCGGGGGCCAAATGCGGCCCGTAGTCAAATTTCATCCGGCCCTCGGCCTCTGTCTTAAAATAAGTAACGTCTGGCCCGCACGTTGCGCGCAAACGAGGAGGTACGCATCAGATATTTCATCTCTGGCTGAAGAGTTCAGACAATGCTTTCGGGATTTTGCAGCTATCGAGAAGGAGATCGCTATTTTTTCCTCACCTCTTTCCTTGGACACAGATGATGTTCCAGACCATTTGCGCATCAATACCACTGCCTTTGAGCCAGACCTGGCCTTTGTGCTGCAGTCCAGATCTCAGTATCACCCGTCACATTAATGCAGGCAAGTCATTTGTCATTTACAATAAGTCTCTGAATTAATTTTTGTTAAGATCAAAATCAGTCATAAGTTCAGACAAGTTGTCAGTTTTCACTCCAGAATAAACTTCAATATAAGTTCAATCAACATTTATATTTACTGATATGTCATATTTCAAATGAGCATTTGTGGATATGTCTATTGCTTGCTCATTTCTCTGTTATTTTAAAGCCAAGTTCAAAAGTTCTGTGAACATTGAACAGCCATGGTGATATATTTCATGTTTCAAATGTAATTTGCACTCAATAGTACAATTACTTCTGTTTAAGAAAAAAAAAGTTAAGTGAATATTCAGTTGCATGTGATATGTTTCAAATGAACCAAAAGACATGCTTAAGATTGTTGAAATTAAAATAAAAAGGCAAATGTGAAACACAGAGTGGCTTGCTAAAATTTGTTTAAATATATTGTTGTTCTATGTAAAGAACGTCAGCCAAGGTCGGCCCCCCACATTTTACCACATCAAATCTGGCCCCCTTTGCAAAAAGTTTGGACACCCCTGCTAAACAGGATCTACACTGTGCCAACATTACCTCTGAACGACACAACTGATGGTCTCAAACACATTAGGAACGCAACATATTGGACTAATTAACATTTGTGAAGCCACACCTGTTAATTTCTAAATTGTGTAATACTGATTAATGATATATATTCATCAGTGTTATATTTATATCACAGTGCAATTAGTCCAGAAGTGACCCTTTACTAATTTGCAAGAAGGGTTTCATATTCATTGTCTTCATTTCAGGCTTGATATTTTTGCTTGTATTTTGAATTGATATACTTGAAATATACAATCATATACAAATGTATGAAGGTGATTATATTTAAAACAAAAAAGACAAATTTAATGACTTTGCATTGTATAAAGTCACCTTAACAAACAATTACAATTATTCACTTTAAAGTACTTTTTGAATTAACTGTAATGTAGCCTCTGTTTTCTCTATTCCCTTTCAAACCAATTATAATTGTTTAGTCCACAAAGGTCATTGGCTGTATCATAATTTTTACTGGGAATACTAAATCCGCTGCTCCCATGAATCATACATTAATTTAATTAGTTTTTTATTCATTAACACAATTTAATTTGTGTATGTACTAAAGGTTCATCTCATATGACAGTTTTGGAATTTCAGTTCACTCCTCATCTCATCTTGTTTCTCCAGCAGCCTCAAGTGGAGTCTCTCTTCTCGCTCTATGACGATGACACGAGCTGGCCCTCAACAGCAACATTAAACACCATATACATGCCAACTTAAATTAAGCCTCTAGTTATGTAGATAAAAAAAAAAAAGCACAACCAGCGCATTAGCTTTAATAGCTAAAGTCGCATGCATTTAGGAAAATGCATAATTTCTTCATAAATATGAGAAGACAGAAGGTGGAGACGTCTTCAGGTGTGATGTGGGTGATGTTTCCAGCTTGGTCCGGGACAGAAAAGGATCTTTTGAGTTTTCCCTTGAGCTTCATTGAGCCAAAAGGGATCATTTAGAGGAGCGTTTTGAACTGGAGGCCCAATGTTTCAGTTCAGACTTGAATCAGAACTACTACTTTAAGAATCTACAAAAAAAACATTGTGTACTGCTTCTACCATAAAAGCACATTCAAAATCACGTTGATGCTACACTGACATCTAATCAGGTGAATTGTGTCTCAGTCAGTGTTACGGTCTTGGGCAGTATGTCTCTTGTGTGTAGTGTGTTTCTTGTATGTAAACCTAGGTGTGCGGTTGCCATTCATGGATTGGACCCCAGCTGAATGTGTGGCCCTAATGGCGCCGGATTCGGGAAACTGAGTGGACTGAGATGGGCGTGGCATCCACAAACCACCATTCGGAGAGACCCAATTGCTGGCACCCAAGGCATTTAAACTCGGAGCCCCAAACTGTCAGGGGGGATTGTTTTTGTATTTGGTCTTTGGTGGTTGTGAGCTCGCCTCTATATTAGAAATTGTGATTGTTAACCCGTTCATTGTTTAAAGAGGCTATTTTTTTGTTTGTTACTGGGACAGGACAGGGTTTTAGTTTAGCTCATTAGTTAGGGGTGTATTTTTGATGTGTTTTTTTGGAATTGAGTATTAAATTAAGTAGTGAGGTTTTTGCTAGTCATTTTATTTCAACTAATAGTTGTATAGGCTCTTTTTATAGTTCTCTCTTATTTCTTTGATTTGTTGAACAGCAACTGCTTACCCTTTGTTCTTTTAGCTCCTCACCTCGTTTTGGTAAAATGAATTTACATTTAATAAATACCTTTTTATTAAATACCTTGTTTAATAACCTTACCATCTTGGTTATATGTTACTTCCTGATACTCCTTAAGCTGGCCGTAACACTTTTCTACTCTGCATCCTGTACGCCTGTGCTTGCATTATGTAACTTTGTTCCATATCATCACCTGTGAAAAGTACATGACGCTTGTCACTTTAAGTCACACACAACCAACAATTTCACAGATTTTAGTGAAACTGGATCATATTTTATGGAGAAAATGTTTTCGGTTTTTCCTCTTGCTCCAGATCAACTCTCTATCCTACGTTAGCTCATTTTGTAAGCCAGGCTGCCCGAACTGTGATCTCAGAGCACTGGGGAATCGTTGGTGTTTGTACCACAGGCGTTTTGGACCACTGGTCAACAGAGTAGCCTCAAAGGACATAATAACGGAGGTGAAAAGCCCGAAGGCGACGTTGATGAAGGAAGCTAAGAAGATGTAAGAGTGACAGAGAAAAAGGCCTCCAGACAAAAGCAAACCTGGGACTGACTTTTAGTCAGTGCTGAGAGCTCGGTGGAATAAAAGGCTGAAAGACAGACGCTGTTGTAACATTAGCTAGCTGTTAAATAAAGTTGTCAACTCGCTAGTTTTGATCATGAATAATGTAATCATGAATACATTCTGAAACCTGGGGCACTAAAATATAAAAATACCAATTCCTACGCAGAAATTAGTATGATGCATGTTCTGTCATAATATCTATGAGGGATTCTGTTCTGTGATCTGAAAACCAGTGGTGGGAAATATCTGTTTCCTTTCACATCCAATATATGAAATCTATAGATGCAATAAGTAACACATGTTTTATTTATATTTTATACAGTGTGTAGTGTTTTTCCCCCATTTTTTCCACTTTTATTTACTTTTAGAAATATTTTGCTAAGGTTGGCTGGTATGTAGTTGCAGTGTGACTGGTGTGTTCTGAATATTGGCCACTTGATTTTGCCATAGTTAATAAACATAGTAAGAATATTCTGAAGCAAAAGTAAAATTAATAAGTAAATATATAGGGGAAATCAGCTGAAGAGTAAAAAAAGTCTACACATATGAACAACATCTGTGTATCCGTTTGTGGTTGTGTAAACTGCAACCTGCAGAGGTCACCACTGACACTGATGAGTTTCAACACATTAAAGGCCTAAAGGCAGGAAAAGAAACGAATATGTGTCTTACTTGACACAGAGGTAGTGATGTGTGCTACTTAATTCAATTCAGTTTAATTTATATAGTGCCAAATCATAACCAAAGTTATCTCATGCCACTTTTCATGCAGAACAGGTTAAGACCGTACTCAGAATATTATTGACAGAGACCCAACAGTTCCACCATGAGCAAGCACTCGGCGACGGTAGCGAGGAAACATTTCCTTTTAACAGGCGGAAACCTCGGCCAGAGCACCGCAACCAGTTGAGTTAAAGATAGAGAGGGGCAGATAGAGATAACTAACTAACTAACTAACTAACTATAAACTGTGATGGAGATATGGTAGCAATAATGACAGTGATAATATATGTAGTGGACGTTGTGCAGGAGCACAGCAGCAGACACGATACATGAGAACCTGCTGGACGAGAGAGCACACAAACTCCGGGGAAGAAGTTTAGTCAGTAACATGCATTAATGAGACATGTATGTTTACAGATGGTGGTGGTGATGGTGATTTGTCCCCATAGCGTAACTAAGGGATGACCTGAGTCAGACCTAACTATAAGCACTATCAAAAAGGAAAGTCTTAAGTCTACTCTTGAAGGTGTTGGCCGTGTCTGCCTCCTGAACCCAGAATGTTGAGGAGCTTGATAGCTGAAAGCCCTGGCTGCCAGTCTACTTTTGGAAACTATAGGAATCACAAGGAGCCCAGCATTCTGAGAGCGCAGTGTTCTAGAGGGGTAGTAAGGTACTATGAGTTCTTTTAGATATGATGGTGCCTGGCCATGAAGAGCTTTGCAGGTGAGAAGCCAAAGAAGCCAGAACAGGAGAAATGTGATCTTTGAAGATCCTTTGAAGAGATACACAATTTACTGAGGAAGAAGTAAATAATGAATTTGTGCTTTTCATATAAGTGAATGGGTCATGGTTAAGTATACCTCCCTCTGGTGGCCATATTACAGACCTACAGCTCTTGAGCAGTTTTCCTTTAAGTGAAACAATTTCAACAGTGAGTTCCTTTCTAACAATGTATTAATTACATTACTAACTAACTTTTTCTGGGAATAACAAATGTATTTATATACAGTAGACAGTATAGACAGTTTATAGTTAGTTCATGATTTGCTGCTGCTGTGCATCTGTGTCTCTCTATCACAGGTTCCACTGCTACTGTAATCATTCAATCATTCATTGTAATTCATTAGCATTTTATCATTCATCATAATTGTACAATACGTTTGTGTTGATTTGTACTGTACACGTCACATCTATTGCACGTCTGTCCGTCCTGGGAGGCGAAGTATTGTTGTAATTTTAAATACTGAACAGACAGCAAAATGGTAAAATGTATTTTTGTTACAGAGGGAAAATGCACCCTGATTGTAATTATTCTGTATGATCCTTAACTGATCCCCCCTCCCCACATTTGCATGAATGTAGGCTCTTTGTATGTAAGTGTAAGTGTGTTGTATTTTGGCCTGTATAGGAAAAGATACTTTCCTCATTGAGTGATTAATCAAGTCAAATCTGCTATAAACCAAATATTTCTTCTCTTCTTACAAGTTGGAGAAGGAACTGAGACTAAATGGATTGTAGAAGACAAAAATGTTGTGTATCATATTAACTTAGAAAAGAAACTCTGTCTTAGCACAGGACAAAGAAGTATACACACACACACACACACACACACACACACACACACACACACACACACACAGTGTGGCCTGTGCTGATGGGACTACAAAGTCGAATGTTTTTAAATATTAAAAGTAGAATGCTTTTAAATATACATATTTTCCACTAGATGTCCCTCTAAGCATCATCATGTCGTCATGGTGATCATCATGAGCGTCACCTGGACTGTACTTCCAAGGACTTTCCACAAGGTGGTGGTGTTTCTCTTTGCTGTTTAACGTCAGCTCCAGCAGCAAACACAGAAATCCAGCATATGATAAAGTTTAGTTTCAAATCTGTCACACAGCCATGGTGGAAGAGTTTATTTATTGGTGTTACACCTGTCTAACACTGTACATGTGATATCAAATCAAATCAAATTTTATTTGTAAAGTCACAAAACACATTTTGCCTCAGAGGGCTTTACAATCTGTACAGGGAGTGACACCCTCTGTCCTTAGACCCTCAGTTCCAGTGAGGAAAAACTTGCCCACAAAAAACCCTTTAACAGGGAAAAAATGTGGAAGAAAGCTCAGGAAGAGCCACAGAGGAGGGATCCCTCTCCCAGGACGGACAGACGTGCAATGGATGTCACATGTACAGAACAATCAACACAAACATTTCGTACAATTACAATGAATGATAGAATGACCTCCCCACGACAATATTATATATTTATAACATACATAATAGACAACCATCCCTTCAGTTAACATGAAATGTATCATAACTGTTTCTTCAGCTTCTTCAGGGAACACACTGACATTTGTCTGGTTTGGTTTGACAGATTAATTTTTAAAAATCATTAAATAAACAAATAAACCGGTGTTTGTCTGACTTATATTTATTACTGAATTTCAGTTCAGTTCAGATTGTACCAAAGACTTTCAGATGATACAGAACTAAAATATTCAGACATATTCAAATAGTACATTGAAAATATTCAGACAGATCTGAGCCATCCTTAATGTTAGAAGTAACATGTGTTTTTCCTCTATGAAGTCCAAAAGGCCTGGTGTCAGGTCACAGTCTATCTGTGGGCTGATGGGAGCTGTGAGGACCTGTTAGAAAGCACGTGGCCCTCGTCTGATCTCACAGCACGTCCTTGTTTGGCCTCAGCTGCATCAGAGCGCCACTTCTCCCCAGGTTCACCAGAGCAAACAGCACTGCACAAAATGCTTTTCCTTCCAGCTGCTGCTCTGTGCTGTCTGTGTTCAGGTGAGTGTTTCCAGCCAATCAGGAGCCAACAAACTGTATTGCTGCAACACCTGGACATCCTCCACACAAAACTCACGCAGCTCACTGTGCCAGTTTCAACTTGACACTTGATCACAAACTTGGTGACTGACAGGGGGCAGCAGGTGAGGCTGGGGAGCATCACATGCAGCACTCAGACAGTCAGCACCGACACCCCTGAGGAGTGTGTGCTCTCCCTACTGCTCGTCTCCCTTTACACCAATGATGTAATGCTGTCCATCTCATCCAGGACAGTGATGAGTCTACATACAGACGAGAGGTTGAACGTCTGGTTGGTCAGAGCAACCTGGAGCTGAACACGCTCAACACTGTGTAAATGAGAGTGGACTTCCACTCTGGCTGTGGAAACTTTCAGGTTTCTGGGATCCACAATCTCCCAGGACGTAAAGTGGGAGACCGTCACGCACACTATCATCAAAAAGACCCAGGAGAGGATGGACTTCCTGCAGAAGAGCAACCTGGCTAAGGAGCTGCTGATCCAGTTTTATTCACCATTGTTCAGTCTGTTCTCTGTTCATCCATCACTGTTTGGTCTGGATGTGCCACCAAAAGACATTTTTGTTCATTAATACACCATCTATACATGCTGTTCATGAATGTGTATATACTGTCATATCCACTTATCTATTGTACATAAGACAACCGGTTGTACAAACTATATTTATTACATCATCTTTTGCACTCTGCACCATCTCTGCAACATCACAGTTTATGTCTATGTTTGTTAGGTTGACCTCAGTTGGCTGCACTGTAACTAACAATACCTCAACCATTATTGACTCTGAATAATGGCATGACAACATAGCTTCTACTTTGAAATCCTATATTTCACAGTTCTTTATGCTGTGAACAGAAACAGAAACACTAAAACTACTGGAACATCCAGGTGGGTCGTAATTGTACAGATAGCAAGAGAAAAAAATAACTTGAGAGAGGAAGAGGAGTTGATGAGAGTGTACAGCTGCAGATATGAATCTGTTCTCAGTGGTTATTAGGACTCATAAACACTTCCTTTCCTGCTGCTGTGTGGGTTTCTGCTCTGCACCCTCCTCACCGTTAGCTGCACTTTTTCACATTAATAACACAATGACAGTTACAACCATCAAGTCTGGTAAAAGAATCATTCCAGGAACTTGAGTTTCATTTCAGTGCTCAGTACTCACTGTCTCAGCTTTATTCTGTGTTATTCATCTGTGAGAGAAACAGCTCAAACAAAGTTTGTTTATATATACTTATAATCACTAGTCCAACAAAAGGGAAGTGCATGGGAAAAAACAGCATTTTGCCAAGACCCCCTCCAAAGTTTCACAAATCATGTTTTCAGGGGAGCTCATGTCTCATTAATTATAAACAATAGTCACTTACTCATCATGAAGCATTTTGTGATTCTGTTTTGAAATGTGTCACATTTTAGCTTCAAAGCAGCTCGCTCTGCTCTTTGTTCATGTGTGTAAACAACAGTGTCATCAGCGTAGAGCTTTACATCCACACTGAAACTATTATAAAAGGGGGTCAGCACTGAATGTTCATTTTCTATTACTGTACAAGTCACAATTGGAATTAAAGTAGAGGATCACAACCAAAGTATAGCACAGAATTTAACTGTAAATATGTGAGTATATGTATTTATATTGTTAGGAGGACTTATCTAACCTGTGACATAAAAGATACATTTAACAACCAACAACAACACGTCAAAATGGACATTTCTGACTGCTGATCAAAGCGATCAATGAGATGAGTTGATGAGAATTGATGTTGAGAAAAGGCGAGCAGAAAACAGTCAGTCAGCATGTGTGCAGTTGGTGGACGGTCCCTTGTTTCTGAGGATCATCAGCAGAGAGAGTCCACAGCAGTACACCAGACTCTTCACGATCAGCACTGTGTAGAGCAGACAGAACAACTTCACCCTGCACTGAGACTGGAAGAACACTGACAGACAGACAGACAGACAGACAGACAGACAGACAGACAGACAGACAGACAAGTCAGTCTTCTCTCCACACCGCAATCTCATCAATTTCATCACTGTAACCTGGACAGTGGTTGGCTACTGTTACCAACATTTTCACATCACCATTCAAACCCCAAATGTAATACAGTGTCTGTAAAACATTAGTCAGACTGTGAAGTGGAAGCTCTCTCACTGGGATTAGTTGTGCTGTTGGACACTAACAGAATCAGAGTGTATGTTTAAATCATTCAGTGATGAGCACAAAGTGAACAGACTGATATGCAGCCCCAACTGCAGCAGAACATTGGAGTTATCCATGCAGAAAGGCAGCAGGTGATCTTACAGTCAGCTTGCTGCAGAGCTGGAAGGTCTGCTGGCTCTCTCTCTGGAGGACAGGAGGCTGCTGGAGCTGGAACCTCTGCAACAGAAAAGGAGGGAAAAAAGTCAGTCCTCTGCTCCTCAGCTCTCTTTGACAGTGTCTCCACATGAAGTTGAATCACTGCTGAACACAGTCACCAAGCCTTCGTTACCTTGTTCTATTTGGGCTTCCACTGTGTCCCCCTCGTGCTTGACGTGGCAGCGGAATTTATATGTGCTGTCCTCGTGCTGCTGAATCAGCAAGATGGAGACGGTGTGTCCCGACTCTCTGAGCTCCAGCTGCTCTCCATCACCATGGTGCACCTCCACCAGAGGACCATCCTCCTTTTGTCTTTTCCAGGAGAACTGGACCAGAGGAGGAAACATGGCTGAGGCCACACACAGCAGGGAACTCTTCCCCTCCAGGTGGGCTCCGGATGCTGCTGGGTACACGCTCACCACGGGCTTCACTACCTGCTCATCTGAAGTTTGATGGCAGCAACAAGCAGCACAGACACACAGTGACACATTCAACAGCACATCAGTGCATTCAGTCTGATCCTGGAAACTACATGGACTGTGATCACTAAACTACTCATCAATACAGCACAAAGTTCACTACATATACTGTATTCACCTTCATATCAAACACAGTTATCATGTCATGTCATCACATGTTGGAGAATGACGAAATTCAATTTGTGTCTTTATTTGAATGTCGTTCATTCACTATCATTTCAAATGTATTACTATTATGTAGAATATAATATAAAGATGAAATTTAACTTCAACTAGTGGACCTGTTTTTCTGTGTGAGGGTTAATAAACATATTATCATAAGTTCCATATTTACCTACACACAGAATGCAATAGTCATTTTAATGATTTCAATATTCATAACATTTTATACATTTAGCAGCAGATACTTTTCCCCAGCCACTAAAAAACAAATCAATACATCAATAATTTCATAAATATTTGAACTTTTATACATAATCACAATGACATGTTGGGATTAATCAAATGGAATAAAGACTGCTGTATAATATAATATGACAAAGATCAGACTTTATTGATTATTGATGGGAACTTCACGTATAATTTAATATAACCTAATATAATATAATGCAATCTGAGTCTTGTTTGAATTCAAATGTGTGCAGTATCTGACACATAATATTTATCACTGTGTACTTTACAAAATATATTTACTGTTATAGATTTGAAATGACATTAAGCATCATATAATATTTATATTTAGTGTATTAAGATACAAATATATATGTATGTGTAACATTATATGTATCATTTATATGAACATATAAATCAGTATGCATAAATTCTATTCATTGTAATATCATATTCAGTATGTGTTTGCCTTCATGTATAAATATATCTTCCACTAAAAGACATATGTACCATCATATAAAATACAGTTGTCATGAGGTCAATTTGACCAATTATTTATTAATAATCCTTCAACATGTTTAAAGTGATACACTTTTAAAAATACATTTACTGACATATATTAAATTAGATTTAATATCATATATTATCATGTTTTATAAAAAACAGAGATGGTGCTGAATTACTGACCATGATCAAACACTGTATATTTCTAACACTGCCAATATCATACTTTTTCTCTATAAATCAGTTTTATGTCTGCAGAAATGAAGAAGAACTTCAGTTGTGCAGTGAGATTTAAACATCTTTTCATGAATTATGAACCTTTTTTATGGAACAAAAGCTGCATGGCTGCAAGAAGTCTCTACAAATGATGAAAAACTAACATGTAAAGCTTGAAGCAGCAGAAACTCATTAAAAACACATTTTAACATGTTCAATAAAACAACTGAAGGAAAATGAATGTTTATTCTTACCTGTTACATACAGTTTAGTTCCAGAGCCAAAGATGTGGTAGAGCTTATCTCCCACATTGAAAAAGACTGATACAAAAACCTGTGTGCTGTTGAATGTGTCAGCTGAGGTGAACGAGTCCAAATGAACACAAAACAGTCCTTTCATAAAGTTAAAGCATGAACTGAATCAAGTCCAAATCACTCCACAATAAGTGACTCCAACACCTTTGCAGACACTCTGAACACTTTCTAAACGCTTTGACATCCATAATGAGTCTGCTGTCTGTGAGGAGCTGCTGAGTGCCTTTCCCTTTCATCAACCTGCTCATCCCTCCTTCACACAGGAAGCAAGGCACCAGGGCCAGATGGCATCCCAGCAGAGGGAGAGAATGAGTTGTGAAAAAGAGCAGAGTGTCTCTGGGAGGTCAGTTTTTGTCTAACTTTAGCTAGCCTCTTAAGCCTGAGAGACCCCTGTACAGGGGGCTGCATGAGATGTGTGCACAGTACAGACGATCAATCTGTCTGATAGGAAGCACCAATGCTAACATGTAGCACACCAAACTGATGATGAGAAACTCAGCTAAAAGCCTCTACCAAGCATTGTCTCCCAAACAAAACACAATTCTAACACGAAGAGATTATATGTGCATGCAACAAAAACACTAAAACAGCACATGTCCAATTTAGGGATTTTGTTAATTTCACCTTTTTCGTGGCAGGTTAGAGGTTTTCCCTTAGTGATGTGTCAGTCATGAACGTTTCGTTCAATATGAGCAAATCTTTTATATGACTCCGGAGTAATGAGTCGTCTCAGTGAGTGATCCGTTCATTTTCATGCATTTCCTTTTTATTTAGTTTTTCGTTGTATTGTCATAATAATGGATCATGTGTAAAATGAGGCTGTTTGTAATGTATGATTTGTGCATGAGGGTGATTCATCACTATTTCACTTTAACAAAGATGGCGGCTTGCATGTGATTCTTGTCCTCATCATTGAAGCATGGAGGCGCTATGTCTTAAACGCAGCCAGGTGTCAAGTAACGGAGTACAAATACTTTGCTACCTTACTTAAGTAGAATTTTTGGGTATCTATACTTCACTGGAGTCATTATTTTCCAGCCGACTTTTTACTTCTACTTTCTACTCCTTACATTTTTAATACAGCCTCGTTACTCATTCAGACTTGACAGAGGCGACTTATGAGATCAATGTAGATCGGAGGAGAACAAAAAAGTGTTGCTGATGGCTGTTTTTATTGTCACACTCTACAGCCAATGGTATCGTTTACAGCGTGTGCGCTCCTGACCAATGACAGTGTAGTGACCCACAGAGGGCGGGATCTAAACTCGGAGCATCGGCACTAAAGTTTAGCTGATTAGCTAGCATGGACTCGTCGTGACTGCGTCACAGAGCTGTGACGTCATTTTGAGACTCAGTTTGTAAAGTCTAGTCAACACCTGAGAACTGTCATCATGTCTGAAAGAAAACATAGTCGCAAATTTCAGATTTACAAAGAAATTGAAGAAGACGAATGACTCTGAGCAGCAGCAAGACGTGAGTTCTTCGGCAGATGCTAGCTTGAGGACAACCAACACCACCGCTGCACCTGCGGGGACTGCTGCCAGTGAAAGCCCGCCAACAGCCGGGCCTGGGGTGACCATAGAGGACGAGCCGACAGAGGCTGGAGATGGGGTTAACGACAGCTCAGAGGCCGCTGGTGACGGTGACTCCACCTGCCTCTCTCTCCCGGCTAACTGGACCAGCCAGCAGTGGAGAGAATGGAAGTCCCACAAAACCTGGCCGTTTGTTAAGGATGGAAACTCGGGATGCACAATTTGCAGAGCCACAAAACCTCTTCTGCTTTCTGAAAAGGTAAGTGGCACACACTCATCAGAAGAGTGGATTAATGGAGATGGAAGCAGTCACACACAAAAAGGGCTGTGTGTGTAAAAAAAGTCTCTAAACATCGCGATAGCATAGCACACAAAAGGGCTGTTGACGTCACAGAAACCAAGCAAAAGGAGATTCTGCCAAACAGAGTACTTGAGATAAATAAGTATCCAAGTAAATCCAAGTAACCCCCCCTCAAAAAAAAAAGCTGCAGTATAGACAAACGCATACACACAGGGATGATTTGATTTTCTTCTAAATTGTTCATGTTGTTAGTTCGATTTTCCCATAATTGTATTCTTTGAATTGTTTGGCGTTCATTTAAAAGGAATTGTGTGTTTTCTTGCATCCTTGTCTGTATTGTTTGTGTGTCTGTGACCATCACCTGTAGAGGTCAACTCAGTGTGGTCTCTTGGAGGAAGCTCACAGCTAGCTGTCCGTGTATTATTTCTTTAGTTGACACTTTGGTTTTTAAAGGATTCAATGAAATATATTTGTGTATTTGAAATCACGTCTGTCTAGTGTCATTTTTGAACCTGTGACCTTTAGACTCTCTAGGTGGAGTTCCTGGGGTTTAAGTCCCTGCAGGTGGAGCTGTCAAGATCTACTACTGCTGCCTTCTTAGGCATAATGGACAGCTTGCCGTTGACGTTCCAGCTGACATAAACAGACATCTGTGTCTCCAGACTAGAGTATGTTGACAATGACACTTTTCTTGGTAAAAACATTCTCTTTGTCTCATTTGTGGCGTGTAGTATTTGTGGTGTTATCTTGAGGTTTAAAGTCTATCCACCAGCACGAGTTGGACAGAATGTGAGAGCGACTCAGGCACTTCTGATGTACTATGAGAGTGTCTCTGATTCTCCTTGATCAAGCATCAATAAATAATACAGCATAAGACATCAGAGGCTCCTGAACACTTTCTTCTCTCCTGATGTCATAATACTTTGTGAAGTTTAATACTAAGAACAATAATGAGAAAGGTAAATGGCACATGTGGTGGTTCGCCTGGACACACCTGTGTTAAAACATCTGTAAAACTGCTCAGGTTTACTTTTTTAGCATCTCCTTTTGCACAGTTACTCATCACATATGACTTTACTAATTCCTCATTTGTTTACAGCTACAGTGTTACAGTGTTGAAGGTGAATTTACTCTGACACAGTAACACATATCTTGATTCTTCATTTCTGTAGTAATCTCACATGTCTTAGCTTTCTTTAGAGACCAAGATTATACACACAGCCCTTGTAGTTGTGAAGATATACTCCATTTATTTTGGGGAAGTCATTTGGGACAGGAGGCAGGAAAAATAGGCCTTGTGTGGAAGAGGTTAGCTACTTGTTATTCCAGTTCCTCTTGTAGAATTGAACTGATGTTAGAGCTCTGCGACGACTCCTTTAATGTTACTAACGTCAGCATTTTGCACACGGTAACAACATAAGTTGAGCTCCTCAGACAAAGTAGCAACTTAACGTTAGCGTTAGCCCCTGATGGTTTGATTTTCTCAGACTAATATTGTCATGACCACAACATAACTGATGTTTTGGATTTGTTTTGGAACATGAGACTCATTGATGAGCCAGTGGTGTGGACATTGAGCAGTAATGTCACTTTTGTAGCAGTCAGATTACATTCATTCTCTCTGTATCCTCACGCTAAAGTGGACTGGAAATCCACATTCTACATTTTAAAGCTGATGTTTCTAAAAATGTCTTCATTTATCCAAACAGACATTCAAAGATAAACAGCTGGTGAAATAAACAAAGTGACAATATACATTGATTGCTGTGGTTTCTTTTTTCTGTTGTACAGACTACATCATGAATACATCGGTGACCCGTTCAAAGAAAGCCAAGGCTCTCGTTTACTCCAAAACTGTTGTTAGGCAGCGCTAGCATCCTCTCTGTGGAAAGACTGGAGATCAGTGCTGAAGTGAGGAGAAGAAGACGGGGATGCAGAGCTGGATCTAAGCGCCAGGAGCAGAACAGACAGTACAAACCATACGTACCATCTATTAACATGGGGAATGTAAGATCTCTCCACAATGAGATGGAGGAGCTAATGGCACTAAGCAGGCTACAGAGGGAATATTGATAGTGGAGCACCATGTTCCTCACAGAGACGGAGCTGAATGAACTCACTTCAGACTAGCTGGAAACTCTGGACGACTTTCAACTTGTGAGAGTGGACAGCTGAAGACAGACAGGAAAGCAGAGAGAGACACAGCAAAGGAAACGTCTGTGGACCACAGGACGCAGTCAGAACCGGGTCACTGCAGGAAGGACTCAGACTTTTGAGATGTGGAGAGCCCACTGTACCAGCTGAGCCACCAGGACTCCTCTATTTATTTATTTGTTTGTTTATTTATGAATATTTTATTATCCATTTCATTTTATTATCGTTTCATTATCTTGTATTCAGTAACCTTAACAAGAATTACCTCAGTGTGGGTATTTTTGGTTCAGGTGCCTTGAAAGTCCTTGAAAAGTGCTTGAATTTTCGTCTTAAAAAGCAGTATGCTGCTAGAAGGACAAAATCCTGAGCTGATGTGTTCTTTTTAAAAATGTAATAAAGTGAAATTTCCTGTTGAAATCTACTGAAAGGTGTTAAACGTGTTCAAGTGCTGCTGGAAGTGTTTTCATTCAGAGCAGATTAGTATTGTGATGGAGGAATGGACTTTATTCCAGCAGCAGAACAAAGAGGACATTTGAATCTTTAGCTCAAATCTTTTCTTTACAATTTGTTGTTATATTCTACAAAATGTAAACATGATAGATGTTTGTTATTTTACTCTTTCATCTAGATTGTGTTAGTGTGTGTTTGTATCTGATCAAAATATGAATCCACATAATCTGAAATAAATCCCTCAGTTCAGCATGTTTGTGACTCTGGCTGAGATGGAGATGAAATATGTGAACCTGGGCTGTGGTTTACTGCTCTCTTCCTGTCACAAACACTGTTTGACATCTGCTCATCTGTTGGTTTTTGTACAGGCTGCACGCATCATTTCTCACTGTGGAGATCATTTGTCACTTTCTTCGCACAGAGACAGTAGTAGGAGGCTGAATGAGAGAGTTTAACTTTGTGGATCTTCAACTCACTGACGTTCTGTTTTCTCTCAGCTGAGAAATCATCTTTCTGAGGATGATTCTCATTTGAATTTATTTTACCATCATTCATGTTAATAGCAAGAATCCCACTGAATGTTTCTTTCTTCTGGAACCAGAGTACATAACTGTAGTCACACTGGTGTGTTTGTCCACAGCTGAAAGAGACTTCTTCACCAACTCTCCTGGTCAATGTTAAATCATCCTGAGTCAGCTCTGCTGCCGTGGCAACCAGTGCTGTAGAGAGGCAGACAGACAGATGAAGGTCAGTGTGATAGTGTTTGTTAAAGGTTGAGTTTGTTGGCTCCTGATTGGCTGGAAACACTCACCTGAACACAGACAGCACAGAGCAGCAGCTGGAAGGAAAAGCATTTTGTGCAGTGCTGTTTGCTCTGGTGAACCTGGGGAGAAGTGGCGCTCTGATGCAGCTGAGGCCAAACAAGGACGTGCTGTGAGATCAGACGAGGGCCACGTGCTTTCTAACAGGTCCTCACAGCTCCCATCAGCCCCTGCTTCTGATTGACAGCTCAGCTGAAGC
The DNA here is from genome assembly GCA_014281875.1 of Nibea albiflora. Classification (NCBI taxonomy): domain Eukaryota; kingdom Metazoa; phylum Chordata; class Actinopteri; family Sciaenidae; genus Nibea; species Nibea albiflora. Next base: position 4,124,146 of record CM024791.1, on the reverse strand, counting down.
TGTTGTGTGGTTTGCCATCGCTCAAAACACAATGTGGGTCAGGACGATGCAGAAATAGAAAAAAAACCTTCATGTTAGCACAAACACATTCAGGTTGCTGCTGAATTTAGTAACACAGACTGTTATCTGTTGTTTAACAGCTGTGATGAAAATACAAAAGTACAAATCCACAAAACTCCTCAACTGTGATTTGAAGCCTGAAACATTTCTGTCATTTCATTTCATCATTTCATTTCTATGACACATCAAAGCTTTTCCACACACTGTATCACAGCTTTATTTGGATTCTGTTGTTCAGTCTCTTCATTAAAGCTACATGATCTTTGACTGAGCAAAATCTTCAAACACAAGACTCCATCAAATGGAAACATTTCTACATGTCTGCTGCATCATGTTAGACACATTTCCTTCAAATCCAGTCCAACAGATTTGGTATTTTCCTAAACTTTGATCACTAGAATGTCAAATAAAGTTCAGAGGGTTAGTTTGTAAAGACGAAGCCACCAGAGGCTTCAGAAGAGTTGAAATCCAGGTGTGCTCCTTCTATCTGAAGCAGTGGTTATGGTGCTGTTCCCTGGAAGGAGCTCATGGCTCTGCTCTTTACTTCCTGCATGTAGAGGTCAGTCACAATGGGAGACACTGGTGAAGCCACCACAGCTGTGCTTCTGCCTGTGAAAACCCTCCTTGTATTTGAAATAGGTGATATAATATCAAACTTTTAGAATAAAATGGATATAATATATTATAAATGATCTTCATGTTGTTGATAGGTTTTCTTCCCTTCAAGCTCTCACTTTAAACCTGTAGTTATCACCTCATACTACAGTTTATATGGTGACACTTGTATCTGTTCTGTGCTGCTGTGAAGAATAAAACCTTCACACTGCTGCCCTCTAGTGTCTGCAACAACACACTGTTTCAAACTGTGCTGCTACTTTTACGACTCCAACTGTTCCTACTACTACTAATAGTTCACTCTGATGTTGTTGTGTTCATCACTTGCATTTTGTTTTTCTCTTTTGAGTTCAGATTTTCTATTTTGAAATCACACAGTCATTGAGAGTTCCTGTTACTTGATCAAATCTTTGTGTGGAGAACAGAGCCCTGAGGTACTCCATATTTCACATCACAACATGTTCATGTTGTATTATTATAGGAAACACACTGCTAAGATCAGATTCAACTGTATTGATCCACAGAGGTGAAATTCAAGTGTTGCAGCAGCACAAGAGCAGAGATAAGTACAGATACACAGAGAAAGTCTAAACAAGAAATCATAAGTCTAATCATATCTGTCTGTATTAATGTAGAAATATGATGTTGTACAAAGCTGGCTGCTCACAGTGATTGGTATAGTCTCTGGTCTCCACTGCTGTTGTACAGTCTGATGGCAGTGGGCACAAATGATCTCCATTGTCTCCACTGAAGATGCTACAGCTCCTCTGCATGGAGCAGTGAGCTCTGCTCTGGGAGGCTCCGTCACCATCAACTGTAGGACCAGTCCGAAGGTTTATGTTCATAACAATTACCACCGTTTAGCCTGGTACCTACAGAGAGATGGAGAAACTCCTAAACTGTTCATTAATAGTACTACTTATCGACAATCAGGGATTCCAGATGGTTTTACAGGCAGCGGATCAAACTCTGACTTCACTCTGACCATCAGTGGAGTTCAGACTGAAGATGCAGCAGTTTACTACTGTCAGAGTGAACACATTATCAACAGTCAGAAAGTGTTCGTACAAAAACCTCCCTCAGTCAGAAGAACGGAAACTGAACTGACTGCTGCAGCTGGAAGTTACTGCAGAGACTGATACACTTCACTGAGGACACACACACACACACAATGTAGCCGGAAATAGACAGATTGTGCATGTGTATGTATGTGTACGGATACACAGGGTGCACACAAAGTTCTCTAAATTTAACCAAAAAGTTATTACATTTATCGTTAACATCACAATCCATGTATAGAGACTGATACACTTCACTGAACCATGGTAACAGACAGGTTTCAGTACTAGAGATAAAGAGCGGTAAACTCCAAACATCAGCGTTCAATAATTACACATTATGAAAAGAGACTACAAGACATTGTTCTTCTGTTTTTCACATTTTTCAACTCAACCTCTGAAACATCCCCTGACTTCATCATAACTGACCCATGACTACAGACAGACTTTTAAATGCTGAAATACTTTTCCCAACATACAGCAGGTGGTTCAAATAAATGACAGTGACATCATCATATTCATTAGTTATAATGAGGATGTGACATATCATTAAATTCATCAGTCTGGAAGGAAGATCGCATAAAAAAAACATACAATGTTTCCAGATGATACACTGACTAAATAAATGCTTTGTAGATGTATTCATCTGAAATTTGATAATTATTACATTTAAACTGATTCGGTAGATTTCTTTTTAGTCAGTTTTCAATCAACTTTTTCTGATTAGACAAATTATGAATCACATAACATCTTCAAGAACTAACTGAGCGTTAAGATCTATAAAAGAACAATGTAAACACTGTTAGAATGAAAATTTCTTTACTTTTAAACATTTAAAGAACTCAAGAGTTCCATCAGACAGAATTGTACCTATGTTACAGTGAATGGTCACTGTAATAATATTAAATTTCAACTATCAGCTCATATCTTTCAGTAAAGCCTGTTTTTATTCACCCAATGTCACGGTTCTGAGGAGAACCCAGAAGCAGATCAGAACAAGAGTTTGAGTGTCACAGCTTTTTAAGCGAATAGTGAATACGTGACACAAAAGGGGAGCAGGCAGGCGAGAGTGGGGGTCCAGAGGAGGGGATTATCCAGAGAGAGGTCGGCTGGCAGGCTTCGAGTGTGGAGGTCCACAGGCTGGCAGCACGAGGTGTAGGCTGAGTGGACTGGACTGATTCCTGAGGTAGGGAGACACGGTTAGTGGTGGACAAAAACCAGACAGCAAGATGTAGGCAGACACTGGCAATTAAGGCTGTAGCATACACTATACTTCACAACAATCCGGCAGAGACTGGACGTGTGGCTGCTCCTTTAATGCTGCAGCCAGTTGATGAGGAGCAGGTGAGGTGACGACGTCAGCCAGGTGTGAGTGGCCAGGTACAGACACGCACCCTCAAGCACTGCCAGGAGAAAGACACCAACACCCACACACAAACAAGGACCAGTCATCCTGACTGGGGATTCGTGACACCCAAACACAGAATAAATAGAGTCTGAGTTCTTAAAGAGTCAAAAGTGCTTACAATTAAAATGCAGTCTACTAAAACCTCTCACTGTAGAGAGACACGGCTCTCTGACTTTGACACAAACAAACTCAACATCAACAGTTCCTGTCTTTCAAAGAATGAACGTTTTCATATTATATTGATCAAACTGTGCCACAATTCACATCTGTCTAAAAGTCAAAGAGGATTTGTTCACATTAAATAAAACAAGACAGAAGACGTCTACAGTCATCAAACCAATTCCACCTTAAAATGATCTGTTAATCAATACTCTGATAAAGTGATTGATCCATTGATAAACAGCATGATCAGAATAATCAACGTCCCCATTGGAGTCAGAGCATTTCCATAGAGAGCCACTTTGCATCAGCAGCTCCATGCTCCAGTGCTCTGGCAGACTTTATAGTCCTGAGAGTTGAACACTGGATGACTGACAGCTGTCCTTCATGACAACAGAAGCCACAGAAATCCTCCTCATCAAAAACATGACTTTGATCTCCGTCCTCATCTGGACTCTCCTCTGCTGCTGCTTCACAGGTAAAGTCCAGAGAATCAAACTCCTCTCCTCTATGAACATCCGTCCCTCTGAAATGAAGCCCACAAAACCATGACGCTGCTTTATGTTTTTGTCTCTGTATCCTCAGAGTCCAGAGGCCAGTACACAGTGACTCAGCCTGGAGCAGTGAGCTCTGCTCTGGGAGGCTCCGTCACCATTACATGTAGAATCAGTGAGAATGTCCATAATTGGGGCAGCAACAAACATCTTTTAGCGTGGTACCAACAGAGAGATGGAGAAACTCCAAAACTGCTCAGGTACTTTGGTAGCACTGGACAGTCAGTGATCTGACTTCACTCTGACCATCGGTGGAGTTCAGACTGAAGATGCAGCAGTTTACTCCTGTCTGGATTTTCATGTCATCAAAAACCTACAAAACCCTCCCTCGGCCAGACTGAACAGAAACTGAACTGACTGCTGCAGCTGGAAGCTACTGCAGAGACTGATACACTTCACTGAGGACACACACACACATACAAACCACAATCCTTACCACACCTGAACAAAAGAAAAATCTTCACATCAGGTTGAAAGTTCAAATTGGTCTCTACAAAAGTACTAAAAACACACAGACATACATTTTTAGTACATTTAACTATAAAAGCTGATGGTGTGAATGTCCATCACTTTGTATGCTTCTTTGAAACTCTCTGAAACCTCAGGTGACAATTACTGAAAATCAAGTTGTATATTGATATCATCTGATTATACATTACACAAACAACACCTTCCTTTCCTTTGGTTCATAAAGTGATCAGTAATTTATGTGGGATGTCTGGCTACAGAACCTCCAATTTCAAATGTACAGCAAAGTTTAATGAAAACTCGATAACTCTCATTTCACTCAATCTTGAATGTAACACATGTAAGTTTCTGTGAGCGTGTGTTATCACTCTATGCAGATGACACCCTGCTTTTTATTCCTAATCTTGAAAATCCTTTTTATTATTCAGATTTTTTATTCGGATATAAAGAATCTTTTTTTTTAGTTCAAATTAGCAACATATGAACAAATCACATTGATCTTATTCAAGAGCAGACATTAGTAATGATAGCATAATTTGGGACTTGACTTGTTACTGTGCATTAATCTGACTAATGTTCCTAATTTATAATATATATCAAAGAAAGGAAGTCAAAAGACACGTCACTTTTACAATATACATGATGAAATCTTTATTGTTATAAAATATTGAAACCATCAACAAGCAAGAAGACGTTAATGTTGAAACGTGATGAGCGAAAGAGAGAAACAGAGAGAGAGAGAGAGAGCAGACAGAGCAGTAACAGAGTAAAACCAGTATCAGAGTCACAGAGAGTCAGATCAGGACTGGGAACACTGGTCTCTCCTCAGTGTCTGTGAGAGTGAAGTCTGGGAGCCCTGGGTGGCCTCACAGGTCACAGAGTCCACCTTCCTCCACTGGTCTGCATCAAGCCTCAGGGTGCTGCTCCAGCTGTAGAGGCCGTCCTGCTCCAGCACCACGGGGCTCCTGCTCTCCTCCCAGCTGATGCTGCTGCTGCTGCTGTCCACCTTCCAGGTCAGACTCCAGTCTGAGGGGAAGCCCTTGTTGGCCAGACACATGAGTGTGGCCTTCCCCTGCTGCAGCTGCTCACTGGATGGGGGCAGCACCGTCAGGGTGGGGGCAGCATCACCTAGGAAACACCAATGAGATTAGAGGACAGGGACCACACAGCTGTCAATCAACCAGCAGACACCTTTACTGTGTGAAAGCTCATTTTGTCCTTTCTTTTTGTCCTTTGAGTTTCTGTCAGATGATTTTTCTGCTCCACCAGTCACTCACTCACACATTGTTTCACTTCCCTTCAAAAGCCTCTCATGCATATCAGTACAGAAAAAAATGACCTGAAATGAATCAAACTACACTGGAAATAAAGAATTTTTGTCAAAAGGACACAAGTTAATCAGATCCACAGTAAAAGGACATTCTGAGCCAAAAATAAGTGACGACCAGATTTACAATGTTCATACAACAGATTTAAAATCCAACAGCTTCAGAAAACTGTCAAAGTGATTTCAAACTGAGGTCGAAAGACCATTTTAAACATTATTTCAGAGATTTGGTCGCGTTGTTAACATTTTATCTTCATTCCCACTGTTTGAAACACTTTGAACTCAACTTCCAAACAGCTTAAAACAGAGAATTTAATGATGAATTTTGTCAAGATTGATCTGTCCTACAGTTGAAGCTGTTCACATCTACACTGGAACATGTCATGAAAAGAATAAAACTGAGTCTTCAAAGTGATTTCAATCAGTCCTATGGAAATTTAAAGTTACTCCAATGTTCTGAGATTAAAACCTTAACTGATGACACCATATTTATTATTTAAGCAGAAACTTACTTCCAACATGCAGCCTGGTTCCTCCACCAAAAGTCCACCACGGTGATACAAAGTCATTAAGCTGCCGTACAAAAACCTCTCACTGTAGAGAGACACGGCTCTCTGACTTTGACACAAACAAACTCAACATCAACAGTTCCTGTCTTTAAAAGAATGAACGTTTTCATATTATATTGATCAAACTGTGCCACAATTGTTCAGAATTAGTCACATTTTGAAAGTTCACATCTGTCTAAAAGTCAAAGAGGATTTGTTCACATTAAATGAAACAAGACAGAATACGTCCTTAAAGAAGATGAATCTACAGTCATCAAACCAATTCCACCTTAAAATGATCTGTTAATCAATACTCTGATAAAGTGATTGATCCATTGATAAACAGCATGATCAGAATAAACAACGTCCCCATTGGAGTCAGAGCATTTCCATAGAGAGCCACTTTGCATCAGCAGCTCCATGCTCCAGTGCTCTGGCAGACTTTATAGTCCTGAGAGTTGAACACTGGATGACTGACAGCTGTCCTTCATGACAACAGAAGCCACAGAAATCCTCCTCATCAAAAACATGACTTTGATCTCCGTCCTCATCTGGACTCTCCTCTGCTGCTGCTTCACAGGTAAAGTCCAGAGAATCAAACTCCTCTCCTCTATGAACATCCGTCCCTCTGAAATGAAGCCCACAAAACCATGACGCTGCTTTATGTTTTTGTCTCTGTATCCTCAGAGTCCAGAGGCCAGTACACAGTGACTCAGCCTGGAGCAGTGAGCTCTGCTCTGGGAGGCTCCGTCAAAATCAACTGTAGGACCAGTCCGAAGGTTTATGTTTCGGGCAATTACCACCGTTTAGCCTGGTACCAACAGAGAGATGGAGAAACTCCTAAACTGTTCATTAATAGTGCTACTTATCGACAGTCAGGGATTCCAGATCGTTTTACAGGCAGTGGATCAAACTCTGACTTCACTCTGACCATCAGTGGAGTTCAGACTGAAGATGCAGCAGTTTACTACTGTCAGAGTGAACACATTATCAACAGTCAGAAAGTGTTCACACAGTGAAAAATGGTCGTACAAAAACCTCCCTCACTCAGAAGAACAGAAACTGAAACTGAACTGACTGCTGCAGCTGGAGGTTACTGCAGAGACTGATACACTTCACTGAGGACACACACACACACAATGTAGCCTGACATAGACAGATTGTGCATGTGTATGTATGTGTACAGATACACAGGGTGCACAGGGTGTGTGTCTGTCCATGAAGGAGGACAAAACAAAACACATTCAAAATGGAGGCATGAAATACATGGATACCAGACAGAGACTTTAATGAAGTTAATCACAGTCAGCATTGTTCAAGTTCTGTCTAGCAACCAGCTGCATTTAAGCAAGCAGCATCCGTGGCAGTAACTGAAGTCAATACAGAAGAGCCAAAAACTGCAGTTCCTCAAACGTCCACCTGAGGCTGGCTACTGAACAAGTTTGTTTCCATAAGTCTCCATGTTAAAATGTCCAACTGTTAACAGCCTGGTACAAAAACAGTTTCTCTATAGCTAATGTCATGACAACTGTACTGAGGGTGAATTTTTGTTCTGTTCAAATTATATGAAAGCTTAAAGTTATGCAAAATTAACAGTGTGTCTGCATTGATTAACAACTGTTTGACCACTCCTACCCATTTCAACTCGTTCAGTCCAGCGCTCCAGTTTTCTTGTGAATGCGTGGATTTTGTCATTCAGCGACAGGATGCTTGTGTTTTCACCTTGCTATGACACATTAAGTCCATCCAGTTTTTCAAATATGCAAGACAAATACGCTAGCCTTGTTAGCCAGTCAGGATCAGTGAGGTGGTCAGCGAGCTGGGTCCTCTGCTCTATCAGGAATAAGTACACTTCATGCTGCAGCTCATACAGGCAGATGAGCACATTCCCTCGCTAAAGCCACCTGACTTCTGTATGGAGCAGCAGGCCCTCATGTTCTGACCCAGTTTGTCACATGGAGGCAGGAAAGTCCTTTCTTTTTCCCCAGCATCGCCACAGCACCATCTGTACACACAATGATGCACTTTAGTTTGTTGTCAACTTGCTGAGTTGTCAAACTCAACAACAGAGTTTGATACATCTGTGGATTCATCTAACTGTAAATCATATTTCCCTTTCTGCACTCTGTCAACCAGCCGACACTTTCTGTCCTGGGCCATGTAGGAGATGCGCCGGGCAATCGTCCCGTGAGACAGCAGCACTGATTGTAGCTCACGAGCCAGTTGTTGGATTGTTGTGTGTTAGGTTAGGACTTTCTTTTGGCCTTGCAGCCCTCGTTCCTTTCACCAGTAGAAGTCTACTGGTTTAGCAGCGAGAGTGTTAGGATGTGCTAGGTTTATCTATTAGCCTGTGTTTTCCTGGTGTTTCCCTGCCCTTTGTGTACTGTGTCTGTTTTTGTCTCCCCTGTCTGTACAGGCTGGGCGTGGCTGACCTACTCCATCAACCACTCCCTCATTGATTCGCGCCTTCTCAGCTCTCACACCTGCTTCTCATCATGTCATCAACCTCCTGCAGTATTTAACTCCGGTTCGCCCTTCCAGACACCACCAGTTCAGTTTGTACCTCATGTGGTAACTCTTCCCATACTCATTCCCTGTGTAGATTCTTTGATGTACATGTTTTTCCACCTTCTTTTTGATTTTTCACCTGTTTCACTCACTCACCTGCCCTAAAAGTCTCACTCAGCCAACCCTCGTCTGGTCACTTGTCCTCATCGACCTAATTTTTATTTTTTATTTATATTTTAATCAGTAAAATAAGAGGTAAGAAAGTCATGACACCCATCCTTAGTATTGTCTGGACCTCTGTGCACTTCCTCTGAATAACCACACGGTGGTGGTGTTTCTCTTTGATGTGTAACATCAACGCCAGGTGGCGTTGACAACCTGTGAACCTTCCTAAGTGATGTTTTAGTCTCCCTTGTCTTGTCCCACCGCGACCCTCGTGCCGCATTAGCACGACCAAAACTGGACTGAAGCACATCACAGACACCCTGCTGGACCACCTGCAGTTTGCCTACAGGACAAACAGTTCAGCAGATGATGCAGTCAACATGAGATTGCAATGCATCCCGCAACACCTCCACTCTGCAGGGACGTACGCCGTACACCAAACTCACCCAGCTCTCTGTGCCTGCCTCCACTTGTCAGTGGATCACAAACTCTGTGACTGACAGGAGGCAGCAGGTGAGGCTGGAGAACATCACATCCAGCACTCAAACACTCAGCACCTAAGGCAAATAATTTAGAAATAACCACTGGAAGTCAGGCTGTAAGAATCGTGGAAAGGCGCTAAGTGAGAAGTAATTTAAGAATGATGAAAAGCACATTAGACATCTGCTTATCAAATTAGATTAGGGAATAAAATGGAACAAATGATCAAAATTAGAATAAGTGTTAAATGTTTAAAACACAACTTTATTCTCCTCGACTGATGTGTGTGTGCTCTGAAACCCCACCAGCCATGTCACAACACTTGGTCCGTCCTACACGTGAATTCAAACCATACGTTTCAGAAGCATTTAGCCCACCAGACTTTACTCGCTCAGATTTTCCTGGTTTATGAGCTTCTAAATATGCTTCTACATGTGTAAATATGCTACGTATTTAATTTGTTTCACTTTTCTCTGTTTCTACAACCATCAGTTTGCAAGGGGTATTGCCCTTATGCCCTGTGCTGTTTCTGTGTCTGGCTTCCACCAGTTCGAGGTGCTCTGTGTAAATTGCAGTATTAATCAAAAACAGGACCACCACATATTTCACACGAAGCAGAGCGGAGGCCTGCTTCCAGGACATCTCTGAACAGGACTGCAGCAGAGCTGGTGGGGTTTGAAACGCTGACTAGAACAGCTGTGTATCACAGTGGAAACCAGCACCTGCTAGATTTTCAGTCATCCGAATCATCCAAGAACGTCTGGTCGGTCAAAACAACCTGCAGCTGACACACTCAAAGCTGTGGAGCTGACAGTGGAACAGCATGTAAAGAACTTGAGTGAAAAAGACAATTTCTCCACGAGGGATCAATAAAGTTTCTATTCAATTCTTCACAGTCAGTTCAGCACATCTGATCCAGACATGAACCAGATCAGAAAACACTCAGATGTGTTGTTTTGGAGGACACTGACAAAGAAGTCTGTTGTCATTTTTGTATGAGGACTTGTTGGCTCTCATCAACACCAAGTGTAAACTGTAAAGTGAAAGAATTTTTGATCACTGACATCCTTGGCTGTTCCACTTTGTGTTGCTGGAGGGCTCAATGTAAAAAAGGCCTACAGACAGCAAGAGAAAAAAATAACTAGAGAGAGGAAGAGGAGTTGATGAGAGTGTACAGCTGCAGATATGAATCTGTTCTCAGTGGTTATTAGGACTCATAAACACTTCCTTTCCTGCTGCTGTGTGGGTTTCTGCTCTGCACCCTCCTCACCGTTAGCTGCACTTTTTCACATTAATAACACAATGACAGTTACATCCATCAAGTCTGGTAAAAGAATCATTCCAGGAACTTGAGTTTCATTTCAGTGCTCAGTACTCACTGTCTCAGCTTTATTCTGTGTTATTCATCTGTGAGAGAAACAGCTCAAACAAAGTTTGTTTATATATACTTATAATCACTAGTCCAACAAAAGGGAAATGCATGGGAAAAAACAGCATTTTGCCAAGACCCCCACCAAAATTTCACAAATCATGTTTTCAGGGGAGCTCATGTCTCATTAATTATAATCAATAGTCACTTACTCATCATAAAGCATTTTGTGATTCTGTTTTGAAATGTGTCACATTTTAGCTTCAAAGCAGCTCGCTCTGCTCTTTGTTCATGTGTGTAAACAACAGTGTCATCAGCGTAGAGCTTTACATCCACACTGAAACTATTATAAAAGGGGGTCAGCACTGAATGTTCTTTTTCTATTACTGTACAAGTCACAATTGGAATTAAAGTAGAGGATCACAACCAAAGTATAGCACAGAATTTAACTGTAAATATGTGAGTATATGTATTTATATTGTTAGGAGGATTTATCTAACCTGTGACATAAAAGATACATTTAACAACCAACAACAACACGTCAAAATGGACATTTCTGACTGCTGATCAAAGCGATCAATGAGATGAGTTGATGAGAATTGATGTTGAGAAAAGGCGAGCAGAAAACAGTCAGTCAGCATGTGTGCAGTTGGTGGACGGTCCCTTGTTTCTGAGGATCATCAGCAGAGAGAGTCCACAGCAGTACACCAGACTCTTCACGATCAGCACTGTGTAGAGCAGACAGAACAGCTTCACCCTGCACTGAGACTGGAAGAACACTGACAGACAGACAGACAGACAGACAAGTCAGTCTTCTCTCCACACCGCAATCTCATCAATTTCATCACTGTAACCTGGACAGTGGTTGGCTACTGTTACCAAAATTTTCACATCACCATTCAAACCCAAATTGTACATTTACAGTGTCTGTAAAACTTAGTCAGACTGTGAAGTGGAAGCTCTCTCACTGGGATTAGTTGTGCTGTTGGACACTAACAGAATCAAAGTGTATGTTTAAATCATTCAGTGATGAGCACAAAGTGAACAGACTGATATGCAGCCCCAACTGCAGCAGAACATTGGAGTTATCCATGCAGAAAGGCAGCAGGTGATCTTACAGTCAGCTTGCTGCAGAGCTGGAAGGTCTGCTGGCTCTCTCTCTGGAGGACAGGAGGCTGCTGGAGCTGGAACCTCTGCAACAGAAAAGGAGGAGAAAAAAAAAGTCCTCTGCTCCTCAGCTCTCTTTGACAGTGTCTCCACATGAAGTTGAATCACTGCTGAACACAGTCACCAAGCCTACGTTACCTTGTTCTATTTGGGCTTCCACTGTGCCCCCCTCATGCTTGACGTAGCAGTGGTATTTATATGTGCTGTCCTCGTGTTGATGAATCAGCAAGATGGAGACGGTGTGTCCCGACTCTCTGAGCTCCAGCTGCTCTCCATCACCAGGGTGCACCTCCACCAGAGAACCATTCTCCTTTTGTCTTTTCCAGGAGAACTGGACCAGAGGAGGAAACATGGCTGAGGCCACACACAGCAGGGAACTCTTCCCCTCCAGGTGGGCTCTGGATGCTGCTGGGTACACGCTCACCACGGGCTTCACTACCTGCTCATCTGAAGTTTGATGGCAGCAACAAGCAGCACAGACACACAGTGACACATTCAACAGCACATCAGTGCATTCAGTCTAATCCTGGAAACTACATGGACTGTGATCACTAAACTACTCATCAATACAGCACAAAGTTCACTACATATACTGTATTCACCTTCATATCAAACACAGTTATCATGTCATGTCATCACATGTTGGAGAATGACGAAATTCAATTTGTGTCTTTATTTGAATGTCATTCATTCACTATCATTTCAAATGCATTACTATTATGTAGAATATAATATAAAGATGAAATTTTACTTCAACTAGTGGAGCGTTGTTTTTCTGTGTGAGGGTTAATATACATATTATCACAAGTTCCATATTTACCTACACACAGAATGCAATAGTCATTTTAATGATTTCAATATTCATAACATTTTATACATTTAGCAGCAGATACTTTACCCCAGCAACTAAAAACAAATCAATACATCAATAATTTCATAAATATTTGAACTTTTATACACAATCACAATGACATGTCGGGATTAGTCAAATGGAATAAAGACTGCTGTATAATATAATATGACAAAGATCAGACTTTATTGAATATTGACGGGAACTTCACATATAATTTAATATAACCAAATATAATATAATAATCTGAGTCTTGTTTGAATTCAAATGTGTGCAGTATCTGACACATAATATTTATCACTGTGTACTTTACAAAATATATTTACTGTTATAGATTTGAAATGACATTAAGTATCATATTATATTTATATTTAGTGTATTAAGATACAAATATATATGTATGTGTAACATTATATGTATAATTTATATAAACATATAAATCAGTATGCACAAATTCTATTCATTGTAATATCATATTCAGTATGTGTTTGCCTTCATGTATAAATATATCTTCCACTAAAAGACATATGTACCATCATATAAAATACAGTTGTCATGAGGTCAATGTGACCATTTCAAATGTTTTATTAATAATCCTTCAACATATTTAAAGTGATATACTTTTAAAAATACATTTACTGACATATATTAAATTAGATTTAATATCATATATTATCATGTTTTATAAAAACAAGAGATGGTGCTGAATTTCTGAGATGATCAAACACTATATTTCTAACACTGCCAATATCATACTTTTTCTCTATAAATCAGTTTTATGTCTGCAGAAATAAAGAAGAACTTCAGTTGTGCAGTGAGATTTAAACATCTTTTCATGAATTATGAACCTTTTTTATGGAACAAAAGCTGCATGGCTGCAAGAAGTCTCTACAAATGATGAAAAACTAACATGTAAAGCTTGAAGCAGCAGAAACTCACTAAAAACACATTTTAACATGTTCAATAAAACAACTGAAGGAAAATGAATGTTTATTCTTACCTGTTACATACAGTTTAGTTCCAGAGCCAAAGATGTCGTAGAACTTATCTCCCACATTGAAAAAGACTGATACAAAAACCTGTGTGCTGTTGAATGTGTCAGCTGAGGTGAACGAGTCCAAATGAACACAAAACAGTCCTTTCATGAAGTTAAAGCATGAACTGAATCAAGTCCAAATCACTCCACAATAAGTGACTCCAACACCTTTGCAGACACTCTGAACACTTTCTAAACGCTTTGACGTCCATAATGAGTCTGCTGTCTGTGAGGAGCTGCTGAGTGCCTTTCCCTTTCATCAACCTGCTCATCCCTCCTTCACACAGGAGGCAAGGCACCAGGGCCAGATGGCATCCCAGCAGAGGACAGTCACAGAGAATGAGTTGTGAAAAAAAGCAGAGTGTCTCTGGGAGGTCAGTTTTTGTCTAACTTTAGCTAGCCTCTTAAGCCTGAGAGACCCCTGTACAGGGGGCTGCATGAGATGCGTGCACAGTACAGACGATCAATCTGTCTGAGAGGAAGCATCAATGCTAACATGTAGCAAAACTGACAATGAGAAACTCAGCTAAAAGCCTCTACCAAGCATTGTCTACCAAACAAAACACAATTCTAACCACAAGAGATTATATGGACATGCAACAAAAACACTAAAACAGCACATGTCCAATTTAGGGATTTTGTTAATTTGACCTTTTTCGTGGCAGGTTAGAGGTTTTCCCTTAGTGATGTGTCAGTCATGAACGTTTTGTTCAACATGAACAAATCTTTTATATGACTCCGGAGTAATGAGTCGTCTCAGTGAGTGATCCGTTCATTTTCATGCATTTTGTGTATTTTGTTTTGGCTTTTTCGTTTTGCCCCTGTTTTGGCTGTCCACTCTCCTGTACTCCCCTCCTATTAAAGACAGTATATGACCTGGTGCGGCGTACATCATAGACATGGTGCAAACTACGGGGGAGCCAGGGGGGTCTCAGCCCCCCTTAATGAAACATGAGCTCCCCTGAAAACAAAATTTTGGGGGGGGGTCTCTAAAATATTGGCAAAATCCTGGTTTTTCCCATGCATTTCCTTTTTATTTAGTTTTTTGTTGTATTGTCATAATAATGGATCATGTGTAAAATGAGGCTGTTTGTAATGTATGATTTGTGCATGAGGGTGATTCATCACTATTTCACTTTAATAAAGATGGCAGCTTGCATGTGATTCTTGTCCTCATCATTGAAGCATGGAGGCGCTATGTCTTAAACGCAGCCAGGTGTCAAGTAACGGAGTACAAATACTTTGTTACCTTACTTAAGTAGAATTTTTGGGTATCTATACTTCACTGGAGTAATTATTTTCCAGCCGACTTTTTACTTCTACTTTCTACTCCTTACATTTTTAATACAGCCTCGTTACTCATTCAGACTTGACAGAGGCGACTTATGAGATCAATGTAGATCGGAGGAGAACAAAAAAGTGTTGCTGATGGCTGTTTTTATTGTCACACTCTACAGCCAATGGTATCGTTTACAGCGTGTGCGCTCCTGACCAATGACAGTGTAGTGACCCACAGAGGGCGGGATCTAAACACGGAGCATCGGCACTAAAGTTTAGCTGATTAGCTAGCATGGACTCGTCGTGACTGCGTCACAGAGCTGTGACGTCATTTTGAGACTCAGTTTGTAAAGTCTAGTCAACACCTGAGAACTGTCATCATGTCTGAAAGAAAACATAGTCGCAAATTTCAGATTTACAAAGAAATTGAAGAAGACGAATGACTCTGAGCAGCAGCAAGACGTGAGTTCTTCGGCAGATGCTAGCTTGAGGACAACCAACACCACCGCTGCACCTGCGGGGACTGCTGCCAGTGAAAGCCCGCCAACAGCCGGGCCTGGGGTGACCATACAGGACGAGCCGACAGAGGCTGGAGATGGGGTTAACGACAGCTCAGAGGCCGCTGGTGACGGTGACTCCACCTGCCTCTCTCTCCCGGCTAACTGGACCAGCCAGCAGTGGAGAGAATGGAAGTCCCACAAAACCTGGCCGTTTGTTAAGGATGGAAACTCGGGATGCACAATTTGCAGAGCCACAAAACCTCTTCTGCTTTCTGAAAAGGTAAGTGGCACACACTCATCAGAAGAGTGGATTAATGGAGATGGAAGCAGTCACACACAAAAAGGGCTGTGTGTGTAAAAAAGTCTCTAAACATCGCGATAGCATAGCACACAAAAGGGCTGTTGACGTCACAGAAACCAAGCAAAAGGAGATTCTGCCAAACAGAGTACTTGAGATAAATAAGTATCCAAGTAACCCCCCCTCAAAAAAAAGCTGCAGTATAGACAAACGCATACACACAGGGATGATTTGATTTTCTTATAAATTGTTCATGTTGTTAGTTAGATTTTCCCATAATTGTATTCTTTGAATTGTTTGGCGTTCATTTAAAAGGAATTGTGTGTTTTCTTGCATCCTTATCTGTATTGTTTGTGTGTCTGTGACCATCACCTGTAGAGGTCAACTCAGTGTGGTCTCTTGGAGGAAGCTCACAGCTAGCTGTCCGTGTATTATTTCTTTAGTTGACACTTTGGTTTTTAAAGGATTCAATGAAATATATTTGTGTATTTGAAATCACGTCTGTCTAGTGTCATTTGGGACAGGAGGCAGGAGAAATAGGCCTTGTGTGGAAGAGGTTAGCTACTTGTTATTCCAGCTCCTCTTGTAGAATTGAACTGATGTTAGAGCTCTGGGACGACTCCTTTAATGTTACTAACGTCAGCATTTTGCACACGGTAACAACATAAGTTGAGCTCCTCAGACAAAGTAGCAACTTAACGTTAGCGTTAGCCCCTGATGGTTTGATTTTCTCAGACTAATATTGTCATGACCACAACATAACTGATGTTTTGGATTTGTTTTGGAACATGAGACTCATTGATGAGCCAGTGGTGTGGACATTGAGCAGTAATGTCACTTTTGTAGCAGTCAGATTACATTCATTCTCTCTGTATCCTCACGCTAAAGTGGACTGGAAATCCACATTCTACATTTTAAAGCTGATGTTTCTAAAAATGTCTTCATTTATCCAAACAGACATTCAAAGATAAACAGCTGGTGAAATAAACAAAGTGACAATATACATTGATTGCTGTGGTTTCTTTTTTCTGTTGTACAGACTACATCATGAATACATCGGTGACCCGTTCAAAGAAAGCCAAGGCTCTCGTTTACTCCAAAACTGTTGTTAGGCAGCGCTAGCATCCTCTCTGTGGAAAGACTGGAGATCAGTACTGAAGTGAGGAGAAGAAGACGGGGATGCAGAGCTGGATCTAAGCGCCAGGAGCAGAACAGACAGTACAAACCATACGTACCATCTATTAACATGGGGAATGTAAGATCTCTCCACAATGAGATGGAGGAGCTAATGGCACTAAGCAGGCTACAGAGGGAATATTGATAGTGGAGCACCATGTTCCTCACAGAGACGGAGCTGAATGAACTCACTTCAGACTAGCTGGAAACTCTGGACGACTTTCAACTTGTGAGAGTGGACAGCTGAAGACAGACAGGAAAGCAGAGAGAGACACAGCAAAGGAAACGTCTGTGGACCACAGGACGCAGTCAGAACCGGGTCACTGCAGGAAGGACTCAGACTTTTGAGCTGTGGAGAGCCCACTGTACCAGCTGAGCCACCAGGACTCCTCTATTTATTTATTTGTTTGTTTATTTATGAATATTTTATTATCCATTTCATTTTATTATCATTTCATTATCTTGTATTCAGTAACCTTAACAAGAATTACCTCAGTGTGGGTATTTTTGGTTCAGGTGCCTTGAAAGTCCTTGAAAAGTGCTTGAATTTTCGTCTTAAAAAGCTGTATGCTGCTAGAAGGACAAAATCCTGAGCTGATGTGTTCTTTTTAAAAATGTAATGAAGTGAAATTTCCTGTTGAAATCTACTGAAAGGTGTTAAACGTGTTCAAGTGCTGCTGGAAGTGTTTTCATTCAGAGCAGATTAGTATTGTGATGGAGGAATGGACTTTATTCCAGCAGCAGAACAAAGAGGACATTTGAATCTTTAGCTCAAATCTTTTCTTTACAATTTGTTGTTATATTCTACAAAATGTAAACATGATAGATGTTTGTTATTTTACTCTTTCATCTAGATTGTGTTAGTGTGTGTTTGTATCTGATCAAAATATGAATCCACATAATCTGAAATAAATCCCTCAGTTCAGCATGTTTGTGACTCTGGCTGAGATGGAGATGAAATATGTGAACCTGGGCTGTGGTTTACTGCTCTCTTCCTGTCACAAACACTGTTTGACATCTGCTCATCTGTTGGTTTTTGTACAGGCTGCACGCATCATTTCTCACTGTGGAGATCATTCTTTGCTTTCTTCGCACAGAGACAGTAGTAGGAGGCTGAATGAGAGAGTTTAACTTTGTGGATCTTCAACTCACTGACGTTCTGTTTTCTCTCAACTGAGAAATCATCTTTCTGAGGATGATTGAAACCTGAATCTATTTTACCATCATTCATGTTAATACGAAGAATCCAACTGAATGTTTCTTTCTTCTGGAACCAGAGTACTCTAGCACTGTAGTCACACTGGTGTGTTTGTCCACAGCTGAAAGAGACTTCTTCACCAACTCTCCTGGTCAATGTTAAATCATCCTGAATCAGCTCTGCTGCCATGGCAACCAGCGCTGTAGAGAGGCAGACAGACAGATGAAGGTCAGTGTGATAGTGTTTGTTAAAGGTTGAGTTTGTTGGCTCCTGATTGGCTGGAAACACTCACCTGAACACAGACAGCACAGAGCAGCAGCTGGAAGGAAAAGCATTTTGTGCAGTGCTGTTTGCTCTGGTGAACCTGGGGAGAAGTGGCGCTCTGATGCAGCTGAGGCCAAACAAGGACGTGCTGTGAGATCAGACGAGGGCCACGTGCTTTCTAACAGGTCCTCACAGCTCCCATCAGCCCCTGCTTCTGATTGACAGCTCAGCTGAAGCTGTTGTGTGGTTTGCCATGGCTAAAAACACAATGTGGGTCAGGACGATGCAGAAATAGAAAAAAACCTTCATGTTAGCACAAACACATTCAGGTTGCTGCTGAATTTAGTAACACAGACTGTTATCTGTTGTTTAACAGCTGTGATGAAAATACTAAAGTACAAATCCACAAAACTCCTCAACTGTGATTTGAAGCCTGAAACATTTCTGTCATTTCATTTCATCATTTCATTTCTATGACACATCAAAGCTTTTCCACACACTGTATCACATCTTTATTTGGATTCTGTTGTTCAGTCTCTTCATTAAAGCTACATGATCTTTGACTGAGCAAAATCTTGAAGACTCCATCAAATGGAAACATTTCTACATGTCTGCTGCATCATGTTAGACACATTTCCTTCAAATCCAGTCCAACAGATTTGGTATTTTCCTAAACTTTGATCACTAGAATGTCAAATAAAGTTCAGAGGGTTAGTTTGTAAAGACGAAGCCACCAGAGGCTTCAGAAGAGTTGAAATCCAGGTGTGCTCCTTCTATCTGAAGCAGTGGTTATGGTGCTGTTCCCTGGAAGGAGCTCATGGCTCTGCTCTTTACTTCCTGCATGTAGAGGTCAGTCACAATGGGAGACACTGGTGAAGCCACCACAGCTGTGCTTCTGCCTGTGAAAACCCTCCTTGTATTTGAAATAGGTGATATTCAGGCAGACGTTGAGGCCAAAAAGTCCTCCAAATGAAATGACCAAATGTGTTTGTAAGTGACCTTTAACATAGAAGTGTTTTTGGATCTGATGAAACTATCAGCAGGAAGACATTGTTTGTCTGTGGCCTTCAAAACTCTTTGAATTTATGAGAATATCATACACTTTTAGAATAAAATGGATATAATATATTATAAATGATCTTCATGTTGTTGATGGGTTTTCTTCCCTTCAAGCTCTCACTTTAAACCTGTAGTTATCACCTCATACTACAGTTTATATGGTGACACTTGTATCTGTTCTGTGCTGCTGTGAAGAATAAAACCTTCACACTGCTGCCCTCTAGTGTCTGCAACAACACACTGTTTCAAACTGTGCTGCTACTTTTACGACTCCAACTGTTCCTACTACTACTAATAGTTCACTCTGATGTTGTTGTGTTCATCACTTGCATTTTGTTTTTCTCTTTTGAGTTCAGATTTTCTATTTTTGAAATCACACAGTCATTGAGAGTTACTGTTACTTGATCAAATCTTTGTGTGGAGAACAGAGCCCTGAGGTACTCCATATTTCACATCACAACATGTTCATGTTGTATTATTATAGGAAACACACTGCTAAGATCAGATTCAACTGTATTGATCCACAGAGGTGAAATTCAAGTGTTGCAGCAGCACAAGAGCAGAGATAAGTACAGATACACAGAGAAAGTCTAAACAAGAAATCATAAGTCTAATCATATCTGTCTGTATTAATGTAGAAATATGATGTTGTACAAAGCTGGCTGCTCACAGTGATTGGTATAGTCTCTGGTCTCCACTGCTGTTGTACAGTCTGATGGCAGTGGGCACAAATGATCTCCATTGTCTCCACTGAAGATGCTACAGCTCCTCAGCCTGGAGCAGTGAGCTCTGCTCTGGGAGGCTCCGTCACCATCAACTGTAGGACCAGTCCGAAGGTTTATGTTCATAACAATTACCACCGTTTAGCCTGGTACCTACAGAGAGATGGAGAAACTCCTAAACTGTTCATTAATAGTGCTACTTATCGACAGTCAGGGATTCCAGATGGTTTTACAGGCAGTGGATCAAACTCTGACTTCACTCTGACCATCAGTGGAGTTCAGGAAAATGTCAGAGCAAAGTTCAAAGAAGAAAGGCAGGAAGGCTTCATTCTGCTCTTGTGGTGAAAAGTGTGACATTCATCCAGCTCTATCAGTCTACTCTAAGCCGTCTATACTGAGGCAGATATGGTCATTCACTCCTCGTGGATATGAGAGCGCTCTGCCAGGCTGTAGACTGCAGCAGCACAAAATAAAAATATGATCCGTAATGTCACAAAACACTGCTCAATTTCTACTGAATATAAAAAAGAAAAAACATACTCATGTCACTAAAGGACAGGAGGTCAGAGGTCAGGTCTATGCTTCAGGTGCATAAACACTGTTCACAAAAAGTTAGGGATATTCAACTTTTGGGTAAAATTTATGGAACATGCAAAAAGTTCATGCTACAGCTTGAACATGCTTCATCATCTCAAACTATTTCCTGAAACAAAAGCGGTGGGTATACCACCTAAAGCTGATATCACTAACTTTTTGTGGATGTGCATATACAGGGCATATAGGTCTCCTGTATTGCTTCTTTATATCCACATACAAGCCCTATATGCACATATAAGGTGTGTCTCCTATATAAACGATGGTTATTGTAAAGTGTTACCTAGGTACTTATATAAGTGAACACACAGGGACGGCCATGGCTCAGTGGTAGAGCGGGTTGTCCAATAACACAAAGGTTTATAGTTTGATTCCTGCTCTCACTGCTTGAAGATTGGAAAGGCCTTGTCACTTGAACAAGCTTTGAACCATATTATGAATTAATAACAAACATCAAAATCTGGTCTGCACATCTATAAAACAATCAGCATGCTACTATTACATTTAGTTTCCAGCCGTCATTAAATCATTTGAAAAGGCTCAAAGCATGAAGGTAGAGGATGAAAGTTTTATCAGGAAAACAGAGGTGCATGTTTAAAACAGAAACATAATAAACATGTGAGTATGTTGGATATATGACAGTCCATATTTTCATCTTTGAGCAGCTGAATACATACTTGTACTTCCCAGCAAAGTCCACTGGCTCAAAGAGTTTGGACCAGGGAGCTTTCTTATCATGAATTTCTTCAGTGATATTAAGGCCTGTGAATGATGGAGGCAAAGCTTGTTGAAGTCTGAGTAAATCAAAATATTCTTGAAGTTATGAGTTTAACATGGTTTGAATAAATCTTGGCAGCAGCACAGTCACTGAAGCTGCACTGCCTGTTTCTGATTTTGCATCAGAGCAAACATGAAAGTTGTGAGATTACATCAACTTTGTTACGCTGAAGTTAACTGGCCCATGATGCATTTAGCACTGTGAACATTGGGTGGATATCAGCTGAGTGACTGCATACCCCGTTCAGTCTCCTCCTTCATGATGGTCAACGTGGAGGCACACACTGAAGCTGGTGTTTTGCTGGGGGCAAGCAGGGGTGATGATGGGTATCAAGTCCAATCGATCACTTCAGTTGACCTGGAAATGCAGAAGAACACAACATGTTCAGTTTGCATGTGTTTCTATGTAAATGTGATAATGAATTGACTGATAAAATTGGGTACAGCTGGCAGATCCTGGCCACCATTACGGCCCACGATACACCGCCCAAGAACCCCAGTGAGTTAGAAGAAATGTTACGTGCTGAAGGGGAATAAGAGAATGAGAGAAACAATTAAGATCTCCAGTTCATGATGTGAATATAAACAACAGTTTATTCATTTAATTTAGCCCAATTAAATATCATGTCTCTGAAATATAATACAAGTATAATATTGCTTATTTTACATTAAGATTGATACAAACATTCAAATCAATCATCCATCTGTTCACAGTCTCTTGAGTGACTAACAAGCTTGACTACTTGTGTGTGTGTTTCACTCACTTTTGGCCCACAGCTTGATGGCTCTCAAAACCATCTGAAAGTTCTCCACGTCGGGAACTTGACGGAGGGTCTCCTCTGAAACTCTGGAGCCTACAAAAAACAGAATCAGATTAACAGAGAAAGTCACGTTAAAAAGGGTCAAACACAAACACAGAATATGGTACACTGTCACACATGACAGAAACATTCCTGTGAGTACAGCTGTCAGGTACTAATACTGCAGGATTTACCAGCAGGTTCAGGTGATCAGTGATGCTCCGCCGTTGCACCTGGGCAAACACTAAGTCCATCTAGAAAATAACAGGACCACAAAAACCGAGATTAAGACACGTGCAAACAAAGCTTTGATGGAGGCACACTGCAGACAGTAGAGTTGTGACTTAATCTCAAGCCAAATGACCTCAGTCCCATCAAAGGTCATTTTGATGACCGGGACAAACTCGTCTTTAACTGCCTAAAGACAACAACATGGTCAGTCACTGGCATTAGAGAGAAAAATGTCCTTTGACTTGTATGATGAGCATAGTATGATATATAATGAACCACTTCTATGGCTTACGTGTTTGTCTTGGACCTCCTTCTGAGATTTCAGTTTCTTGAAGAAGGAGGTAAAGAAGTCGTCGCTCTGAATAAATCCGGGGCCAACACAAAGGGCATCAATATCAGCACCTGTCAAAACAGCACAGATTCATATGAGAGCAAAGTCGACATTTAAATGTGTCATGACGCTCTGAAGCACTCTGTCCACCGTGTGCTTTCACAGGAGGTAACCCAGCACTGAAAGAACCTCTGCTGTGAGTCCCTTTGAATAAAAAGTGGCACTTTGAAATGTATGGCTCACATATTTATCACACAGCAACTTCACAGATACTAACCTGCTGTGACTGAACAGAGTCTGATCACATGTTATGAAGCACATTAGTTCAAGTCATGAGTAACAGTGACATACAAGCTGCCACAGTCCTGACATGCTCTCACAGCTGAGGAAAGAAAAACGTACCTTTTGAGTGGACTCCCAGATGACAGGAGCCAAAGGGGAAGACCTTTCAATCAATGAGACATAAAGAGCATTTTCAAATATCATCATTTCACTGAAGCAAAGCATACTGAGGTTCCCTCCATGTGTGGTCTATGATCTGTAGCTTCACTCAGTGAGGATGTTGTTGTTTAACTGACTAACCAACTGAAGTAAGAGGTCTCCATAGTGGCATTACATCCAAGTCACACAGTCACAAAAACACTACAAAATCTTTCCTCAGTCCAACCTCACCCAGCTGTGTTAATGACATCATGAAAATAATGAGATGGAAACAGATGTATCATACCTGTGAAGCAGTTCACAGTTGTTCTCAAACACTCCATTGACTATCAGACAGCTCCTAAAGTCTCCATACTAGTAACCATGTGAACAAAGAGACAGTAAAGAGTGTTCATTACAGACAGTGATCAGACAGAAGAAACTTGAGACTCACGCAGACATGGTAGTGACGGTAGCGTTGGTTCTTTGTGGTTTCAAATCACTCCGAAACATTTTTATTCTCTCTTCTATCACAAGGTGAGTCCTGTCCACTCTCTGAAGCTCTCACTGTGTGTGTGTGTGTCACTTATATATCCTACGTTTGGAACGAGCGCCACTATGAC
This sequence comes from Nibea albiflora, assembly GCA_014281875.1. NCBI lineage: Eukaryota > Metazoa > Chordata > Actinopteri > Sciaenidae > Nibea > Nibea albiflora. The sequence goes on along the minus strand of CM024791.1, from coordinate 4,100,103 downwards.
TTCTATTCTGGTGTCCGAACCGAACCAATGGGTTCGAGCCCACAGGCAAATGTCACGTGAAGCGGAACCGTGCGGGTTTTATCGTTTCAGTCCAAACAGATGTGGTTTTGATTCGACTTGTGCTTTTAGTGAAAGATATGAACACTAAAATATCAGTCCGTGTGTTCGTCACTGCACCCATTATATTATTATTATATTCATATTTTGGAGTGTAATGATGATCTCTGACTAAACTAACAGGAGATCTGGCCGTAAATGATCACGTTATAACGACATCATTTTTTATTTGTATGGCATGGCAGCAGTACGCTTCTGTATATGAACAAACACAAATGAACTGTCAGTTAAACGTGCTGACAAGCAAGAAAACATTGAGCAGCTAAAGAGCTCTGCAGATGGTAGAGACCAAAACAGAGTTCAAAGGTTTCATTTGTCAGGCGACCAGAGGAAAGACTTCACATTGACGCTAATGTTGCTCTGGAAATCCACCATGTATCAGTGTTGTGTTCCAGGTTGTTTCCACTGCCCCCAACTGGTCAACAAAGAGAGTGAAGTACAAGGCCGTGGAGTGTTAAGATTGCTGCTTTTAAGCTGAACAGCAGAGACAAGATGACGGTTAGGATATCAAACTGAAACCAGTCCAATGGAGCTGCATGTCATGTGTGATTTTAAGAGGACTATCGAAGAATTGAGAAAAATTCAATTATATGAAATCAACAGGGCTGGATAGTAACTCAGTACATCTCCATATGTTTTACAAATACTTGTACAACTTCTGAAGGGCCAAGCGGTGATGCTTTGTGGCCCATGAAATTGTGGATGTTGTAATGTTTTTGGTGGGTGTGGACACATGGAGAGATGATTTCTTCATCACAGATACCAATTCCTGTAAAGAACAAGGAAAAGCTTCTTTTCTAACAATTTGTGCAAGAGCTTGGTTTGTGCAATTCATTTTACCGGTCAGCAGGAATACACTGAAAACTCATGGAGACACAAGGAGAACATGCAAACTCCACACAGACAGGCCCTGCTGGCTGGTGGGTTCAAACTAAGCCACAGCACAATAAGTAAAATCCCTAAATAAAGGTCTTCATTAAATCATTAGGAACTTTAAATATGACCAATCTAACCATCTTAAAAGATGTTGACCATTTTTAAATGTGTCATATAATGAATCTGAGTTTGAGTGTTTAATGTTAAATCTTCTGTCTACATTTTCTGTTAATAATTACAAGATCAATGGTCAGTTTACACAACAAAACCATATCAGTTAAGTTGTACAATGTAAAAACAGGGAAAGTCTACATGATTCAGATTAAGACATACAATACAGAACATAAATAGAACAAAATGTGAACTAAATCATTCAAATCATAAAACTCATATTTTCATCTTTGAGCAGCTGAATACACTTGTACTTCACTTCACTACATTACCGTAACACATGTTCAATATATATAATATTGTAGTTTTAATTGGCTTAGCTGGCTAATGTTAGCTAACTTTAGCTTCCTTGCTGATGTGCATTAAATGCTAACTGTGAAAACACAAAGGCAGAATACAGAATTTGTAAAAGTCAAGCTGTCATACTGAGCAGGGTCCACAAACAACCTTTCACAGACACATGAGAACTGTGCAAACAACAGTCAATAGCTGTCTGTTTTTAATTTCTATGCTTAAGTTTATATAGATGATTCTATCTGCTGTAAATGCAATGAAACAATTGGCTACAGCAATTCATTGATATTAAAAAAAAATCCTTCAGTACAAAGTATGAATTGATTAATTTAAGTGATATATGCACACACATATAAATCATGAGTAAAAACAGTGCTAAATTTGGCTGAATTATAAAAGCTATAAGCGGTAAAATGAAGAGCCGTTTGAGAGCTGAAAGAGCCGGCTCTTCTTGGTGAGCTGAGCCAAATGATCTGGCTCACTAAAAAGAAGCAGAATTCCCATCACTATGCTGCACTGTAACAAACAGGAAAACTGACTCAATGCTGAGGATGTTGTTGTGATGCATCAACAATTATTTACTCCTCCTTACTTCTTTCTGCTGTGAAAATTGAAACAGGAACACTCCTGATTCAGTTCCAGAGTTCACACTTCTTTGGTCTATTTGATCAAAAAACATTTTTAGTTGTCGGAGTTTGACAATAATCTGTTTGTTTGACCACAGGTCAGTTTGTAGGGATTTGGACTGGGAATTGGAGTGTGGCCAGTTCAAGTTCAGTAAGAACCAAAGTACGGACGGTGGACTGGTAGCTGGAGAGGTGCCAGTTCACCATCTGGGCACTACCAAGATGCCCTTGAGCAAGGTACCGAACCACTAACTGCTCCCAGGGCACCACTGTGGCTGCTGATCAATCTGCACCATCTCTACACATTCTCTGAGCCCGTTGTGTGTCTGATGGTGAATAACATGTAAAGAACTTCAGTGAAAAAAAATAATTTTACCTCATCAATAAAGTTTCTATTCAATTCTTCACAGTTGTTGTATTGTTTTAGAGGACACTGACAAAGAAGTCTGTTGTCATTTTTGTATGAGGACTTGTTGGCTCTCATCAACACCAAGTGTAAACTGTAAAGTGAATGTTTGATCACTGAAATCCTCATAAAGAAACTCCAGGCATGTGAAGTCCAGGTGGGCCGTAATTGTTGGTCTCTGGGTTCAGTTCCACTTTGTGTTGGTGGAGGGCTCAATGTAAAAAAGGCCTACAGACAGCAAGAGAAAAAAATAACTTAAGAGAGGAAGAGGAGTTGATGAGAGTGTACAGCTGCAGATATGAATCTGTTCTCAGTGGTTATTAGGACTCATAAACACTTCCTTTCCTGCTGCTGTGTGGGTTTCTGCTCTGCACCCTCCTCACCGTTAGCTGCACTTTTTCACATTAATAACACAATGACAGTTACAACCATCAAGTCTGGTAAAAGAATCATTCCAGGAACTTGAGTTTCATTTCAGTGCAGTCTCAGCTTTATTCTGTTATCCATCTGTGAGAGAAACAGCTCAAACAAAGTTTGTTTATATATACTTATAATCACTAGTCCAACAAAAGGGAAGTGCATGGGAAAAAACAGCATTTTGCCAAGACCCCCACCAAAATTTCACAAATCATGTTTTCAGGGGAGCTTATGTCTCATTAATTATAATCAATAGTCACTTACTCATCATGAAGCATTTTGTGATTCTGTTTTGAAATGTGTCACATTTTAGCTTCAAAGCAGCTCGCTCTGCTCTTTGTTCATGTGTGTAAACAACAGTGTCATCAGCGTAGAGCTTTACATCCACACTGACACTATTATAAAAGGGGGTCAGCACTGAACGTTCATTTTACTGTACAAGTCACAATTAAAAGTGGAATTAAAGTAGAGGATCACAACAAAAGTATAGCACAGAATTTAACTGCAAATATGTGAGTATATGTATTTATATTGTTAGGAGGACTTATCTAACCTGTGACATAAAAGATACATTTAACAACCAACAACAACACGTCAAAATGGACATTTCTGACTGCTGATCAAAGCGATCAATGAGATGAGTTGATGAGAATTGATGTTGAGAAAAGGCGAGCAGAAAACAGTCAGTCAGCATGTGTGCAGTTGGTGGACGGTCCCTTGTTTCTGAGGATCATCAGCAGAGAGAGTCCACAGCAGTACACCAGACTCTTCACGATCAGCACTGTGTAGAGCAGACAGAACAGCTTCACCCTGCACTGAGACTGGAAAGAAGATGCTGCTGGAGCTGGAAGGTCTGCTGGCCCTCTCTCTGGAGGACAGGAGGCTGCTGGAGCTGGAACCTCTGCAACAGAAAAGGAGGAAAAAAAGTCAGTCCTCTGCTCCTCAGCTCTCTTTGACAGTGTCTCCACATGAAGTTGAATCACTGCTGAACACAGTCACCAAGCCTACGTTACCTTGTTCTATTTGGGCTTCCACTGTGCCCCCCTCGTGCTTGATGTGGCAGCGGAATTTATATGTGCTGTCCTTGTGCTGATGAATCAGCAAGATGGAGACGGTGTGTCCCGACTCTCTGAGCTCCAGCTGCTCTCCATCACCAGGGTGCACCTCCGCCAGAGAACCATCCTCCTTTTGTCTTTTCCAGGAGAACTGGACCAGAGGAGGAAACATGGCTGAGGCCACACACAGCAGGGAACTCTTCCCCTCCAGGTGGGCTCTGGATGCTGCTGGGTACACGCTCACCACGGGCTTCACTACCTGCTCATCTGAAGTTTGATGGCAGCAACAAGCAGCACAGACACACAGTGACACATTCAACAGCACATCAGTGCATTCAGTCTGATCCTGGAAACTACATGGACTGTGATCACTAAACTACTCATCAATACAGCACAAAGTTCACTACATATACTGTATTCACCTTCATATCAAACACAGTTATCATGTCATGTCATCACATGTTGGAGAATGACGAAATTCAATTTGTGTCTTTATTTGAATGTCGTTCATTCACTATCATTTCAAATGCATTACTATTATGTAGAATATAATATAAAGATGAAATTTTACTTCAACTAGTGGAGCGTTGTTTTTCTGTGTGAGGGTTAATATACATATTATCACAAGTTCCATATTTACCTACACACAGAATGCAATCATCATTTTAATGATTTCAATATTCATAACATTTTATACATTTAGCAGCAGATACTTTACCCCAGCCACTAAAAAACAAATCAATACATCAATAATTTCATAAATATTTGATCTTTTATACACAATCACAATGACATGTTGGGATTAATCAAATGGAATAAAGACTGCTGTATAATATAATATGACAAAGATCAGAGTTTATTGACTATTGACGGGAACTTCACATATAATTTTATATAAACTAATATAATATAATAATCCGAGTCTTGTTTGAATTCAAATGTGTGCAGTATCTGACACATAATATTTATCACTGTGTACTTTACAAAATATATTTACTGTTATAGATTTGAAATGACATTAAGCATCATATTATATTTATATTTAGTGTATTAAGATACAAATATTTATGTATGTGTAACATATGTATAATTTATATAAACATATAAATCAGTATGCATAAATTCTATTCATTGTAATATCATATTCAGTATGTGTTTGCCTTCATGTATAAATATATCTTCCACTAAAAGACATATGTACATCATATAAAATACAGTTGTCATGAGGTCAATTTGACCAATTATTTATTAATAATGTGTTTAAAGTGATACACTTTTAAAAATACATTTACTGACATATATTAAATTAGATTTAATATCATATATTATCATGTTTTATAAAAAACAGAGATGGTGCTGAATTACTGAGATGATCAAACACTGTATATTTCTAACACTGCCAATATCATACTTTTTCTCTATAAATCAGTTTTATGTCTGCAGAAATAAAGAAGAACTTCAGTTGTGCAGTGAGATTTAAACATCTTTTCATGAATTATGAACCTTTTTTATGGAACAAAAGCTGCATGGCTGCAAGAAGTCTCTACAAATGATGAAAAACTAACATGTAAAGCTTGAAGCAGCAGAAACTCATTAAAAACACATTTTAACATGTTCAATAAAACAACTGAAGGAAAATGAATGTTTATTCTTACCTGTTACATACAGTTTAGTTCCAGAGCCAAAGATGTCGTAGGGCTTATCTCCCACATTGAGAAAGACTGATACAAAAACCTGTGTGCTGTTGAATGTGTCAGCTGAGGTGAACGAGTACAAATGAACACAAAACAGTCCTTTCATGAAGTTAAAGCATGAACTGAATCAAGTCCAAATCACTCCACAATAAGTGACTCCAACACCTTTGCAGACACTCTGAACACTTTCTAAACGCTTTGACATCCATAATGAGTCTGCTGTCTGTGAGGAGCTGCTGAGTGCCTTTCCCTTTCATCAACCTGCTCATCCCTCCTTCACACAGGAGGCAAGGCACCAGGGCCAGATGGCATCCCAGCAGAGGACAGTCACAGAGAATGAGTTGTGAAAAAGAGCAGAGTGTCTCTGGGAGGTCAGTTTTTGTCTAACTTTAGCTGGCCTCTTAAGCCTGAGAGACCCCTGTACAGGGGGCTGCATGAGATGCGTGCACAGTACAGACGATCAATCTGTCTGATAGGAAGCACCAATGCTAACATGGAGCACACCAAACTGACGATGAGAAACTCAGCTAAAAGCCTCTACCAAGCATTGTCTCCCAAACAAAACACAATTCTAACCAAGAGATTATATGGGCATGCAACAAAAACACTAAAACAGCACATGTCCAATTTAGGGATATTGTTAATTTCACCTTTTTCGTGGCAGGTTAGAGGTTTTCCCTTAGTGATGTGCCAGTCATGAACGTTTCGTTCAATATGAGCAAATCTTTTATATGACTCCGGAGTAATGAGTCGTCTCAGTGAGCGATCCGTTCATTTTCATGCATTTCCTTTTTATTTAGTTTTTTGTTGTATTGTCATAATAATGGATCATGTGTAAAATGAGGCTGTTTGTAATGTATGATTTGTGCATGAGGGTGATTCATCACTATTTCACATTAATAAAGATGGCGGCTTGCATGTGATTCTTGTCCTCATCATTGAAGCATGGAGGCGCTATGTCTTAAACACAGCCAGGTGTCAAGTAACGGAGTACAAATACTTTGTTACCTTACTTAAGTAGAATTTTTGGGTATCTATACTTCACTGGCGTCATTATTTTCCAGTCGACTTTTTACTTCTACTTTCTACTCCTTACATGTTTAATGCAGCCTCGTTACTCATTCAGACTTGACAGAGGCGACTTATGAGATCAATGTAGATCGGAGGAGAACAAAAAAGTGTTGCTGATGGCTGTTTTTATTGTCACACTCTACAGCCAATGGTATCGTTTACAGCGTGTGCGCTCCTGACCAATGACAGTGTAGTGACCCACAGAGGGCGGGATCTAAACACGGAGCATCGGCACTAAAGTTTAGCTGATTAGCTAGCATGGACTCGTCGTGACTGCGTCACAGAGCTGTGACGTCATTTTGAGACTCAGTTTGTAAAGTCTAGTCAACACCTGAGAACTGTCATCATGTCTGAAAGAAAACATAGTCGCAAATTTCAGATTTACAAAGAAATTGAAGAAGACGAATGACTCTGAGCAGCAGCAAGACGTGAGTTCTTCGGCAGATGCTAGCTTGAGGACAACCAACACCACCGCTGCACCTGCGGGGACTGCTGCCAGTGAAAGCCCGCCAACAGCCGGGCCTGGGGTGACCATACAGGACGAGCCGACAGAGTGACGGTGACTCCACCTGCCTCTCTCTCCCGGCTAACTGGACCAGCCAGCAGTGGAGAGAATGGAAGTCCCACAAAACCTGGCCGTTTGTTAAGGATGGAAACTCGGGATGCACAATTTGCAGAGCCACAAAACCTCTTCTGCTTTCTGAAAAGGTAAGTGGCACACACTCATCAGAAGAGTGGATTAATGGAGATGGAAGCAGTCACACACAAAAAGGGCTGTGTGTGTAAAAAAGTCTCTAAACATCGCGATAGCATAGCACACAAAAGGGCTGTTGACGTCACAGAAACCAAGCAAAAGGAGATTCTGCCAAACAGAGTACTTGAGATAAATAAGTATCCAAGTAAATCCAAGTAATCCCCCCTAAAAAAAAAGCTGCAGTATAGACAAACGCATACACACAGGGATGATTTGATTTTCTTCTAAATTGTTCATGTTGTTAGTTAGATTTTCCCATAATTGTATTCTTTGAATTGTTTGGCGTTCATTTAAAAGGAATTGTGTGTTTTCTTGCATCCTTGTCTGTATTGTTTGTGTGTCTGTGACCATCACCTGTAGAGGTCAACTCAGTGTGGTCTCTTGGAGGAAGCTCACAGCTAGCTGTCCGTGTATTATTTCTTTAGTTGACACTTTGGTTTTTAAAGGATTCAATGAAATATATTTGTGTATTTGAAATCACGTCTGTCTAGTGTCATTTTTGAACCTGTGACCTTTAGACTCTCTAGGTGGAGTTCCTGGGGTTTAAGTCCCTGCAGGTGGAGCTGTCAAGATCTACTACTGCTGCCTTCTTAGGCATAATGGACAGCTTGCCGTTGACGTTCCAGCTGACATAAACAGACATCTGTGTCTCCAGACTAGAGTATGTTGACAATGACACTTTTCTTGGTAAAAACATTCTCTTTGTCTCATTTGTGGCGTGTAGTATTTGTGGTGTTATCTTGAGGTTTAAAGTCTATCCACCAGCACGAGTTGGACAGAATGTGAGAGCGACTCAGGCACTTCTGATGTACTATGAGAGTGTCTCTGATTCTCCTTGATCAAGCATCAATAAATAATACAGCATAAGACATCAGAGGCTCCTGATCACTTTCTTCTCTCCTGATGTCATAATACTTTGTGAAGTTTAATACTAAGAACAATAATGAGAAAGGTAAATGGCACATGTGGTGGTTCGCCTGGACGCACCTGTGTTAAAACATCTGTAAAACTGCTCAGGTTTACTTTTTTAGCATCTCCTTTTGCACAGTTACTCATCACATATTACTTTACTAATTCCTCATTTGTTTACAGCTACAGTGTTACAGTGTTGAAGGTGAATTTACTCTGACACAGTAACACATATCTTGATTCTTCATTTCTGTAGTAATCTCACATGTCTTAGCTGTCTTTAGAGACCAAGATTGTACACACAGCCCTTGTAGTTGTGAAGATATACTCCATTTATTTTGGGGAAGTCATTTGGGACAGGAGGCAGGAAAAATAGGCCTTGTGTGGAAGAGGTTAGCTACTTGTTATTCCAGTTCCTCTTGTGGAATTGAACTGATGTTAGAGCTCTGGGACGACTCCTTTAATGTTACTAACATCAGCATTTTGCACACGGTAACAACATAAGTTGAGCTCCTCAGACAAAGTACCAACTTAACGTTAGCGTTAGCCCCTGATGGTTTGATTTTCTCAGACTAATATTGTCATGACCACAACATAACTGATGTTTTGGATTTGTTTTGGAACATGAGACTCATTGATGAGCCAGTGGTGTGGACATTGAGCAGTAATGTCACTTTTGTAGCAGTCAGATTACATTCATTCTCTCTGTATCCTCACGCTAAAGTGGACTGGAAATCCACATTCTACATTTTAAAGCTGATGTTTCTAAAAATGTCTTCATTTATCCAAACAGACATTGAAAGATAAACAGCTGGTGAAATAAACAAAGTGACAATATACATTGATTGCTGTGGTTTCTTTTTTCTGTTGTACAGACTACATCATGAATACATCGGTGACCCGTTCAAAGAAAGCCAAGGCTCTCGTTTACTCCAAAACTGTTGTTAGGCAGCGCTAGCATCCTCTCTGTGGAAAGACTGGAGATCAGTGCTGAAGTGAGGAGAAGAAGACGGGGATGCAGAGCTGGATCTAAGCGCCAGGAGCAGAACAGACAGTACAAACCATACGTACCATCTATTAACATGGGGAATGTAAGATCTCTCCACAATGAGATGGAGGAGCTAATGGCACTAAGCAGGCTACAGAGGGAATATTGATAGTGGAGCACCATGTTCCTCACAGAGACGGAGCTGAATGAACTCACTTCAGACTAGCTGGAAACTCTGGACGACTTTCAACTTGTGAGAGTGGACAGCTGAAGACAGACAGGAAAGCAGAGAGAGACACAGCAAAGGAAACGTCTGTGGACCACAGGACGCAGTCAGAACCGGGTCACTGCAGGAAGGACTCAGACTTTTGAGCTGTGGAGAGCCCACTGTACCAGCTGAGCCACCAGGACTCCTCTATTTATTTATTTGTTTGTTTATTTATTTGTTCATTCATTTGAGTATTTTATTATCCAGCTTGTATTTTGTGAGCTGTTGTAACAAGTGAATTTCCCGGTCGGGCTGTATGCTGCTAGAAGGACAAAATCCTGAGCTGATGTGTTCTTTTTAAAAATGTAATAAAGTGAAATTTCCTGTTGAAATCTACTGAAAGGTGTAGTGTAACAAGGAAGTGTTTTCATTCAGAGCAGATTAGTATTGTGATGGAGGAATGGACTTTATTCCAGCAGCAGAACAAAGAGGACATTTGAATCTTTAGCTCAAATCTTTTCTTTACAATTTGTTGTTATATTCTACAAAATGTAAACATGATAGATGTTTGTTATTTTACTCTTTCATCTAGATTGTGTTAGTGTGTGTTTGTATCTGATCAAAATATGAATCCACATAATCTGAAATAAATCCCTCAGTTCAGCATGTTTGTGACTCTGGCTGAGATGGAGATGAAATATGTGAACCTGGGCTGTGGTTTACTGCTCTCTTCCTGTCACAAACACTGTTTGACATCTGCTCATCTGTTGGTTTTTGTACAGGCTGCACGCATCATTTCTCACTGTGGAGATCATTCTTTGCTTTCTTCCAGCACCAGCAGTAGTAGGAGGCTGAATGAGAGAGTTTAACTTTGTGGATCTTCAACTCACTGACGTTCTGTTTTCTCTCAACTGAGAAATCATCTTTCTGAGGATGATTATAACCTGAATATATTCCACCATCATTCATGTTAATATCAAGAATCCCACTGAATGTTTCTTTCTTCTGTAACCAGGCTACTCTACCATCGTAGTCACAGTGGTGTGTTTGTCCACAGCTGAAAGAGACTTCTTCACCAACTCTCCTGGTCAATGTTAAATCATCCCGAATCAGCTCTGCTGCCATGGCAACCAGCGCTGTAGAGAGGCAGACAGACAGATGAAGGTCAGTGTGATAGTGTTTGTTAAAGGTTGAGTTTGTTGGCCCCTGATTGGCTGGAAACACTCACCTGAACACAGACAGCACAGAGCAGCAGCTGGAAGGAAAAGCATTTTGTGCAGTGCTGTTTGCTCTGGTGAACCTGGGGAGAAGTGGCGCTCTGATGCAGCTGAGGCCAAACAAGGACGTGCTGTGAGATCAGACGAGGGCCACGTGCTTTCTAACAGGTCCTCACAGCTCCCATCAGCCCCTGCTTCTGATTGACAGCTCAGCTGAAGCTGTTGTGTGGTTTGCCATCGCTCAAAACACAATGTGGGTCAGGACGATGCAGAAATAGAAAAAAACCTTCATGTTAGCACAAACACATTCAGGTTGCTGCTGAATTTAGTAACACAGACTGTTATCTGTTGTTTAACAGCTGTGATGAAAATACAAAAGTACAAATCCACAAAACTCCTCAACTGTGATTTGAAGCCTGAAACATTTCTGTCATTTCATTTCATCATTTCATTTCTATGACACATCAAAGCTTTTCCACACACTGTATCACATCTTTATTTGGATTCTGTTGTTCAGTCTCTTCATTAAAGCTACATGATCTTTGACTGAGCAAAATCTTCAAACACAAGACTCCATCAAATGGAAACATTTCTACATGTCTGCTGCATCATGTTAGACACATTTCCTTCAAATCCAGTCCAACAGATTTGGTATTTTCCTAAACTTTGATCACTAGAATGTCAAATAAAGTTCAGAGGGTTAGTTTGTAAAGACGAAGCCACCAGAGGCTTCAGAAGAGTTGAAATCCAGGTGTGCTCCTTCTATCTGAAGCAGTGGTTATGGTGCTGTTCCCTGGAAGGAGCTCATGGCTCTGCTCTTTACTTCCTGCATGTAGAGGTCAGTCACAATGGGAGACACTGGTGAAGCCACCACAGCTGTGCTTCTGCCTGTAAAAACCCGTCTTGTATTTGAAATAGGTGATATAATATCAAACTTTTAGAATAAAATGGATATAATATATTATAAATGATCTTCATGTTGTTGATGGGTTTTCTTCCCTTCAAGCTCTCACTTTAAACCTGTAGTTATCACCTCATACTACAGTTTATATGGTGACACTTGTATCTGTTCTGTGCTGCTGTGAAGAATAAAACCTTCACACTGCTGCCCTCTAGTGTCTGCAACAACACACTGTTTCAAACTGTGCTGCTACTTTTACGACTCCAACTGTTACTACTACTACTAATAGTTCACTCTGATGTTGTTGTGTTCATCACTTGCATTTTGTTTTTCTCTTTTGAGTTCAGATTTTCTATTTTGAAATCACACAGTCATTGAGAGTTCCTGTTACTTGATCAAATCTTTGTGTGGAGAACAGAGCCCTGAGGTACTCCATATTTCACATCACAACATGTTCATGTTGTATTATTATAGGAAACACACTGCTAAGATCAGATTCAACTGTATTGATCCACAGAGGTGAAATTCAAGTGTTGCAGCAGCACAAGAGCAGAGATAAGTACAGCTACACAGAGAAAGTCTAAACAAGAAATCATAAGTCTAATCATATCTGTCTGTATTAATGTAGAAATATGATGTTGTACAAAGCTGGCTGCTCACAGTGATTGGTATAGTCTCTGGTCTCCACTGCTGTTGTACAGTCTGATGGCAGTGGGCACAAATGATCTCCATTGTCTGCACTGAAGACGCTACAGCTCCTCTGCTTAACCTAATTTCAACTTAATTTGAAACATCTTGAAGAAAAGTCCGGCCAAGCTGCTATTTGTGGATTTCTTGTCTGACACAATCCAAGCCCACATTTTGACAGACAAACTCATGAAGAACTTTGTTTCAGATTTGAATGTTTTGAGCTGGATCCTTGTGTTTTCTTACAAACTGAACTTAGAGAGTGAAGGTGAATGGATGCATGTTGGGGGAATTGTCATTATCCACAGGGTTCCCACAGGGCTGCATCCTTTCACCTCTCCTCCATATTCTGTATAGTGATATCTGCCAGAGCCAACACAACAGTATCAAACTTTAGTCAAGTAATACTTTACCCATTGAGTGATTAATCAAGTCAAGTCTTCTTCTATAAACCAGATATTTCTTCATCTTCTTTTCCAGCTACAGCAGTTGCAGAAGGAACTGAGACTAAATGGATTGTAGAAGACAAAACTGTTGTGAATCATATTAACCTATAAATTAAACTTATACCTTAATCTGCATCTGTCTGTGTTTCTGGCTGCAACATGAGGAACCAACCTGGAACTGTTGATGACAGAAGGCCTGCTCATGACCTTTGACCTCAGCCTTATTCTGGATCACAGCTGTTCAAATTTTCAAAGACAGAAACAAACTTTCTTAATCAATGCACACACAAACAAAACCTGTACACCCCAAAATCAAACCAAATGTTCATTTCAACAAATAAACTCATGTCATGGAAAGAAAATCTCAGTATCAAGTAAATGTTTCAGCATGTGAAAAAACGCCAGTCAGTCAGAGCATTTCCATAGAGAGCCACTTTGCATCAGCAGCTCCATGCTCCAGTGCTCTGGCAGACTTTATAGTCCTGAGAGTTGAACACTGGATGACTGACAGCTGTCCTTCATGACAACAGAAGCCACAGAAATCCTCCTCATCAAAAACATGACTTTGATCTCCATCCTCATCTGGACTCTCCTCTGCTGCTGCTTCACAGGTAAAGTCCAGAGAATCAAACTCCTCTCCTCTATGAACATCCGTCCCTCTGAAATGAAGCCCACAAAACCATGACGCTGCTTTATGTTTTTGTCTCTGTATCCTCAGAGTCCAGAGGCCAGTACACAGTGACTCAGCCTGGAGCAGTGAGCTCTGCTCTGGGAGGCTCTGTCACCATCAACTGTAGGACCAGTCAGAAGGTTTATGTTCATAACAATTACCACCGTTTAGCCTGGTACCTACAGAGAGATGGAGAAACTTCAACCGTTCATTAATAGTGCTACTTATCGACAGTCAGGGATTCCAGATGGTTTTACAGGCAGTGGATCAAACTCTGACTTCACTCTGACCATCAGTGGAGTTCAGGAAAATGTCAGAGCAAAGTTCAAAGAAGAAAGGCAGGAAGGCTTCATTCTGCTCTTGTGGTGAAAAGTGTGACATTCATCCAGCTCTATCAGTCTACCTTACAGCAAGCCGTCTATACTGAGGCAGATATGGTCATTCACTCCTCGTGGATATGAGAGCGCTCTGCCAGGCTATAGACTGCAGCAGCACAAAATAAAAATATGATCCGTAATGTCACAAAACACTGCTCAATTTCTACTGAATATAAAAAAGAAAAAACATACTCATGTCACTAAAGGACAGGAGGTCAGAGGTCAGGTCTATGCTTCAGGTGCATAAACACTGTTCACAAAAAGTTAGGGATATTCAACTTTTGGGTAAAATTTATGGAACATGCAAAAAGTTCATGCTACAGCTTGAACATGCTTCATCATCTCAAACTATTTCCTGAAACAAAAGCGGTGGGTATACCACCTAAAGCTGATATCACTAACTTTTTGTGGATGTGCATATACAGGGCATATAGGTCTCCTGTATTGCTTCTTTATATCCACATACAAGCCCTATATGCACATATAAGGTATGTCTCCTATATAAACGATGGTTATTGTAAAGTGTTACCTAGGTACTTATATAGGTGAACACACAGGGACGGCCATGGCTCAGTGGTAGAGCGGGTTGTCCAATAACACAAAGGTTTATAGTTTGATTCCTGCTCTCACTGCTTGAAGATTGGAAAGGCCTTGTCACTTGAACAAGCTTTGAACCATATTATGAATTAATAACAAACATCAAAATCTGGTCTGCATATCTATAAAACAATCAGCATGCTACTATTACATTTAGTTTCCAGCCGTCATTAAATCATTTGAAAAGGCTCAAAGCATGAAGGTAGAGGATGAAAGTTTTATCAGGAAAACAGAGGTGCATGTTTAAAACAGAAACATAATAAACATGTGAGTATGTTGGATATATGACAGTCCATATTTTCATCTTTGAGCAGCTGAATACATACTTGTACTTCCCAGCAAAGTCCACTGGCTCAAAGAGTTTGGACCAGGGAGCTTTCTTATCATGAATTTCTTCAGTGATATTAAGGCCTGTGAATGATGGAGGCAAAGCTTGTTGAAGTCTGAGTAAATCAAAATATTCTTGAAGTTATGAGTTTAACATGGTTTGAATAAATCTTGGCAGCAGCACAGTCACTGAAGCTGCACTGCCTGTTTCTGATTTTGCATCAGAGCAAACATGAAAGTTGTGAGATTACATCAACGTTGTTACGCTGAAGTTAAATGGCCCACGATGCATTTAGCACTGTGAACATTGGGTGGATATCAGCTGAGTGACTGCATACCCCGTTCAGTCTCCTCCTTCATGATGGTCAACGTGGAGGGACACACACTGAAGCTGGTGTTTTGCTGGGGGTAAGCAGGGGTGATGATGGGTATCAAGTCCAATCGATCACTTCAGTTGACCTGGAAATGCAGAAGAACACAACATGTTCAGTTTGCTTGTGTTTCTATGTAAATGTGATAATGAATTGACTGATAAAATTGGGTACAGCTGGCAGATCCTGGCCACCATTACGGCCCACGATACACCGCCCAAGAACCCCAGTGAGTTAGAAGAAATGTTACGTGCTGAAGGGAAATAAGAGAATGAGAGAAACAATTAAGATCTCCAGTTCATGATGTGAATATAAACAACAGTTTATTCATTTAATTTAGCCCAATTAAATATCATGTCTCTGAAATATAATACAAGTATAATATTGCTTATTTTACATTAAGATTGATACAAACATTCAAATCAATCATCCATCTGTTCACAGTCTCTTGAGTGACTAACAAGCTTGACTACTTGTGTGTGTGTTTCACTCACTTTTGGCCCACAGCTTGATGGCTCTCAAAACCATCTGAAAGTTCTCCACGTCGGGAACTTGACGGAGGATCTCCTCTGAAACTCTGGAGCCTACAAAAAACAGAATCAGATTAACAGAGAAAGTCACGTTAAAAAGGGTCAAACACAAACACAGAATATGGTACACTGTCACACATGACAGAAACATTCCTGTGAGTACAGCTGTCAGGTACTAATACTGCAGGATTTACCAGCAGGTTCAGGTGATCAGTGATGCTCCGCCGTTGCACCTGGGCAAACACTAAGTCCATCTAGAAAATAACAGGACCACAAAAACCGAGATTAAGACACGTGCAAACAAAGCTTTGATGGAGGCACACTGCAGACAGTAGAGTTGTGACTTAATCTCAAGCCAAATGACCTCAGTCCCATCAAAGGTCATTTTGATGACCGGGACAAACTCGTCTTTAACTGCCTAAAGACAACAACATGGTCAGTCACTAGCATTAGAGAGAAAAATGTCCTTTGACTTGTATGATGAGCATAGCATGATATATAATGAACCACTTCTATGGCTTACGTGTTTGTCTTGGACCTCCTTCTGAGATTTCAGTTTCTTGAAGAAGGAGGTAAAGAAGTCGTCGCTCTGAATAAATCCGGGGCCAACACAAAGGGCATCAATATCAGCACCTGTCAAAACAGCACAGATTCATATGAGAGCAAAGTCGACATTTAAATGTGTCATGACGCTCTGAAGCACTCTGTCCACCGTGTGCTTTCACAGGAGGTAACCCAGCACTGAAAGAACCTCTGCTGTGAGTCCCTTTGAATAAAAAGTGGCACTTTGAAATGTATGGCTCACATATTTATCACACAGCAACTTCACAGATACTAACCTGCTGTGACTGAACAGAGTCTGATCACATGTTATGAAGCACATTAGTTCAAGTCATGAGTAACAGTGACATACAAGCTGCCACAGTCCTGACATGCTCTCACAGCTGAGGAAAGAAAAACGTACCTTTTGAGTGGACTCCCAGATGACAGGAGCCAAAGGGGAAGACCTTTCAATCAATGAAACATAAAGAGCATTTTCAAATATCATCATTTCACTGAAGCAAAGCATACTGAGGTTCCCTCCATGTGTGGTCTATGATCTGTAGCTTCACTCAGTGAGGATGTTGTTGTTTAACTGACTAACCAACTGAAGTAAGAGGTCTCCATAGTGGCATAACATCCAAGTCACACAGTCACAAAAACACTACAAAATCTTTCCTCAGTCCAACCTCACCCAGCTGTGTTAATGACATCATGAAAATAATGAGATGGAAACAGATGTATCATACCTGTGAAGCAGTTCACAGTTGTTCTCAAACACTCCATTGACTATCAGACAGCTCCTAAAGTCTCCATACTAGTAACCATGTGAACAAAGAGACAGTAAAGAGTGTTCATTACAGACAGTGATCAGACAGAAGAAACTTGAGACTCACGCAGACATGGTAGTGACGGTAGCGTTGGTTCTTTGTGGTTTCAAATCACTCCGAAACATTTTTCTTCTCTCTTCTATCACAAGGTGAGTCCTGTCCACTCTCTGAAGCTCTCACTGTGTGTGTGTGTGTGTGTCACTTATATATCCTACGTTTGGAACGAGCGCCACTATGACTTCTATTCTGGTGTCAGAACCGAACCAATGGGTTCGAGCCCACAGGCAAATGTCACGTGAAGCGGAACCGTGCGGGTTTTATCGTTTCAGTCCAAACAGATGTGGTTTTGATTCGACTTGTGCTTTTAGTGAAAGATATGAACACTAAAATATCAGTCCGTGTGTTCGTCACTGCACCCATTATATTATTATTATATTCATATTTTGGAGTGTAATGATGATCTCTGACTAAACTAACAGGAGATCTGGCCCTAAATGATCACGTTATAACGACATCATTTTTTATTTGTATGGCATGGCAGCAGTACGCTTCTGTATATGAACAAACACAAATGAACTGTCAGTTAAACGTGCTGACAAGCAAGAAAACATTGAGCAGCTAAAGAGCTCTGCAGATGGTAGAGACCAAAACAGAGTTCAAAGGTTTCATTTGTCAGGCGACCAGAGGAAAGACTTCACATTGACGCTAATGTTGCTCTGGAAATCCACCATGTATCAGTGTTGTGTTCCAGGTTGTTTCCACTGCCCCCAACTGGTCAACAAAGAGAGTGAAGTACAAGGCCGTGGAGTGTTAAGATTGCTGCTTTTAAGCTGAACAGCAGAGACAAGATGACGGTTAGGATATCAAACTGAAACCAGTCCAATGGAGCTGCATGTCATGTGTGATTTTAAGAGGACTATCGAAGAATTGAGAAAAATTCAATTATATGAAATCAACAGGGCTGGATAGTAACTCAGTACATCTCCATATGTTTTACAAATACTTGTACAACTTCTGAAGGGCCAAGCGGTGATGCTTTGTGGCCCATGAAATTGTGGATGTTGTAATGTTTTTGGTGGGTGTGGACACATGGAGAGATGATTTCTTCATCACAGATACCAATTCCTGTAAAGAACAAGGAAAAGCTTCTTTTCTAACAATTTGTGCAAGAGCTTGGTTTGTGCAATTCATTTTACCGGTCAGCAGGAATACACTGAAAACTCATGGAGACACAAGGAGAACATGCAAACTCCACACAGACAGGCCCTGCTGGCTGGTGGGTTCAAACTAAGCCACAGCACAATAAGTAAAATCCCTAAATAAAAGTCTTCATTAAATCATTATGAACTTTAAATATGACCAATCTGACCATCTTAAGAGATGCTGACTGTTTTTAAATGTGTCATATAATGAATCTGAGTTTGAGTGTTTAATGTTAAATCTTCTGTCTACATTTTCTGTTAATAATTAAAAGATCAATGGTCAGTTTACACAACAAAACCATATCAGTTAAGTTGTACAATGTAAAAACAGGGAAAGTCTACATGATTCAGATTAAGACATACAATACAGAACATAAATAGAACAAAATGTGAACTAAATCATTCAAATCATAAAACTCATATTTTCATCTTTGAGCAGCTGAATACACTTGTACTTCACTTCACTACATTACCGTAACACATGTTCAATATATATAATATTGTAGTTTCAATTGGCTTAGCTGGCTAATGTTAGCTAACTTTAGCTTCCTTGCTGATGTGCATTAAATGCTAACTGTGAAAACAGAATACAAGCAGAATACAGAATTTGTCAAAGTCAAGCTGTCATACAAACAACCTTTCACAGACACATGAGAACTGTGCAAACAACAGTCAATAGCTGTCTGTTTTTAATTTCTATGCTTAAGTTTATATAGATGATTCTAGCTGCTGTAAATGCAATGAAACAATTGGCTACAGCAATTCATTGATATTAAAAAAAATCCTTCAGTACAAAGTGTGAATTGATTAATTTAAGTGATATATGCACACACATATAAATCATGAGTAAAAACAGTGCTAAATTTGGCTGAATTATAAAAGCTATAAGAAGTCAAATGAATAGCCGTTTGAGAGCTGAAAGAGCCGGCTCTTCTTGGTGAGCTGAGCCAAATGATCTGGCTCACTAAAAAGAAGCAGAATTCCCATCACTATGCTGCACTGTAACAAACAGGAAAACTGACTCAATGCTGAGGATGTTGTTGTGATGCATCAACAATTATTTACTCCTCCTTACTTCTTTCTGCTGTGAAAATTGAAACAGGAACACTCCTGATTCAGTTCCAGAGTTCACACTTCTTTGGTCTATTTAATCAAAAAACATTTTTAGTTATTGGAGTTTGACAATAATCTGTTTGTATGACCACAGGTCAGTTTGTAGGGATTTGGACTGGAAATTGGAGTGTGGCCAGTTCAAGTTCAGTAAGAACCAAAGTACGGAGGGTGGACTGGTAGCTGGAGAGGTGCCAGTTCATCTGGGCACTACCAATGTGCCCTTAAGCAAGGTACCGAACCACTAACTGCTCCCAGGGCACCACTGTGGCTGCTGATCAATCTGCACCATCTCTACACATTCTCTGAGCCCGTTGTGTGTCTGATGGTGAATAACATGTAAAGAACTTCAGTGAAAAAAAAGAATTTTACCTCATCAATAAAGTTTCTATTCAATTCTTCACAGTTGTTACATTGTTTTAGAGGACACTGACAAAGAAGTCTGTTGTCATTTTTGTATGAGGACTTGTTGGCTCTCATCAACCCCAAGTGTAAACTGTAAAGTGAATGTTTGATCACTGAAATCCTCATAAAGAAACTCCAGGCATGTGAAGTCCAGGTGGGTCGTAATTGTTGGTCTCTGGGTTCAGTTCCACTTTGTGTTGGTGGAGGGCTCAATGTAAAAAAGGCCTACAGACAGCAAGAGAAAAAAATAACTAGAGAGAGGAAGAGGAGTTGATGAGAGTGTACAGCTGCAGATATGAATCTGTTCTCAGTGGTTATTAGGATTCATAAACACTTCCTTTCCTGCTGCTGTGTGGGTTTCTGCTCTGCACCCTCCTCACCGTTAGCTGCACTTTTTCACATTAATAACACAATGACAGTTACATCCATCAAGTCTGGTAAAAGAATCATTCCAGGAACTTGAGTTTCATTTCAGTGCTCAGTACTCACTGTCTCAGCTTTATTCTGTGTTATTCATCTGTGAGAGAAACAGCTCAAACAAAGTTTGTTTATATATACTTATAATCACTAGTCCAACAAAAGGGAAGTGCATGGGGAAAAAACAGCATTTTGCCAAGACCCCCACCAAAATTTCACAAATCATGTTTTCAGGGGAGCTCATGTCTCATTAATTATAATCAATAGTCACTTACTCATCATAAAGCATTTTATGATTCTGTTTTGAAATGTGTCACATTTTAGCTTCAAAGCAGCTCGCTCTGCTCTTTGTTCATGTGTGTAAACAACAGTGTCATCAGCGTAGAGCTTTACATCCACACTGAAACTATTATAAAAGGGGGTCAGCACTGAACGTTCATTTTCTATTACTGTACAAGTCACAATTAAAAGTGGAATTAAAGTAGAGGATCACAACAAAAGTATAGCACAGAATTTAACTGCAAATATATGAGTATATGTATTTATATTGTTAGGGGGATTTAACCTGTGACATAAAAGATACATTTAACAACCAACAACAACATGTCAAAATGGACATTTCTGACTGCTGATCAAAGCGATCAATGAGATGAGTTGATGAGAATTGATGTTGAGAAAAGGCGAGCAGAAAACAGTCAGTCAGCATGTGTGCAGTTGGTGGACGGTCCCTTGTTTCTGAGGATCATCAGCAGAGAGAGTCCACAGCAGTACACCAGACTCTTCACGATCAGCACTGTGTAGAGCAGACAGAACAGCTTCACCCTGCACTGAGACTGGAAGAACACTGACAGACAGACAGACAGACAGACAGACAGACAGACAGACAGACAGACAGACAGACAGACAGACAGACAGACAGACAAGTCAGTCTTCTCTCCACACCGCAATCTCATCAATTTCATCACTGTAACCTGGACAGTGGTTGGCTACTGTTACCAAAATTTTCACATCACCATTCAAACCCAAAATGTACATTTACAGTGTCTGTAAAACATTAGTCAGACTGTGAAGTGGAAGCTCTCACTGGGATTAGTTGTGCTGTTGGACACTAACAGAATCAGAGTGTATGTTTAAATCATTCAGTGATGAGCACAAAGTGAACAGATGATATGCAGCCCCAACTGCAGCAGAACATTGGAGTTATCCATGCAGAAAGGCAGCAGGTGATCTTACACTCAGCTTGCTGCAGAGCTGGAAGGTCTGCTGGCTCTCTCTCTGGAGGACAGGAGGCTGCTGGAGCTGGAACCTCTGCAACAGAAAAGGAGGGGAAAAAGTCAGTCCTCTGCTCCTCAGCTCTCTTTGACAGTGTCTCCACATGAAGTTGAATCACTGCTGAACACAGTCACCAAGCCTACGTTACCTTGTTCTATTTGGGCTTCCACTGTGCCCCCCTCATGCTTGACGTGGCAGCGGTATTTATATGTGCTGTCCTCGTGCTGCTGAATCAGCAAGATGGAGACGGTGTGTCCTGACTCTCTGAGCTCCAGCTGCTCCTCCACCAGAGGACCATCCTCCTTTTGTCTTTTCCAGGAGAACTGGACCACAGGAGGAAACATGGCTGAGGCCACACACAGCAGGGAACTCTTCCCCTCCAGGTGGGCTCTGGATGCTGCTGGGTATACGCTCACCACGGGCTTCACTACCTGCTCATCTGAAGTTTGATGGCAGCAACAAGCAGCACAGACACACAGTGACACATTCAACAGCACATCAGTGCATTCAGTCTGATCCTGGAAACTACATGGACTGTGATCACTAAACTACTCATCAATACAGCACAAAGTTCACTACATATACTGTATTCACCTTCATGTCAAACACAGTTATCATGTCATGTCATCACATGTTGGAGAATGACGAAATTCAATTTGTGTCTTTATTTGAATGTCGTTCATTCACTATCATTTCAAATGCATTGCTATTATGTAGAATATAATATAAAGATGGAATTTTACTTCAACTAGTGGAGCGTTGTTTTTCTGTGTGAGGGTTAATATACATATTATCATAAGTTCCATATTTACCTACACACAGAATGCAATCATCATTTTAATGATTTCAATATTCATAACATTTTATACATTTAGCAGCAGATACTTTACCCCAGCCACTAAAAAACAAATCAATACATCAATAATTTCATAAATATTTGAACTTTTATACACAATCACAATGACATGTTGGGATTAATCAAATGGAATAAAGACTGCTGTATAATATAATATGACAAAGATCAGACTTTATTGATTCTTGACGGGAACTTCACATATAATTTAATATAACCTAATGTAATATAATAATCTGAGTCTTGTTTGAATTCAAATGTGTGCAGTATCTGATACACAATATTTATCACTGTGTACTTTACAAAATATATTTACTGTTATAGATTTGAAATGACATTAAGCATCATATTATATTCATATTTAGTGTATTAAGATACAAATATATATGTATGTGTAACATTATATGTATCATTTATATGAACAAATAAATCAGTATGCATAAATTCTATTTATTGTAATATCATAATCAGTATGTGTTTGCCTTCATGTATAAATATATCTTCCACTAAAAGACATATGTACCATCATATAAAATACTGTTGTCATGAGGTCAATTCGACCAATTATTTATTAATAATCCTTCAACATGTTTAAAGTGATATACTTTTAAAAATACATTTACTGACATATATTAAATTAGGTTTAATATCATATATTATCATGTTTTATAAAAACAAGAGATGGTGCTGAATTACTGAGATGATCAAACACTGTATATTTCTAACACTGCCAATATCATACTTTTTCTCTATAAATCAGTTTTATGTCTGCAGAAATAAAGAAGAACTTCAGTTGTGCAGTGAGATTTAAACATCTTTTCATGAATTATGAACCTTTTTTATGGAACAAAAGCTGCATGGCTGCAAGAAGTCTCTACAAATGATGAAAAACTAACATGTAAAGCTTGAAGCAGCAGAAACTCATTAAATACACATTTTAACATGTTCAATAAAACAACTGAAGGAAAATGAATGTTTATTCTTACCTGTTACATACAGTTTAGTTCCAGAGCCAAAGATGTCGTAGAACTTATCGCCCACATTGAGAAAGACTGATACAAAAACCTGTGTGCTGTTGAATGTGTCAGCTGAGGTGAACGAGTCCAAATGAACACAAAACAGTCCTTTCATGAAGTTAAAGCATGAACTGAATCAAGTCCAAATCACTCCACAATAAGTGACTCCAACACCTTTGCAGACACTCTGAACACTTTCTAAACGCTTTGACATCCATAATGAGTCTGCTGTCTGTGAGGAGCTGCTGAGTGCCTTTCCCTTTCATCAACCTGCTCATCCCTCCTTCACACAGGAGGCAAGGCACCAGGGCCAGATGGCATCCCAGCAGAGGACAGTCACAGAGAATGAGTTGTGAAAAAGAGCAGAGGGTCTATGGGAGGTCAGTTTTTTTCTAACTTTAGCTAGCCTCTTAAGCCTGAGAGACCCCTGTACAGGGGGCTGCATGAGATGTGTGCACAGTACAGACGATCAATCTGTCTGATAGGAAGCACCAATGCTAACATGTAGCACACCAAACTGATGATGAGAAACTCAGCTAAAAGCCTCTACCAAGCATTGTCTACCAAACAAAGCACAATTCTAACCACAAGAGATTATATGTGCATGCAACAAAAACACTAAAACAGCACATGTCTAATTTAGGGATTTTGTTAATTTCACCTTTTTCGTGGCAGGTTAGAGGTTTTCCCTTAGTGATGTGCCAGTCATGAACGTTTCGTTCAATATGAACAAATCTTTTATATGACTCCGGAGTAATGAGTCGTCTCAGTGAGCGATCCGTTCATTTTCATGCATTTTGTGTATTTTGTTTTGGTTAACTTATTGCATTGCATTTTTTGCCCCTTGTTTTGGCTGTCCACTCTCCTGTACTCCCCTCCTATTAAAGACACTATATGACCTGGTGCGGCGCACATCATAGACATGGTGCAAACTACGGGGGAGCCAGGGGGGTCTCAGCCCCCCTTAATGAAACATGAGCTCCCCTGAAAACAAAATTTTGGTGGGGGTCTCTAAAATATTGGCAAAATGCTGGTTTTTCCCATGCATTTCCTTTTTATTTAGTTTTTTGTTGTATTGTCATAATAATGGATCATGTGTAAAATGAGGCTGTTTGTAATGTATGATTTGTGCATGAGGGTGATTCATCACTATTTGACTTTAATAAAGATGGCGGCTTGCATGTGATTCTTGTCCTCATCATTGAAGCATGGAGGCGCTATGTCTTAAACGCAGCCAGGTGTCAAGTAACAGAGTACAAATACTTTGTTACCTTACTTAAGTAGAATTTTTGGGTATCTATACTTCACTGGAGTAATTATTTTCCAGCCGACTTTTTACTTCTACTTTCTACTCCTTACATTTTTAATACAGCCTCGTTACTCATTCAGACTTGACAGAGGCGACTTATGAGATCAATGTAGATCGGAGGAGAACAAAAAAGTGTTGCTGATGGCTGTTTTTATTGTCACACTCTACAGCCAATGGTATCGTTTACAGCGTGTGCGCTCCTGACCAATGACAGTGTAGTGACCCACAGAGGGCGGGATCTAAACACGGAGCATCGGCACTAAAGTTTAGCTGATTAGCTAGCATGGACTCGTCGTGACTGCGTCACAGAGCTGTGACGTCATTTTGAGACTCAGTTTGTAAAGTCTAGTCAACACCTGAGAACTGTCATCATGTCTGAAAGAAAACATAGTCGCAAATTTCAGATTTACAAAGAAATTGAAGA
Source organism: Nibea albiflora (assembly GCA_014281875.1). NCBI lineage: Eukaryota > Metazoa > Chordata > Actinopteri > Sciaenidae > Nibea > Nibea albiflora. The sequence continues at coordinate 4,075,016 of CM024791.1, read as the reverse complement.
AGAAGACGTGAGTTCTTCGGCAGATGCTAGCTTGAGGACAACCAACACCACCGCTGCACCTGCGGGGACTGCTGCCAGTGAAAGCCCGCCAACAGCCGGGCCTGGGGTGACCATACAGGACGAGCCGACAGAGGCTGGAGATGGGGTTAACGACAGCTCAGAGGCCGCTGGTGACGGTGACTCCACCTGCCTCTCTCTCCCGGCTAACTGGACCAGCCAGCAGTGGAGAGAATGGAAGTCCCACAAAACCTGGCCGTTTGTTAAGGATGGAAACTCGGGATGCACAATTTGCAGAGCCACAAAACCTCTTCTGCTTTCTGAAAAGGTAAGTGGCACACACTCATCAGAAGAGTGGATTAATGGAGATGGAAGCAGTCACACACAAAAAGGGCTGTGTGTGTAAAAAAGTCTCTAAACATCGCGATAGCATAGCACACAAAAGGGCTGTTGACGTCACAGAAACCAAGCAAAAGGAGATTCTGCCAAACAGAGTACTTGAGATAAATAAGTATCCAAGTAAATCCAAGTAATCCCCCCTCAAAAAAAAGCTGCAGTATAGACAAACGCATACACACAGGGATGATTTGATTTTCTTATAAATTGTTCATGTTGTTAGTTAGATTTTCCCATAATTGTATTCTTTGAATTGTTTGGCGTTCATTTAAAAGGAATTGTGTGTTTTCTTGCATCCTTGTCTGTATTGTTTGTGTGTGTGACCATCACCTGTAGAGGTCAACTCAGTGTGGTCTCTTGGAGGAAGCTCACAGCTAGCTGTCCGTGTATTATTTCTTTAGTTGACACTTTGGTTTTTAAAGGATTCAATGAAATATATTTGTGTATTTGAAATCACGTCTGTCTAGTGTCATTTTTGAACCTGTGACCTTTAGACTCTCTAGGTGGAGTTCCTGGGGTTTAAGTCCCTGCAGGTGGAGCTGTCAAGATCTACTACTGCTGCCTTCTTAGGCATAATGGACAGCTTGCCGTTGACGTTCCAGCTGACATAAACAGACATCTGTGTCTCCAGACTAGAGTATGTTGACAATGACACTTTTCTTGGTAAAAACATTCTCTTTGTCTCATTTGTGGCGTGTAGTATTTGTGGTGTTATCTTGAGGTTTAAAGTCTATCCACCAGCACGAGTTGGACAGAATGTGAGAGCGACTCAGGCACTTCTGATGTACTATGAGAGTGTCTCTGATTCTCCTTGATCAAGCATCAATAAATAATACAGCATAAGACATCAGAGGCTCCTGAACACTTTCTTCTCTCCTGATGTCATAATACTTTGTGAAGTTTAATACTAAGAACAATAATGAGAAAGGTAAATGGCACATGTGGTGGTTCGCCTGGACACACCTGTGTTAAAACATCTGTAAAACTGCTCAGGTTTACTTTTTTAGCATCTCCTTTTGCACAGTTACTCATCACATATTACTTTACTAATTCCTCATTTGTTTACAGCTACAGTGTTACAGTGTTCAAGGTGAATTTACTCTGACACAGTAACACATATCTTGATTCTTCATTTCTGTAGTAATCTCACATGTCTTAGCTTTCTTTAGAGACCAAGATTATACACACAGCCCTTGTAGTTGTGAAGATATACTCCATTTATTTTGGGGAAGTCATTTGGGACAGGAGGCAGGAAAAATAGGCCTTGTGTGGAAGAGGTTAGCTACTTGTTATTCCAGTTCCTCTTGTGGAATTGAACTGATGTTAGAGCTCTGGGACGACTCCTTTAATGTTACTAACGTCAGCATTTTGCACACGGTAACAACATAAGTTGAGCTCCTCAGACAAAGTAGCAACTTAACGTTAGCGTTCGCCCCTGATGGTTTGATTTTCTCAGACTAATATTGTCATGACCACAACATAACTGATGTTTTGGATTTGTTTTGGAACATGAGACTAATTGATGAGCCAGTGGTGTGGACATTGAGCAGTAATGTCACTTTTGTAGCAGTCAGATTACATTCATTCTCTCTGTATCCTCACGCTAAAGTGGACTGGAATCCCACATTCTACATTTTAAAGCTGATGTTTCTAAAAATGTCTTCATTTATCCAAACAGACATTCAAAGATAAACAGCTGGTGAAATAAACAAAGTGACAATATACATTGATTGCTGTGGTTTCTTTTTTCTGTTGTACAGACTACATCATGAATACATCGGTGACCCGTTCAAAGAAAGCCAAGGCTCTCGTTTACTCCAAAACTGTTGTTAGGCAGCGCTAGCATCCTCTCTGTGGAAAGACTGGAGATCAGTGCTGAAGTGAGGAGAAGAAGACGGGGATGCAGAGCTGGATCTAAGCGCCAGGAGCAGAACAGACAGTACAAACCATACGTACCATCTATTAACATGGGGAATGTAAGATCTCTCCACAATGAGATGGAGGAGCTAATGGCACTAAGCAGGCTACAGAGGGAATATTGATAGTGGAGCACCATGTTCCTCACAGAGACGGAGCTGAATGAACTCACTTCAGACTAGCTGGAAACTCTGGACGACTTTCAACTTGTGAGAGTGGACAGCTGAAGACAGACAGGAAAGCAGAGAGAGACACAGCAAAGGAAACGTCTGTGGACCACAGGACGCAGTCAGAACCGGGTCACTGCAGGAAGGACTCAGACTTTTGAGATGTGGAGAGCCCACTGTACCAGCTGAGCCACCAGGACTCCTCTATTTTTTTATTTATTTGTTCATTTGTTCATTCATTTGAGTATTTTATCATCCAGCTTGTATTTTCTGAGCTGTTGTAACAAGTGAATTTCCCGGTGGGGAATAAATAAAGTCGATCTTATTTTCCTGCATTTATAGTAACAATCAGATGTAATGATGAAGGCCTGAGAGTCTGGAAGGTTTTGGTTCAGGTGCCTTGAAAGTGCTTGAAAAGTGCTTGAATTTTTGTCTTAAAAAGCTGTATGCTGCTAGAAGGACAAAATCCTGAGCTGATGTGTTCTTTTTAAAAATGTAATGAAGTGAAATTTCCTGTTGAAATCTACTGAAAGGTGTTAAACGTGTTCAAGTGCTGCTGGAAGTGTTTTCATTCAGAGCAGATTAGTATTGTGATGGAGGAATGGACTTTATTCCAGCAGCAGAACAAAGAGGACATTTGAATCTTTAGCTCAAATCTTTTCTTTACAATTTGTTGTTATATTCTACAAAATGTAAACATGATAGATGTTTGTTATTTTACTCTTTCATCTAGATTGTGTTAGTGTGTGTTTGTATCTGATCAAAATATGAATCCACATAATCTGAAATAAATCCCTCAGTTCAGCATGTTTGTGACTCTGGCTGAGATGGAGATGAAATATGTGAACCTGGGCTGTGGTTTACTGCTCTCTTCCTGTCACAAACACTGTTTGACATCTGCTCATCTGTTGGTTTTTGTACAGGCTGCACGCATCATTTCTCACTGTGGAGATCATTCTTTGCTTTCTTCAAACAGCGGCAGTAGTAGGAGGCTGAATGAGAGAGTTTAACTTTGTGGATCTTCAACTCACTGACGTTCTGTTTTCTCTCAGCTGAGAAATCATCTTTCTGAGGATGATTATAACCTGACTCTATTTTACCATCATTCATGTTAATATCAAGAATCCGACGGAATGTTTCTTTCTTCTGGAACCAGTGTACTCTACCACTGTTGTCACACTGGTGTGTTTGTCCACAGCTGAAAGAGACTTCTTCACCAACTCTCCTGGTCAATGTTAAATCATCCTGAGTCAGCTCTGCTGCCGTGGCAACCAGCGCTGTAGAGAGGCAGACAGACAGATGAAGGTTAGTGTGATAGTGTTTGTTAAAGGTTGAGTTTGTTGGCTCCTGATTGGCTGGAAACACTCACCTGAACACAGACAGCACAGAGCAGCAGCTGGAAGGAAAAGCATTTTGTGCAGTGCTGTTTGCTCTGGTGAACCTGGGGAGAAGTGGCGCTCTGATGCAGCTGAGGCCAAACAAGGACGTGCTGTGAGATCAGACGAGGGCCACGTGCTTTCTAACAGGTCCTCACAGCTCCCATCAGCCCCTGCTTCTGATTGACAGCTCAGCTGAAGCTGTTGTGTGGTTTGCCATCGCTAAAAACACAATCTAGGTCAGGACGATGCAGAAATAGAAAAAAACCTTCATGTTAGCACAAACACATTCAGGTTGCTGCTGAATTTAGTAACACAGACTGTTATCTGTTGTTTAACAGCTGTGATGAAAATACTAAAGTACAAATCCACAAAACTCCTCAACTGTGATTTGAAGCCTGAAACATTTCTGTCATTTCATTTCATCATTTCATTTCTATGACACATCAAAGCTTTTCCACACACTCTATCACATCTTTATTTGGATTCTGTTATTCAGTCTCTTCATTAAAGCTACATGATCTTTGACTGAGCAAAATCTTCAAACACAAGACTCCATCAAATGGAAACATTTCTACATGTCTGCTGCATCATGTTAGACACATTTCCTTCAAATCCAGTCCAACAGATTTGGTATTTTCCTAAACTTTGATCACTAGAATGTCAAATAAAGTTCAGAGGGTTAGTTTGTAAAGACGAAGCCACCAGAGGCTTCAGAAGAGTTGAAATCCAGGTGTGCTCCTTCTATCTGAAGCAGTGGTTATGGTGCTGTTCCCTGGAAGGAGCTCATGGCTCTGCTCTTTACTTCCTGCATGTAGAGGTCAGTCACACTGGTGAAGCCACCACAGCTGTGCTTCTGCCTGTGAAAACCCTCCTTGTATTTGAAATAGGTGATATTCAGGCAGACGTTGAGGCCAAAAAGTCCTCCAAATGAAATGACCAAATGTGTTTGTAAGTGACCTTTAACATAGAAGTGTTTTTGGATCTGATGAAACTATCAGCAGGAAGACATTGTTTGTCTGTGGTCTTCAAAACTCTTTGAATTTATGAGAATTTCATACACTTTTAGAATAAAATGGATATAATATATTATAAATGATCTTCATGCTGTTGATGGGTTTTCTTCCCTTCAAGCTCTCACTTTAAACCTGTAGTTATCACCTCATACTACAGTTTATATGGTGACACTTGTATCTGTTCTGTGCTGCTGTGAAGAATAAAACCTTCACACTGCTGCCCTCTAGTGTCTGCAACAACACACTGTTTCAAACTGTGCTGCTACTTTTACGACTCCAACTGTTCCTACTACTACTAATAGTTCACTCTGATGTTGTTGTGTTCATCACTTGCATTTTGTTTTTCTCTTTTGAGTTCAGATTTTCTATTTTGAAATCACACAGTCATTGAGAGTTCCTGTTACTTGATCAAATCTTTGTGTGGAGAACAGAGCCCTGAGGTACTCCATATTTCACATCACAACATGTTCATGTTGTATTATTATAGGAAACACACTGCTAAGATCAGATTCAACTGTATTGATCCACAGAGGTGAAATTCAAGTGTTGCAGCAGCACAAGAGCAGAGATAAGTACAGATACACAGAGAAAGTCTAAACAAGAAATCATAAGTCTAATCATATCTGTCTGTATTAATGTAGAAATATGATGTTGTACAAAGCTGGCTGCTCACAGTGATTGGTATAGTCTCTGGTCTCCACTGCTGTTGTACAGTCTGATGGCAGTGGGCACAAATGATCTCCATTGTCTCCACTGAAGATGCTACAGCTCCTCTGCATGGAGCAGTGAGCTCTGCTCTGGGAGGCTCCGTCACCATCAACTGTAGGACCAGTCCGAAGGTTTATGTTCATAACAATTACCACCGTTTAGCCTGGTACCAACAGAGAGATGGAGAAACTCCTAAACTGTTCATTAATAGTACTACTTATCGACAATCAGGGATTCCAGATGGTTTTACAGGCAGCGGATCAAACTCTGACTTCACTCTGACCATCAGTGGAGTTCAGACTGAAGATGCAGCAGTTTACTACTGTCAGAGTGAACACATTATCAACAGTCAGAAAGTGTTCACACAGTGAAAAATGGTCGTACAAAAACCTCCCTCAGTCAGAAGAACAGAAACAGAAACTGAACTGACTGCTGCAGCTGGAAGTTACTGCAGAGACTGATACACTTCACTGAGGACACACACACACACACACACACACACACACAATGTAGCCTGAAATAGACAGATTGTGCATGTGTATGTATGTGTACGGATACACAGGGTGCACACAAAGTTCTCTAAATTTAACCAAAAAGTTATTACATTCATCGTTAACATCACAATCCATGTATAGAGACTGATACACTTCACTGAACCATGGTAACAGACAGGTTTCAGTATTAGAGATAAAGAGCGGTAAACTCCAAACATCAGCGTTCATTAATTACACATTATGAAAAGAGACTACAAGACATTGTTCTTCTGTTTTTCACATTTTTCAACTCAACCTCTGAAACATCCTCTGACTTCATCATAACTGACCCATGACTACAGACAGACTTTTAAATGCTGAAATACTTTTCCCAACATACAGCAGGTGGTTCAAATAAATGACAGTGACATCATCATATTCATTAGTTATAATGAGGATGTGACATATCATTAAATTCATCAGTCTGGAAGGAAGATCGCATAAAAAAAACATACAATGTTTCCAGATGATACACTGACTAAATAAATGCTTTGTAGATGTATTCATCTGAAATTTGATAATTATTACATTTAAACTGATTCGGTCTTTTTAGTCAGTTTTCAATCAACTTTTTCTGATTAGACAAATTATGAATCACATAACATCTTCAAGAACTAACTGAGCGTTAAGATCTATAAAAGAACAATGTAAACACTGTTAGAATGAAAATTTCTTTACTTTTAAAAATTTAAAGAACTCAAGAGTTCCATCAGACAGAATTGTACCTATGTTACAGTGAATGGTCACTGTAATAATATTAAATTTCAACTATCAGCTCATATCTTTCAGTAAAGCCTGTTTTTATTCACCCAATGTCACGGTTCTGAGGAGAACCCAGAAGCAGATCAGAACAAGAGTTTGAGTGTCACAGCTTTTTAAGCGAATAGTGAATACGTGACACAAAAGGGGAGCAGGCAGGCGAGAGTGGGGGTCCAGAGGAGGGGATTATCCAGAGAGAGGTCGGATGGCAGGCTTCGAGTGTGGAGGTCCACAGGCTGGCAGCACGAGGTGTAGGCTGAGTGGACTGGACTGATTCCTGAGGCAGGGAGACACGGTTAGTGGTGGACAAAAACCAGACAGCAAGATGTAGGCAGACACTGGCAATTAAGGCTGTAGCATACACTATACTTCACAACAATCCGGCAGAGACTGGACGTGTGGCTGCTCCTTAAATGCTGCAGCCAGTTGATGAGGAGCAGGTGAGGTGACGACGTCAGCCAGGTGTGAGTGGCCAGGTACAGACACGCACCCTCAAGCACTGCCAGGAGAAAGACACCAGATACACAAACACCCACACACAAACAAGGACCAGTCATCCTGACTGGGGATTCGTGACACCCAAACACAGAATAAATAGAGTCTGAGTTCTTAAAGAGTCAAAAGTGTTTACAATTAAAATGCAGTCTACTAAAACCTCTCACTGTAGAGAGACACGGCTCTCTGACTTTGACACAAACAAACTCAACATCAACAGTTCCTGTCTTTCAAAGAATGAACGTTTTCATATTATATTGATCAAACTGTGCCACAATTCACATCTGTCTAAAAGTCAAAGAGGATTTGTTCACATTAAATAAGACGTCTACAGTCATCAAACCAATTCCACCTTAAAATGATCTGTTAATCAATACTCTGATAAAGTGATTGATCCATTGATAAACAGCATGATCAGAATAATCAACGTCCCCATTGGAGTCAGAGCATTTCCATAGAGAGCCACTTTGCATCAGCAGCTCCATGCTCCAGTGCTCTGGCAGACTTTATAGTCCTGAGAGTTGAACACTGGATGACTGACAGCTGTCCTTCATGACAACAGAAGCCACAGAAATCCTCCTCATCAAAAACATGACTTTGATCTCCGTCCTCATCTGGACTCTCCTCTGCTGCTGCTTCACAGGTAAAGTCCAGAGAATCAAACTCCTCTCCTCTATGAACATCCGTCCCTCTGAAATGAAGCCCACAAAACCATGACGCTGCTTTATGTTTTTGTCTCTGTATCCTCAGAGTCCAGAGGCCAGTACACAGTGACTCAGCCTGGAGCAGTGAGCTCTGCTCTGGGAGGCTCCGTCACCATTACATGTAGAATCAGTGAGAATGTCCATAATTGGGGCAGCAACAAACATCTTTTAGCGTGGTACCAACAGAGAGATGGAGAAACTCCAAAACTGCTCAGGTACTTTGGTAGCACTGGACAGTCAGTGATCTGACTTCACTCTGACCATCCGTGGAGTTCAGACTGAAGATGCAGCAGTTTACTCCTGTCTGGATTTTCATGTCATCAAAAACCTACAAAAACCTCCCTCGGCCAGACTGAACAGGAACTGAACTGACTGCTGCAGCTGGAAGCTACTGCAGACTGATACACTTCACTGAGGACACACACACACATACAAACCACAATCCTTACCACACCTGAACAAAAGAAAAATCTTCACATCAGGTTGAAAGTTCAAATTGGTCTCTACAAAAGTACTAAAAACACACAGACATACATTTTTAGTACATTTAACTATAAAAGCTGATGGTGTGAATACCCATCACTTTGTATGCTTCTTTGAAACTCTCTGAAACCTCAGGTGACAATTACTGAAAATCAAGTTGTATATTGATATCATCTGATTATACATTACACAAACAACACCTTCCTTTCCTTTGGTTCATAAAGTGATCAGTAATTTATGTGGGATGTCTGGCTACAGAACCTCCAATTTCAAATGTACAGCAAAGTTTAATGAAAACTCGATAACTCTCATTTCACTCAATCTTGAATGTAACACATGTAAGTTTCTGTGAGCGTGTGTTATCACTCTATGCAGATGACACCCTGCTTTTTATTCCTAATCTTGAAAATCCTTTTTATTATTCAGATTTTTTATTCGGATATAAAGAATCTTTTTTTTTAGTTCAAATTAACAACATATGAACAAATCACATTGATCTTATTCAAGAGCAGACATTAGTAATGATAGCATAATTTGGGACTTGACTTGTTACTGTGCATTAATCTGACTAATGTTCCTAATTTATAATATATATCAAAGAAAGGAAGTCAAAAGACACGTCACTTTTACAATATACATGATGAAATCTTTATTGTTATAAAATATTGAAACCATCAACAAGCAAGAAGACGTTAATGTTGAAACGTGATGAGCGAAAGAGAGAAACAGAGAGAGAGAGAGAGCAGACAGAGCAGTAACAGAGTAAAACCAGTATCAGAGTCACAGAGAGTCAGATCAGGACTGGGAACACTGGTCTCTCCTCAGTGTCTGTGAGAGTGAAGTCTGGGAGCCCTGGGTGGCCTCACAGGTCACAGAGTCCACCTTCCTCCACTGGTCTGCATCAAGCCTCAGGGTGCTGCTCCAGCTGTAGAGGCCGTCCTGCTCCAGCACCACGGGGCTCCTGCTCTCCTCCCAGCTGATGCTGCTGCTGCTGCTGTCCACCTTCCAGGTCAGACTCCAGTCTGAGGGGAAGCCCTTGTTGGCCAGACACATGAGTGTGGCCTTCCCCTGCTGCAGCTGCTCACTGGATGGGGGCAGCACCGTCAGGGTGGGGGCAGCATCACCTAGGAAACACCAATGAGATTAGAGGACAGGGACCACACAGCTGTCAATCAACCAGCAGACACCTTTACTGTGTGAAAGCTCATTTTGTCCTTTCTTTTTGTCCTTTGAGTTTCTGTCAGATGATTTTTCTGCTCCACCAGTCACTCACTCACACATTGTTTCACTTCCCTTCAAAAGCCTCTCATGCATATCAGTACAGAAAAAAATGACCTGAAATGAATCAAACTACACTGGAAATAAAGAATTTTTGTCAAAAGGACACAAGTTAATCAGATCCACAGTAAAAGGACATTCTGAGCCAAAAATAAGTGACGACCAGATTTACAATGTTCATACAACAGATTTAAAATCCAACAGCTTCAGAAAACTGTCAAAGTGATTTCAAACTGAGGTCGAAAGACCATTTTAAACATTATTTCAGAGATTTGGTCGCGTTGTTAACATTTTATCTTCATTCCCACTGTTTGAAACACTTTGAACTCAACTTCCAAACAGCTTAAAACAGAGAATTTAATGATGAATTTTGTCAAGATTGATCTGTCCTACAGTTGAAGCTGTTCACATCTACACTGGAACATGTCATGAAAAGAATAAAACTGAGTCTTCAAAGTGATTTCAATCAGTCCTATGGAAATTTAAAGTTACTCCAATGTTCTGAGATTAAAACCTTAACTGATGACACCATATTTATTATTTAAGCAGAAACTTACTTCCAACATGCAGCCTGGTTCCTCCACCAAAAGTCCACCACGGTGATACAAAGTCATTAAGCTGCCGTACAAAAACCTCTCACTGTAGAGAGACACGGCTCTCTGACTTTGACACAAACAAACTCAACATCAACAGTTCCTGTCTTTAAAAGAATGAACGTTTTCATATTATATTGATCAAACTGTGCCACAATTGTTCAGAATTAGTCACATTTTGAAAGTTCACATCTGTCTAAAAGTCAAAGAGGATTTGTTCACATTAAATGAAACAAGACAGAATACGTCCTTAAAGAAGATGAATCTACAGTCATCAAACCAATTCCACCTTAAAATGATCTGTTAATCAATACTCTGATAAAGTGATTGATCCATTGATAAACAGCATGATCAGAATAATCAACGTCCCCATTGGACTCAGAGCATTTCCATAGAGAGCCACTTTGCATCAGCAGCTCCATGCTCCAGTGCTCTGGCAGACTTTATAGTCCTGAGAGTTGAACACTGGATGACTGACAGCTGTCCTTCATGACAACAGAAGCCACAGAAATCCTCCTCATGAAAAACATGACTTTGATCTCCGTCCTCATCTGGACTCTCCTCTGCTGCTGCTTCACAGGTAAAGTCCAGAGAATCAAACTCCTCTCCTCTATGAACATCCGTCCCTCTGAAATGAAGCCCACAAAACCATGACGCTGCTTTATGTTTTTGTCTCTGTATCCTCAGAGTCCAGAGGCCAGTACACAGTGACTCAGCCTGGAGCAGTGAGCTCTGCTCTGGGAGGCTCCGTCACCATCAACTGTAGGACCAGTCCGAAGGTTTATGTTTCGGGCAATTACCACCGTTTAGCCTGGTACCAACAGAGAGATGGAGAAACTCCTAAACTGTTCATTAATAGTGCTACTTATCGACAGTCAGGGATTCCAGATCGTTTTACAGGCAGTGGATCAAACTCTGACTTCACTCTGACCATCAGTGGAGTTCAGACTGAAGATGCAGCAGTTTACTACTGTCAGAGTGAACACATTATCAACAGTCAGAAAGTGTTCACACAGTGAAAAATGGTCGTACAAAAACCTCCCTCACTCAGAAGAACAGAAACTGAAACTGAACTGACTGCTGCAGCTGGAAGTTACTGCAGAGACTGATACACTTCACTGAGGACACACACACACACAATGTAGCCTGACATAGACAGATTGTGCATGTGTATGTATGTGTACAGATACACAGGGTGCACAGGGTGTGTGTCTGTCCATGAAGGAGGACAAAACAAAACACATTCTAAATGGAGGCATGAAATACATGGATACCAGACAGAGACTTTAATGAAGTTAATCACAGTCAGCATTGTTCAAGTTCTGTCTAGCAACCAGCTGCATTTAAGCAAGCAGCATCCGTGGCAGTAACTGAAGTCAATACAGAAGAGCCAAAAACTGCAGTTCCTCAAACGTCCACCTGAGGCTGGCTACAGAACAAGTTTGTTTCCATAAGTCTCCATGTTAAAATGTCCAACTGTTAACAGCCTGGTACAAAAACAGTTTCTCTATAGCTAATGTCATGACAACTGTACTGAGGGTGAATTTTTGTTCTGTTCAAATTATATGAAAGCTTAAAGTTATGCAAAATTAACAGTGTGTCTGCATTGATTAACAACTGTTTGACAGCATTTATTAAACAGCCAAGTGTCATTCAGCCGGTTTGAAGTCCACCGACATTCTATGTCCTTGTCCACTTTTGGATCAGCCAGGAGGTGGAAGAGGCAGGACAGAGTCGCCACACTCTGAACTTCTGAGCTCTTTAGAAACCTGTGGGTTTGTCAGTGGTTTGAACTGACAGAAATTATTGCAGTCAGCTTTGTAACGTGTGTGTAGTGACTTTAAAAACTGGAGAATCTGGAAATGACTTCAGTCTATTTGACACCAAAGGAATGTTGAGAGTTTAATCAAGAAAACCTTGTAAATGAATGCAGAAATCACTGCGATACTGAAAGTGCTACTTCTACTGAGTGATGGGAGAGCCACTGCTAGCTGCCATTGCAATGATACAAAGAATTCTCCTCTCTGCTCAGATGTTTAATTCAGGGGTTCCCAAACTTTTCAGCCCGTGACTCCCAAAATAACAGTGCCAGTGACTAGCGACCTCCACTATCACTTGAGGTGGTGGAAGTATACAAAGGCACATGCACTAACAGGCATATCAAAACACAAGCATCACCACAGAAGAACATAACAGCATAATAATTGTAATATTATTTCTTCAACTATTATTTCAGCATTGACCTCACCTAATGAGATGGATGGCCCCTGTGCTTGGAGCACAGCGAGTCCATTCTTGGTCTGATTTTGGAGACCGCCACTTGAAAATCATCCTCCACGTTCAGTTGTGATCTGTATCTTGAATCTTGGAATTAAAGTCTGTCTTTAATGTTCGGTCGCTTTACAGGTCAAATAATAATGAATCCTCCAGGTTGGATGTCAGATGATGTGCCCTTACAGTGAATGGTGATCTTATCCAGTCATATTGTTCTGGAGCTGTTTCCTCTGTGAAATACTTGTTAAAGCATCGCCACAGCACCATCTGTACACACAATGATGCACTTGTCCCAACACAGTCCCTCTTCTTTTAGCTTGTTGTCAACTTGCTGAGTTGTCAAACTCAACGACAGAGTTTGATACATCTGTGGATTCATCTAACTGTAAATCATATTTCCCTTTCTGCACTCTGTCAACCAGCCGACACTTTCTGTCCTGGGCCATGTAGGAGATGCGCCGGGCAATCGTCCCGTGAGACAGCAGCACTGATTGTAGCTCACGAGCCAGTTGTTGGATTGTTGTGTGTTAGGTTAGGACTTTCTTTTGGCCTTGCAGCCCTCGTTCCTTTCACCAGTAGAAGTCTACTGGTTTAGGAGCGAGAGTGTTAGGATGTGCTAGGTTTATCTATTAGCCTGTGTTTTCCTAGCCCTTTGTGTACTGTGTCTGTTTTTGTCTCCCCTGTCTGTACAGGCTGGGCATGGCTGACCTACTCCTTCAACCACTCCCTCACTGATTCTCACCTTCTCAGCTCTCACACCTGCTTCTCATCATGTCATCAACCTCCTGCAGTATTTAACTCTGGTTCACCCTTCCAGAGACCACCAGTTCAGTTTGTACCTCATGTGGTAACTCTTCCCATACGGGCTCTGTGTAGATTCTTTGATGTAGATGTTTTTCCACCTTCTTTTTGATTTTTGATTTTGATTTTTTTTCACCTGTTTCACTCACTCACCTGCCCTAAAAGTCTCACTCAGCCAACCCTCGTCTGGTCACGTGTCCTCATCACCCTAATTTATATTTTAATCAGTAAAATAAGATGTAAGAAAGTCATTATAGCATCATGACACCCATCCTTAGTATCGTCTGGACCTCTGTGCACTTCCTCTGAATAACCACATGGTGGTGGTGTTTCTCTTTGATGTGTAACAGAAATCCAGCATATGATAAAGTTTAGTTTCAAATCTGTCACACAGCCATGGTGGAAGAGTTTATTTATTGGTGTTACACCTGTCTAACCCTGTAAAGTGTAGCTGTTATGTAACAACACAACTGTTGTGCAGTTGTCCCTTGGTAGGTTTGAATGTGTTAAATAAAATGACCTCTGTGACCGTTACACTCTCCTTGTAAAGTTTACCTAGCAGAGTTCCTCGGGTTTAGGTCTCCCCAGGTGGAGTTGTCGACCTGTGAACCTTCCTAAGTGATGTTTTAGTCTCCCTTGTCTTGTCCCACTGCGACCCTCGTGCCGCATTAGCACTACCAAAACTGGACATGCTAAATCTATTCATCTAGTGCTGTCACAGTACTTTTAGCTGCACTAACATGTCCTAGTCGCACTTTACCATGATTGTTTCCCTTTTTTGTGCGTCTGCTACATGACTGAATATAAATGAAAGGATGGTGTTGTCTCAGCTGAAGAACATCACAGACACCTTGCTGGACCACCTGCAGTTTGCCTACAGGACAAACAGTTCAGCAGATGATGCAGTCAACATGAGATTGCACTGCATCCTGCAACACCTCCACTCTGCAGGGACGTACGCCGTACACCAAACTCACCCAGCTCTCTGTGCCTGCCTCCACTTGTCAGTGGATCACAAACTCTGTGACTGACAGGAGGCAGCAGGTGAGGCTGGAGAACATCACATCCAGCACTCAAACACTCAGCACCTAAGGCAAATAATTTAGAAATAACCACTGGAAGTCAGGCTGTAAGAAACGTGGAAAGGCGCTAAGTGAGAAGTAATTTAACACAAAATAAGAAACATAATGTGAGTGCATTAGACATCTGCTTATCAAATTATATTAGAGAATAAAATAGAACAAATGATCAAAATTAGAATGAGTGTTATATGTTTAAAACACAACTTTGTTCTCCTTGACTGATGTGTGTGTGCTCCAAAACGCCACCAGCCATGTCTCTGTCACAACGCTTGGTCCGTCCTACACGTGACTTTGTTTACTTGCTACTTCCTGGCTTATGAGCTTTTAAACATGCTACGTATTTCATTTGTTTCACTTTTCTCTGTTTCTACGACCGTCAGGTTGCAAGGGGTATTGTATTTTGAAAATCCACCAGATTCCCTGTGCCGTTTCTGTGTCTGGCTTCCACCAGTTCGAGGTGCTCTGTGTAAATTGCAGCATTAATCAAAAACAGGATCACCACATATTTCACATGGAGCAGAGTGGAGGCCAGCTTCCAGGACATCTCTGAACCGAACCACGGCAGAGCCGGTGGGGTTTGAAACGCTGACTAGAACAGCTTTGTATCACAGTGGAAACCAGCACCCGGCAGATTTGAGGGGTAACAGTCATCCGCCTCATCCAGGAACGTCTGTTCGGTCAAAACAACCTGCAGCTGAACACACTCAAAGCTGTGGAGATGACAGTGGAACAGCATGTAAAGAACTTGAGTGAAAAAGACAATTTCCCCACGAGGGATCAATAAAGTTTCTATTCAATTCTTCACAGTCAGTTCAGCACATCTGATCCAGACATGAACCACTGAGGCATCAGATCAGAAAACACTCAGATGTGTTGTTTTGGAGGACACTGACAAAGAAGTCTGTTGTCATTTTTGTATGAGGACTTGTTGGCTCTCATCAACACCAAGTGTAAACTGTAAAGTGAATGTTTGATCACTGAAATCCTCATAAAGAAACTCCAGGCATGTGAAGTCCAGGTGGGTCGTAATTGTTGGTCTCTGGGTTCAGTTCCACTTTGTGTTGGTGGAGGGCTCAATGTAAAAAAGGCCTACAGACAGCAAGAGAAAATAATAACTAGAGAGAGGAAGAAGAGTTGATGAGAGTGTACAGCTGCAGATATGAATCTGTTCTCAGTGGTTATTAGGATTCATAAACACTTCCTTTCCTGCTGCTGTGTGGGTTTCTGCTCTGCACCCTCCTCACCGTTAGCTGCACTTTTTCACATTAATAACACAATGACAGTTACAACCATCAAGTCTGGTAAAAGAATCATTCCAGGAACTTGAGTTTCATTTCAGTGCTCTGTACTCACTGTCTCAGCTTTATTCTGTGTTATTCATCTGTGAGAGAAACAGCTCAAACAAAGTTTGTTTATATATACTTATAATCACTAGTCCAACAAAAGGGAAGTGCATGGGAAAAAACAGCATTTTGCCAAGACCCCCACCAAAATTTCACAAATCATGTTTTCAGGGGAGCTCATGTCTCATTAATTATAATCAATAGTCACTTACTCATCATGAAGCATTTTGTGATTCTGTTTTGAAATGTGTCACATTTTAGCTTCAAAGCAGCTCGCTCTGCTCTTTGTTCATGTGTGTAAACAACAGTGTCATCAGCGTAGAGCTTTACATCCACACTGAAACTATTATAAAAGGGGGTCAGCACTGAACGTTCATTTTCTATTACTGTACAAGTCACAATTAAAAGTGGAATTAAAGTAGAGGATCACAACAAAAGTATAGCACAGAATTTAACTGCAAATATGTGAGTATATGTATTTATATTGTTAGGAGGACTTATCTAACCTGTGACATAAAAGATACATTTAACAACCAACAACAACACGTCAAAATGGACATTTCTGACTGCTGATCAAAGCGATCAATGAGATGAGTTGATGAGAATTGATGTTGAGAAAAGGCGAGTAGAAAACAGTCAGTCAGCATGTGTGCAGTTGGTGGACGGTCCCTTGTTTCTGAGGATCATCAGCAGAGAGAGTCCAAAGCAGTACACCAGACTCTTCACGATCAGCACTGTGTAGAGCAGACAGAACAGCTTCACCCTGCACTGAGACTGGAAGAACACTGACAGACAGACAGACAGACAGACAGACAGACAGACAGACAGACAGACAGACAAGTCAGTCTTCTCTCCACACCGCAATCTCATCAATTTCATCACTGTAACCTGGACAGTGGTTGGCTACTGTTACCAACATTTTCACATCACCATTCAAACCCCAAATGTAATACAGTGTCTGTAAAACATTAGTCAGACTGTGAAGTGGAAGCTCTCTCACTGGGATTAGTTGTGCTGTTGGACACTAACAGAATCAGAGTGTATGTTTAAATCATTCAGTGATGAGCACAAAGTGAACAGACTGACATGCAGCCCCAATTGCAGCAGAACATTGGAGTTATCCATGCAGAAAGGCAGCAGGTGATCTTACAGTCAGCTTGCTGCAGAGCTGGAAGGTCTGCTGGCTCTCTCTCTGGAGGACAGGAGGCTGCTGGAGCTGGAACCTCTGCAACAGAAAAGGAGGAAAAAAAGTCAGTCCTCTGCTCCTCAGCTCTCTTTGACAGTGTCTCCACATGAAGTTGAATCACTGCTGAACACAGTCACCAAGCCTTCGTTACCTTGTTCTATTTGGGCTTCCACTGTGCCCCCCTCGTGCTTGACGTGGCAGCGGAATTTATATGTGCTGTCCTCGTGCTGCTGAATCAGCAAGATGGAGACGGTGTGTCCCGACTCTCTGAGCTCCAGCTGCTCTCCATCACCACGGTGCACCTCCACCAGAGAACCATCCTCCTTTTGTCTTTTCCAGGAGAACTGGACCAGAGGAGGAAACATGGCTGAGGCCACACACAGCAGGGAACTCTTCCCCTCCAGGTGGGCTCTGGATGCTGCTGGGTACACGCTCACCACGGGCTTCACTACCTGCTCGTCTGAAGTTTGATGGCAGCAACAAGCAGCACAGACACACAGTGACACATTCAACAGCACATCAGTGCATTCAGTCTGATCCTGGAAACTACATGGACTGTGATCACTAAACTACTCATCAATACAGCACAAAGTTCACTACATATACTGTATTCACCTTCATATCAAACACAGTTATCATGTCATGTCATCACATGTTGGAGAATGACGAAATTCAATTTGTGTCTTTATTTGAATGTCGTTCATTCACTATCATTTCAAATGCATTACTATTATGTAGAATATAATATAAAGATGAAATTTAACTTTTTTCTGTGTGAGGGTTAATATACATATTATCATAAGTTCCATATTTACCTACACACAGAATGCAATCATCATTTTAATGATTACAATATCCGTAACATTTTATACATTTAGCAGCAGATACTTTACCCCAGCAACTTAAAAAACAAATCAATACATCAATAATTTCATAAATATTTGAACTTTTATACACAATCACAATGACATGTTGGGATTAATCAAATGGAAGACTGCTGTATAATATGATATGACAAAGATCAGACTTTATTGATTCTTGATGGGAACTCTACATATAATTTAATATAACCTAATATAATATAATAATCTGAGTCTTGTTTGAATTCAAATGTGTGCAGTATCTGACACATAATATTTATCACTGTGTACTTTACAAAATATATTTACTGTTATAGATTTGAAATGACATTAAGCATCATATAATATTCATATTTAGTGTATTAAGATACAAATATATATGTATGTGTAACATTATATGTATAATTTATATAAACATATAAATCAGTATGCATAAATTCTATTCATTGTAGTATCATATTCAGTATGTGTTTGCCTTCATGTATAAATATATCTTCCACTAAAAGACATATGTACCATCATATAAAATACAGTTGTCATAAGGTCAATTTGACCAATTATTTATTAATAATCCTTCAACATGTTTAAAGTGATATACTTTTAAAAATACATTTACTGACATATATTAAATTAGATTTAATATCATATATTATCATGTTTTATAGAAACAAGAGATGGTGCTGAATTACTGAGATGATCAAACACTGTATATTTCTAACACTGCCAATATCATACTTTTTCTCTATAAATCAGTTTTATGTCTGCAGAAATAAAGAAGAACTTCAGTTGTGCAGTGAGATTTAAACATCTTTTCATGAATTATGAACCTTTTTTATGGAACAAAAGCTGCATGGCTGCAAGAAGTCTCTACAAATGATGAAAAACTAACATGTAAAGCTTGAAGCAGCAGAAACTCATTAAAAACACATTTTAACATGTTCAATAAAACAACTGAAGGAAAATGAATGTTTATTCTTACCTGTTACATACAGTTTAGTTCCAGAGCCAAAGATGTCGTAGAACTGATCTCCCACATTGAAAAAGACTGATACAAAAACCTGTGTGCTGTTGAATGTGTCAGCTGAGGTGAACGAGTCCAAATGAACACAAAACAGTCCTTTCATGAAGTTAAAGCATGAACTGAATCAAGTCCAAATCACTCCACAATAAGTGACTCCAACACCTTTGCAGACACTCTGAACACTTTCTAAACGCTTTGACATCCATAATGAGTCTGCTGTCTGTGAGGAGCTGCTGAGTGCCTTTCCCTTTCATCAACCTGCTCATCCCTCCTTCACACAGGAGGCAAGGCACCAGGGCCAGATGGCATCCCAGCAGAGGACAGTCACAGAGAATGAGTTGTGAAAAAAAGCAGAGTGTCTCTGGGAGGTCAGTTTTTGTCTAACTTTAGCTAGCCTCTTAAGCCTGAGAGACCCCTGTACAGGGGGCTGCATGAGATGTGTGCACAGTACAGACGATCAATCTGTCTGATAGGAAGCATCAATGCTAACATGGAGCACACCAAACTGACGATGAGAAACTCAGCTAAAAGCCTCTACCAAGCATTGTCTACCAAACAAAACACAATTCTAACCAAGAGATTATATGGACATGCAACAAAAACACTGAAACAGCACATGTCCAATTTAGGGATTTTGTTAATTTCACCTTTTTCGTGGCAGGTTAGAGGTTTTCCCTTAGTGATGTGTCAGTCAGGAATGTTTCGTTCAATATGAGCAAATCTTTTATATGACTCCGGAGTAATGAGTCGTCTCAGTGAGTGATCCGTTCATTTTCATGCATTTCCTTCTTATTTAGTTTTTTGTTGTATTGTCATAATAATGGATCATGTGTAAAATGAGGCTGTTTGTAATGTATGATTTGTGCATGAGGGTGATTCATCACTATTGTGGTGACATTAAGGGAGACCTGGCGGGTGACCAGGTCAGGACTCTTTAATCACTGATGCGGTGCAGCTGTGAGGAGGGCGTGGAGGAGAGACAATTGTGATAAGGGCCGGAGATGTGGCGTGGGGAGGAAGGAGCAACACGTTCGCCGACGCGGTACTCTGTCAGCGGGGGTGGGTGTCGTTCGCAGCTAGTTAGCGCTGCCGGCAGGGGAAGTTAGTGGTGTATATGTCAGGAGGGTAGGCCTGCTGCCTCCTGTAGTCAGATCAGGGCTTCTGTAGAGAGTGCCGTGTGGCCATCGCTCCCTGGGCAGCCGCCACAGTGCCCTCCGGATCGCCAGTCAGTCCCTGTCCTCGCCGTCCAGCGAAGCCGTTGCCCCGGGGAGTTGGACGGTCTCGCCAATCGGGCGAGCTAAGTGCACTTTAACATTTTTATATGTATCTGTCACTTAGTGTTTGTGTGTATAGGTCGGCCTATTTTTATATCCGATATCCGGTGGTAGGGTTTCCCGGGCGGAAGTGACGGGTTCGAGGGTGGGCGGTCTCATGGGTGCCGACCGCTGCAGGTTCGCCGTGTGTGGGGTGGTGTCTGAGCTCTGCGTGCTGTATTAAAGCGTGTCTTAAAAGCTAGTGACCCTATCCTGATTTGTAGTGGGTTTCTTTCTGTGTGCTGTGTTTAAAGCGTGCCTTAAAAGCTAGCCTGATGTGTAGTGGGTTGTCACTGATTTACATTAGAGGTGAACCTGCTGTTGTGACCCTCCAGAAAGAAGCCTGTGCCCCCGACCGGCATCTCCCCGTCTGATTGGAGCCCCCACATGTTTTATGAACTCTGCTAATTATTAATAAAGGCTGTTATTTACTGTAAACCATCCTGTCTGTATGTTTGTTCGGAGGTTCTGACATCATCAGCTTTTATAGCTAGAGGTAAAACCCACATTTATTACACTATTTCACATTAATAAAGATGGCAGCTTGCATGTGATTCTTGTCCTCATCATTGAAGCATGGAGGCGCTATGTCTTAAACGCAGCCAGGTGTCAAGTAACGGAGTACAAATACTTTGTTGCCTTACTTAAGTAGAATTTTTGGGTATCTATACTTCACTGGAATAATTATTTTTCAGCCGACTTTTTACTTCTACTTTCTACTCCTTACATTTTTAATACAGCCTCGTTACTCATTCAGACTTGACAGAGGCGACTTATGAGATCAATGTAGATCGGAGGAGAACAAAAAAGTGTTGCTGATGGCTGTTTTTATTGTCACACTCTACAGCCAATGGTATCGTTTACAGCGTGTGCGCTCCTGACCAATGACAGTGTAGTGACCCACAGAGGGCGGGATCTAAACACGGAGCATCGGCACTAAAGTTTAGCTGATTAGCTAGCATGGACTCGTCGTGACTGCGTCACAGAGCTGTGACGTCATTTTGAGACTCAGTTTGTAAAGTCTAGTCAACACCTGAGAACTGTCATCATGTCTGAAAGAAAACATACTCGCAAATTTCAGATTTACAAAGAAATTGAAGAAGACGAATGACTCTGAGCAGCAGCAAGACGTGAGCTCTTCGGCAGATGCTAGCTTGAGGACAACCAACACCACCGCTGCACCTGCGGGGACTGCTGCCAGTGAAAGCCCGCCAACAGCCGGGCCTGGGGTGACCATAGAGGACGAGCCGACAGAGGCTGGAGATGGGGTTAACGACAGCTCAGAGGCCGCTGGTGACGGTGACTCCACCTGCCTCTCTCTCCCGGCTAACTGGACCAGCCAGCAGTGGAGAGAATGGAAGTCCCACAAAACCTGGCCGTTTGTTAAGGATGGAAACTCTGGATGCACAATTTGCAGAGCCACAAAACCTCTTCTGCTTTCTGAAAAGGTAAGTGGCACACACTCATCAGAAGAGTGGATTAATGGAGATGGAAGCAGTCACACACAAAAAGGGCTGTGTGTGTCAAAAAGTCTCTAAACATCGCGATAGCATAGCACACAAAAGGGCTGTTGACGTCACAGAAACCAAGCAAAAGGAGATTCTGCCAAACAGAGTACTTGAGATAAATAAGTATCCAAGTAAATCCAAGTAACCCCCCCTCAAAAAAAAAGCTGCAGTATAGACAAACGCATACACACAGGGATGATTTGATTTTCTTATAAATTGTTCATGTTGTTAGTTCGATTTTCCCATAATTGTATTCTTTGAATTGTTTGGCGTTCATTTAAAAGGAATTGTGTGTTTTCTTGCATCCTTGTCTGTATTGTTTGTGTGTCTGTGACCATCACCTGTAGAGGTCAACTCAGTGTGGTCTCTTGGAGGAAGCTCACAGCTAGCTGTCCGTGTAGTATTTCTTTAGTTGATGTATCTACCCTGGTAGCACGACTCACGCTTCGTACTTATGTCCACAACGATTTTATTATTTTCCGTGAAGTTACAGAACACCGTGAAAACTGTAGCAAAATAAACACATTTCATATACATCATTTTCAAATTATTTTCCTACACAAAGCTACAAATTTTCATCCTTCAGAACAATTACCGTGCACCCCCGCTTATCCAGTAGTAGACAGTCCTCTCGTCTATTTCTCTCTCAAACATACTGCGCGACCCTCGTCACTCGGACTGGAAGTAGACTTTCAAAATAATGGATTCCCAAACATACAATAACATAACCTAAAAACCCTGAACTAACTGCAGGAAGCTTTCCATAAAGGTGTATAACATAATAAAAAACACGATCAGAAATAAAGTATGACAACACCACCATAACTTCTAGCGTTGCCATGGTAACACACAGCTATTTGCTGGTGTCAGCTACAGTTGACACTTTGGTTTTTAAAGGATTCAATGAAATATATTTGTGTATTTGAAATCACGTCTGTCTAGTGTCATTTTTGAACCTGTGACCTTTAGACTCTCTAGGTGGAGTTCCTGGGGTTTAAGTCCCTGCAGGTGGAGCTGTCAAGATCTACTACTGCTGCCTTCTTAGGCATAATGGACAGCTTGCCGTTGACGTTCCA
Source organism: Nibea albiflora (assembly GCA_014281875.1). Classification (NCBI taxonomy): domain Eukaryota; kingdom Metazoa; phylum Chordata; class Actinopteri; family Sciaenidae; genus Nibea; species Nibea albiflora. The sequence goes on along the minus strand of CM024791.1, from coordinate 4,052,130 downwards.
GCTGACATAAACAGACATCTGTGTCTCCAGACTAGAGTATGTTGACAATGACACTTTTCTTGGTAAAAACATTCTCTTTGTCTCATTTGTGGCGTGTAGTATTTGTGGTGTTATCTTGAGGTTTAAAGTCTGTCCACCAGCACGAGTTGGACAGAATGTGAGAGCGACTCAGACACTTCTGATGTACTATGAGAGTGTCTCTGATTCTCCTTGATCAAGCATCAATAAATAATACAGCATAAGACATCAGAGGCTCCTGAACACTTTCTTCTCTCCTGATGTCATAATACTTTGTGAAGTTTAATACTAAGAACAATAATGAGAAAGGTAAATGGCACATGTGGTGGTTCGCCTGGACACACCCGTGTTAAAACATCTGTAAAACTGCTCAGGTTTACTTTTTTAGCATCTCCTTTTGCGCAGTTACTCATCACATATGACTTTACTAATTCCTCATTTGTTTACAGCTACAGTGTTACAGTGTTCAAGGTGAATTTACTCTGACACAGTAACACATACAGTGGTATGAAAAAGTTTGGGCACCCCTGATCGTTTTCAGGATTTTCCTTTATAAATCATTGGTTGTTCGGATCAGCAATTTCAGTTAAATATATCATATAGCAGACAAACACAGTGATATTTGAGAAGTGAAATGAAGTTTATAGGCTTAACAGAAAGTGTGCAATAATTACTTAAACAAAAGTAGGCAGTTGCATAAATTTGGGCACCCTTGTTATTTTATTGATTTGAGTACCTTTAGCACTAATTATTGGAACACAAAGTTTGTTTTGTAAGCTCACTGACCCTTGACCTACATACACAGGTGAAGCCAATCGTGAGAAAGGGTATTTCAGGTGGCCAGTAGCAAGTTGTTCTCCCTTTTGCATCTTCTCTGAGGAGTGGCACCATGGGAGCCTCAAAACAACTCTCAAATGACCTGAAAACAAAGATTGTACATCATGGTTTAGGGGAAGGATACAAAAAGCTGGCTCAGAGATTTAAGCTGTCAGTTTCCACTGTGAGGAACATAGTGAGGAAATGGAAGACCACAGGCACAGTCCTAGTTGAGGCCCGGAGTGGCAGGCCAAGAAAAATCTCAGAGAAGCAGAGGCAAAGGATGGTGAGAAAGGTCAAACTCAACCCACAGACCAGCTCCAAAGACCAACAACATGATCTTGCTGCAGAAGGTGTCACTGTGCATCGTTCAACTATTCAGCGCACTCTGCTGTATGGGAGAGTAATGCGGCGGAAGCCTTTTCTACACACATGCCACAAACAGAGTTGCTTGAGGTATGCTAAAGCACATTTGGACAAGCCAGCTTCTTTTTGGTATAAGGTCCTGTGGACTGATGAATGTAAAATTGAGTTATTTGGACATAACAAGGGGCGGTATGCATGGCGGAAGAAGAACACAGCATTTCAAGACAAACACTTGCTACCCACAGTAAAATTTGGTGGTGGTTCCATCATGCTGTGGGGCTGTGTGGCCAGTGCAGGTACTCGCAATCTTGTAAGAGTTGAAGGTCGCATGGATTCCAGTCAGTATCAGCAGATTTTTGCCAACAATGTTCAAGAATCAGTGACAAAGTTGAAGTTGCGCCGGGCTGCATACTTCAACAAGACAACGACCCCAAACACTGCTCAAACTCTACAGAGGCATTCATGCAGAGGAACGACTACAACGTTCTGGAATGTCCATCTCAGTCCCCAGACCTGAACATTATTGAAAATCTGTGGTGTGATTTAAAGCGGGCTGTCCATGCTCAAAAGCCATCAAACCTGACTGAACTGGAGATGTTTTGTAAAGAAGAATGGTCAAAAATACCTTCAACCACACTCCAGACCCTAATTGGAAGCTATAGGAGGCATTTAGAGGCTGTTATTTCTGCAAAAGGAGGATCTACGAAATATTGATGTAATTTTTCTGTTGGGGTGCCCAAATTTATGCAACTGCCTACTTTTGTTTAAGTAATTATTGCACACTTTCTGTTAAGCCTATAAACTTCATTTCACTTCTCAAATATCACTGTGTTTGTCTGCTATATGATATATTTAACTGAAATTGCTGATCCGAACAACCAATGATTTATAAAGGAAAATCCTGAAAACGATCAAGGGTGCCCAAACTTTTTCATACCACTGTATCTTGATTCTTCATTTCTGTAGTAATCTCACATGTCTTAGCTTTCTTTAGAGACCAAGATTATACACACAGCCCTTGTAGTTGTGAAGATATACTCCATTTATTTTGGGGAAGTCATTTGGGACAGGAGGCAGGAAAAATAGGCCTTGTGTGGAAGAGGTTAGCTACTTGTTATTCCAGTTCCTCTTGTAGAATTGAACTGATGTTAGAGCTCTGGGACGACTGCTTTAATGTTACTAACGTCAGCATTTTGCACACGGTAACAACATAAGTTGAGCTCCTCAGACAAAGTAGCAACTTAACGTTAGCGTTAGCCCCTGATGGTTTGATTTTCTCAGACTAATATTGTCATGACCACAACATAACTGATGTTTTGGATTTGTTTTGGAACATGAGACTAATTGATGAGCCAGTGGTGTGGACATTGAGCAGTAATGTCACTTTTGTAGCAGTCAGATTACATTCATTCTCTCTGTATCCTCACGCTAAAGTGGACTGGAAATCCACATTCTACATTTTAAAGCTGATGTTTCTAAAAATGTCTTCATTTATCCAAACAGACATTCAAAGATAAACAGCTGGTGAAATAAACAAAGTGACAATATACATTGATTGCTGTGGTTTATTTTTTCTGTTGTACAGACTACATCATGAATACATCGGTGACCCGTTCAAAGAAAGCCAAGGCTCTCGTTTACTCCAAAACTGTTGTTAGGCAGCGCTAGCATCCTCTCTGTGGAAAGACTGGAGATCAGTGCTGAAGTGAGGAGAAGAAGACGGGGATGCAGAGCTGGATCTAAGCGCCAGGAGCAGAACAGACAGTACAAACCATACGTACCATCTATTAACATGGGGAATGTAAGATCTCTCCACAATGAGATGGAGGAGCTAATGGCACTAAGCAGGCTACAGAGGGAATATTGATAGTGGAGCACCATGTTCCTCACAGAGACGGAGCTGAATGAACTCACTTCAGACTAGCTGGAAACTCTGGACGACTTTCAACTTGTGAGAGTGGACAGCTGAAGACAGACAGGAAAGCAGAGAGAGACACAGCAAAGGAAACGTCTGTGGACCACAGGACGCAGTCAGAACCGGGTCACTGCAGGAAGGACTCAGACTTTTGAGATGTGGAGAGCCCACTGTACCAGCTGAGCCACCAGGACTCCTCTGTTTATTTATTTGTTTGTTTATTTATGAATATTTTATTATCCATTTCATTTTATTATCATTTCATTATCTTGTATTCAGTAACCTTAACAAGAATTACCTCAGTGTGGGTATTTTTGGTTCAGGTGCCTTGAAAGTCCTTGAAAAGTGCTTGAATTTTCATCTTAAAAAGCTGTATGCTGCTAGAAGGACAAAATCCTGAGCTGATGTGTTCTTTTTAAAAATGTAATAAAGTGAAATTTCCTGTTGAAATCTACTGAAAGGTGTTAAACGTGTTCAAGTGCTGCTGGAAGTGTTTTCATTCAGAGCAGATTAGTATTGTGATGGAGGAATGGACTTTATTCCAGCAGCAGAACAAAGAGGACATTTGAATCTTTAGCTCAAATCTTTTCTTTACAATTTGTTGTTATATTCTACAAAATGTAAACATGATAGATGTTTGTTATTTTACTCTTTCATCTAGATTGTGTTAGTGTGTGTTTGTATCTGATCAAAATATGAATCCACATAATCTGAAATAAATCCCTCAGTTCAGCATGTTTGTGACTCTGGCTGAGATGGAGATGAAATATGTGAACCTGGGCTGTGGTTTACTGCTCTCTTCCTGTCACAAACACTGTTTGACATCTGCTCATCTGTTGGTTTTTGTACAGGCTGCACGCATCATTTCTCACTGTGGAGATCATTCTTTGCTTTCTTCCAACAGCGGCAGTAGTAGGAGGCTGAATGAGAGAGTTTAACTTTGTGGATCTTCAACTCACTGACGTTCTGTTTTCTCTCAACTGAGAAATCATCTTTCTGAGGATGATTGAAACCTGAATCTATTTTACCATCATTCATGTTAATAGCAAGAATCCCACTGAATGTTTCTTTCTTCTGTAACCAGGCTACATAACCATTGTAGTCACACTGGTGTGTTTGTCCACAGCTGAAAGAGACTTCTTCACCAACTCTCCTGGTCAATGTTAAATCATCCTGAATCAGCTCTGCTGCCATGGCAACCAGCGCTGTAGAGAGGCAGACAGACAGATGAAGGTCAGTGTGATAGTGTTTGTTAAAGGTTGAGTTTGTTGGCTCCTGATTGGCTGGAAACACTCACCTGAACACAGACAGCACAGAGCAGCAGCTGGAAGGAAAAGCATTTTGTGCAGTGCTGTTTGCTCTGGTGAACCTGGGGAGAAGTGGCGCTCTGATGCAGCTGAGGCCAAACAAGGACGTGCTGTGAGATCAGACGAGGGCCACGTGCTTTCTAACAGGTCCTCACAGCTCCCATCAGCCCCTGCTTCTGATTGACAGCTCAGCTGAAGCTGTTGTGTGGTTTACCATGGCTAAAAACACAATGTGGGTCAGGACGATGCAGAAATAGAAAAAAACCTTCATGTTAGCACAAACACATTCAGGTTGCTGCTGAATTTAGTAACACAGACTGTTATCTGTTGTTTAACAGCTGTGATGAAAATACTAAAGTACAAATCCACAAAACTCCTCAACTGTGATTTGAAGCCTGAAACATTTCTGTCATTTCATTTCATCATTTCATTTCTATGACACATCAAAGCTTTTCCACACACTGTATCACATCTTTATTTGGATTCTGTTGTTCAGTCTCTTCATTAAAGCTACATGATCTTTGACTGAGCAAAATCTTCAAACACAAGACTCCATCAAATGGAAACATTTCTACATGTCTGCTGCATCATGTTAGACACATTTCCTTCAAATCCAGTCCAACAGATTTGGTATTTTCCTAAACTTTGATCACTAGAATGTCAAATAAAGTTCAGAGGGTTAGTTTGTAAAGACGAAGCCACCAGAGGCTTCAGAAGAGTTGAAATCCAGGTGTGCTCCTTCTATCTGAAGCAGTGGTTATGGTGCTGTTCCCTGGAAGAAGCTCATGGCTCTGCTCTTTACTTCCTGCATGTAGAGGTCAGTCACAATGGGAGACACTGGTGAAGCCACCACAGCTGTGCTTCTGCCTGTGAAAACCCTCCTTGTATTTGAAATAGGTGATATTCAGGCAGACGTTGAGGCCAAAAAGTCCTCCAAATGAAATGACCAAATGTGTTTGTAAGTGACCTTTAACATAGAAGTGTTTTTGGATCTGATGAAACTATCAGCAGGAAGACATTGTTTGTCTGTGGCCTTCAAAACTCTTTGAATTTATGAGAATATCATACACTTTTAGAATAAAATGGATATAATATATTATAAATGATCTTCATGCTGTTGATGGGTTTTCTTCCCTTCAAGCTCTCACTTTAAACCTGTAGTTATCACCTCATACTACAGTTTATATGGTGACACTTGTATCTGTTCTGTGCTGCTGTGAAGAATAAAACCTTCACACTGCTGCCCTCTAGTGTCTGCAACAACACACTGTTTCAAACTGTGCTGCTACTTTTACGACTCCAACTGTTCCTACTACTACTAATAGTTCACTCTGATGTTGTTGTGTTCATCACTTGCATTTTGTTTTTCTCTTTTGAGTTCAGATTTTCTATTTTGAAATCACACAGTCATTGAGAGTTCCTGTTACTTGATCAAATCTTTGTGTGGAGAACAGAGCCCTGAGGTACTCCATATTTCACATCACAACATGTTCATGTTGTATTATTATAGGAAACACACTGCTAAGATCAGATTCAACTGTATTGATCCACAGAGGTGAAATTCAAGTGTTGCAGCGGCACAAGAGCGGAGATAAGTACAGCTACACAGAGAAAGTCTAAACAAGAAATCATAAGTCTAATCATATCTGTCTGTATTAATGTAGAAATATGATGTTGTACAAAGCTGGCTGCTCACAGTGATTGGTATAGTCTCTGGTCTCCACTGCTGTTGTACAGTCTGATGGCAGTGGGCGCAAATGATCTCCATTGTCTCCACTGAAGATGCTACAGCTCCTCATCCTGGAGCAGTGAGCTCTGCTCTGGGAGGCTCCGTCACCATCAACTGTAGGACCAGTCAGAATGTTTATATTCATAACAATTACCACCGTTTAGCCTGGTACCAACAGAGAGATGGAGAAACTCCTAAACTGTTCATTAATAGTGCTACTTGATGATGCAGCAGTTTACTACTGTCAGAGTGAACACATTATCAACAGTCAGAAAGTGTTCACACAGTGAAAAATGGTCGTACAAAAACCTCCCTCAGTCAGACTGAACAGAAACTGAACTGACTGCTGCAGCTGGAAGTTACTGCAGAGACTGATACACTTCACTGAGGACACACACACACACACACACAATGTAGCCTGACATAGACAGATTGTGCATGTGTATGTATGTGTATGGATACACAGGGTGCACAGGGTGTGTGTCTGTCCATGAAGGAGGACAAAACAAAACACATTCAAAATGGAGGCATGAAATACATGGATACCAGACAGAGACTTTAATGAAGTTAATCACAGTCAGCATTGTTCAAGTTCTGCCTAGCAACCAGCTGCATTTAAGCAAGCAGCATCCGTGGCAGTAACTGAAGTCAATACAGAAGAGCCAAAAACTGCAGTTCCTCAAACGTCCACCTGAGGCTGGATACAGAACAAGTTTGTTTCCATAAGTCTCCATGTTAAAATGTCCAACTGTTAACAGCCTGGTACAAAAACAGTTTCTCTATAGCTAATGTCATGACAACTGTACTGAGGGTGAATTTTTGTTCTGTTCAAATTATATGAAAGCTTAAAGTTATGCAAAATTAACAGTGTGTCTGCATTGATTAACAACTGTTTGACAGCATTTATTAAACAGCCAAGTGTCATTCAGCCGGTTTGAAGTCCACCGACATTCTATGTCCTTGTCCACTTTTGGATCAGCCAGGAGGTGGAAGAGGCAGGACAGAGTCGCCACACTCTGAACTTCTGAGCTCTTTAGAAACCTGTGGGTTTGCCAGTGGTTTGAACTGACAGAAATTATTGCAGTCAGCTTTGTAACGTGTGTGTAGTGACTTTAAAAACTGGAGAATCTGGAAATGACTTCAGTCTATTTGACACCAAAGGAATGTTGAGAGTTTAATCAAGAAAACCTTGTAAATGAATGCAGAAATCACTGCAATACTGAAAGTGCTACTTCTACTGAGTGATGGGAGAGCCACTGCTAGCTGCCATTGCAATGATACAAAGAATTCTCCTCTCTGCTCAGATGTTTAATTCAGGGGTTCCCAAACTTTTCAGCCAGTGACTCCCAAAATAACAGTGCCAGTGACTAGCGACCTCCACTATCACTGGAGGTGGTGAAAGTATACAAAGGCACATGCACTAACAGGCATATCAAAACACAAGCATCACCACAGAAGAACATAACAGCATAATAATTGTAATATTATTTCTTCAACTATTATTTCAGCATTGACCTCACCTAATGAGATGGATGGCCCCTGTGCTTGGAGCACAGCAAGTCCATTCTTGGTCTGATTTTGGAGACCGCCACTTGAAAATCATCCTCCACGTTCAGTTGTGATCTGTATCTTGGATCTTGGAATTAAACTCTGTCTTTAATGTTCGGTCGCTTTACAGGTCAAATAATAATGAATCCTCCAGGTTGGATGTCAGATGATGTGCCCTTACAGTGAATGGTGATCTTATCCAGTCATATTGTTCTGGAGCTGTTTCCTCTGTGAAATACTTGTTAAAGTGTTCCAGGAGAGTGTGTATGATACGGGTAGTGATAGACTGCTTCAGTGTGTTACCACTCAATCCATTTTCTCCAATAAGTTCTTCCAGCTCAGAAAACATATCACTCCTACCCATTTCAACTCGTTCAGTCCAGCGCTCCAGTTTTCTTGTGAATGCGTGGATTTTGTCATTCAGCGACAGGATGCTTGTGTTTTCATCTTGCTATGACACATTAAGTCCATCCAGTTTTTCAAACATGCAAGACAAATATGCTAGCCTTGTTAGCCAGTCAGGATCAGTGAGGTGGTCAGCAAGCTGGGTCCTCTGCTCTATCAGGAATAAGTACACTTCATGCTGCAGCTCATACAGGCGGATGAGCATATTCCCTCGCTAAAGCCACCTGACTTCTGTATGGAGCAGCAGGCCCTCAAGTTCTGACCCAGTCCTTTCTTTTTCCCCAGCATCGCCACAGCACCATCTGTACACACAATGATGCACTTGTCCCAACACAGTCCCTCTTCTTTTAGCTTGTTGTCAGCTTGCTGAGTTGTCAAACTCAACGACAGAGTTTGATACATCTGTGGATTCATCTAACTGTAAATCATATTTCCCTTTCTGCACTCTGTCAACCAGCCGACACTTTCTGTCCTGGGCCATGTAGGAGATGCGCCGGGCAATCGTCCCGTGAGACAGCAGCACTGATTGTAGCTCACGAGCCAGTTGTTGGATTGTTGTGTGTTAGGTTAGGACTTTCTTTTGGCCTTGCAGCCCTCGTTCCTTTCACCAGAAGAAGTCTACTGGTTTAGCAGCGAGAGTGTTAGGATGTGCTAGGTTTATCTATTAGCCTGTGTTTTCCTGGTGTTTCCCTGCCCTTTGTGTACTGTGTCTGTTTTTGTCTCCCCTGTCTGTACAGGCTGGGCGTGGCTGACCTACTCCTTCAACCACTCCCTCATTGATTCGCGCCTTCTCAGCTCTCACACCTGCTTCTCATCATGTCATCAACCTCCTGCAGTATTTAACTCTGGTTCACACTTCCAGACACCAACAGTTCAGTTTGTACCTCACGTGGTAACTCTTCCCATACAGGCTCTGTGTAGATTCTTTGATGTCGATGTTTTTCCACCTTCTTTTTGATTTTTCACCTGTTTTTGTCTCCAGCCCGACCACACTCACCTGCCCTAAAAGTCTCACTCAGCCAACCCTTGTCTGGTCACTTGTCCTCCATCGACCTAATTTTTATTTTTTTATTTATATTTTAATCAGTAAAATAAGAGGTAAGAAAGTCATTATATCATCATGACACTCATCCTTAGTATTGTCTGGACCTCTGTGCACTTCCTCTGAATAACCACACGGTGGTGGTGTTTCTCTTTGATGTGTAACATCAACGCCAGGTGGCGTTGACAACCTGTGAACCTTCCTAAGTGATGTTTTAGTCTCCCTTGTCTTGTCCCACCGCGACCCTCGTGCCGCATTAGCACTACCAAAACTGGACTGAAGCACATCACAGACACCTTGCTGGACAACCTGCAGTTTGCCTACAGGACAAACAGTTCAGCAGATGATGCAGTCAACATGAGATTGCAATGCATCCCGCAACACCTCCACTCTGCAGGGACGTACGCCGTACACCAAACTCACCCAGCTCTCTGTGCCTGCCTCCACTTGTCAGTGGATCACAAACTCTGTGACTGACAGGAGGCAGCAGGTGAGGCTGGAGAACATCACATCCAGCACTCAAACACTCAGCACCTAAGGCAAATAATTTAGAAATAACCACTGGAAGTCAGGCTGTAAGAATCGTGGAAAGGCGCTAAGTGAGAAGTAATTTAAGAATGATGAAAAGCACATTAGACATCTGCTTATCAAATTAGATTAGGGAATAAAATGGAACAAATGATCAAAATTAGAATAAGTGTTAAATGTTTAAAACACAACTTTATTCTCCTCGACTGATGTGTGTGTGCTCTGAAACCCCACCAGCCATGTCACAACACTTGGTCCGTCCTACACGTGAATTCAAACCATACGTTTCAGAAGCATTTAGCCCACCAGACTTTACTCGCTCAGATTTTCCTGGTTTATGAGCTTCTAAATATGCTTCTACATGTGTAAATATGCTACGTATTTAATTTGTTTCACTTTTCTCTGTTTCTACAACCATCAGTTTGCAAGGGGTATTGCCCTTATGCCCTGTGCTGTTTCTGTGTCTGGCTTCCACCAGTTCGAGGTGCTCTGTGTAAATTGCAGTATTAATCAAAAACAGGACCACCACATATTTCACACGAAGCAGAGCGGAGGCCTGCTTCCAGGACATCTCTGAACAGGACTGCAGCAGAGCTGGTGGGGTTTGAAACGCTGACTAGAACAGCTGTGTATCACAGTGGAAACCAGCACCTGCTAGATTTTCAGTCATCCGAATCATCCAAGAACGTCTGGTCGGTCAAAACAACCTGCAGCTGACACACTCAAAGCTGTGGAGCTGACAGTGGAACAGCATGTAAAGAACTTGAGTGAAAAAGACAATTTCTCCACGAGGGATCAATAAAGTTTCTATTCAATTCTTCACAGTCAGTTCAGCACATCTGATCCAGACATGAACCAGATCAGAAAACACTCAGATGTGTTGTTTTGGAGGACACTGACAAAGAAGTCTGTTGTCATTTTTGTATGAGGACTTGTTGGCTCTCATCAACACCAAGTGTAAACTGTAAAGTGAAAGAATTTTTGATCACTGACATCCTTGGCTGTTCCACTTTGTGTTGCTGGAGGGCTCAATGTAAAAAAGGCCTACAGACAGCAAGAGAAAAAAATAACTAGAGAGAGGAAGAGGAGTTGATGAGAGTGTACAGCTGCAGATATGAATCTGTTCTCAGTGGTTATTAGGACTCATAAACACTTCCTTTCCTGCTGCTGTGTGGGTTTCTGCTCTGCACCCTCCTCACCGTTAGCTGCACTTTTTCACATTAATAACACAATGACAGTTACAACCATCAAGTCTGGTAAAAGAATCATTCCAGGAACTTGAGTTTCATTTCAGTGCTCAGTACTCACTGTCTCAGCTTTATTCTGTGTTATTCATCTGTGAGAGAAACAGCTCAAACAAAGTTTGTTTATATATACTTATAATCACTAGTCCAACAAAAGGGAAATGCATGGGAAAAAACAGCATTTTGTCAAGACCCCCACCAAAATTTCACAAATCATGTTTTCAGGGGAGCTCATGTCTCATTAATTATAATCAATAGTCACTCACTCATCATAAAGCATTTTGTGATTCTGTTTTGAAATGTGTCACATTTTAGCTTCAAAGCAGCTCGCTCTGCTCTTTGTTCATGTGTGTAAACAACAGTGTCCTCAGCGTAGAGCTTTACATCCACACTGAAACTATTATAAAAGGGGGTCAGCACTGAACGTTCATTTTCTATTACTGTACAAGTAACAATTGGAATTAAAGTAGAGGATCACAACAAAAGTATAGCACAGAATTTAACTGTAAATATGTGAGTATATGTATTTATATTGTTAGGAGGACTTATCTAACCTGTGACATAAAAGATACATTTAACAACCAACAACAACACGTCAAAATGGACATTTCTGACTGCTGATCAAAGCGATCAATGAGATGAGTTGATGAGAATTGATGTTGAGAAAAGGCGAGCAGAAAACAGTCAGTCAGCATGTGTGCAGTTGGTGGACGGTCCCTTGTTTCTGAGGATCATCAGCAGAGAGAGTCCACAGCAGTACACCAGACTCTTCACGATCAGCACTGTGTAGAGCAGACAGAACAGCTTCACCCTGCACTGAGACTGGAAAGAAGATGCTGACAACAGAAAAGGAGGAAAAAAAAGTCAGTCCTCTGCTCCTCAGATCTCTTTGACAGTGTCTCCACATGAAGTTGAATCACTGCTGAACACAGTCACCAAGCCTTCATTACCTTGTTCTATTTGGGCTTCCACTGTGCCCCCCTCATGCTTGACGTAGCAGTGGTATTTATATGTGCTGTCCTCATGCTGATGAATCAACAAGATGGAGACGGTGTGTCCCGACTCTCTGAGCTCCAGCTGCTCTCCATCACCAGGGTGCACCTCCACCAGAGAACCATCCTCCTTTTGTCTTTTCCAGGAGAACTGGACCAGAGGAGGAAACATGGCTGAGGCCACACACAGCAGTGAACTGTTCCCCTCCAGGTGGGCTCTGGATGCTGCTGGGTACACGCTCACCACGGGCTTCACTACCTGCTCATCTGAAGTTTGATGGCAGCAACAAGCAGCACAGACACACAGTGACACATTCAACAGCACATCAGTGCATTCAGTCTGATCCTGGAAACTACATGGACTGTGATCACTAAACTACTCATCAATACAGCACAAAGTTCACTACATATACTGTATTCACCTTCATATCAAACACAGTTATCATGTCATGTCATCACATGTTGGAGAATGACGAAATTCAATTTGTCTTTATTTGAATGTCGTTCATTCACTATCATTTCAAATGTATTACTATTATGTAGAATATAATATAAAGATGAAATTTAACTTTTTTCTGTGCGAGGGTTAATATACATATTATCATAAGTTCCATATTTACCTACACACAGAATGCAATCATCATTTTAATGATTTCAATATTCATAACATTTTATACATTTAGCAGCAGATACTTTACCCCAGCACTAAAAAACAAATCAATACATCAATAATTTCATAAATATTTGAACTTTTATACATAATCACAATGACATGTTGGGATTAGTCAAATGGAATAAAGACTGCTGTATAATATAATATGACAAAGATCAGAGTTTATTGATTATTGACGGGAACTCTACATATAATTTAATATAACCTAATATAATATAATAATCTGAGTCTTGTTTGAATTCAAATGTGTGCAGTATCTGACACATAATATTTATCACTGTGTACTTTACAAAATATATTGACTGTTATAGATTTGAAATGACATTAAGCATCATATAATATTCATATTTAGTGTATTAAGATACAAATATATATGTATGTGTAACATTATATGTATCATTTATATGAACATATAAATCAGTATGCATAAATTCTATTCATTGTAATATCATATTCAGTATGTGTTTGCCTTCATGTATAAATATATGTTTATATATATTTTGGTGTTTATATGTACCATCATATATAATACAGTTGTCATGAGGTCAATTTGACCAAATATTTATCAATAATCCTTCAACATGTTTAAAGTGATACACTTTTAAAAATACATTTACTGACATATATTAAATTAGATTTAATATAATATATTATCATGTTTTATAAAAACAAGAGATGGTGCTGAATTACTGAGATGATCAAACACTGTATATTTCTAACACTGCCAATATCATACTTTTTCTCTATAAATCAGTTTTATGTCTGCAGAAATAAAGAAGAACTTCAGTTGTGCAGTGAGATTTAAACATCTTTTCATGAATTATGAACCTTTTTTATGGAACAAAAGCTGCATGGCTGCAAGAAGTCTCTACAAATGATGAAAAACTAACATGTAAAGCTTGAAGCAGCAGAAGCTCATTAAATACACATTTTAACATGTTCAATAAAACAACTAAAGGAAAATGAATGTTTATTCTTACCTGTTACATACAGTTTAGTTCCAGAGCCAAAGATGTCGTAGCGCTTATCTCCCACATTGAGAAAGACTGATACAAAAACCTGTGTGCTGTTGAATGTGTCAGCTGAGGTGAAAGAGTCCAAATGAACACAAAACAGTCCGTTCATGAAGTTAAAGCATGAACTGAATCAAGTCCAAATCAATCCACAATAAGTGACTCCAACACCTTTGCAGACACTCTGAACACTTTCTAAACGCTTTGACATCCATAATGAGTCTGCTGTCTGTGAGGAGCTGCTGAGTGCCTTTCCCTTTCATCAACCTGCTCATCCCTCCTTCACACAGAAGGCAAGGCACCAGGGCCAGATGGCATCCCAGCAGAGGACAGTCACAGAGAATGAGTTGTGAAAAAAAGCAGAGTGTCTCTGGGAGGTCAGTTTTGTCTAACTTTAGCTAGCCTCTTAAGCCTGAGAGACCCCTGTACAGGGGGCTGCATGAGATGTGTGCACAGTACAGACGATCAATCTGTCTGATAGGAAGCACCAATGCTAACATGTAGCACACCAAAGTGACAATGAGAAACTCAGCTAAAAGCCTCTACCAAGCATTGTCTCCCAAACAAAACACAATTCTAACCAAGAGATTATATGGTCATGCAACAAAAACACTGAAACAGCACGTCTAATTTAGGGATTTTGTTAATTTCACCTTTTTCGTGGCAGGTCAGAGGTTTTCCCTTAGTGATGTGTCAGTCAGTAACGTTTCGTTCAATATGAGCAAATCTTTTATATGACTCCGGAGTAATGAGTCGTCTCAGTGAGTGATCCGTTCATTTTCATGCATTTCCTGATTTAGTTTTTTGTTGTATTGTCATAATAATGGATCATGTGTAAAATGAGGCTGTTTGTAATGTATGATTTGTGCATGAGGGTGATTCATCACTATTGTGGTGACATTAAGGCCTGGTGGGTGACCAGGTCAGGACTCTTTAATCACTGATGCGGTGCAGCTGTGAGGAGGGCGTGGAGGAGAGACAATTGTGATAAGGGCCGGAGATGTGGCGTGGGGAGGAAGGAGCAACACGTTCGGCGACGCGGTACTCTGTCAGCGGGGGTGGGTGTCGTTTGCAGCTAGTTAGCGCTGCCTGCGACGAAGACAGGTAGCCAGGGGAAGTTAGTGGTGTCAGGAGGGGAGGCCTGCTGCCACCTGTAGTCAGATCAGGGTCTCTGTAGAGAGAAGACGATGGTTTGATTTTCTCAGACTAATATTGTCATGACCACAACATACCTGATATTTTGGATTTGTTTTGGAACATGAGACTCATTGATGAGCCAGTGGTGTGGACATTGAGCAGTAATGTCACTTTTGTAGCAGTCAGATTACATTCATTCTCTCTGTATCCTCACGCTAAAGTGGACTGGAAATCCACATTCTACATTTTAAAGCTGATGTTTCTAAAAATGTCTTCATTTATCCAAACAGACATTGAAAGATAAACAGCTGGTGAAATAAACAAAGTGACAATATACATTGATTGCTGTGGTTTCTTTTTTCTGTTGTACAGACTACATCATGAATACATCGGTGACCCGTTCAAAGAAAGCCAAGGCTCTCGTTTACTCCAAAACTGTTGTTAGGCAGCGCTAGCATCCTCTCTGTGGAAAGACTGGAGATCAGTGCTGAAGTGAGGAGAAGAAGACGGGGATGCAGAGCTGGATCTAAGCGCCAGGAGCAGAACAGACAGTACAAACCATACGTACCATCTATTAACATGGGGAATGTAAGATCTCTCCACAATGAGATGGAGGAGCTAATGGCACTAAGCAGGCTACAGAGGGAATATTGATAGTGGAGCACCATGTTCCTCACAGAGACGGAGCTGAATGAACTCACTTCAGACTAGCTGGAAACTCTGGACGACTTTCAACTTGTGAGAGTGGACAGCTGAAGACAGACAGGAAAGCAGAGAGAGACACAGCAAAGGAAACGTCTGTGGACCACAGGACGCAGTCAGAACCGGGTCACTGCAGGAAGGACTCAGACTTTTGAGCTGTGGAGAGCCCACTGTACCAGCTGAGCCACCAGGACTCCTCTATTCATTTATTTGTTTGTTTATTTATGAATATTTTATTACATTTTATTATCATTTTATTATCTTGTATTCAGTAACCTTAACAAGAATTACCTCAGTGTGGGTATTTTTGGTTCAGGTACCTTGAAAGTCCTTGAAAAGTGCTTGAATTTTCGTCTTAAAAAGCTGTATGCTGCTAGAACAGGGGTCGGGGCGATCTCATTGGCAGAGTGTGTGCAGGGAGCATTCGCTCGGTGGTGTAGGAGTTTTGTTTGCACTGAGCATGCGCACTAAAACAAGGGTGCCCAATACGTCGATCGCTAGCTACCGGTCGATCGCCAGACGTGATCAGGTCGATCGCAGAGGCGCCCACCGCCGCAGCCTGAAAGGTGTTAAACGTGTTCAAGTGCTGCTGGAAGTGTTTTCATTCAGAGCAGATTAGTATTGTGATGGAGGAATGGACTTTATTCCAGCAGCAGAACAAAGAGGACATTTGAATCTTTAGCTCAAATCTTTTCTTTACAATTTGTTGTTATATTCTACAAAATGTAAACATGATCGATGTTTGTTATTTTACTCTTTCATCTAGATTGTGTTAGTGTGTGTTTGTATCTGATCAAAATATGAATCCACATAATCTGAAATAAATCCCTCAGTTCAGCATGTTTGTGACTCTGGCTGAGATGGAGATGAAATATGTGAACCTGGGCTGTGGTTTACTGCTCTCTTCCTGTCACAAACACTGTTTGACATCTGCTCATCTGTTGGTTTTTGTACAGGCTGCACGCACCATTTCTCACTGTGGAGATCATTCTTTCCTTTCTTATCACAGAAACAGTAGTAGGAGGCTGAATGAGAGAGTTTAACTCTGTGGATCTTCAACTCACTGATGTTCTGTTTTCTCTCAACTGAGAAATCATCTTTCTGAGGATGATTGAAACCTGTATATATTTCACCATCATTCATGTTAATACTGATGATCGCACTGAATGTTTCTTTCTTCTGTGCCCAGTCTACATAACCATCGTAGTCACAGTGGTGTGTTTGTCCACAGCTGAAAGAGACTTCTTCACCAACTCTCCTGGTCAATGTTAAATCATCCTGAATCAGCTCTGCTGCCATGGCAACCAGCGCTGTAGAGAGGCAGACAGACAGATGAAGGTCAGTGTGATAGTGTTTGTTAAAGGTTGAGTTTGTTGGCTCCTGATTGGCTGGAAACACTCACCTGAACACAGACAGCACAGAGCAGCAGCTGGAAGGAAAAGCATTTTGTGCAGTGCTGTTTGCTCTGGTGAACCTGGGGAGAAGTGGCGCTCTGATGCAGCTGAGGCCAAACAAGGACGTGCTGTGAGATCAGACGAGGGCCACGTGCTTTCTAACAGGTCCTCACAGCTCCCATCAGCCCCTGCTTCTGATTGACAGCTCAGCTGAAGCTGTTGTGTGGTTTGCCATCGCTCAAAACACAATGTGGGTCAGGACGATGCAGAAATAGAAAAAAACCTTCATGTTAGCACAAACACATTCAGGTTGCTGCTGAATTTAGTAACACAGACTGTTATCTGTTGTTTAACAGCTGTGATGAAAATACAAAAGTACAAATCCACAAAACTCCTCAACTGTGATTTGAAGCCTGAAACATTTCTGTCATTTCATTTCATCATTTCATTTCTATGACACATCAAAGCTTTTCCACACACTGTATCACATCTTTATTTGGATTCTGTTGTTCAGTCTCTTCATTAAAGCTACATGATCTTTGACTGAGCAAAATCTTCAAACACAAGACTCCATCAAATGGAAACATTTCTACATGTCTGCTGCATCATGTTAGACACATTTCACAATATCATAAATGTCTTGAATAAAATGGATATAATATATCATACATTACATATATATGAAATATTATGATTATATTATATAATGATCTTTGGGTTGTTGATGGGTTTTGACACTGGTATCTGTTCTGTGCTGCTGTGAAGAATAAAACCTTCACACTGCTGCCCTCTAGTGTCTACAACAACACACTGTTTCAAACTGTGCTGCTATATGGAGCTTGAAAACATAAAATCTGAAACTGACATTTCAGGTTTTGATCTTGAATTTTGAAAAAAATAAACCAATTATCATCTTTTGAATACATTATTTTCATTTTTCACTGTCATGTTTCTTTCAGTTGCAAGTTTTATCTTTTCAGAGTCAGGTTTTATTTTGTCTGCTGGAGTGATCCGCGGGTCAGGAAGTGTTAGTGTCACGTGACCCGAGCCCAGAGCTGCAGTTTTATTTGATCTAAGATGATCCAGCAGCATCTGCACACATCCTAAACCTTTGGTTTCATTGTGGGTATGTGCTGATTTATTTTATTGTTATCAATGATTGCAGATGATTAGATGATCTTGGATAAATTATATTTTGTGAAATTTATTAGTTTACAAGCAGCAGAGCAGAGTTAAAGGTCTCACACACGCAGACACATCAGTAGTGGCAGGAAATTTAAAAGGACTAGACTTCAAAACTCCCACTCCCTGTCTGCACCAGAGAGAAGGCAGAGAAAAGAAGACGAAAGAAAACAGAACTTGAGAGAGGTGGGTGTTTTTTTTGTTTGTTTTTTGGTAACCTTAGCTAATAATAATTCATAAAATGACATACAGATAAGTTTATCTTATACTATGAGTAGGTTATTATGGAAATTAAATATGTTTGTGTCCTTAAGCTTTTATTTGAAATACCTAGCTTGACTTCACACTGTCTGGGATGTTCATTTAGGCTACAAATGTGTGTTTTGAGAACAAAATTAATAGAGAAATAAGTCAGAACTTCAATAAAATATATAATCAAGAGATGTTTTGGGGCAATCTGCTCTCAAAATTAACATTTCTTTGCTGTCCGTAACTAGCTGTAAGTTAAACAGATTCAAATGTCTACTGTAACACATCAACATCAGTCTACAAATCAGAACAGTCTCCACTATGACGATCGTCTCCACGTAACGCACAACCATTGAAAACTGATAAAGGGAGTACAGAAAGCATAAAAGGGCAACTGTCATGACTCAAAAACTGTACACAATGTGAACAAGTTCACGTACAGTATGTAGCTCAAAGTGTGTAGAAGAAGTGGAAATGCATGTCTACATAATCTGGAAGCTACACTTCGATATTATCATTGACATGTTGCCATTGTTAGATGTCTGTGGCTCAATAGCAGTCAGGTGCAGTCTTGTTTGAGCATTAGCTGTCAAATTACTTCCAGGAGAAATAGAGAACTATTAGTATTAACATAACTCTTTCTGTGTTTCTTCATTTCAGAATGACATTGAGAAAAAATTTGCACACTAGACCAGAAAGCTCTTATCACCGTCCACCCACTGTGCGGACTGCGGTGCTATGCATCAAGGAGGATGTGAAGGTGAAGGACACATATTTTATGAAAATACACGAGTACCCTCCCGACTCAATTAATATCATAAAAAATACAAAATTCTTTGAAACTACACTACTCCAACTGAACACAAGGGCCAGGGCAGAACTGCTGCTGCAGCCACCGTCATATGTGACACCCCTGGCCTTAAGGGAGGTTAAAGGGTTGCTCACTGTGGAGGGTAGTGTTGGGAAAGTCGACTCTTTTTACTGACTCAGATCTTTTACTCTCGGACAGTAAATTGAACGAATCTTTTTTTGAGTCATTTCGTTCATTTTTACAGCAGGGGGCGCTGTCTGCCCTCTTGTGGGCATTGTAAAAAAGGCCGCTGGTCTCAAACACTTAACAATGAAGGAAACACAGTTTGCTTCAGCTGACAAAGATAATAAACAAAATGTCACAAGTAATTCAAACCATATGAAAACCTAGCAAAGTAAATTCACACCACAATAAAGTGGCTGTGTCCTGTATCCTCCCTGCCATTGTTGATTAACACGGACGTACTGCTCGTCACACAGCCTGAGCTGCCTGTCGCCTGACAAATGAACGAACCAGATGAACGAGAACGAACGAGAATGAACCGTTCACCTGACTTCACAGCTGGTGAATGTAAAACTCAGCTTGTAAAACAAAAAGTAACAATAAGTTCCTTAAAATGTTTACATAGTGCATTTATTGTGTCCAAAATGTGATGATGATAATGATTATTATCATTATTAGTAGTAGAGTATAACACAAAATCAACATGTTGATATAATTTTCAAAAGTATTTATTTACAAACACACTTAACATTATATACACAATAATAACACTACATACAACATTACACATAACACTATAGACATCTAGAAGAACAGAAGGCCACTAATTAATTATGATTTTATTAATAAATAATGTATGTTGGGTGTCACGGGACAAATGAATGCACGCCACAAACAGACATTATTCATTTCCTTGTTCGTTTCTCCGTCCACAGCTCTGTAGCTGAGCTACAGCTGTCACGTGACAAATGAACGAAAGAACGATCCGTATGAACGATCCGGGTGTGTGAACGAACTGTTGTGCTTAGGGCTCTTCAGCCTGACCTGCCAGTCACGTGACAAATGAACGAGGACCACAGTTGAGTGAGTCGTGAACTGATCATTTCCGTTTCCTGTCCTGCTGACTGAGCTTATGCAGCTGCCTGTCATCATGTGGCGAGGGAAGGTACTGCATGAAAATGAGCAAATCACTCACTGAGATGACTCATTATTCCCGAGTCATATAAAAGATTAGTTCGTATTGAACGAATCGTTCACGAACGACACATCACTAGTGGAGGGAGAGGTGCTGCAGGTCAAGTCAATTATTTTATTGGTGTGGCCATTTAATTAATTGCCTTAATAAATTTAAAAAAACAAATATTATTCATATTGTAGTATAAAAAGTATAATTAACTCCAACACATTATTATCTCTGTTCAGCTATCTCATATAAAATTAAAAAAAAAAAATCCATGTTTGGAGCACGGCACAGCCAGTGCCCATGTGTACTGTCTGTCTACAGCAGGTAGGTTATACATGGCATTATCAGCTACTGTGTTGGGCAGAGTGTGTGTGTGTGTGTAAACTGCATTGAACTACTGAGTAAATGTAGCCTACAATATCTGGGACAGGGGACACCTCTGTGGGCTGACATGCTCCACCATGACATGACTTTTCCTGGAGTTATTGAAGACTAGAGTTGAGCCGGATACTAGGCTGAAACAAATATCCGGTGTCGAGTACGAGTAATACAAGTCAATATCTGTTCTCGGATTGAACGAAAATCCTATTGAAGACGTTTGGGGACTGACGTAAAAGCACATATCGTCTTCTCAGTGAGTAGTAGGTGTTGCCGTGGGCTCCTCCAGCCATTCTCAGCACCACACTGTAGTTAATTTGTTTTGCTTTTGTTTGGCACTCACAGGTGGCCACATCCTGGCACAGCAGCCCCTCCCAGCTGCAGTCAGAGCAGGAGACGGAAGAGATGAATTAGATTAAAATACTGACAGTCCTAAGGTGTAGAGTCCCTGAAAGTGATCCAAAAGAGACACACATTTATTTGAGTGCATTTATATTTTGATGGTGGCTTCGATTGATGATTAATTTGCAGTCTGGACTAATGGTGTGTTGTTCGTGAAAGTTTTGTTCACTTTGAACTAATCTCTGCATGCGCTACATAAACTCAGTCAGGACAGGAAACCGAAGTGATTAGCAGGCAGCTCATCCATGAGGGCTACAGCGCTGCACTTTTAAGACCAAATGTCTTAAAAAAGATTTGTTCAACGGAGAGTCGGTGATCCGAGTCAGTAACAAGACTCGAAGGGGCAAACATCAATCTCATGGCACTGACTGCAGCGTGAGTTCTGGGCCACTTGTTAGCACTTTGCGACGGGGGAGGGGCCCACGGCAGCACAAGTTGCTCGTTGAGGAGAGTGACCCCGAAAACCCACTAGACTTGTCTCTGTGACGTCACGGATGCGATGCTGTTTTGGTCCAAGCTTTCCAAAAAAGCATAGTATTTGGCCCGCCAGACTTTACTTACTCAGATTTGGCCATTTTCCGGTGCATGTTCTTCAAAATATGCTTCTACATGTGTAAATATGCTACGTAGTTAATTCGTTTTGCTTTTGCTTGTTACAACCGGCAGTTTACAAAGGGTATTTTATTTTTAAAATGCACTGCATTCTCTGTGCTTTTTCTGTGTCTGGCTTCCACCCACTTAAGGTGCTCTGTGTAAACGCGTGACGCGGGCTGCTTGTGTCAAGCAACAAAAATAGAACAGACTTATATATCGTAGCAAATTCAACGCAGAGCTGAGCAGAGAGACGCTTCTGAAATGGACCACGGCAGAGCCGGTAGTGTTGGGAAGTTCAAATCTTTTTACTGACTTGGATCTTTTACTCTCGGACAGTAAATTTAACGGAACTTTTGAGTAATTTTGGTCATGTTGTTCATTTTTACAGCAGGTGGCGCTGTAGCCCTTTTGTAAACGTTGTTGCGGTTCTCAGACACTCAACACTGAAGGCAAAATGGTTTCTTCAGCTGACAGAGCATAATAAACAATGCAACGCCGATCCGAGAACAAATGTACTGCCACGCAGCCTCACCTGACAGTCATGTGACAAATTAACGATAGAACGATCCATATAAACGATCCGTAGGTCTATGAACAAACTGTTGTGCTTACTGCTCGTCACGTGCCAAATGAAAGTGAAGCCTAACTCACACCGGGGACGTAAGCGCCAGGGAACGGCTGTGCCGCGGTCACCGTTGCTGATCGCTGCCACTATAATCACTGAAACCACTCACACTGGCCGCGCTGCAGAATGTCTCAGCGGTGTCCTAACAGCGTCTCTCCGCTCCGCAGCGCTATCTTTCCGTAGCACCTCAATTTTTGACGCAAGCCGTTGCTAAACCGCATCAATTTCAACAGAGCAGAAGGCACCAGACAGGAACTCCAACACAGAATCAGCGTAATACAGTTCTGCCCCCTTTCCAAATAAAACACAATACGAGTTCATGTCGCCTGTAACAGCTTCACGTCAACATTATGTCATGACCAGTGCCACCAGGTCAGCAGTCAATCAACATGAACGACCAGAGAGTAATTGTTGAAGTGGAACAACACACAATTTATGACACAACAGATTCTTTTTATAATCTTTCCCACGTCAGAGAAGCAAAGTTAGCTGTTTGTTGTTGTTTCTGTTACGAGTTTCAAATAGGTGAAATGAGGTAACAAAAAGAATTTGGTTGGGGTTCGCGGCTTTCGGCTCTCTGAAAAACAAAATTATAAAGACACTGAGTCGAAGCGCAAGCCACCATCTTTTCCTCACAAAGTTTGTCTCCTTTTATTTACAAATTCACAAACAAATGAACATCCCCTAGTGCAAATGTCTTGTTCTCCACCCATTTGTTGTTTCAAACTAAATTATATGACCACCGTTGTCTATGCGTTTTCATGTGGGAAACCTCTTTCACAAAAATAAACAGAATATGAAAAATAATAAAATAATAATAATCACTCTCTTTTTTTAAAATACAAACACAAAAATCTGCCATTATATTCATGTAAAAAACGTAAATCACAAACCCTCTTTGACTGGGTGAGTTTAAATGACTTTAGAGCCGAATCCATAAAACATAATACACATAGGGACACGTGTTCAACCTATCTTTAAACACGAACCAAGCACATAATGAAAGAGACTCGTTTAAGTTATAAACAAACAATAAACGTTATAAACCTATTTTCCTTCAACATTAACCATCATTCATAACATGTCAGATACGCCAAAAACTGAAATACAAAACACGCCGGGGAGTGGTGGGACCTAGCACACAGCATCACACACACACACACAGTCTACATACGCTAATTAGCCATTTGCGCCAAAAGTCTGCATCTTGCGCTCATAAATGCGCTCTTAAATCCAGTCACACATATCGAAAACAAACTCATAATAGCTTTTAAATCATTAATACACACTTAAAGGGGATTTGGTCTGATTTTCAACTGGGTACTAACCTGAAAAACAAAATTATAAAGACACTGAGTCGAAGCGCAAACCACCATCTTTTCCTCACAAAGTTTGTCTGAGGGAAGACGACGGAGTCGCTCACCTCAGGACCCCCGGTGAAACTCTACCTGCACTTCCGCTTTCTTTTCTTCCCCCCCAGTAAGATTGTCCTTCACAACAGTGTTGAAATTACATTTCACATTGAGTTAGTTAATACAACATACATTATATACTCATGTAAACCTATTTAGATAGGGAAAAAAACAAAAAGTGACTGTGCTTGAAGTTACTGTGCTTTCCCATTAGGGTGTGTCACATTTCTTTTATACAAAGTTTATCACTTACGTTCGGGATTCTCGCGTGAATACAGCTGGTTCGCTACACTGCCGTTACGCTGCCAGTATGCACCCGGTGTGAGTTGACGCCTGGCAGAGGACAGAGCAAAACCGTGGCGCAGCCGTTCCACAGCGCTTACGTCCCCGGTGTGAGTCCCGTGTGAGTCGTGAACTTATCATTTCTGTTTCCTGTGCAGGGGACTGAGCTTATGCAGCTGCCATGTGGCAAGGGAAGGTACTGCATGAAAATGAACGAATCACTCACTGAGACAACTCAATACTCCCGAGTCATTTAAAAGATTAGTTCATATCGAACGAATCGTTCACAAACGAAACATCACTAGGAGCCAGTGGGGATTGACACATTTACTAGAATGACCGCATATTGCTCGTGCTGACGGTGCTGCTAAGTTAGCTAAAACATGGTCCTTCCTGATTGGATGGATTGGATCACGGAAAATGCAAAATATACAGTGAGGTTAATAAGTGAAAAATCCCACTGCAGTGTATCGGCACTCTGCCTTTTTTAAGCTCTCGTTCTCTTTGTCTCATTTTCTCTATTCTGACTTCCCTCCTTGCTTTTTCTTTCTCTCCATCTGCCTTTTTTCATAGGTTGTTTTTGGCTCCATGCTGTGGGATAAACACTTTATTATCACAAAGACCTGTAGGCTGCTCATACTGTAGGTTCAGTTAAAAATCTGTACATATTACTTTGTCCATTTGATCAAATGGTCTCGACAAAAGAAATAAACTGGAAATGATTCCTTCAAATTCAGCTTGTGAGGAAGTGCAACTCCCTCACTCTTTGCTGCATCAGGTTTACTGTTTTTGATGTTAAACAGAGCATAGTCGTTAATTAAATGTACTCCCAAAAACATTGAAAATGGGAAATAGTGCATGTGGTTTGTTACCTGCTTCCAATCCTCTGTGCTTCTGGGCATGGGGGTAAAGAGGGCGCACACCTCTATAGGTAACCCTTTAATGAAGACTAAAAGGGGGTGGGTATTCTGATTGGAAGATGGAAGGGGTGGAAAGATTTCAGTCAATTAAATTAAATTGTTCATGTTGTACATATTGTTAATTAATTCTGAATGTACTGTATTTTTTGTTTGTCTTGCAGAATTTAATGTGCATTGGTTGGGACAAACAATTCAAGGAATTATGTGTTTTTTTGTTAATCATGTCCATTATCCCTTCCACAGATCTACTCTGATAGGCTGATTTGAACTGAGAGAAGGCCTAACAGAATATATATGGGTGGTGTTTTTTTGTGTGGGTGATGTGATGGGGAGAGCAGTGCCCCTTTTGTCTTTGTTAAAAGACCTTCTTTATTTGATAAGAAAATAAGTCAACCTGTTTTTCAGCACACCTCCTGGCCAGCGTGGTGTTTTTGTAATCCTGCATCTCTCTTTACAACACAACTTAACATTAAGTCCACTTTTGAATTCTGTACACGGTGACTTATGATGACTTATGGTGTCAGTTGATCCTGCGGTTCAGCGGTTCTTTGTTTTTTTTTGTTTTTTTCCAGACACAATAAACCTAAAAAAAAATCAATGAGAACGATGAAACACTGGCCTGTGTAACACCCTGCTATCAGGTAACATGAAAGCAGAAATAAACTCAGCAGTGTGGAGAGTTTGGAGTCATTTCATTCAAATGTGTTGAGAGATCAGTGCAGCACTCAGACTGTCCTGTCACTCCTCTGTCCTCATCTGCTGAAGCCTTTACAGCTGCAGTTCGACCTCAGCAAGTGAAGGAACAGAATGAGGGGGAGGTAGTCAGGAAAAGACAGGTGGACTTAGTTGAACTCAATTTTACTGTTATACGTGTCCCAGTAACAGACACACAACAGCAGGGCCTCCCTTGAGTGGAATGCAGCCATTATTGTGTTTTCTTGACAAGTTATGACAATTCAAAATATTTACTGTTGCTGCACACTCTCATGACTTACTAAGACACCAAAAAAAAAAAAAAAACCTCAATAACTTGATACTGCTCATCTGCTCACCCTCACCCATATCTCTCCAGACCTCCAGAACCTCCACTGGCTCCCAGTCCCACAACAGATCCAGTTCAAAATCCTCCTCACACAAAGCCCTCCACAGCCTGTCCTACCTCACATTACCTGCACCATCACCACCCCATCCTACAGCCTCCGCTCCTCTGATGCAAACCTCCTGACTCCCACCACACAAGACCAAACGCTGAATCTGGGGCGACAGGACCTTGGAACTCTCTCCCCAAACACATTTGTGACTGACTGACCTAACCACCTTCAAATCACTGTCATCCCTCCTTTTAGTATAGTAGCATTCGCTTTAGTGTTCCTACAGTTTATTAAAAAAAAATTCATAGTACAGTTTTCTCTATGTTTTTATTTTGTCATTTTCTCCTGAGCCTCATGAAACCATGTGCAGAAGGTTGAGGAACTTTAACCGTTTGAAATGTCTTAATCTGTACACTACATACTGCATGTTAAGCAAATCTAGTGATGTAGAAGTACAATCAAACAGTAAATGGAGGTACAAGAACCTCAAGATTATTCACGTACCTTGTGTGACCACAGAGTGGCAGTAGAGGTTTACTAATGCGTCCTGAACAGCAGGTACAGCTATAAAATAATCTCTAATAGAATTTTTGCAGCATTGCAGTCTAACCTCTCTCTCTCTCTCTCTCTCTCTCTCTCTCTCTCTCTCTCTCTCTGTGTGTGTTCTATCTCTCTCCCCATTCATCCCCCCTCTCTTTCTGTTTGTTACTTAGTGTGTTCCTCCCTCTCTCATTCTTTTCCTGTCCGTCTCTCCCTGTCACTCTGCCTTTATACTAACAGTACACCCCCTCACCCTGCAGCAGTTTGTCATTTCACACAGCACACATCCAGCTGGCCACAAGTATGGATGTGGTAAAATATGGAGTGTATGTAGTGGGTCTGACATGGTGTATGTGTGTGTGTGTGTGTGTGTTTGAGGCTGCTCAGTCTAGCTCTCTTGCTGCTGCAGTCTCCTGGTGTCATACATCATGTCCAGCTGGGCTCATTGCCACTTCCAGTGTCTATACTCTATTAAATAAACAGTCAGTGCAACACTTAGCAGCATACTGTACACACTGTGTGTGTGTGTGTGTGTGTGTGTGTGTGTGTGTAGCTTCACACCTCCCCATCCTCTCCTAACTGTTTATACAGCAGATCCAGCTGTGTCTATAGCCATAGATTATGTCCGTCTCTTTACAATAAGCAACATAAGCAGCTGTACAACCTCAAGTCATGTGAAACCTTTACTGCAACCATTTCATTCACTCTGCACCTCATTTACATTTATAATATCTATTTATCATCATGTAATGGCCCTATAGACACGTTTCATGTTGTTATGTCACCTGCAGGGGCAGTAAAGGAGGTTGTGATTTTGTATGAAACATGTAATAAGACAGACAGAGGATACAAATATAATCATGCTACAATAAATACAGTTTGTAGCATTACACAACATAAAAAAATAATAAGTGGACTCTAGCTGAATCATAGAGATGAATACACATGAGCACTAGAAACATTATCATAATCATTACATGTCAAAGTAAATAGGGTTAAGGGTACAATTTGTTATACAAAATTATAAAACATTCACACTCACACATTACTTAATACAAATTCCTTCTCAAGTGCAAGTTGTTGTGTATGTATTGACTTGTGATTATTTGTTTGAACCATAGACTGAATATAAAGTGTCTCTGATTACTCCCACTGTAGAAAAATGAAGCCAGTATCCCAGATACAGGGCTGCCATCTCGCACTGGTGGAGTGGAGTCTGTGTGGTGACTGTGTGGTACTGACATTGAGTCATCTCATCTCAGCATTGAGTTATCAATTGTCCACGTATAGCAATTATAAGATGGTGGTACAGCAGGCTTCCATTTCATTTTCCAAGACTTACTCAACAGTCATCATGAGGTCACCTGACTAAGAGCAAGTGGTTCAAGACTGTAAGAAAACGTGTCTCCCGATGGGTCACAGTATGCTTAGCAGTTAAATATTTAAAGTCAGCAAACACACTCACTACGTCACCTATGCAGCAATTCGTGTATAGGTTAGCCGATGTTAGCCATCATAAGCTACTGTTACATAAGACAAAGAAAGGCTGTAATAAACCCCGAGTGTACTGAACCGTTCGATGATGTTTAACTTCTCATTTGTACGAGGACAATGTGTTATTGCTTTAAGCTGTGGTGATAAATATAGCAGACACAGATGTGTGGCTTAATGAGACATTTAAATATGGATCACCTCACCTTAATATAAATAAAAAAATAAAAACTAGGGGCATCCAATTTTTTTAAACCATAATTTGACTCATTTCTCAGTGAGCCACCACCATGGCAAAAGCGACATTTTTATCAGTGCAGTTATTATAAAAACTGTTTCTCATCATCTGTGAGCACAAAACAAACAAATGAGTAAACTAAGTTGTAGCCTAACTGATGATCAGTGCAAGCCACAAGTGTGATAACTTCCTTCAAAGTACACAACTGTAGTTGTACATCAGCCTGTAAATTAGCATATCTGTGACGCCACATAAACACGGGGGGGGGAATGGAAGTAGGTGGGTTTGCTTCTATTACACTCTGCCTGTGATACCTGTCATCAACAGACTGATAATTGTTTAGTGAATACAAATGGCCATATAGAACACATTCATTTTCAGAAAGTATTTTATAAAGCGAGCAGTGTCTTTTTTTTTAGCAATGAACTGTATGTGTGTGTGTGTGTGTATTTGGGGGATAATGCTGTTAAATTTAAAATACGGTTGCGTTTAATGTTCAACAATATTACCAGCTAAGCTGTAGCTGATGTGATTGTGCAGGTGTTTGATGCTAATCACCACTAATCGCCATTCTGTGACGCTGCCAGCTTTTCAAGGACCATCAATACACACACACACACACACAATAGCCTATCTGTGCTGCAGTATATGCAGAACAGAGAATTGGATTCTGTTATGCTGACACATGATTCAATTACTGTAAAGTAGAGCGCAGCTATCAAATAATTTTCTGTTACAACAGGAGAATCATCCTGCTGGACAGCTAAAGGGCCAATAAGAACGACTTTTACTGTCAGTAATATCCAGTATCTGCAAAGAGCTGAATTATTGATCAATATCGAGGACATTTCCTCCAGCAGCTCGGGGTTGAGAGTTCGTGCTTTTACATTTTACAAGAAGTTAGCTTGATAGAAGTCTTAACTGTTTTATTTAGTACTTTTAAGATGGTTGCCATAGTTTTATTTTATTTTTTTTACTAGGTCATTCGAGACCTTTGGGAATTTCTGAACATGAACACCTTGCAATTATGAGTGTACTGCAATATAGCATATATTATTATATATTATGAAGGCCAATTCATCCATTTAAACCTGTCCTTTTAAGGTTCACACAGTGATGGACCCACTGAGAATCAACCACTCTCCATACGTTCATGGTTTTTTGGTTTCCTGTTTAGTGTTTCTTTTTTTATTTTGTAAGTCTCCCCTCTCCTCCTATTTGTAACTTTACTTCCTACCTTTGTGCGTTTCCCGCCATTTTTGTTTGTTCTGCTCTGATTAGCTGCACCTGTTCCTGATTACTTTTCCCCTGTGTCTCGTTATCCTGCCCTCACTAGTGTACTTACTCTTTATGTTCCCTCGTCTCAGTTCAGAACTAAAACTCATTTCATGTTCAAGCGCTCAGCCGTTGATGTTTCTTTCAAAGACTGTGCCACTTTCCTCACTATGCTATAAGTGGAGTACTCACAAAACTTCAAAAGTATGAAAATACCACATGTATAAAACCCAACATAGACCAGGTCCTGCAGACCAACCCGTCTTGCCTTCCTCCATAAATCACTGTGCAAATCACAAAATACAACACTGCTGCAGATAAAGCGAAAAGGAAATCATCTTATATATAGTGAGAATGAGGTGTTGTCTCTAATAATAATGCTAATAATGATAAATGCCATAACTTAACAAGCCAACAATAGTGCACAGCCTCGGCTTGAAGTCTGTTCCCAACACTACAAGTCTTCAGGATGAATGAATCATTAGTACAGGCAGGCCATCGCGGCACAACATTTGTCAGACACATTTGTGCATCACAGATCATTTTCACATTGATGGAGTGAAAATGCTTTCTCTTGACATGAGCAAATTCATTGTCCGTTGGTGCCCTGATAGCGAATGGAGTGCAGCTGATTGCTCTGTTTGGAAATCGGCTCGTCGCAGCAAATTGCATTTTAATGTTGGCTTGCTCACCCACAGTGTAGGGGAATTTTATGCACCTGGTTGACATGCAGATGACACCGTCCCATAAGGCTGGCATAGCGCAGCTCAGGGATGATTGGGAGATACCCGACAGCTCGCTCAGCCAGCACTCTTTGGAAAGCCCCCATTGCAAGGAACCCAAGCTTGGTGAAGACATGTCATCAACTCATTCTGATAAATTGGCATGTTCATTGAACACAGACTCCCTCCAAACTCTACCATTAGTGATGTCCTCCAGCAGTGCCAAAGCAGCTATTGCTTATCAAGTAGGGAAAATCATCAACACCACGTTTTAGAAACCATAACTAATTTCCTCCACACTGTTCACGTCATTGTAACAATTATGCATGATAAGCAAGCAGCAGTGTCAGTGGAAATGAAGCCAGTGTTGAAGTGCTAAAAACTGTAATTCTTCAAGTGGCCACCTCTATGTAAAAATGACCTTCACAGCAGAAATACAGCCTGGTTCACAGAGCAGTTTTGATCTCTCATGACTGGACTTTATATCGCACTCATTGAAATACTTGGAAATTTCAACTCTGGAGTATTATTGGTGTGGTATTATTGGATAGTGATGATCCGTTGCACCACTAGACACTAGACCAGGCATGGGCAAACTGTTCTACAAAGGGCCGGTGTGGCTGCAGGTTTTTGTTCCAACCAACCAAGAGCACAGTTTGCCCATGCCTGCACTAGACACATCCATGATTGTGTCTCTGCGTCCCCAGCGTATCTCTTCAGATGTGTCTCTATACAGTCTACGGTGAGAGCAGAACATTACAATCACTGCGCCTCCCTGCAGGCAAATGAGGCATTGCAGCTGGTTTTCACCCAGGCTGCTTAGGGATGACTACATCATCGCAGGGATCACATTACTGTCACAGACCTGTGAAAGACCAGTCAAGGACCAGTCATGGACCGGTCACGGACCCATCACGGAAACACAGGAACTTTTGAGTTGCTACGTCTGTTTATTTGTGGTTTCAATACATTAATGTCATGGTTCGATATTTTTTTGATACAAAATGGAAAAATGTCCATTGACTTTTGACTTGTAATTGTAAATTACATGAAATTACCAACACTTGTTTCAACTCAAAAGTAGTTTTTTCTTAAGATTGTTTTTTGGCCTTTGTCAAAGCTTTATTTGATAGATACAGCTGAAGACTAACAAGAATTCGGAGAGAGAGAGAGAGAGATGGGGAATGTCATGCGGGAAAAAACCACAGGTCGGGTCAGGGTCATTTGAAACCTGGGCTGCCACGACAAGGACTGAAACTTCGCACAGAGGGCAACTGCATAGGGCGACTGCTCTACCAGCTGAGCTAAACACCACCCCCAAAGGTACAGATTTTAAATTAAATTTCATGGTCATACTTAATACGAAAACCAAAGTAGTTTCAAACACCAGATCTGAAGTATGGTGGAGGATCATCGATTTCATGTATATTTAAGGCATTAGCCTCTTGTAACAAGCTAGCTTCACATGTAGCTTCTGTCTCAGCAGCTTGGTCTGAATGTATTGTTGCACCCCCTAATATATATATATATATATATATATATATATATATATATATATATATATCCTCCTGAGACCTGAGTCCTTTATAATGGACATTTTATTCACCTGCACCTTTCTTAAGTATTTTGAGTTCCTGTGATGTGTCGTGATGTGTTTGCATGCTGGGAACTTGACTTTTTTTGAAATAACAGGCATTTAATAAATGTCAGCTGTAGTGGACACTGGGACCATTATTATCTATTTATTGACTGCACATTCTTGTAGGAGAAAGAAGTGAAGCAGAGAGGATTCTATACAGGATAGTAGAGGGAGATTCAGATTTGGAGCTTTCACATGAGGAGGATGAGTATCAGCCTGTGATAGGTGAAGATGATGATGAAGGAGAGAAAGAAGATGCAGGAGAATCTGATGAGACAGAGTTAGAGACAGAGAGGGAGCAGCAAAGTCATCGCTTCTGGGACGCTGCTGAGACGTGCAGCGCGCCCGGTGTGAGTGCTCTCATTGATTATAATGGCAGCGATCACCAGCGGCTGACGCGACGCAGCCGTAACGCGTCGCTGACGTCCCCGGTGTGAGTTGGCTTTTAGGGATGAAGCAGTTGATCTTTATTCTGTGTCTCTGGACACACCGGGGGGAAACAAACAAACAAAAAAACAAAAAGCGCCTCACGACGAGGGATGGTCAAAAAACTCAAACTAAACTCTGACTACCAAAAAACCTAGACTACGAAATATACTACAAAAAGGCAGAGCCAACAAAAAATCACTCTTTCAAGGAATTACAGAAAACAAAAACCTAGACTTCAAAACTAGACTGTGAGCTTGGCTTTGACAAGAGCTGGTGATCAGTACTCGGGACATGACACACTGGCACAGGAGAAGACTGTCAATGACCTGGATGTAGCTGAAGAGACAAAGGAGTCAGACATCCTTTGGAGAGTTGGACCACTGCTTGACCGCGTGAGGCAAGTTTGGGTTAGCCTTCCAAGGAGTGAAAAGGTGTGTGTTGACGAGCAAATCATCCCGTTCACAGGCCGCTGCCCAGTCAGGCAGTATGTGCCAGGAAAGCCAAACCCTACTGGCCTAAAGGTTTTTGTGCTTGCCTCGCCAAACAGTCTGGTCCCGGATTTCGAGGTCTATCAGGGCAAAAACACATTCGGAGGGCCAAAGACTGGGAGTAGGAGCTGCAGTGGTCTTGAGAATGGTCGAGTCAGTTCTACAGGATCGATATTTCACAGCGATCAATCTCATGGACGCTTTGCTCTCAAACGGTCTTCCAGCAACTGGAACCATTATGAAGACCAGGGGTCCAAAGCAATGCCAGCTGCCAGGAGATAAGCAGCTGAGAGGGGCTTCAGTGACGTTGGTCCGGGATCTGAGCTGGCAGTGACAAAATGGTTTGACAATAAACCAGTTCTGATGGCCTCCACAGTCTATGGGAAAGATCCAGAGGATATTTGTAGCAGATGGTCCAACAAAGACAAAGGTCATGTCCAGGTGAGACGGCCAGCAGTAATCAGGGAACATGATGACAACATGGGTGGTGTAGACCTCTGTGACAGAATGCTGAGCTTCTACCGCATGTCAACCATGACCAAGAAGTGGACGTCACATGTGATGACACATTTCTTTGATGATGCCAACACAAACGCCTGGATCCAGTACAAGTTTGACAGTACCTTGACTTCAAATTGCACCTGGCTGAAGAGCTGCTGGATAGCCTTGCATTTGATGACAGCAGTGAAGACAGTGAGGAAGAGTATCAGCCAACAACCAAAACAAGGATCCTACAACCAGAGCCATTTGTACGCAGGCCAGGAGCCAGGCACATGCCAGAGATGATGGACATGAAACATGCAGAAAGATGCAGGAACAAGGGATGCAATGGCAAGACACACATCAGGTGCATGAAATGCAAGATGTTCTTCTGCAAACCAAAAAAGAAATCCTGCTTCCAGGATTATCACAGCTAAAATATCCAGAGGAAGAACTTCTTATGTTCTATGTCTAAATTCTGTTCTATTTTCATGTTCTATGTCTAAATTCTGTTCTATTTTCATGTTCTATGTCTAAATTCTGTTCTATTTTCACGCTGTTGCTATTTTCATGCAGATAATGTTGTGTTGTCCTCTACAATGGACATGTTGTGAAATTAAAATAAAAAATATATTAAAATTTTTTTTTTAATTGTAAGGTGTTTTTTTTTTTTAGGCCCAAATAGATAGGAAATCACACAAACACAGAAATTGTAACTTTTTTCCCTTGGTTCTCAGGAGGATCTCTGTAACTCAAGTGGAAACTCCAAGACAAGAGTTTGCTCACATTGTCACATCACGTTCATTTTTGTTTATTCCACTGTGGACGTGAAAACCAGCGTAAACAACCTTTTCACAAATGTGCACTGTTTACATAAAGCCCTGGGTGTTTTTTGGATTTTTGATTTTCTGCCTGCTCCCAGTTTGATTTGTTTGCTTGTTTGGACTGCCTCAGCATCTTGTCAGTCATTTGAGTTTTGTAGTAAAGCATTAGACTGCATCTAGTTCAGACTGAATTTGGCTTCCAGTATTCAGGCTAAATGTTTAAACTTAAAGTGAAGAAGATAAATACTCAACACATCCTAAATTTCATGTTTTTTTTCTCTGGATTTCAGATATATTAAGAGGTCATCATGGGTTAACTCCGACAACTGGACCTAATATTCATATCCTTCCACATTCCATGCACTCTTAAGTTGGATCTTGTTGTTTCCATGGATCCCATAAGTGTTTATCATTGTGCAATACCCAAAAGGGTTTCGAGACAGCCAGTGCTGATTAATATGAACATGCTCTTTACCAACTTTCTTCGCCAGGACGATGGATTATATGAATTACAGCCAGGCAAACGGGAGAAGGCTATCAATATTTCATTAGCTGTTTTCTTTATTTTAACTTGTAAATAAACATTAACTTGTTAATAACACATATCTGTTATGTTAGGTCTATGTTTCCTGGACAGTTTCACATCCACCATTTCTCATTTTTTCATGAATCCAGATAATGCACAAGTCCACTTCCCTTGTTCTTCTCCAGGTTTTTGGAGTTTGGGCACAAATGGAATTTTGGACAGTTTTTGTGTATAAATACACGTCCAGTGGGAGGATCAAGTTATTCTGTGTGTCCTGATTTGTAAAAGTGGACAGCAGTCTACTAACATTTCACTTTTGTTTTGTAATATTTCTGCCCCCTACTGGTTAAAAATAGCTTGAAATAGATTCAGTGGTATATCTATTGACACACTGTTTACAGCAACTAGTTTCCAGTAGTTGTTTCAAATATAGAACATCCATCATGTATCAGATGATATATGCTTTTTGGGAATATGGTACTTTAAGGAGAGAAATATATCCCTGAGCTGATTGATTCTTTTTATCTGTGTCATGATGACCTTTACCTGGAGGTTATAGTCTCTTGTGGTGCAAAGAAAAAAGGAAAGGACAACAGCGTCTCTCCTGTCAGTCCAGTTCTGTCCAGCCTGGGGGTTTGGTAGTATGTGTGTGTATATAGTCTCCAAGAGATTCATGGTTGGGTTTGAGCCCGGATGATATAATACTCCAACAAAGAGAGGGTGGACTATAGGGAGCAACAGAGTGTATGATCTATTTTCAGGTGTGGAAGGTACATGTATTCCAGTACTGTAAAAGTTTATACATAAAAAACTCTACAGTGTTTACTTTTTTTCTTTCTGTTTTGTCACACAGGCCGTGATGCATTTCACAGTCTGACTGCATGTGGAGCAAAGAAAAAGATGAAAGTGTTTCATATTATGTGTTTGTGTATTACACAAGGAAAGGAAATTGCTTAAGCTTAGACCTGCGGTTCCCAAACTTTTTTAGCTGTGCACCCCCTCCCAAACCTTAAAAAATAAATAAACAAAGAAGCTATAATATAAAATAAATAAATAAAATATTAATGGTGGCATGTTTAATCATGCTGAAACTCGACTTCCCTGTAGAGTCCTTTCCTCAACCCTATCCAAAACCTTTGGGATGAACAGAAACACCAACCGAGAGTCAGTTGTTATTACTCAACTCAGTGTGTGTAACCCACCAGAAGATCTGCAGATCATTTCAGAAGCATCCCAGAAGCAGCTCTCTACTCAGCTCCGCCTTGAATTGACGGCTGTGCTACTTTTGATGGAATGGCAGCCGTGTCAATCTGCACAGAACAGATTAAGCTGACAGAAGATCTGACACATTGATTTTTACAATAAAATATCTGGTACAAACTTCCAATCATAAAACAATAGGTAGAAGCACATAAATCACGTTTAAAATGACCAAATCGGAGCAATTTAAAAAAAATCTGGAGGACCAAACTTTCCATTTCTGAAATGCTTCTGGTGACCAAATCAGTGATCACGACCATGGCCTGACAGGAAAATGCCCGCCAGGGTTCCATCATATGGAGTTTGATGAATACAGTCAGTGCATAGAGGCCACATACTTATCCACATTTTTTCCATACTCATATATAACATAAATGCCTGCTATCCTTGACATGTCACACTTCCAACTCAATGAAGCCAAGGACTGATTGTGCCCAAAGCACATCAAGTGTATAACCGCAGCCTGTGTCAGGACGGATAGATTGGCAGTCTGATCACAGCAGCTTCTCTCTGTAGCCATTCATTTGACATTCAAGGTCCTCAGCTCACCAACAGTCTCTTACATACAGTGCTGTCCTGATGTATACATTTTGTTCGGTTTATTGTACCTGTGATGCACGTTTTCTTGATGCAGGGTCAGACATTGACCTGCTGATGGCCCTAATGGCTCCAAATGGACTCATGCCACTGAATCACAATTGATCGCTTTGTGAAACTCCGAAAAGCAAAATGAAACATTGCCATTACACCTGCCAGTAACATACAGCTACAGCTGTGCGTAATATGATTTAGTTCACTGGTCTGCAACCAAATGCCATCGAGAGTCAAGTTAATCAGTGAAATGAGTTGTGTTGTCTCAATAACAAATTCTTGTGTAAACCGTTGTTATGGTTGAATTATGTTCATAGCTTAAATTAAAATGTGACCCCAGTGTGCACTGAAATGGGATTTTCCATGCCTTCACCCAAATAAAAATGACTCTTGACTGCTTGTTTTTTTTTCACTGGCATTCTTAATAATACTTAGTTGCTTTCTGGACACATTTATTGCAACATGTACCATCCCGTTTCCATCCAATCATTGAATCATTGGATCATCATTTTTGCAAGAATTAGGTTATTTCCTCTTATGTGCAATCTGTGATGTCTTCTAGAAATGCAGATAAAGAGGAGAAAGGTAGCTGTGGGAAGTGCTGTAGATCATAAATGGTCGGCTGAGGAAGTGTTCAACCAGTAAAATGTTTTGTCACTAGAGTTTCATGAGTTTCTAGTAAATAATAAATGTTTGGTTGTACTGGTTTGACCTGTGGTTTCATAAAATAGGGTGTCTCTTTGCACTCCTTGGCCCCATCTATAAATTACCCAATATAGGTAGCAGCCTAGATGGTTTTCTCTCTGTGCCCCATGACAGAAAGCTAGAGAGGAAGGAACACTGTACTGTGAACAGTGGAGAATTGTTGAGAAACTTTGTCGGGAAACCTTTTCTTGTGTATGAACCTGTACTTTAACATAAGCAATTCTGGGTCAACAAAATGCCTGTCTTTGACACAGAAGACTCCTGTTCACTTTCCATTTCATAACAACAGTTAAAATTGACAGCAATGTTCTAACCCTTTGACCAGACTCAAACATTTTGAGTCCCACTGCTACTAAGTCATGTGTGTTTCAGTATGATAGCCATGGTGTTATGTGATACACAAAATACTTTTGTTTGTTTATAAGCTGAACTTCAATTATACATCTGTTGGAAATGCTTCTCCTGTTCATCTCCCATATGGCCACACATGTAACTGTAGTTTTAAGTGACTGTAATAGGTTTTCTTTTAAGTTACATATTTTGCTTTTGAGGGTAGAGTTGATTTGGTTGGTTAGTTTGTCCTTAAAAATGAGTCTTGTTTATGTTGTATCGCTGCCATCTCTAAGAAAACAGGTAACTGTAACGGGCTTGTGTAGGACCCAAATGCAGCACAACAGCAAGGGATACTTTGTAATGTTCTTTATTGAGGAACTCACAGCAGGCAATATGGCAGGTGAGAGAGAGGGAATAAGTCCTGAGTTCAGTGGGAGAGTCTGTGGCAATGAGCTGGAGCAGAGGGACAGACTGCCCGGGGAAATCTCCAAACAGCCAGGGAAACAGGCAGACAGACACCAGAAACACTGAGGCAGAACTCGTGGTCGGGGATGAAAAGCTGAGGTGATTTGTTGTGGTCCAACTTACCACCCCGGATCCTCTGATCAAGTTGTTGTGAGATAGAGCAAATGATGTTAGGAAAATAAAGCATAATAAGGAAATAAAGATCCAGTCTTTGTGTTCACGTTTGCAAAGGGAGAACCCAGCACAGACTCCGCAGTCTGTTTACCACGGACCCCGCTGAGTTCTGCCCGTTCACACTTTAGGCTTATTTTTATTAACACACATACCAGTGGGCCGTCTTACATGTAAGCGTCATGCATCCTTACATACTTACATCATGATCAACATGGTTGTTTTCAAAGTTCAGAGAAAGTTCAAGCAGATAACATGATTTACCTGAGACTCCCTCTTTCCACTCTTGAACTGCTCAAGGATGAAAGTTCATCCTGATTAGCCCTAAAAATAGTCTGCAGTTTATATATCACACACAGCTGCTATATTGTTACACTCATGACTATGTGATTAATATAGCATATGCTAAATGCTTTTATTGTACTTCTCCACAGATTACCAGGGCTGAGACGGACGAGCAGGTCAAAGGCAGGCAGGGTCGGCAACGGGAGATCGGTCCGATCAGTCAAAGCGTCCATGCTCTTAATTATGCATAAACTACAGCAAGCAGCTGTACCAAGCCAAAAGGTACGAAATTCAGTACCTGAACTGATTAATATGAATACTTGGATGCAAACAAAAGGAACCTTTTTTTTCATATTCTGATGATTCTGACCACACACTGAGAGATGGAATAAGTAGTCATCACGCAAAAGTAGCAGCAGCAACAGGTGGAGTAGTAGCACTGGCAGAAGCAGGCATGCTAGTCTGCCTTTTTCTTCCCAATGAACTGCTGGATGCACAGTTCTCATATGTCTGTGTACTGTAGGTTGTTGAAAAAATTCTGCATTGTGCCTTTATGCTTTCACAATTGTCAAAATACATCGAAATACTACTTCTTTTTCTGTTGTCACTCCTCTTTCCACCTTCGCTCCTCTCTCTCCTGCAGCGCGTCTCCCTCCTCTTGTCTCCTGTCACCGTCTCAGTGCTGCTACCCCTGCCCCTCCCTGCATGGTGGTATGATCCCTCACATGTTTGGTTGCACAGCATGCATGTGACACCTGTAGCTATCGCCCGCAGCACCCACAGGTACTTTTCCTAAAGAGAAAAGAAAGAAAAAAAAGAAAACGGCACGCGGACAGACAGAAGCCGGCTCCCATTGTTCACTTAAAAGAACTTGAACTGCCCCATGACTGACACATTACTATTGTCAATGGGTATGTCAGTTTATGTGTGTGCAGCTGTGTGCGAGTTTATGTGAGAGAGCTGCAGCTTGTTGTGTCTGAGTTTGTGTACCCCTTTAATTAATCGTGTAGCTACAAACCATCAAATCATTTAGCCTAATACTCCACACACTCTAACACTGTAATGGATTTAAAGTGTTTACCTTTAGTACAATATTTCCCTAATGCCTCGTAATGTCTGAGGAGAATTAAAAAGGGAAATCACTCATTTGGCTTTATCACAATCATTCATGATCAATCATGAATATCTTCCATCTTTACGTAGCACGTAGTCTCTGTTCTGTGATAACCATCTCCAATACATTGCCTTTTTGCCCAAGTAGCCAGGAGGTCAGTTCAGAAGAAAACACTTCTTCCCAGGTAGCATAGATAAGAGTGTGTATTGTAGTGTATCCACTGTAATCCACACTTTAATAATCTCACTCACAATTTAATCACCAACTCCAATCCATTTAGTTGAGAGCAGGGGACACACGTACTGTATAACTCTGCATACACATTAACACTAAAAGTAAAGTTACACATAGTAGTGTCGGTGCCATGCCACATACCTCAAAATGTTGGAGTGCCAACACCAAAGCAAGGGTCTCCTTCTTGATGGAATAATTTACCTGATGCTTGTTCAGCTTATGTGAAAAATAATACACTGGATGGTCAACCCCATCACCCACCCCACTGGCATCAACGTCAATCTTAAATGGTCTGGAGCGATCCGGGGCAGCGACTCAGGAGAACTTTCACACTTTCCATGAAAGTGCATGCTGGCATTCCGGAGTCCATACAAAATCTACTGTTGGAATAAGTGGACTGGTCAAAGGATGAAGAAGAAAAGTTTCAACAGAAACCCCTGTGATAACCAGCCATGCCAAGGAACCTGCAAAGGGCTCTACCTTTGGACATTAAGCTAAGCCTTTACCCGCCTGCCTCTCTAAGAAGTTGACAGTAGCTTTTCCAATTTCACCAAGGATATGAATCTGGAACTGTGCTTGGCGAAAGGCAGTTACATGTCACAGGTGTTTTT
The DNA here is from genome assembly GCA_014281875.1 of Nibea albiflora. NCBI lineage: Eukaryota > Metazoa > Chordata > Actinopteri > Sciaenidae > Nibea > Nibea albiflora. Next base: position 4,011,748 of record CM024791.1, on the reverse strand, counting down.
TGTTGTCTTGTTATTTTCTTTTCCCCTTTAGGCCTTTGTAAGTTACATAGCCCCCCACACATCCCTCTTTTCGAGGCGCCTTCTGTTCTCAGGATTTTTACTTAATAAAGCCATCTTGATCTACTCTACTACTTCTCTGCATCCAAGTCCAATCTCTGGGTCCTGGGCCTGTCATTATAAAGAGATTTAACCAACAACATATAGGGAGACTTGAACTGGGTGTGGCTAAACCATTTTGACATCTGTATTATCTAGGAGAATGGTGGTTCATACTACCATTCTTTTTTTTGTATGAACTTGTTACAATCTTCCAGTTTTTCAAAAAGGTTTATAGAGATACATGATGTGAATCTCAAACTGGACAGGGAGTTCAGGAAAAACTGGCAACTTTTCCAACAGTTTTAACAAAACCTGTTCTGCAGATGCCAGTATTTTTAAACATATTTTCTTCTCGTAGCTCAAAAGGACAGTTTGATGAAATCGTTTCTATTACTTATGCATAATCTCCAGCTGTGATGATAATGAAAGGCTAGAACATCGTGTGCTTTCAGAGTGATCCCCAGCATATAAATGAAAAGTATAATTTGACTATGAATCAATTCAGCAGATGCCAATTTCAAAATCTCTGACAGCTTGTACTCTAGTCATCTTCGTGTAAGCATGTGCCATGTCTTCGCCATGTACACCTTGTTATTCCAAATATTCAAAGCAGGAACTAATGGAAGGATAAAAAGCTCCATCATTTCCATGTAATCATTTGTGCAATCAAGTCTTAGAGTTACGCTTCAGGCTGGCACTGAAGTTATAAATCTAAATGATGATGTGTAATTTTGCTGATGAACATTGAAAAGTACTATATGCACATAAATGAGACAAGCCTTCTGCAATACATATGTAGTGCTAGCAGTTAAGAGTGGGACATTATTTTGAAAAATTAAACTCTAAGATGTGTTTTTTTGTTGTTGTCAGAGTTGTCAATCTCTTGCCTTTTGTATATTTTTAAGACAAAGTGGGAAATGGCTGGGCTTTGTCTTAAATTGAAGTGGCAAAGCTCACTACTGAACATATTTGTTTAATCAGAAATGTAAAAATGATTAGATAGATTTCCTATCTAAAAAATGAAAAGAATTATGAAAATTGAATTCAGTTCAGTTCATTTAATTCAGTTTTGTAAAAAATGTAATTTAAATTACAAGTCAGTGGGTTTGATTTGACGGTCATCCCATAAAATAGCCATGCAACAGATGCAAATAATGTATAGTATGATAGTGTCCCAGAAAGATCACTTTTTGCTTCACCACATGAAATCACACAATAAACACGCTAAATATGGATTGACTTGGCATTTACTATATATCTCCTATTCTTTATAGAGGGAAAAACATGCTACCAATCTAATGACCCATTCGTGATGTAATATGGACCCAATGAGAGTTAGGGTTGGGCTAAATTTCAGTGCATCCAATCAATCAAGAGAGAAAACATCCTGCGTATAATGGTCTAATAAGTAAATTATTTTCCACAGCATTGCGATGACCAGAGGTCAAGTGCAACCAATTAAAGTTTGAGTCTTCCCAATAGGTGAGCCAATTAGACTGTCACTGCAAATGCAAATACGTATGCCGTGAAAATGTCTCTTGGCAGAAGAGCTCAGAGGTCACGTCTGGCTAAGCAAAGTAGAGTACATCTTCTCAAATGTGTGCGTTATTGGTTGGAGATGGAAAAAACCCAGACATATGGCTTAAATTCAATGCAATGAGTATCCACATTCAGACTTGAAAACCTTCATGCAGGGTAATGTGGGATGAACAACAACAACCTAAAATAAAACAATCAATCTAATCGACCTTTAAAAAAAGTTTTTATTGCAAGACTTTGTTTCCCAAATGTATTTTTCCTCTTGTGCCTTCCAACTCATAAACGGTGCCTGATGATGACTCATCTGTGATGCCCTGTACAGCTATTGAAAACACTATCTCACTTCTATTATGTGGTGGTTTTATAATGAAGTGAAACCTATGGCTTCCATTGTTGCCAATCCTGGTGGTAATTGTGTTGAATGATTTCTAAAAATAAAATCCTTATTTAATTCAAGGCCCCTCTTCTTATCATTATTGGACAATAACAATTTTTTCACTGGCTCAGTGGCTTAGAAGTATCCATGCTGGACAACAGGAACATATGGGGTGCCTAGGGATATCGTTCCTGTATCGCATCCCTTAGATGACACTTTCTAACAGACCAGATGGACTGATTTGTCAAATGTTAATTAGCTTCCTACAATCATTTGGGAGAAAGACTTGAGACATGATTTATGGGGCATGTCAGACAAGAGAAGCACCACCACTTTTTTTTTTCACTTAGACAAATGTATTTGTATGTTTTGTAGTCGTGCACACCTACATTACAGTATATTTTGCCAATGAGCTACCTTGCTTATTGGCAAAATATACTGACTGTTGATTGCATTACTTTGCATCAACTACCTATAATCTAAGATGAATGAATATCTTCAACATAATTTGCTGTTAGAAGTGTCAGTTTTCACATGCAGTCAAGTTAGCAACAATTAATACACAACATCTGGTTAGACTTTTAAATGGAGTTCCAGTTTCCCCATGAACACAGTTTTAGCATCTTACCAGTTAGCTAGCATATTCTACTTAGCTCGCCAGCCACAATAGCAAGCCAACTACCCTCTAAGTAGGCACAATGTCACCAAGCTTCCAGCACCACCAATGTAATGAATATATCCATGGATTATTCTGTGCCACTTGATGATCTGACTCTGCAAAGTTTATCCCTTTGCCTTTATTTTGTGTTGCCTCATCCTCTCACATTCAAAAATTAAAGAGTATTGCTAGGCTTCTAATTAACTTAATGCTAACAATAGAACACAAAATAGCATTCAGTGCCTAAAATGTTACAAAAACATGCCAACGCCTTCATGAAATGATGACTTACTAATAAGGGATATGACACTGATTGACAGTGGCTGTTTGAATGATGTACCAACAGCCTGCCATATTACGCCTCCAGTATTATGCTCTATATTTCACTCATACTGCAGCACTTAAAGCACCATAAAAAATCGCCCTTCAGTATCTTGCAACTATTATTCTGATTTGTGCAGAAAATGAACTAATAAAACAAGAACCTTGTGTTCAAAGTAGAAGACCCAATTCACCTACACAATCTCAGTTTCTCAGTCCATCCCACAAAATAGCAATTTCTCTCCTGAAGAATCTCTTCAAGACGCCAGCCTGCTATATATTAAGGGATTTGGAATAACTGCAAGTTATGGTCTGTTAGTTTCTTTATCCTTAAAGGAAAATACTCCTTATACAAACATGCTTTTCATGCATCTCATCAATGTGAAACAGCTCAGTTCACAGGCCTCACATCCCATGTCACCAGTAATGGCCTGAAACGGCTTGTGTACCTCCACCGAATACCTGTAACTCTATTTTGAGTACTTTTACAAGAATAATGATTCTTTGAACTCCAAGACACAAGCTTGACGCTAGAAGTACTTGAAGTATTGAGAAAATATAGGCCAAGGTAAGGGAAAATAAGAATTGTGGTTGTCATTTCCTAACACAAAAGATGAAGCACTATTGTTGGCTCTTTCTAAAGTTCCCCTTGGCACGGACTTTAAAGTAACAGTATTTGTGTACCCTTTCCTTTTATTGCCACATTGTTAATCTGTGTCTTTTAATGTCATGGCATAGCTCCCAGGCTTTAATTCATTTTCCTTCTGCTTCTATAACAACTAGTTAAGTTTCAGTGAAACTCTCTGTTCTGCGCTCTCCTTTTATTCAAATGCTTTACCCCCCATCCTTTTCTTTTTACTGTCTTTCATCACCCAGCCTTTTGTTCACATACGTCCTCCTTTATGACACCAAGCAAATGTGACATTTTGGGTTACTTTGCTCTCTTCTTTCCATCCCATCCTCTTTGACATTAAAGTTTACACCATTAAACAACAGCACACAACATTAACTCAACTATTCACCCATTGTTAATGCTTTTTTAGGATAAATCAAAATGCATATAGTTAATATTGACTAATCTGTGTTGCTTTATACTTACAAACATTGACATAACATATTAGAGGGGAACTATACACTTTCTATTCCACTACACTTATTTGACAGTTTAAAGCATTGCTAAGCCTCCAGGTTAATCTACCCAACCCTGACAGAAGCCATTCTGCAACGTTTTGCCAATAACAATGTAAATAGTATATGTATGCTACAGCACTTGCTACTGGTGGTTGATAGCTTTTGTGTTAGTTGAACAACGATTATCTATTTTGCATAACATTAAAAACCCAGTCTCTCACAGTGGACAAAGTTTCTTGCTTTCCCTCACTTTGTGTTGCCTCCATCTCATCCTCTCACATTTAAAGATAAAAAAGAACATCAACACTGCCTCAGCCTCTCATTAAGTAGCATGCAGTGATTAAAATATTACAGAAAAATCGCATTGCCCATGAAATGATGACTTACTAATAAGGGAAATGACACTGATTGACAGAGACTGGCTGTTTGAGTGATGCACTAATAGCCTGCCATAATACGCCTCTCATATTATGACAGGCTGCCAGCACTTCGGTCCGCTCTCTCCCATTAAAAAGAGCTACAGCTCGGGTACAGTTACAGAGTTTCACAGCTGAGAGCTTCTTGAAGCTAACTGAGGAAGCTTTTTGCCTCATATTCAAATTTACCTCATATATCTCACACCGATCATGCCTTTTCCCTGCTCTGTGCAGTGGCCTAGCTGGCCATTTAAAGTGCAGGTGTCTCATAGTCTGATTCCCCTGGTGGTGCACTCCTCGAAGCACTTGCTAACAACTGTACTTCCTTATCATTGTGCCTGATAAATGAGAGTAGCCGGCCTCTCTGAAGGATCTTGCTGTGGATGTTGTAGAGCACACAATGGGATGGACTTGTTTGTCTTTTATCATCTGTGAGAGAACCAGAACACCAGATAATTGGCTTCTGTCGCCCTTTATAACTCGCCTTAACAAATAAATAAAAAAACAAACCCGAACAATGACTCCCAGTACCGCCTGCTGTGTCAGGCCCTGTGTCACTGTGTCCCACTGGGATAGTTACTCACCAGCATGACCCATAACAGCATCATGGGTCAGCGGTCGAATGTTTATTGGAGATGGGAATCTGCAAACTGCTTCTGGGTGGAATGAATGTGCTCTTGCCAGTGTCTGCAGACTTAGAACAGTCTATAGTGGCGACAGTAGTTGGTCACAACCCTGGAGGGCCACAGATCAGCATCAGACAGTTGGGGACAATAGGGACAAATGACAACTGAAAATAACGAGGAAGGAATCAGCAGGCCCAGCATTTGCAGGCTGTTGATGTTGTAAGCTACCAAATGCACAATGAATGACTTACCTCCAGTGGAAGATTGTGTCTATTAATGGAACAGTGACAATACATCAATGTCCATGTCCACTCATGTCGACTCATGTCCATTTGTTACCATGGAAAGAGTGTCTGTGCACTGCAGCATCTCTTCCAGTACAACTATGTTTTCTTTATAGTAGTAACATTTAACGACTCCCCAGTCTATAATCCATGGTGATCAGTGTGTGACATTAGTAACAGTGTATCACATAGAAAAAAGTTCAAGACAGTTTTACCTCGGCAGCAGGTAAATCTGTGCATGAGATGAGCACAAAATGGGCGTATATTTACATTTCTATATTATGCAATTTCATCAAGACAGATATATGAGGTTGTAGATAGTTTATATATCTTAGGTTGCAATATTGTCACAGCTCATGTAGCTCTTGTAAAATGACTCGTTATATCTGGAGGATTACTGCCCAAGTTACTCTGCCAACACTGAAGACAGGACTTGACTAAAGCCTGATTAATACTCCTGCTTTAAATCGGATCATATAAATGCGAGTATATGTCACAGTGCTGCAGACTACAGTTGTGAATGGTTGGTTGCTAATATTTACACCAACACGCAACACGGTGGCATAGTAAGCCCACTGCAAAGAAAGCAGTAGGAAGTAGGCAGTAGGCTGCATCACATTTAGGTGAGCCAATTGCATGATACTAGTTTCACGGTACTAGTGCTACTACATGGTGTTAGTTTCATGGTACTAGTATGACAAGTCAAAATGTGGTAAACATTTCATCAATACATTTAGTAACTCTAGAGAAGATCATTGCACTGGATGACTGTTGATAGAATCGTACAGTGCATATAAACACAACACATCCATAAACATTATGAGTATAATGCTCACATCAAAATCATTTAAAAATCCACATTCCACATCCCATTATATGTTGATTCCACCGTGCCCATCTACACACAATGAATATGTTTATTTAATGCATTTATTTGTGTTTATATCATTGCTGCTGTTTTCACTTGAATGCAACAAAATCCATGTTTGAGGAAAAGTGAGCATTGCAGAACTTCAAACTTTAATGCTATCAACAACAACAACAACAACAAAATGCTTTTGTTGGAGGGGAGAAGAGATTCATTCAAAGGTTTTGTCAATGCCTTTCGCTGTCTAGAAACTCACAAAATGCTGTTCTTTGATCCTTATATAGGACAGCAGCACTCCCTGTTGCCACTGGTTTGTCTCTATATTTACTATTTCCCTTTATTTCATGTACTGAAAAGTTTCATGGAAGGCTCTGTCACAAAGCGAGAACATGACAGGTGGAAATTTTCTCTGGAGAACTTCTGAATATTGTTGTGCTTTCAGTGACCCTGCAATGGTTACTACTTAATTTGGTTAAAAAAAAGATAGTAATTTATGACATGACATAAGTATGACAAATAAGTAACATACTGTAGGTTAAAAAGAAGTCAGTGTTGACTTGCGTTTTTTGAAATTGATGACTTGGGAGTGAGGATGGCTGTTCTTAAGACAGTGTAAAACATTTCACCTACCTTGGCAGTGCACAGGAGGTGAAATGGCACCCCTCCAATTACCAGTCCACTTTCCATACTTTGGCCCATACTGGACTCGAACCCAAGCCAAGTCCCTACGGACTGAGCTACTGCAGCCATGGTTTCAATCATGCATAACTTTAAGCATTAATACATTTCATCCATGTGCATTAAATGAAATGAAGTTGCACATTTGAACATGGGTATTTATGGAGACTGACTTGTTCTGTAGCCATCCTCAAGTGGCCATTCAAGGAACTACAGTTTTTGGCATTTCCGCATTGGCTTCACTTCACAGCCAATGAAGGCTGGCACTTATTAAAGCATGACATAGTTCTATTTGATGTCAGACAACTGAACAAGTGATTGTGATTTAATTGCAGTTCAATTTTTACACATGACCAATAGGCTGGATACTAATCAGACTTAGAAATGGAGATTTAAACTGAGTCTATAGTTTTATTAAGTTCTAGTCATTATTTGCATGACTTTTGCACACTGTCAGGTTCTGTCTACATTCCTCAACTGATTCTTTTCATTTCTGTCTGCATCTCTCCTTTCCCTCCTCTCTCCCCTTTCTCTCTCTTCCCTCCAGGAGCAGATCTTAGAGAGCAAAAAAATTTAAACAGTTGGTTTTCCCCCTCCATCTCTCCATCCCCCCTCTTTACTTTGGTCTCCCTCTTTCTCTCCTCATCTTGGATGTCAGAGGAAACTAATTTAAGCTGGAGGCCTGAGCCTTCAGCTCTTTCCAATCTGTCAAAACAGAAGAATTGTTCCAAGATGAAAGGGCAGATTCAGGCCTCAGGATAATGAAAAGGACAGAGGGAAGTTTTTTTTTCTCTATATAGATATATAACTTATATAACTTATGTGTAACAGAAGGCTCAGACAGGATATGGTATCATCAGATGTCCTCGGAACCTCCCTAAAAATCAGATTTTAGCACATCGAGGAAAGATGGAGGCTTTAGAAAACCAAGGACTGTCATGCATTGAAAGAAAACATTACTTAAACAGAATACGCTGAATTCACCAAAACATTACATTTGTTGATATTCTACATTGGTGTTGGTGTCGAAAAAAAGAAAAAAAAAATGTACATGACTGACAGTGATATTAGAAAGACGAGTGTCCTTTCAAGAATATTGCTGCATTTATGGAATGAATATGTTTTGATAAAACTTCATACAATTATTATAACATAATAGAGCTGAAGTGGTGTTCAGGGTGTTCACTTCATAGCATATGCTTATAATGTTTTTGCACTATATAACTTTGTAAAATCTCCAACGAGAAATGTGTAATATTTTACGGGACTAAACTGCACATCACCAACTATTTCTCAGATTTTAGTGAACCTGGATCAGATTTTATGGAGAAAATATTTTCTTTTTTTTCTGTGACCCCAGAGCACCATGGCAGTGTTAGTGTTTGTACCACTAGGAAGAGGAGGTTTTATAGGGTGCAGAGAGGAACGCTGACATGGAGTGGACCCTGACCATGTCATGCCAGAACAGGAGCCGGGCGAGCAATGTAAGCTGGCTCATCAACCTCTACAGACATAGCTAATGATAAAGGGACCAAAGAGGATGAAGAGAAATGGAGCCCATGACGATCCACTATAGACTCTCAGACCTGTTTCTTTTTTTGATTTTTTTTTTTTTTATGACCATGTTTATCCCATTTTTATCTCAGAGGTTTTGGACTCAGACACGCAAAAAAAAAAAAGTCTACAGAGCTTTTTTTTTTTATTATTGTTGTTGTTAGTCTTTGCACAATATATCTACACGAAAAGCATTTTGAACATTGTGAATAAAGACCCAATGAATAATGTATACATAAGTAGAGGGTAAAAACACATTGAAATGATGAATCTATCCCCAGCCAGAGAACAGCAGCAACAACTAATTTTAAAAAGCATTATTAAAAAAGACAACTAAATTATAGGCTTCATATGGAAAAAGATTTTTTTCCTTTAAGAACAAGCGTATGGACAATTGCTTGTTCTTAAAGGACACAAATGAAAGAAATGTCCTCCAATTGTACTGTTGTTAGTGGTACAATGTACAAATACCAGTTGTATTGCTATTGCAATTAGAACATTGTGTTACATCCATCTAGTGCTGATTATAAATCAATTTTTATTTGGTTTTTGTAATGTTGAGTGGAGCCCAAGTAAGCAATCTCTTTACAAAGACAAATATCTGATGCTTTTTAAAATGGCTCTTACTGATGGATAATCTGGCTTCAAGCTAAAAAGCCCCATCATTAATCGAACATTTGTCCCAGAACACAGTAGTAACAGTTGCTGCACTTAGGCCTTAATGGCCAGCTAACGTACCTCACAAATGTGACTTTTTTTTACTGTAAGAGAATGTAGTGTAAAGCTAAAACCAGCACTTGGAATTTAAAAAAAGAGATTGGCAAGATATCATGCTATTGTAACAGTGAAAAGTGGCTGTAGAGCTGCAATCAGCTTAATTTGCTCTAGCCAAGGCGAGAAAGTTGCAGACATTAACGAAAGTTCACTTCACAGAGACAGACAGAGAGAAAGGGCAGACATGGAAAATGAAATAGGCAGGTAGAAAACCAAGGCTGCTATGAAATAAGAGGAGAAACCACCAGAGAGAGACCCTGCAGAGATGCAGATACAGATAAAGCAGACAGAGGATGAACAGAAACCAGCAACGAGAAAACCAGACAAGACACTTACTGCCCTCACACCTTTATACAGCCCCAGAACTCCATCCGGGCCAAGAAGCAGCAAAGTTAAATGTAATTGCAGAGTGTTTCAAATGATGTGTTACTGAGGCTTTATGCTGCACTGAATAAAATATCCCCTTTTCTGGAGAAAGCCTGGGGGCTCTGTGGAGCATTTCAGCTGTTCCTACAAGTGCACATAGTTGAGATTTTGCTCCTACAACCTGTTAGAGCAAAGATGGTGATGCCCCCGGTATTTCTGCAGCATATCTTTTTTTAGGATCTCAATAAATGTGAACGCTGTACAAAACTTTAGCCATTTAATATTATAGATATAGCAGCAGTGCAGTTATATTACTATAAAACACACACGACAAATAGACATTTAAAACACGCTAGTAAAAAGCGAAGTCGTCTTGTGATCGCCGATGGGTGCACTTTTTTGCTCCTTGCACAGACTTTTGCCACCAAAGCCCGCAACAAACAGAAACCAGAACATTTCTGGTGCTGGATCAGGTATACTGCAGTAGTATTAATACTACTAGTCACAGACTCACAGCGCATTGCAACGTACTACAATAGCCATCTTCCAGTTTACTGCAGGGCTATTCTTCACAATGCCTTGGAACATAGCAGGCACATATTAAAGCTCCACCAGGCTTGTGCTTTTGGCTCCTCGTGCTGGTGAGATGTAACAGTTTGAACTCTGATGTGGAAAGTCAGTAATGTAAAATCAATACTGCACAAAGCTGCTGGTCTCTGATACATGAAGAAAACAAAGAGAAAACAAACAAGGGAGGCAAACAATGTCGAGCTGGAGATCACAGCTTCTCTGTTGGTCTGAAGCACGACCTTTTTGATGAAGCACTTTGCTGGTCTGATTTCCAGAGTGAGACTATTCTATAACCTGAGAGCTTGCACATCAGTCAGGACAAGTCTTGAACTTAGACTTTGTTTTAACTGTTTTAATGACCTGAGAGACCTTGCAGACCTCAGAGAACGGTCCTGGTCCTGATTGAAAGTTTTTTCTTTGACCGAGGCAACAAATATCAACTGGTGAAAATGCAAATTAAAAACCAAATGTGAATTTAAAAAAATGATATGAATTGGAAAATGAAAAATGAATTACTGTCAACATACTGTGAACCTTTGCACAAACTGTACAGCTATTTTCAATAAAATGACAGATTGTAAATATGTTTATAATATCTTTTGTCATATTTTATCGACTTCTTGACGTGTTAGTGGGTGGATGTTGTGTGTTATCTTGCATGTGATTCTGATCAAAGAAACTGGCCTCAAGGGCTCCTTCAGTCCAGCTGAAGTGTCCTTTGGCAAGATGGTGAACCCCGGAGTGAGAGAACCCCCAGTGAGTGGTTAGTGGCAGTTATCACCTAATCAGAACCAGAACTTAAAAGCACGGAGAGGCCTGTGTCACAGAGTCAGTAGACCATGTGGCAGGTTAGTCTATTTGGCTGCTAGTGTAACGTCTTATTCCCTCTAAAGGGTCCCACTAAAGGGACGGTCTCTATGTGTAATTTACTGACCTCCAAACTTACCCCAGTTTGGGGGTGCTGAGTTTGTGTCTATATAGCATCTAAGTTAGTGTTGATTTTTTAGTGTTTTGTGGCTTCTGAGTATTTTACTTCTGACTTTTATTTGTTAATAAACCATGTTTGTGCAGATTATCAAAGTTTCCCTTGATTCTTTGTCTCTGGGTCTAATTTTATTGTTACTGCCCTCATCCCCGGGACTCTCTGGGGGAACCTAACACTTGTCAGCATTCCATTATTTATCAGACATTGTGTGAGACTGTCACACTATGATGGTGGTGGTAATAATAATAAAAATGAAATTTATTTAGCATAGCACCTTTCACAGTGCAAGGTCACAAAGGGCTTTACAAGAGTAAATTCTTAAACAATAAAAAGAAGCAAACAATAAAACATGAGCAACAACAGAACATTAGACAGCACACGGAAGACAAAGGCTATTTTGTACAAATGGGTCTTGAGTTGCTGAATAGAGACCACACAATGCATGGGAAAAATGTTCCACAGGGTCTGAGCCACCATTTTCATGGCATGATCACCTGTTTTGTTTTCTCTCGTGCATCAGGGGCAACCAGTAAACCCTGGTCAGAAGACCTAAGACCTATAAGGTTTGAGCAAATGCCAGACTGCAGGGCTCTACATGGTTGAACCTTAACATGAATTCTGACCTTAATGGAAAGCCGATGTAAAGCAGGTAAGATGAATGTGATGTGAGCAGTTCTTTTTCTTTGTAGAATTAACGAAACGGCATTGCCATATTATCTGCTATTAAAACAGTGTTCAGTTCAGTAATAACAATTTAATATGGCATTCCAATTAAATTTTCATATTCATTACACAGATGTTAACTACCAATGTTTAGTCACAACCGTTGATACACAAGTTGTCCTGCATTCAGACAGGAGCAGGTGCTGCGGTGTAGTAAAGACACATGTAGACACATTGTCTATACCATCACATAGTGTCTATTTGTGCTTAATGTAACAATCACTATCAAACAATCAGGAAATAACTTTTGATATATCAGATTAATCAGCTTTATTGAGGCCGATGCTTTGCTCACTGTCATCGACTGTCTATGTCCCTCGACCAAAGTGCTCTCTCATTGGAAACAGACTTCTTTAAAGAGACTTCTTTGTGTCTATTTTGCAGCATAAACTGTGAGTCAGACTCAGATTTAGAAGCTGGGTATATGAAATAAACAGAACACACACAGGTAGAGTATTGGAGTCCATGAATCCACCTGGATAATCTCAGTTTTTTTTCATTTCATTTTTTTAATTTCAGACATTTCAAAAGTCGGATCTGGCTCAACTTCTCCACTGCCTGCCCGAATGTTTTTTCACTGACTCCCCTCCGACGCAGACCACCGAGACAACCTCCACTCAAATGAATGGAAAAACCTCAGTTTTTGCCACAGCGCCAGATCCTGTCTGAATCCAGCCTTAATCACCTGTATGAGACACAACAGGCTTACATCCACACCCGCAGCGACTGGGGTTCATGTCCTGTCTGAAACCAAAACGCAACAGTGACAAGTAATTCTGTCGCATAAATATAACCAAACTGCAGCCATTTCACAACATTGATTACATTGTACAAGGTGCATTTTAGCACCAAGGACAGTGATAAAGCAACATCAGTATTTGACAACCTACGATGAGGAGAATGTGTTGAATCTACATAACCCATAGAGAAAATTGACTGCACTAGTACATGCAATCAAGCCTCAAGCAGTGATGAGGACTGAGCTACGGAGGTCTCCTCGATCAACTCCACACCCACAGATTATTATTTTTTTCATTCACAAACTGAAGTGACATCACTTGAGGACATTTATCAGACAGCTCCCTCTGAAGACACATGATATACGCAGTACCACATGACCATGTGAGAGCCGTCGCTCGTAGTGATGACCTACACGCAACCCACACAGAATTATCAACAAAGCCCGAGGCTCTCTTCAGCTCTCTGGGCCATTGTGGCATATTTCAGTTCATAAAGTTGTGTTTTATAGCCCACAACCTTACTGATTTGGTTCACTGTCATTTTGGTCACAGCAGGCAGCTGTTTTCAGCAAACAGGTTCTAAAAACTCATGCTCCACCTGCCCAGTACCAAACAGCAGACAGACACAGCTACTAGCTACTGAACACAGAGGCACATCTAGCATCTAAAGAGCCAGATATTTCCCTCTGGAGGTGATAGAGACCAAAAACAGAGCTAAAAATTAGTGACTATCATACTTCCATCGATCTGGTTGCTACAAACATGACTCCAAAGGAATGATAATGTTGTTCCTTGAAGTCCAGATGATGTATCAATGTTTAATTTACTACCTTTTACCCAAACGCTCAAAAAAATCTGTCTGATAATCTGAGAACTGGTGTTTCTTTTCCCATCTGACCTCTTTTGATCATTGCCATGTTCCAAAATCTTAGAATTAAACTTAGTTATATCAGTGATCTGCTTAAATGAACAGAATTATTTGAACGGTTGAAGTTGAAGACACTTCACCACACTCACAAGGAGTAACACAACATCTACACACACACCAAAAAAGGAAGTAAAAGACAAGCTTAAAGAGGTCCCTGTTCAAATGAACATTTCTTGCATCTTTTTCCAGTTCTTGTGGTCAAAGAATGAGTTCAGATTTTAATTTCAGTTGTGTCACATTTGAATTATGGCAACTAGAGCTTTACAATAAAGTCCTTGTGTCCTTGTTTCCTTCCAGTAATGAATGCAGAATCCTTCTTACATAAAATGTTAAATGTCTACAGAGTAAGCGCTGATGTGACAGTCCCCTGTCAGAAAGTGTCCTTCAGTAGTGCTGTCCAGTCACTGTTAAATTCATATTGGAGAAAGATGAGTGTTTGATAAATGCTGCTTCTGACACTGCATCAGTTTAATTGTGTATTTATTTAACCTCTGGCTCTTCCAAAACTTAGAGCCACTCCAAACTTCATCACAATAACATTGTGTGTGCACTTGTGTCTCAGTTATAATCTGTGTGGGTGACGTTGCTTGTCTGATTAAGTCAAACTTTGCTTGTGTGTGTGTGTGGCTGATTGGCCATTCCTGATGATACGTCTTCTCTGTCCATTCGGCACATTAGCGCTGTAGTTAGCAGGCTAGCTGCCCAAGTGCTACCATAACAACAAACAGCATAATTTAGCCACACATACACGCACACACATAAGCCTGAAGCAAACAGTTCTGTTGCACTCCGTACATACACAAAGACACAGACACACACACTCATTGTGTTGAGTGACTAGAGACACACGCCAAACACACACACACACACTTTGCCTGAAACCATTAGTGCAGACTCCAGAACTGCACAGAGACACACAAACAGCAAAACAATCTCATCTCTTTGATCTAAATGAGAGATGTTCCCATACATGGACTGAGGGAAAAGACTGAATGACACATTTTCTTTTCTTAAATCACTCTATTAGGGAGCTTCTCTGTGTTCTGGGCCAGAAATAAATAGATGAGATCTGAAGCAGCATTCCCAATGAACTCAGTGATGGACCAATTAGTCAGCAGGTTCTGAGTTGCATCAGTCAAACCCCGAAACAACAGATGACAGTTTTCAAAACAACAAGATGATTGGCTCTCTAATCTGATTGGTTGAAATGAAGGCGCAAGTCCCGTGTCGACTAATTGAGACTACTGTCGGATCAGTGCAACAGTGTACAGGGTGTCTAGCTGAAGCTAATTTGCAACTGCCCCATGCTCAGGCTTTTAAATGAAATAGACAGACAAATCTGTGGCATTAATCAGCCCATAAAAACAGAATCACCATGACAACAGGACAGATACTGTAGAACCAAATGCAAACCAACATGTCTATGTAAACTGACGCATACCGAAGGTCAAACAAAGGTCAAATGTTTTTAATTATTTTGAGTGTTTTTTTTTTTAGAATGTAGTGATTTTTCCTAGCAGCCCCTGAACTACACACAGACTTACTGACTGGCAGCTTTTAGGCAGATGAGGGACAGGTGTGAAGGAGCATCGGGTGAGAGTTTAAAACTGTGGCAGAACGAGAAACCATGGAGCCCTGGAGGAACTTGCCTGGTAGAGCCTGTCACTGCTAAAGGAGTGTGTTTGGCATTATAAATCCAGCCTGGGTGGACAGCCAGACTCTTATCTCGATGATTTGATTTTATGTAAGAACATTTGCAGTCTTTTAGAGTCCTGGCACTTTTTAAAACTAGGTGGTGTTGTCGACTTAATATTTAACTTATTCCTACTTTTATCGTCATCTTAACAAACCTTACCAGGAGCCAACTGAGGCGATTCGGGCATCATTAGGATGCCTCCTGAATGCCTTCCTTTAGAGTTGTTACAGACACTGCCAAAGTCCCCGGGGCAGGCAGACACATGACTAACAAGATATTCCTATCCTTTAGTATTAATACGATTTGGACTGAGAAGATGTATCATATTGAAAAATAGTTAAACATCGGTTTAAACCATTGTTCCACAATACTGCGGGCTGTGGAGATGCAGAGTAATGCACAGAGGCAGATGACCACATATTTTAGGCTACATATTGTTCTCAAATCCTCAGGTCAGTTTTGTAATTCCATCCCTGTAACACTGTCTTTATTGGTGAGTGTGACCACACCTAGTTGCTCATGATAACATGAAGACATGATGACGGTGGAAACTTGAGTCACTGGAGTCGTGTTGGCAAGAGAAGAGACAGACTGTGGGGAAAAATGTAATGAGATTTCAAATCCTGCACCATGATGCAGCAAAACAGCTTAGACCTACAGAAGTTTCTCATCTACCCACCTTCCATTGAACCGCTCAGCTGTCATTCACTCCACGTCTGGGTAAAGACGATTTATCCATGAGGGCGACTCGGGCTGCAGCTGTCATTCAATAGCTCTGTTCAGTAACTTTTCTCTGTGTCTGTTTATCAAGCTAAAGAGACATTTTTATTCTGTGTGTTTGCTTAAATGAGTTTCAAAAAAAAGTTTGTCCCTCTTTTTTGTCCCTTTTATTTGTTTCTTTGCACAATTAAACCTGACCCATAATTTCTAGACCAGGGGTCAGCAACCTGCGGCTCCGGAGCCGCATGCGGCTCTTTTGATGACTGCATGTGGCTCGCAGAGGAGTGAAAGTAAGTCGGTAAGGTCCGGTACTGTGTACCACTAAAACAGGGGTGCCCAATGCGTCTATCGCTTTCGCGGCTCTCTCAGCCAAAAAGGTTGCCGACCCCTGTTCTAGACTAATGAAAGACATTAACAAGCATGTATATGTGTTTGTTATAAGTTGTGCATCCACACTTTCTCTGTTCTCTAATAGGGTTCCTACCTTACAGATGGTGTGTGTTTCCTTTGATATCATCTCTCACATTGAGCTCCCTGAAACCAATTTCTGAAAAAAAAAGATGTATTAAATGTTTTCCCAGTGTTTTTTAAATGTCACTTCTTTAACGGCTTCTGAATAATTTAGATTTCTAAATACTGAAAGCCTCGAGTGGCTGAGTAAACTAAACTGCAGCCCTTTGAAACTGATGGCTGCAGCTTCTTTATATATATATATATATATATATATATATTATATAATAATGGAATTATTCAATCATTTCATTTAAGTCATTCAGTCTTTTCAGTTGTAAGTCATCAAACTACTTACTGTGCCTTACAAACAACTTCTGTCTCCAGCAGTGGTGAGAGCCCACAGTTTACTGATGGTGTTTGTGTGATGTGATATGAGCAAAACTCACAATGCCTTAACTCTTTCCACTATGCACAGTGAGTCCCTCACGTTTGATATAAAGAAACATTTGATTACTCTCACATGGAGACCATTCAGTCATTGAATGAGATGTCACTTGATGTTTTTTTATGTTTCATTAATGAGCATGAGCACAGTGGCTGATTACAGACTAATTTTAGTGATTATGGTTAAGATAACCAGACAATGTCTTTTTCTCTACTGACACTGTTACACTACGGGACGAGTAAAGAGGGATGCATTTACACCTCTTCAACATCTGGCTAGAATGCATCTTGAACCACATCAAAACGTGGTTCAAATAAGGTTGAACAATCCATCTTAAATGTGTCTAGGAAGCATTCATTCTTGGTTGTTCAAAGATCACATAGCTATCAATCGGCCCAAGACACATGAAGTAAAAAGGGGCTCTAAATAGGATCCGTCAGAGTTGAATTCAGACCAAATCCTTTTATTTAAAAACTTTTTTTTAATTTTGCTTCTATCAGCACTCACTGTCTCTTAATCACTTTTTGTATCACTTGACCACAGCTGTCTCTTTCTAAAACAGACACAGACCAAAGGAAACTTCTTCGTGTCACTATTTTACAACTAGTAAGAGCATTTTAGCAGATATTTGACCAATCTGGGAACTAACTACTACCAAGAAATTTCTTTACAATTGTGTTTACGAAGGTTTGGAACCCTTTATTCGTGAATAATGGCTGAAAATGCAGTAAGTGGGAAAAGTGTGGGTGGCTGGTTTTGCACTAAGAAGTGGTTTTGGTGAAAAACTGATGCTTACAATCAACTCAGAATCACGAAAAACCCCTAGTTTGACCCCTCACAAATGGAAGCGTATCATAGTATAGTCCACACATTCCGCCTGGATAGCGGTTTCAGTGACATTGCACGCTGAATATGGAGCAGTTTGACTGATCTGATCACCATAACGTTGTGTTGGCTTGGGTTTTTCTGAAAGTTGAATCTGTTTCAGCTTCTCTGCTGCAGGCTGCCTTCGCCATCCCCTGTCGCAGAACCAACCAAACCAACTACTGCCATTCAAGTGAACAGAAGAACCTGAATTTGTTGCAACTCTGCAAAGTGACACAGCTGTGAAGAAAAAAAAATCATTTGAGGATTAAAGTAATTTTCCTGACATATGGTGTTTACTGTACTTGGCACAATCCTCACACTTCAACTTTCCCTCTTTAAAGCTATTTTTAATGTTAAATTATGAAGTGCATCTTTAAAAAAAAACCCCAAACTGTCTATTACGTTCTGTAATATGGCACCAGTCATTAATTTACAGTGTCCTCTTAGAAGGCAGACAAGCAGCAACATCTCTGTCACTATAAATAACTTGGACAGCAGAAGGAAACAAACCTCTGGAGGGCTCTCAGTGTACTTTGGAGGCTCAGCGTTAAGTCAATTTAAATTTCTGGCAAGGCGAAGGGTGGAACTTTAGTTGTCGGGGGTTGATGTAAAGTCACGACTGGCTTCGGAGGAGTGGGAGGAGAACAGTTGCACTCGGTGACTTCAAAATGATCTATCATTTCATGTCAGCGTCTGTTAAAAGACCAGCCCTCTAAATATGCATGACGAGAAGTACGCTGTAGGTGTGAGCAGCGCAAGATAGGCTGCCCACGTGGATGCATTAGAAAGTCAGGAACCATTTTTAATCATGTAACCTTTAAACTTTTCTTTAAAGTATCATCCAAACCTCCTCCTTCTCAGAAGTGATGAGGCAATGCTGATTTCTCTGTGTGAACACGTCCTCTCCTCCTCACTGAGACCGTTGGATAATTAATCAAACTGCTGCACTGATTGGAAAATTGTTCCCACCTAATGTGATCTCCCATTCATGCAGAGAAACAGGAACTCTAAAGACAGACACAGAAGCAAAGAAGAGATTAAAATGGGGAGAAGAAAGATGAACTGAAAGGAAGAAGCAACAATAAAGGACGAGTTAAAAGGAAAAAGGCAGGAAGATGAGAGAGCAACAATAGAAAAGAAAGAAGACAAACAGGAAGGCAGGCTGTCTTAGAAAGAGGATAATTACATTAGAGGAGATCTAATCAGAAATCAACATTGCTTAACAGCAGGGTTTCATTTATGTTGGAGCTTTGTAAATCAAAGATTCAAACGCTCTGATTAGCTTGATTGTTTTAAATGATTTCAAAATTCCAATTTAAATGAATCATTTCAAGACTTGTGGTTATCGGTGCGTATTTCATACTCTCTTCATTTCCATGTTGTTGAAAAAGAAGAAGAACATCCTGCCCATGAAATTGATGGGATTTATTTCAGGAAAGGTGAAAAGAAGAATCAGTATTATTATAATTCTGTCTATTCTCGCTCCTCATTGTCACCAGGTTATAGCCTTTTTACTACATTCACTTTATATGTTGTTGCTGCATTTGTGTAATGGTGGAAATCTATTTTTCATCACTGAGTCCTACCAATATCAATCAATCAATCATTTATTGGTATAGAACGTTCCATACAAACACAATGCAACACAAAATGCTTCACAACAAAGCCCGGCAGAGGATGGACTTCCTGCGGCAGCTGAAGAAATTCAACCTACCGAGGACAATGATGGTGCACCTCTACTCCTCCATCACTGAGTCTATCCTCACCTCCTCCATCACCATCTGGCACACTGCTGCCACCGCCAAGGACAAGGGCAGACTGCATAGTGTCATAAGATCAGTCAGTCAAAAGATTGCAGCCAATCCCCTTCTCTGCAGTCTCTCCAGGACCTCCAGGACTCTGAGGCATGCAGGAAAGAAAGATTGTGGCTGACCCCTTCCACC
The DNA here is from genome assembly GCA_014281875.1 of Nibea albiflora. Lineage (NCBI taxonomy): Eukaryota > Metazoa > Chordata > Actinopteri > Sciaenidae > Nibea > Nibea albiflora. The sequence continues at coordinate 3,991,988 of CM024791.1, read as the reverse complement.
CGGAACACAAATTCTTCGAATCACTCCCCTCTGGCAGGAGGCTTGCTCATGGCTTGCTCGTGCTCATGACACAAGAACAGTTTCTTCCCGTCTGCTGTGTCTGATTTAGGGACATCTAGTGGTGTAGTTGTGAACTGCAACTTCCTCTACTCGCCTTCCTGTTCCAAGCCAGAGGGAGAAACTATGGTGGCTCCAACATTTGTGAAAGGCTTTATCCAGAGCCAGTGTTTACCTGTTCTGGACTACTGTAGAAACATACCAGTTGAACATTACAGACCTGTGGAAAATGATCTGTCTGGTCTGTACATAGTTCTGAAGATTATTATATTCAATTTCTACCATATTCTGTAACTAGATCTAAATCAGTCCAGAGAAAACAAGTGCTGTGCAGATTTCAGCATCAGGTACAGGTCCTCATACTCACGTTGGGTGATGGATCACTGTTTGAAGGCTGTTGAACAAGTTTCTTGCAAGAAAAATTGTGTTTACCTCAGCTTGTGTACTGTAAATGCTCACAAAAGACATACAGAATGCTGATTTCAGAGAAGGTGCATTTGAATCATGTTTCATAATCCAAATACATAATCCAGTCCTGTATTGAGCGCTGGGGGTTTTCTCTTTGTGTTTGACGCTGCAGTGTTTGTTGTAAAACAAATGGATTTTCTCCCTCTCCCCTTCCCCACTACTATCTTCCTGTCCTCACCCTCCTGTTTCCTCATACAGTGTAATTCAGTCAGTGCTTGTTTCCCTGCCCCCCACTCTCTCAATCTCTCCCCTTATGTTGCCATTTAATGTGACTAGCATTTTCCTTGAGTAATGAAAGTTAAAGCGTGCCTCGCTCTCCACTACTGCACTTGTTATACACCATGTTATCTCTCCTCTGTGCCTGTGTGTGTGTGTGTGTGCAGAGGCTGACAAGTGATGTGAAGATCTGTATATCCCCTCAGCTACTTTTAAATGATAGCGTGACTCGTAATCCTCGTATACGCCCAGAATATGAATTACAGGAACATGTGTTATCTTAAGTCCTTCACAAGGGGGGAATTAGTTGTACTCACTGTGAATGAAAAGTGTGCTAATGCCCGAGGATTACAGCAGTTTTTTGCTCAAGGACATTTGGCCAGTTGGACATCACAAGACAATTGTCTAGCCAAGCTTTAAGTGATCTCAGTACAAAGGTAGTGAGGAAAAACATACTTGATTGAAGTGGTAAAGATATTTATATTCAGAACATACGTTTGATAAATGAGAAATAAAACTGAAGAAGCTATTCTATACAGCAGAGATTAACTGTATGAATGGACAGACAAGCTAAGATTTTACAAAATATTAGTAGAATGAATATCGCTGATTCGTTAAAGTCGGGACAAAACATGTCCCACATAGACAGGTCTTATTTATATAAAAAATCAAGAAATGAATAATGATTGACATACCCACAAAGTTAGATCTAAAGGATTACTGATGCAATGTTTTAGCCTAGATAAATACTTTTTGGGGGGATATTTGTCTAAATCTATGACCAGTGGTTAGATGGCCCACGTTATTTCTCTTGTCCTCAGCAAGAGGTCATATTCAGATCAAATATTCACCAGCCCCAAAAACCTTTAAAAACCTTGTGAAATCATTGATATCAATTTTTGAATTTTAAAATGAAAATCCATCAACTCTTTTAATATCCTTTTCTAAACAGAAAATACAATTAGCTCATAAGAAGTTTCTTCTCCGAGCTGTTCCGTATCGTTAAACAAAATAACAACAATACAACTGCTTACTCTCCTACTGAGTTTAATTGAGACATTTTGCCACATACGTAAAGACATTAAACGTGTGGTACACATTTGGAAGGCTGGGCGCAGAGGAGACCACCAGGCTCTCTCCAAGGGGAGGGGGAGAGAGGGAGATGCCCGGGCAAGGTTCCATCCAGCATGGACTAAAACACAGCACGGACAGTTCAAAAACTATTCAGAATGAGTTCAAAGGAATTTTCAAACAGACAAAGTAGTTTTCAAGACTGCATATTGCTAGCGGATCGATTTTCTGACCCAGAGTGCGGCCATGACTGGTTCTGAATGAGGCTTTATAGCAGGCAGCCGCTCTCCCAACCTTCCTGGTACTGCGTATTACCACTGAATCTTTCAGTGGTACGCAGTACCGGACGTACCAGCTTACTTTCACACCTGTTATTAAGTACAAACCGAAGTAAAAACAAACCTGAAGCTGAAGAAACCCTAAACGTTAACGGAAAAGACCCGTGAACCTGAGTGACTGAGGGAGAGACTGTGTGCTCTGTGTGTGAGTGAGCAGAGCGGGACGCAGCAACACAATACATCTGTTTGTGTCTGCGCTAGTCACAGCGCCACTCACAGCGCCTCTCTTCTACACACAGTCAGCTACCCGGTGAGGATTTTCATTCAGTACGAGCACAGATATTGACTAGTATTACTCGTATAATACTCGTACTTGGCAAAAGTCCTTTATCCGTACCGGATACTCATTTCAGCCGAGTAGGAGCAGTAAGTGCATCCATGCAGGCGCAGTAACGGGGACCGGTGTACCGGGTGGCTCTCGAGGGAGGCACTGGCCAGTTAGGGTAGGGGACTCCCTACGGAAGAGGAAGGAAGGTGTGCGTTCCATCCGGCCCTCGAACCTCCCCTGTAACCCGGGTCCCAAGTTGGCTGGCGAGGATGCTGACGACGCCTCCCGTAACCAACCTCCATCCAGCCATCCATGGCAATCTTCTTTTAAAAAAATGTAATAAAAACACTTTCAAAAAATCCGGAAGGAAAAATCCATGTAAAGGAAAATCCAAAAGTAAGTAAAAAGAACTGAGAGTCTCTTAAGATTCCAAAAGACAACTCATGCGATTTTCAGGCTGTCTCCCATCCAAGTACTAACCAGGCTGACCCAGCTTAGCTTCTGAGTTCAGACAAGATCAGGCGTGTCCAGGGTGGTATGCCTGTAAGCTGCCACTTAGTTAAAAGACAGAAGCTTAGCTTTATATTTATTCCAGAGGAATAAATACAGTTCCACATTCCATTTTTTACAGTTACCTTTTTTATAAGACGGCAGTGTCCATTAGTGGACCCATTCACACTATCACACTACTCTGCTGACCCGCATCATCCTTGTCCTTGCTGTTAACACCCACACCCAGAAAAAAAAACAATTTCTGATGTTGTGAGGAGATGCCTTGACAACTGTAACCATTATCAGAGGTTGGGCTGGTAGTGTTTTTTCATAATTTTCACACAATGACATTTTGGATTAAAAAAAAAAAAAAAAAAAAAGTGATGTGGAACCAGCTGACAGTCTGCTTAGCAGTATGTCTTAGATGAGTGGACGGTTGTCCTGTTGGAAGGTCCATCCATATCTCATCATAAATTTCCACTCATCTTCTTATTCGATAATTCTTAGATTCCGCTATTACTATGAGAAGAAAAAAGAAAGACGGTGCAAAGTTGCGATGAGATGCTTACCGCATGACAGCTTGATAATGAATGATTTGTCTACTTGTACTACGAGGTGGGCAATCCTTTCTCGAAGAGTGGAAGTACTAACCTACCAACATGCAGTAACCCAGCTGATTCTGCTTAGGGTAAATGTCATCACTTAATTGCACATCAGTTTTCATGTCCATGTCAATCTAAATGTCACATGAATAGCTAAATGAAAAAAGAATTACCAAAACTAGTTAACAGAATTGAGAAAGGGGCCAAAGGTCATTGACCAGGAGTCAGTGGATGGCTAGAGAAGACAGGAGTTACCGTAACACCTGATTCATGGAAGAAGGCCATAAAATTTGTCCGAAATCTGTGTAGCGATTAAAGGACTACTCATTTGGGAAAGCAGTCACACATAATGATAAACCCACAGAAGAATAATCACCTGGCTCTGCAGTTCACTCAGCTTAACAAAGCATGTTAGTGTCTTGTAATTCAATGTTCTGGTTTTATGGTCCAAAATGAAGATAAAACAACAGAGTTTAATGGAAATTAGTGTATACATGTATCCGAGGCTGTACAGTACAACATATAACACATAACACCAGTGCGATCTGCAAAAAGAGCTAATATACACCCACTGTCAAAAAACAAAACTGCATTAAATCAAAACATGACCTTAAAATGACTATGATATACACTCACCAGCCACTTTATTAGGCACACCTGTCCAACTGCTCGTTAACTCAAATTTCTACTCATCCAATCACATGGCAACAACTCAATGCATTTAGGCATGTAGACATGGTCAAGACAATCTGCTGCAGGTCAAACCGAGCATCAGAATGGGGAAGAAAGGTGATTTAAGTGACTTTGAACATGGCATGGTTGTTGGTGCCAGACGGGCTGGTCTGAGTATTTCAGAAACTGCTGATCTACTGGGATTTTCACGCACAATCATCTCTAGGATTTACAGAGAATGGTCAGAAAAAGAGAAAATATCCAGTGAGCGGCAGTTCTGTGGGCGAAAATGCCTTGTTGATGCCAGAGGTCAGAGGAGAATGGCCAGACTGGTTCGAGCTGATAGAAAGGCAACAGTAACTCAAATAACCACTCCTTACAACCAAGGTATGCAGAAGAGCATCTCTGAACGCACAACACGTCCAACCTTGAGGCAGATGGGCTACAGCAGCAGAAGACCACACTGGGTGCCACTCCTGTCAGCTAAGAACAGGAAACTGAGGCTACAATTCACACAGGCTCACCAAAATTGGACAATAGAAGATTGGAAAAACGTTGCCTGGTCTGGTGAGTCTCGATTTCTGCTGTGACATTCAGATGGTCGGGTCAGAATTTGGAGTCGACAACATGAAAGCATGGATCCATCCTGCCTTGTATCAATGGTTCAGGCTGCTGCTGGTAGTGTAATGGGGTAGGGGATATTTTCTTGGCACACTTTGGGCCGCTTAGTACCAACTGAGCATCGTTGCAACGCCACAGCCTACCTGAGTATTGTTGCTGACCATGTCCATCCCTTTATGACCACAGTGTACACATCTTCTGATGGCTGCTTCCAGCAGGACAACGCGCCATGTCATAAAGCTTGAATCATCTCAGACTGGTTTCTCGAACATGACAATGAGTTCACTGTACTCAAATGGCCTCCACAGTCACCAGATCTCAATCCAATAGAGCACCTTTGGGATGTGGTGGTATGGGAGATTCACATCAAGGATGTGCAGCAACTGCGTGATGCTATCATGTCAATATGGACCAAACTCTCTGAGGAATGTTTCCAGTACCTTGTTGAATCTATGCCACGAAGGATTAAGGCAGTTCTGGGGGTCCAGCCCGGTACTATCAAGGTGTACCTAATAAAATGGCCTGTGAGTGTATGTATAAAGGAATGGATTCAGTGTAGGGCAGCCTTAAAATGAAATGACAACTTCTAGCCTCATAGGTACACCTCCTTAAATGACTAGGAAAAAAAAGCTGTAATTGCTGCAGTAACATGGCACTAATTCAGAAACTTGAATTATCATAATTTGTGGGAATAAATTTGCTTGTTGTTTCTTTACCCTCTGACACCCGCTGGCTCCATAGGAATCAAAATGCATGCAGAAATTCTCTAAATTAATTTCCTTATTTTGCTTTGCATGTGTGATGCAAACCATACAAATGATGAGAACTTGCCAATGTGAAGAGATTAACTACTCTACTTCTGCAGTGTTGCTTCTCTTCCATTCAAAGCTGGTAAACATAAATTCCCCCACCAGTGATTCCAACGTTTCTTGGGCAAATCAGAAACAATGCTCCATAAACCTTCAATAGAGTGTGAACCGCTACACACAGACCTCTTCATACACGCCACCCTCTGCTTCTCAACAAACTCTCTGACAACAACCTCGGGAATCCAAACTTTATTTTTCTTTGTGGCCATCATTGTTAGACTACAATGCTAAAAACAGACAGATGCAGGATAGATTCATGATGCGACAAGTCTTCAGAAATTAGTCCTGACACTCTAATGGTACTGGGACAGAAAAGGAACTATAAAATTCGCATCCTAGCCCACTATGTAATAATTACAATGACTGTAATGGTGGCGTAAAGTGCACTGGTAATTGGGATAATGGTTGAGGGCAGAAGTGGCTGGATAACACCATCCATTATGTATTAGCAACAAATGCAAACAGTGAGGTGATGGTAATTTGAGGCTATAACAATTTAGAAATAACTACCTTGAAATCTCCATTTTTTTTTTACTGCATGTCTCCCAGACTGATGCCACATAATTCACACACACACACACACACACACACACACACACAACACACCAGGTAATAATAACAGTGGAAGCAGGGATGATGTGCAATCGTACTGCATTATACTTTTCTCTCCCCAACATTTACGATGCATCATTCCTATTTTCTTTTCATTACCAATGGTCACTTGGTGCCTAAAGACATTCTGCGTACAGGGGATGATGGGTCTAATTACACAGGCAATTGCACATTCAAAGATGAAGATACACACACACACACACACACAACCAAACTCGGCTCACAGTCAAAATATTTATTTACGTGGTGTTCTGATACTAACCCATGCATGATTGATTGCCTTGTAAACTCTCATTAGAATAAAATTGCATGCATTGAATCATTAAGTTTTACGATGTGATTTATATGTGGGCAATGTATTTTGAGTTTTTGTGACTATGCGATGCTCATCTCTGTTTCCATATTCTAGGATGGTGGCATGAAATATGTCAGTGGTATTCAGATGATCAGTTGTTTTTATGAACATGCCTGACATGCCAACATGTATTTAATATTTTTGGTTTTTAGTTTTTAGTTCCATCCAGTGCACAATGGACTTATTACTTACGTATTGAACAAGCATAGGTTTTACCCTCACGTACTTATGTAATCCCTGCTGGGCACAGCTTCGTCTTTGTATCCCACAAGGAACATTTCAGTGGACTGTTTTGCCTACCATACTTTGCTGGGTTTCTCAAATTTGTTGAGACTTGCTCACACTTGGTATATTTGTTGTTGGTTAATGTGCTTCTACCATGAAAAACTGCTTAGTTAAATACTTATACTACCTATTTTTTTTTATATTTTTTTTTTATCTGAAGTCTGCACAGGTTGTTTTGATTATGCAAAGCTGGAAGTACCCAGAATGCGTTGTAACTTATTACTTACTCTCGGGCAAACATGGAACAGTGAAATCATTAAGTACGCATATTCAAAGCTCATTCTCTCTGGCTCCTGATTAGTCCACTGAGTGTGCTGCCCGTTTTGCCTTTTTTTAAAAACAAGGGAAACGTAAAGGAGACAAATCTGGAGAGAAATCCACAAAATTGGTAACACTGGGCATCTCTTACACTAAATAAGTCAATCTGCTGGGGCATTACAAAAAAAAAAAACGTTTCATAAAAATTCTTCCAATAATTTATGAGCATCAAGAATTGTGTCATTAATTAAGAAGGCAAGTAAGCTAATAGCCTAACCTGTTGATAGCTATGGAGACGATATGACTTCTGTCATAATGCACTGACAGAATGACTCATAGAAACTGCACTGTAAACCCAGAAAAGTTGAATTTACTTTAAAAAAGACATTACAGATAGTTTTGAACATCATATTTTTACTTTGTTTTTATTGTTATTTGAAGTTCACTGCATTAATTTTCCAGCTGCATGTTGCTTATTATTGCCAATTATCCGGGCTGAGACAGGCCGAGTGAATTGTTTATTCAGACCTGACGGACGTGACTGGGTAAACTGGGAGAACTTATCCTAACACTGAGATTGAATGTTCTTAACTATGAGGGTTATTGTCTCCAAGTTGTCATTGCCATCTTTCATGATTTGAAAGATGATTGAAGATTTTATTGTCTGGCTCAAAGGCAACCTTCAAGCAACCAATAACTTTGCCTTACAATACCAAGATTGATGTTTTTGTTCCTCCTCAACCCTTCAGATCTCTCTGAGCTTCCAGAGAGGCGAGCCATTAAAATCCTCTGTACCAATCAAACTGAAATATGTACACGAACAGTCTGTCAGACAGTGAAATCTTGTCCATCTCCACTCTGAGTAGAAGTTTTCAGTGACCAGAGGCCATGGCTGTTCTTTTCACAGCCTCTTGGTGCAAAGGTTATTGGGCACATGCATCAAGTAAAGAGTAAACAGTGCAGAGCCATATCTTAAAATAAGTCTCATTTGCTACAACTTGGTAAATGGTTTAACCTCCCTGAATTGCATCTTGCAATATGTGTTTATGGTCCACGTGGAACACTCAGCTGGTTCTACAACTGAACTTCAGGTTTTTCCATTGACCCAAGCCACACAATGACCCTGATTCTTTAACACATAAGTGTGTTTGCACCAAGGCTTTTTCCATGTCTTCTCTTGGGTATGCTTTGAATGTATACATTATCTCAGTTTCTCAAGGCTACCTTGTTTTATATTGTAAGGTGAAGTTGTACGTTGCTCGGAGATGGAAACGCTCTTCAAGTGTGTCAGGTCATGATCAAGAAATTTGATGGTAAAGACAATAATCCTCATGGTTAATGTCTGTTACATAGACATATGGGAAATAATGATAGACAGGTGTTTGACAGGGTGCTACCATAACATCTTGAAAGTGAAAGTGAGTCTTCTCTGTCTTGGAACTGTCAGTCCACAACTTGCCTCTTGGTGGCCAATCTCACATTAGCTTTCACATTATCATGTTTTTAAGGTCTTCAAGACTGGCTGCACTGTTATTTGCAAGTAATCAGATTGGATTTCCATGTCCAGATGTACTGTAGATGCCGGTAACTATGTACACTGGTGACATGGTTTTCCAACATGGAAGCAGCTTTGTCTGTACTTAACTCCAAGGTGCCAGCAGACAGACAACTGTTCTCTGTGTTGTGCTTCATATCGCTCTGCTAGTGGCAGATTTATTGTGTTTAGCCACTCTGATCCACTTCAGTCACTCTGGATTTGACATCATCATTGTATGTGATGTTCAAGTGACTCAAAAACACTTTTGAAATGTGTATGTTTGTATGTGAGTGGCAAGAGCAATGAAATGAAATTGGAATTTGAATTTGGAATTTTAATTCATCTCCAAAAGTAATCTGGATGAGATTTCTTAAAATAGCTGTTGTCCAGAATCTCTCATTTTGATATGTCCATAAAACAGACTTTGGCTGGCTGAAGGCCTAAATAACCTGTAAAGTAGGAGGTTGCCAGTTCACTTGGCCTCTATAATTTGAATTCATTGCAAATTCCTCAGGTATTGATTGGGTTGGGACATTTCTGCTGATGGTGATGATGCCACAGTAACAGCTGTGCTCTGTGTTAGCCTCACTCTGTGTGCCTGATGAACTGCCCCACAGTGGAACACAATTGTCAAGACTTTGTGGAGTTGCAGGTGGAGTTCATCCCAGTTCACCCAGAGGAGAAAACAAGATGCTGATTATGCTGAAAGCCTTGAAGTAGTTTGGGAAGTCTTTCCAAGTCATCATTGTTTCTTTCAGACTTCAGAGGGTCTCATTGTCTGCATGTGTGTTCAACAGAGACAGGTGTATGTGAGCTGCTTTTTGTGGGGTCTAAATGGATAGGTGTGCATTCCTGCCTATTTTTCTGTTGTTCTCATAAAGTACTGTTGAGGAAGATCAAAAGTGTCTTCAGAGCTACTGGAAGGAAACTTTTTTCATCACAGGGGTTTTGAAGTTATTCAGAGGTGTACATTGCAGTTTGTGGCAGAAGAGAATATCTGTTCTTATGTTTTACCACATATGTTAGATCAATAACTGGAAACATTTTTTTTTTTTAGCAGTTTTTCCTCTAAAACAAAGGTGATTGTTTTAAATCCTTTGAGTAAGCATCCACAGATGCTTTTTCTAAAGCACATACACGTACCAATGTCTACAATCCACTTTCTCTACTGGAGCAGTAGGAGAATAAAGTGGCTTGCTCAGGGGCACTGTGACTTGTGATTTTTCAGGTGCTTCAAGGAATCAAACAAGGTACGTTTCCAAGCCCACTCCTTCAGACCTCGAAACCTTGTACGTGGGAGGTTAGTGGCCATCAGTCACTGTGATGTGACTGCTCTCTCACACCGACTGCATCTCCCTGTGTGAGTCATTGTCACCCTTAAGAGGAGAACAATAATTTCAGACTGCCAAGCTGTTGGTGCGTATGTACTTTCATGTCCTCCCCATCAGCTGCTCAGCTTTTGCAGTGTTAAGGCAGCTATTCTTAAACACACCCACTCTCATACACAGTGTATATAAAAAGACAAGCTGTGCTGTGAGGTACTTTTGGAACAACTTGTTTTCACAAAGTGAATCTAAACATTCTACCTGAATACCGTTACCACTGGTGGAAGTATTCAGATACTAGTATACAGTACTGACTGTCTTCAACATTCTACAGAAACATACAGCACACACACACACACACACACACAATACACTGCAACTACACAATCACCAATGGATATTACATAGACCACTTCCCTCTACATAGTCACAACAAACACCACAAACTGTCACAAACAAGTGTGTCCAAGACATTTTGAGTGTCCCCTGGAAACACTAGAAATCTTAATTTGCTTGTTTTTTTGTCTATTAGCGTATGATTTCATCATATCATGATGATTTCATCATCATGATATACTCTACTTACATTATCATATTTTATCATGCGTTTATGCTGAAAGCCTGTATACATTATTGTTTAACAGTAATTCTCTTGAGGTCACATTTAAAATATCAAAAGTCTAAACATGAAGAAAGACAGATGGTTCTGTTGAAACCACGAACTGTTTGGCACTGTATCTGAGAAATGATGATTTTTTTTTCAGTTGGGGCATTTAATATTTGAAGTTCTCTTGTTTAGTCTAATTTTGATTTATAAAGTGACTATAGTCAGTGTACATTTTCCTCTAAATGTAGTGGAATAGTTGAAGAAGTGTTGTGAGATGTAATTACTCAACTTATCACAGATACCTTTTTAAATTTGAACTTGAAGTTCTTGAGAAATTGTCTTTAGTTACATTCCACCACAGGCTATACATCCAATGACATTATAAAGAATGGACAGCATATGCATGATGTCACCCACAGTAGTTCTGCTGAAAAGCCATTCTAGCTGCCGTGGCTGCCACCATGTTGGCACTCCTGCCTCTTCTGCCTCCGAGATGTGGATCATCAGCTGTTTTTGTCTCATCATTTCCTGTTTTATTTTGAAAAGTAACTCTCCTCTCGTTTCAGGTTACTTGCCCTTCCTTGTGTGTCACCTGTCTGTCTTCCCTAATCAGGGAAGGGAAGGGAGCACCGGCTGCACACAATCGGTGCTCCCTTCCCTCCATGTGTTTAAGCAGTCTGTGTGTCCCTTGTTTTGTAACAGTGTGTTCGAATTTATCATCATGCAAGTCTGTGTCCTTCTTCATTGCCACAGCCACAGCTTTGCCTTGCTCCGGCGTTTTGAGTTTTCTCCTTGTGAGAGTGATTTTTCTTTGTAACTTTATACCTTAGATCAAGTATTCTGTTTGATAGTTTAGATATTGTTTTGTTTTACTCCATTTGGAGTGATTTTGTGTTTATTCAGATTTAATCCTCCTTCCGTATTCCGTATTCCGTATTCCATATTCCAAAATCCGTATTTCTAGTTATCTGCTTTGGTTCCTCCCTTTTGGAGCACCTTTTGTTTGTTAGAGTTGTAATTTGTTATTTTCCCTTGTTAGGTTAAGCGACTTTGATTCTTAGATTAGGACAGGTTACTTTATTTAGTTAGAGTAGTCAGACTCAGTGTTTTTCCTCCTTTTGGGGCGATTTTTCTTTGGCACTGCAGTTTTTTGTGGCACTTTTATTTTTATTAGGATTACTCTTAAAGTTCACTTTAATTACATCTGTTCTGCGCCTTAGTCCTGCCTTGAGCCCGCTCTGACACAGACAAGTCATCTGTACTGGAACTTACCTGTCAATCAAAGTGACAGCAGGTGAGTTCCTTAAAATTCAACCTCAGTACAGCTGTTATGAATGGGCAAGGGCCCGTCCACACATTTAGTACAGTACATTTTTATCAAATCCACACCGCATCGTTTCGGCCTCATGTCATTTTTTGAGAATCATCTGGACGGTGAATGTGGAATTTTTCAGAATCTATGCCGTATAAGCCCTGCTTCTCTAACGTTTAACCTCAGCTCGGCGCCGCAAGACGTGTCATAACAACAACAGTGGAGGACTACAGGCTTGCACTCGTACAGAAACTACTCGGTCTATTACGGCAGCTACAACAAAACCTTCTGCTTCTATATTACTGCGAGGAGCAACAGAAGAACATGTTCGTAAACAGTGCATGACCTTTATACGCATGCTCAGTTCATCCTTCTCATCCTGCCTCAGAAAAAAACCTGCTGCCATGTATTTAGTTCTCTAACCATGTGCCCTTTGCTCTTGAACATATCTGTAATTTTGCAGCATGTAGCAGCACCTTTCTCCAGGGATTTCCTCCATATGAATGCACTCCCTCTCCTTTCACCTACATTGTGCTGTTTTTTTTTCTTAACACTGCTGTGTTTTCGCTTTGATTTGCCCATTTCATTTAACATTTTTAACCCTGGACACCGCTCTCAATGGAGAGTCTCAGCCTGGTTTTAGACAATATTTTATATTGTGTCTCATATGGTATTCAGGATGAGATGTCAGAATGAGGATGTGTTGTGATGTGTCGATCTGTTGTGTCTCTGGAAAGGACAGCGTCTCTTCAACTAAATAGTGCATGCAGTTTTCAAGGATGAGTGGCACTTGGTTCACCTCTAAAATGTTGAAGTAAGTGCAAAATAATATTATGTATCTTGCTTACTGACTAAATAATCCATGACTGGAGGTGAGCATGCACCTGCATTTATTTATTTATTTCCTTTGTTTGGCACCTGAAGTCTGCACCTATAAAGAACATCCCAAGAACAAGGTAAGTGATTTTACTGAAGAACAACAACTTTTTGGACAAAAACTGAAGAGGAGGCTATAAGAAATATTTAAAGAAATCAAATATTATTGTCTATATAAATATAAACTTCTCATTGAAGTGATGTTCTGGAAGATTTTCCGCCTCTGACAAGCTTTCCAGATGAAGCACAAGGGAAAATATGCACTTATCACTGTTGCATGCACACCACACAGGACACAACACGATAGTGATAAAACATTTGGGGTTTTGATGATGAAGCAATATGTTGCAGCCATAGAACATACAGTAGTTTAACACTTTGTTTATGAAGACAGCAAATACATACAAAGTTTTTTTTTTTTTTTAACTGTTGTGATTTGTGCAGAGATTCAACAAAAAAAGGAGACTGTTTGGATGAAAGTAAGCAAGCAAGCTGGAGTACCTAATAAGTGCTGCATATATGTGCCTCCATCAGTTATACCTTATGATGTGTTAGCATAGCTATGATCAATCCAAACTCATTTTTTTAAAGTTTAAAAAGTTTCTTTAAAAAAGTAGTTTTTACAAATACCATATTGATGTAGTGGCCTCTTTGGATTTTATTATTGCAATAAAATCACAGCAATCTGTTCAATTTAGATTCACACCACTGTAATAAGCAAGATATTTACTCAAGCGAGCAGTGCAAGGTGAAACTTTGCTTCACACCATAATAAGGTAATTGCTATAGTCAGGATTTAATGGAGGGATTCGTGGTTTTGGCCAGTTAAACACAGGCTGTGTCAAAATTCATCACATAGTGCCATGACTGCCAAATGCCAATTTATCTGCTATTTACCATCCATTGCATGTCAGTGTTGTACATATCAACAGTAAAGATAACGGTGAAGTTGTTGGACTTTCCACATCCTAATAGCTTCCTGTCTTCCTGTCCTATTTAATTCTGTGCACTCTCTGCAGCTGCCCTCTATACCAATCATTAGTGTTAATCGTTAGCCGTAATTGTCTTAATTGCTATCTCATTTGTCTCAATCGTTTTCTTTGTGAAGAGAGTTTAGAGTACTCGGATTGAAAAAATCTATTTGCTGTTAAAGTCCGCTGCAGGACATCTACATGTTGAATAGATTGTGAAGACACTATTGGACATGTGTAGTCTTGTTCTGAGCTTATTGTTATTGTCTGGATTGTAGCATTTCAATGCAGCAGACAAAAGACACAAGTAAACAGTATTAAGTGATTGTTGGTACTAATTAGTGCTGATTGTTAGAAAGCGACACAGCTATTAAAAGTTTAGGAATGTCACCTGAAGTAACTGGGGTCTGCTTTGTTTCCACTCTGGCGGTAAATGCTAATGATTACATCACATTTTCTGGCTTTTTAAATCGTAGACTGACAGAACTCTGGCCATTAACTTCTTGCTAAAGCAAACAAAGGCTGAGATGGATTCTGTAACATCTCAAACTCCACTTGCAGACAAGGACCTTGGTATGAACCTGACCTGCCCAAATTATTTTTTTTACATATATGAACTAACATACACATGACCTTATTCATAGTATTGGTGCTCAGAGCACCGCAATTGCCCACTCGCGATATTGCATTGGCAATTCCACTGCAGCCTAAAAAACATTATCCACAGGGACCACCATTAGAAAAGAGAGCTCTGTAAACAAGGTCAGTTTTTGTAATACTTCCATCAAGCTGGGAAAAGTGATATAAAAATGTGACCTTATCACAATGTAAAGTTTATGGGACAGGCGGGAACACAGCAGGAGAAATCTATTCAGCGAGCTGCATGAAGTAAACCTGGAAGCTAAAAAACTCTTGGTGAATGCACTAAGTGAGCATTTCTCTCTGGATTGAACAGGTAAATGGAGTGCACTCACTTACACTAATGAGTGGACGACCAACTGTACCTCCAGTGTGCCACAGCCACCGTCTTGGCACCTGGTATCAAGTTAATAATAATACATCCTGCAGTGTACACACTGACTACCTTGTTCAAATTTAACTTACCGTGCCTGTCATAATGGGGTGCACATACAACATTTCTGTGCAATGAACAAAGTGCTGTTACAGGTGGAGTGCACCACTTTCATGTGTGTTGGAATGGAAGAGGTGGCAATTAGCCTCTACCAAAAGAAGAGAAATGTGCTTCCAGGTAACTCTTATTGTGGTGTTTCTTCTTAGATGGCTCGGTAATGTCATCTGCCAGACAGCTTCCTTCGGAAATCAGCTGTTTATGACCAGAGTTGAAGGGCGTGTGAACCCCATAACTTCACTATGGGTTCAGGAGAGCTGCATGACATCACCCAGGCTTAGCTAGTAAAAAGGAGTAAAACTCTCCAAACTGTAGGCTGGCTGCTCGTTAAACTATAATGCCTCATTTTATGTGTTGCATTATAATTCAAAATCAGATCATAAAACACGGAGGAACGAGCATAGATCAAAGTGATGAGGTTCCATTGCAGTTACAGGAGGATCAGTAAGATTGTCGGACATCAGCTACTTTGCTCTGTATCTCCACCACCACCACAAATAATGGCTGTGCTAGTGTTTGATGATTAGCCCCAATAGGGATCCACTCAGTGGTCTTCATTCCAAACAGCTACATATGTATTAAAATATTGTCAAAATTCAAAGAGGTTGTCCAAAAACAGCTGGTGTGTGCCAAAAACCAAACCAAACAGATGAGTACAGTGTTGGAGAGTTGATATTGGCTTCCTTATTTCAGCCTTTTTGCGGCATGGACTTACTTCCATCAGAGGCTCACTCTGTTGTCGTGTGTGTTTTGAAGCACATGCTTTTAGAAGTTCAAGACTGAAGATTTAATATTGCCACTTTAATATGATTGGTAGCCTTTTGTTCTGATGAGCTTACATAAAACACAAAATAAATCTCAGGATATAACACCACCACACTGAAGACATAAAACAACCATTTTAAAAAGCGTGTGCATAAAAACATATAAAACCTGCTTTCCTCAGGGAATGCTAGGATAACGATGCTGCTTGTGTTTAGAATTAAGCAGGCAAATAGCCTCTGGACAAATGCTGTTACACAACCTGACTGGCCTAGTTTTACAATATTCCCACCTTTTGTATATATATATATAAAAAAGAAAAATATGTTTTGCAAGGTGAGGTTTGTCTCTCTGTCTAGTGGTATATCTTTCTGCAGTGGAGGATAGCTCAGGGCTTTGTGTCACAGTTCACACCACTTTGTCCAGGTGGTTCATGTTTCGATCCGAGGTGTCGCCCTGACGCGGTTATTGCAAAGGTGAGGATGCTCTCAATACCAGCCCGATGATATTGCACAATTACCTGCTGTGATGTGGAAAACTTTTTCAGCGCACTTCAAAAGAAAAGTCTTGTTCAAAAGAAATACTGTTTTTTTTTTTGACTCGACACTTGATAGAAGAGGAGATTCAAGTTACACCCCAGTCCATCAAACGGATGAAATGGACCGCTTTATCATTGTCCAAAATCAAACGACCAATGTGGCATCATGTGCAAAACTTGAACATTATTGGTGTCAAGTAAGTACAGGAGTTGGTACAAAACACCTGTGTGACCAGAGGTGTGGAGAAGATCCTGACGCCCTGCTTTGTTTTCTGATGAGAGATGTTTGAACTCTGCATTGGAGAAATATTTCATGTAGGCCGGACTCCTGGATGCTAGCTCCATTCAGGAATACATCCACAAACCTACACCTTTGGATATAAAAGTCCATAATGACAGAAGAGTTATTCCAAGTCACAGACTTCAAAATCCAACCCCAGGAAGACACAGCAGCAGGACTATGGCATAAATTGTTTTTATGACAGAATTTCAATACAAAGTACTGTTTTGACACGTTTCATACATTTCACCTCAAGGGGTAGGTGAACATTTAAAACATAGAAAATTATTTTTGGTTTGTGCTGTTTTAGATTCTCTAATTTACCACTTTTATAATCTAAGTAATAATAATGTGTACTGAAACTGTAGATCACTTAAAGTTGCATGACAATATTCTGCTCATATTTTCAAATGTTTAATTTCAAAGAGAACTTATTAGAATTAGAATTATAACTGTTGTACTCCCCATGCTCTTTCATTCGTTTCCACCTGGGACGTGATTGTTGTTTTTTGACTGTGTGCTCTCCCTCATACTTCCACAAGTGAAAGCCTTAGAGGTTAAGTAGAATGTAAGTGACCGTACCTCTAGATTCTATAGTATAGGTGCAGCCCTCCATCTGAGCTGTGAGTCCTACGGCTTCCTTTAACTAGCTGAAGAAAAAGTCAGCTTATAAGTGAGACAAAGGCGGGGCCTATATAGTACTGTAGTACTTCAGTCCTGCGAGAGTGAGAGATGAACTTCAACGTAGTGATAACCTTAGAAGACAGTGGGCGTGTTAATAAAATCTGGCTGGGACTGTGAGGTTTGTTGGAGGAAGCCGAAGCCCATGCAGACACAGGGGACCAACAGACATGATCGATTGGTGACCCCTAATTGCGTAAATATAGCCTTGTGATGGCTATAGCTGGATTGGCTCTAGTCACCTGCGACCCTGATAAGAAATAGTGACTTTGAATACATGAATGACACACAACAAACGTAATACGAACTTAGTACAAAATAATGTTCTATCATTAGGTATTTCTTTAGTTTTTGCCTCTGGAAAAGTCCCCAAGATGTAGATGAGAACTCATATCAGATTCTTTTACTTTATTTACTGAGCCTCTGCTGGAATTGTTGGCCGTGCCCTGAGAAGGCCCTCCTCCCACTGTAAGAAAGCTGTGCTGTAACTCTCACTAACCCACCCAGTCACTAAGTCACTGAATTCAGTCAAACTTAACATTAATGTAATACAATAATACAAGAATTATGTTTGTGATATATTTCTGAATCAGCCAGCTTTGTAGCTCTGTTGTTGAGCTGCTGTAAGTCAAGCATCTGGCTGTTACTAAAAATAAAAGCTCTGAAATCAGTGCAGCTCCTGACTGTCATCCTCTACATGTTCATTAGTATTTAATTACAAATTGTGGCCTCAAGGGAATGAAGAACGTGCTATATACTGTAGCACTGCAACATTAATTACATTTTAGACAGCTATTACATTAATGTCATGTGAAAACTTTTCCCTTGGAAAAATGTGGTAAAAGATACTAAAGAACTTACTGTACTTCATATTTGAATAATCCAGGCGAGTCTGCTGACACTATGGTAGAAACTGCTTTTTTCAGTGCACAGGAGCAGATGTGTACTCCTACAAAAGCCATCAGCCGTTTGATTTAAACGTTTTAAATTCATTCTGATGATTCATTTTGTCATTTTATTTTTCTTCCCTCACCACCGGGTGGCACTATGAGTTTGAGAAATGAGAGGCCGAGCAGGAGGAGAACGAGGGCAGCAGAAATTGATGCAACACGGCGCGCGCCATCACTGCAACAATGCAGAAAGCTGAAAGTAAAAGAATGAAAAGAAGAAACAACACAAGAAGAAAGTTATTGCGCAAAAGCAAAGGAAACAAGATGCTTTGTCAGGAGCTACTTTTGTGCGCTGCTGCAAATCTGAGGAGACAGAGGTGTGAGGGTGAAGGAGGAAGTGGAGAGGGGTGGGGGTTGGACAAAAAGAAAGAACCCACAGTTCAGTGCTTCTTTTTTTTTTTTTCAATTTAAAGTGCTCGGAGTTGAGAGACCGCCAAACACACACAGAGGATTCTGTGCTGGCAGACTGATTGTTGACAGTGAGAACACACTCATCTACAGGACACCCCTGATTCCACTTGAAGTACTGCCTTCTTCTTCTACTGTCGCCGCCTAATCCCAGCAGTCTATTCAAAGCCCCGTCAACTGAGGCCTAAAGGGAGAAATGAAGCCACTCCTGCTCTCCATCTCTCACTCCACTCAGTGCTCCTCTGGGACAGGATGGAAGGAAAAGCTTTGGCTTCATGAAATGTACATGAACTCTGTCACCTCTTCTCATTATTTTCAATGCACCCTTTATTCCACGCGACAAGTCAAATTTGGGGTTCACATGTCATGTAGCCTGCGTCACATGTCATCGCCTGTGGATCTTCACCTGCAGATATAAAAGAGCCTGTAATTCAATAATTAACAGCATTTCTAGAAAAATTAAACATACTTTCGCACCTAGCAAGGTCTTTCCTGAAAAAAAACAAACAATTGATTTGAAGGTATTTGAGTCAAAATCTAGAACATATGGTTTGATAGAACCTCCAGGACCATGAAGTAATAAGATAGAACAAAGAAAGGTGTTCACTCAAGAGGTAAATTATTATTTCACAACAGGCAAAAGCTATTGTAATGATGCACACTGCATAGTAATGTCATTCTGAGTAACGTTAGTCTCACAGTACCAGACAATCAGAGTCTCAGTGTGAAGTAGATGCTTGAATAGCGGCAAATAAATGTTTAATTCAGGGAACAGAAACCTGTGATAGTTTAGTTACTGTATAAAAGAAGTGAACCTGAATGCAAGCAGATGGAATGAATAAAAGGTCACTTTAATGACTTACTATACAGGCAAGTTAACACAAAATAACAAAAGACTGCGAAGGAGAAGGAGTCATCCAAAAACAATCCAATGAACAGCAGTCCAACAACAAAAAACACAGAACTGAGATACACAAGATGTCGGAGCAGGACCAGAGATCAAACACAGATGAAAGTGAGCAAACATGGACTAACTAATAATAACTTACTAATTCATTAATTAAACAGAGGTGACAGAGAGCAGGTGGAAACAAGACGGAGACAGGAAAGTAACACAGAAACAGTAAAGAAAGACTTTTTCAACATAAAACGGGGAATACCAAACCAGAAACCATAACTCCTCCTGTTCTCCATCCATTCCATTTTCAGCTGACACTGGGTGAGAGGCTGGATACAACCTGAACAAGTCACCAGTTAACCACAGGGCTGACACATAATAGAGACAAACAACCAACATTACGTTTACGTTCACACCTACGGCCAAATTAGAGTCACCAAGCTGCCTATGGTAGGAAGCCCAGAGACGCCGTGCAGAAAGGCCTTGAACAGGGTTCAACCAAAAAGAATCTTCTTGCTGGGAGGTGACAGTGTTAACTACTCCACCACTTTGACACCCTCTAGTCTCCTCCACAGTGAAATAAACTGGAGATATAGTCTATCACTTTGGAACACAGAGGCAGCTTTTTAAAACATTGAAAGTGGATGTCCTGAGCAACAGTATATGATACAACATGGTTTACAAGTATGTGACTTCCATGTGACGCCAGTACCGTGAAAACTTTGGATCTGAAATGCCTCGATAACTTTCTCTTTCCATCCAATTTTAGCAACGAAAGCAAGATCCCCAAGGTCCTCTACTGAAGTAAGCATTTAGAGACTTGAGCATAGAATAACATCAGGGAAGACTCTCAGTCATCCAAGTCGGCTTTCTTGAGAAGGGCTGACTCTGGGGCAACTGGACTTCGTCGTAGATCTGTGAAGACGTTTCACCTCTCGTCCAAGAGGGTTCTGTGCAGATTCAACCTTTCTCAAACAGTCCAGATCGATGCTACTCCTTCACTTAAAAAACGTAACTACAGCATGGGGTTAGTGGTGGGGTGGAGGCTTGACTCCAAGGTAGGAGAAAAGGTTTGTTCATTTAAAGTCTTGTAAATTGAGCCTTTGTTTCCTTGTGGAATCTCATGCCAGCTGGCAGACATATGTGGATGGCATCATTACACTGTGAATTCCCCTCGTAATGATCTATTTCCACTTCAAGTTATTTACAAACGGGACAGACTTTGTCACTTACCTGATAACTTTTGGTAAACACTGAAATAATGAATTGTCAGAATTGACAAAAAAGTTCTATAGGTAGCTTTTAAATATGTTTTCTTCATAATAGAATCCAAGTAAAATATTTTAGCAATATTAAAAACTGAAACCTCTAAATAGAATGCAACCATTTTCTGATGCTGAATGATTATTCACACCTGTGCTTTTCTTATTATGTCATATCAAAATGTCAAATGGTGTGAAAAAGGTCTTTCTTCAGGGTTAAATGTTAATGAATGTCACAGGTTAAAACAAGGTCAAAACTCTGCAGGTTGCCTCTAATTGCTGAAAATATTTGGAGTTAATGTTACAGAACTTTCTCTTCTGAATTCCTGAGCAGCCCTTGCAGAAACTTGAGCACACCCCCTGCTAAGATTTAGTTCAGAGCTTTGCAGCTTTGCATGCTAAGATGTCTGGCAGTGTTCTAATGGAGGCAAAATATGAAACTCTGAGAGGAGCGGCTCAAGGCGACCCAAAGCAGCTGCGTTCAAAACACTAAAGGGGTTAAACAAAGTTTCATATGCTGAGATGAGATGCAACAAGTCAGACACTTAGCATAAAAATATCAAGTTTAACTTTCCTATTGGATATTGCAGTGAGCAAGTTAAATAAGTACTCAGTGAGCAGCATTACTATCCTTTGATTTCTCAGGGTTAGCAAGTGCAAAACACATCACGCAATGAATGTTAAACACCAGTTCACAAATTAATTCAGCAAATATATAGCAGAGCTATATCTATATATCTTAGTGAGTTTTTTGTTTTGGCAATTATCAATTGAACCTTACATTTTACCTTGACTTCTTTCACCTTGCTCAAAATCACTCCACAAAACATTTGCTGTCAGTCGTTGCACATCAAAAAAAACTTTTTTTATGTAACAACATTATGAGGTTTGGAAAAAATATATAGACAGACAGACGGACGGACGGACAGACAGACAGACAGACAGACAGACAGACAGATAGATAGGTAGATAGGTAGATAGATGCATCCCTTATTATGTCCATCAGCTCAGCTGCTCAACTCTCTCTGCACAGGGGGAGCCATTGTACAGATATAACAGTTGGTAGGAAAGACCTCCTGTAGCTGTCTTTTTTTTTACAGTGGAGCAGCAGGAGTCTCCGACTGAAACTGCTCTCTTGTTTGAGCAGGAGGTCATGTGGTGGATGGGAGTCATTGTCCATAATACTGAACAATTTGTGGAGCATCCTTTTTTCCACAACCAACTACAGGAACTCCAGAGCAGATCCCAGCACAGAGCCAGCCTTCTTGATCAGATTGTTCAGTTTTTTTGTGTCACTGGCTCTGATGCTGGTGCCCCAGCAGATGGTTACAAAACTAAAAAAATGGAATACCATCTAGTTGCACAAGACATACCTTTGTGCAGTTACCTGACTACCTGAAATGACAGATACTGTTTTTTGTTTGAACATTGAATTATGGAAAAGACTATGACACAGATGCTTTAACGGGGTAGTAGTGCAGTGTGTACTTTAAAGCAATTCTAATTTTTGACTTGGAACAGGAGCACAATAATAATACCCATTTAACACATAGAATGATACCCAACACAACTCTGTCTCCTAGAGGTAAAAAAAAAAAAACACTTTGAGAGAATTCTGAGAGAAATGTAACCCTTTCTCTCAGAATTCATCTGCCTTGGTTTCTAACAAGATACACTCCTGCAATGCAATATTGACGAATACTGACATACTGAGCAACTTTTTAAGGTGATGTTTAGGCACCCACAGTGCTATACCAAGCATTAAAAATAAATATATGTACAGTATATAGTATAGTGAAACAACATAGCAGCCAGCTAATATTTCTTACTGGTCCAACAGTAAGAAGTCCAAACTTTTACTTCACAAAGCTCTTGCCAACGTCTAAAAGTCAGACCAAGATTTACTCTTGTCCTGCAGCTTCTTGGTTGTCACTTTATTTTTCCTCTGCCATCCTCTTCGGTCTCTTGGCCTCTGCAGTGCACTGTGCAGGGCCTTGTTACATCACCCACTCAGACAGTTCTAGTTCTGGTTCCCTCTCCTGGCATTGCCCCCATCTGCATGGCACTCCCTGGGCACCCCGGCTAAGTAACTGAGCTAGCATTAGCTAACAGAATTTACAGTTCACAGCAGCAGTTCCATCAGGAAAATGTAGAGAAGCAGGAGAGTTGAGGCAGAACACAAAACCAGATGATTGGTTTAACCAAAATCAGTTGGTTTTCCGTATGTGACAGCATTCACCTGATCACAAGTCAGTGTAGCTGTTATTGTTAGAATACTTTTCTGTCTTAATATAGAATGTAGCCTTTAGGTGAACCATGTAACCTGTGAACCTTAGAGCATGTCAACGGTCAAGCCACCCCATGTCTGGACAGGTGAATCTGATCGAACTGTCTAACTGGAACTGCCTTAAGGTCCAAGGAGAGAGGTAACCCAGTATAGTGTCCAGTTGACATGGTATAAGCTTATGGTATAAGGTAGTCAGGGGCATAATCTTTGCCCATTCCTATTACATGGTCATCCAATTACAGGATGGATCTGAGCTCATATTAAAGTGCTTTGAACTTCAGGTCTTGGACTCCTCTTCCTAAGCATTAACTACAAAAACCCATTAATACAGTTCCATAAAAGTGTGTATAAGTATAATGTTGGTTATAATAAGTTACCAAAAACACTGTAGCTTAAGGGAGCATGAAAACGTCTGTGAAACAATGACTGGACCAAAAGGTAGATGACAACAGATGCACTTTGTTGTTGTTTGTTGTTGTTGTTGTTGTTGTGATTCCATTCTATATTTGATTCTAGCCCTGCTCTATGAGCATGCGCTATAATTGTGTGGAAGGTCTTTACCCACATTAGTCAGCAACATCATCATGGGGTACAGGATGGTTGAATGTGGCCCTACTTAGTTATGACACAAAATAACACTTACAGAAGTCAGGATTAGACCCAATCCATAATTATTTGCAATTACTATCTCATCCTCTCATTAAATTAAAGTGAAACTCTGTTCCTGATTTTCAGCGACATTACTGCATGTAATCCAATAATAACTCTTTAAACCAGCTACATTGTTCTTTATTTTCCAGCATTACGTCTTTTATGATTTTGAAAGCTCATATAACACACAGTCACAGCAAGCCTCACAGCCCCACTCAAATTAACAAAGAGGAAAATCGTGTAAAAAATAATTATGACTTAGTACATTTAAAGTTTGTCTGTTTTATCCTGGAGCGGTGTGTCCCGAAACAACTTAAGTGCAGTCATATATTTAGAAATGCATCTGTGGATAGGAGGTGAGACTCTTTTAGTGCTGAAATATAAAATGCATTTTATAAATATGCGACAGGTAAGTGCTGTCCACACATTAACACATTTAGAGTGCCAAATGAGGCCCTTTTAAAAAATGTTGGTCCTTCACTGAGAGGTAAACTGATGGTTGAAATAAAGGAAGGATTTGTTAAGGCTATATGAAGGACAAGCTGACTGGATGGACAATGGTGGGTAATGGTTTAGATGAGGGCTCAGACTGGCTGATTTCCGGCCTGACAGATGGCTGTGTATAAGAAATCAGCATGAGGTATTTGGCAAGTTGTGAGTAAGTTGCAATAAAGTAAGTTGTGGGTGAATATGCTTTTAGACCTGCCACATGGTCGTCCCTCCAGCTCTGGGTGTTGATAGATGCATGCATGCCAGCACCATTTGTGATTATTGGCAAGAAGGACTCAAAATGTAGAAAATTTTGCTACTCAGCCATAATCGTCTGAGGTCCACTTCTTCCATGACAGGTTCCAGATGGTTCACACATGTCAGTCGATTGGAGGCAATTGGCAAAACTGGGGTAGAAAATGACCTAAAGGCTGAAGGCAAGAGTGTCCAGCCATGAAGGAACTATGTGGAACGCAGAAAGGGAAACATTCCCAGATGGTTGCATAGAAAAGCTCAGCCTGGGCTCCACTCTTTAGTGGCGTCTAGCGGTGTGGTTGATAATCATAATCCACTGGTTTCACCGTCTCCTTCTTAGCGTGAAGGAGAAACTATGCTGGCTGTGAAAAGCACAGAAAAATTCTCTTTTCCAAGGTGCTATGAAGAGTGTTTAGTTTATTGCTTTCGGGGTACTGTAGAAGCATGGTGGCTTCACATAGAGGAATTTAGCTATAAAAGAAAAAATGATAACTCGCTCTCTTTTTACAAGAGAAAATACTTCAAGGACAAAGACTAACTGGTTGGTTTAGCAAATGTAAGCCTAGCTAACTTCCCTACCTCTCTTAAAGAGCAGCAGGCACTTCCTTCTGTCCATGTGGTTTCCTATGGAAACATCAGTCTGCCTATGCATGGTAATGTCAAGTTAACTGTGCACAGGCTCTGATATAAAGTGCACAGTAAGACTGACAAAAAAATCCAGCACATACACATGGAGTCAACAGATTGTTAGGTTGTCTAGTTAATCTTTGGTTGCTTGCTTTTTTTATGTTATCACTAGCAGGATAGTATCTGAGTGGATGTGTATTAAGACAAACTGTTGATTTCAGCCAGGTAATAAACAATTACTAACTAACCAAGAGTCATGGAAAGCAGGGGCCAACTAGCTACCTGTAATCAAAGCTTAGCCACAGTTAGCCAGCTGGCTTTGGCCGGCAGTGTGGTGTGGGTCTGGCATTGGTTGCTTCATGATGTTGACTGAAGGTGGTTTGCTGCAAACAACAGGAAGCTGACTGCTGTTCACTTAACTGCGCAAAGTGTCCTGATTAAAAAGGTTTTTATCTGAAGCTTAGGACTTTCTGTTTACACACTTACATGCATTGATTGAATCCACAAATATGTAAAACTGACTGCTATTAAAGTGGTTACTCATTGTGTAACTTAACACGTTATGATGGACAAGGACATCGTTTGCTTTGCTTTCATTTGCTTCCCTTGCTTTCAACAATCCTGTTTGTGTTTTCTCATTTAAACAGTTTCATTCAGTTTACACAATAAATTACTCTGAAGTTTTCTCTTTTTTTACTGCCTAGATGTCATAATCCAGATAAGTCATCACATGACTCTGAAAATGATGATTTGATCTAGGCTCATAAATCATCATTCAGGGCACGGAAACAATTGTAGGCTCATAACCTTTACGAGCGGCAAATGATTCATTTATTTATTTTTCTTTTTGCCCTGGGTTTCACCTCTCTGGCTTCACACAGGCTGTTCTAGTATCTGATTGTTGAATCTTATTTGTACTTTATGCAGTCTGATTGCCTCTTCCTTTTCCACTGGGGGAAAAAAAGATTGTGATTTACAGGTGACAATGTGTAGTGGATAATATTCTCATAAAAAGACCTTAGAATTGAACATCAATCAGTGATTAGGTAATAAAGCACAGTGGTTATTTCAAACAAAGAGACATATTTTCTGTTATTATCAGGTCTGATATAGCTTACACACCAGGTCTAATTGTGCTTTACTTTATTATGGATAGCTAGGAAGTAAACTAAATATATATATATATATATATATATATATATATATATATATATATATATATATATATATATATATATATATATATATATATATATAATAAATTCCATAAATTTCAATTTCACTTTTAAATCAAGGCTCTTTTGCTGTAATTTTTCCAAACTGACAGTTCCTCAAATCACTGTACAACAGTGAAACAGTTGCCAGTGGTAGGTACCAGTTCTAAACTGGGAGCATCCGTGTTATGACCTGAAGGAGGGTATGAGGAAGTAACATAAGACCGGGTGTAATGGTAGTGAACAAAGGTGTTTTATTAAATAAAAATTCAAATTGTTTTGGGGTGGTTGGTGGTGTAGTGGGTTAAGCAGCCGCCCCATGTGTAGAGGCTACAGTCCTCGCTGCAGCTGGCCCCGGTTCGACTCCTGCATCGGACGCCCATTTACTGCGTGTCACTCCCCCTCTCTCTGCCCCTGCTTCCTGTCTATCTTCAGCTGTACTACCATTAAAGGCATAAAAAGGCCAAAAAAAAAAATATTAAAAAAAAAGAAAATTCAAAGGATTTTTAACAGAAGGAGGTGAGGAGCTAAGGGAACAAAGGGTGAGCGAGTGCTGTTTAAAAGAACAACCAAATATAACAAAAAGAGAACTCTAACAGAGCCTATGCTATTCTTGAGTTAAACAAAATGAGAAAGAAAAACTTCACTATCTAAGCTAATCCGAGGAATAAAAAAACACATGAAAAACAGCACCCCTAAACTAGTGAATCTAACACAAATCTTCTACGTGTGCAATCAGAATTATAAACTAAACTGATCCCTGCCCACAAAGTATAACAAAACACACCTCCTTAAGCAAGTTAACCACTGTTAACAGTCAAACTTTCCAAATACGAAGCGAGCTCACAACCACAATGACAAAACAAGCCGCCCGGATTCTCTGACGGCAGCAGTTTAAATAGTCCCCTTTGATTGGCGGCACGTCGAAGATGCCGCACCAATCCCAGTCCTCTCGGCTGCCCATATCCAGCGTTATGAGGGCCACACCTCCCCAGGGGATGGTCACTGCACGGCAACTGCACACCTGTAATTTGCATACAAAACAGTACACACACACACACACACACGAGATGCCGGGGCAAAACAGCGGCGGCCGTAACAATTAGGACCTCTGAACCTGAGTTATACAAGGTTATGTGTGATTTGATACTGAATCCCATCTTTTGTTCCTCGTGGATCTCTAATAGACTTTGTTTGACTATTATTCTACAAATTGTTCCTGAAAAGAAATGTAAATCCATCTGTCCATTCTTATCTGGGGTCAGGTCAAGGTGGTTGCAGGTTTAGTAGGGCTTTCCAAATGTCCGTCTCCCAGCAACACATTCCAGCTCCTCCTGGGGGACCCTGAGGCCTTCCTAAGCCAGATGGGCTATATATTCCCTCCAGAGAGTTCTGGGTGTGCCCTGGGGTCTCCTTGCCTGATGGACGTGCTTGGAACACTCAATGGAAGGCACCCAGGTGGCATTCTAATCAGATGCTGGAACCACGTCAGTTGGCTACTTTCAATGCGAAGGAGCAGCGGCTCTACTCTAGGCTCTCTCCGGATGTTCAAGCTCCTCTGCCTCTCTCTAAGGCTGAGCCCAAGTACTCTATGGCGGAAACTCATTTCGGCCACCGGTATCTGTGATCTCATTCACATAGGGAAAATGTCGCAGGTATCTCTTGCACAAGTACCACAAGAAATTGTACTTAAGTACAGCCCTTGAGTAAACAGACTTGGTTGCTTTCCACCACTGGGAACAAACTGGATTGCTTTATATTGTTTCTGTGCACCATGGCCAGCATAACAATACAAATGCAGTTCTTTTCTGTATGTATGCTTCTCACTCTTTTGATTTGAATTCTACTGTCCACATTTTCACTCGTGTCCTTCTGCAGATAAATGCCTGCTGATATTTAATAATGGCTGCATGATTAAAGCCCATCTCCAAATCATATTTCATGACATTCTCCATTGGAAGCAATATATCAGGATTGCCATTTCAAAAATCATATCCTGGCGGGTAATGGACAAATCATAAACCTTTAAGGTTCAGTTCCAGCTCATCCATCTTTCCTGTCACACTGTGTTGTATACTTATTTAGCCTGAAATATTCAAAGGATAGGTCAAGTGGGAATGAGTATATATAGATGTGGTGAGTTCTTTCTATGAGGGTGATTAAAATCAATGCTGACTTACAGTCTTTTTTTCAACTTTTCTTTACATGTTTTCATTGTTGTCATAGAAGCTGGTGGCGAAACTCGTGCATGAGTCAGTTCTCTCTCTGTGCATTTCTTCATGCTGTCAAGATCTGGACTCCACTTTGCCACGGCTGCACTCTAATTGGAATGAAGGCTGTCCCTGCAGTAATTTTAGAAGCTTGCTGCTGGGAAAGAGTCAATATTTGGATTGAACATCATCCCTGTAATAAATTTTATATTACATGGAAGGGATCAATATTTAGAAATGATTCCCTGCACGTATTCTTAGAACCGCTTGACTGAGTGTGTTCCTGGTAAATCCAACATGACAGCATGACAACAACCATAGAAACAAGTAGTGTGTGTGTGTGTGTGTGTGTGTGCAAGGAAGGCAATATATTACCTGCGTGCACATGGGGATGCACACATGCTCTGTTAGTTTGTGTGTGTGTGTCACTGTAGGTACAGTAGGTCTCAGTATGTTTATTTGTAATGAAATAATACTTCACACATATACTGTAATTCCATGTGGTACCAATCAAGCCACCATGTGACACCTGCTAAAGGGCGTTAAAAGCATGTTGTTGTCTTTAATAACACGTTGGTTATGGTGCATTGTTCAGTGTTAAAATGGTGAAATGCACAGGTAGTTTTCTTTGAGCTCTAACCACAGCATTGCATGATTAACAAACATGGTGAAGTCTCCAAGGTTCACGTTTAGTTTATTAATAGAACACTTTAACAGCACAGGTTTCTGAAGAGCCACTGTGCAGGACTGCCAGACACCGTCTTGCCTTATCAGCTCCGTTTTAATCTAAAAAATGGACAAAAACATGGAGCATGGGTGGAGCTGAGGCAGAATGAAGCCTAGTTGATCAACTAAGCCGTGTGTGATGGCAGCCGAAGTCAATCAAAGTGGCCAGTGTGCATAACTTTAAGCATTGACAGAATTTGAACAGGTGAGTTCTATAAAAATTCACCCTCAGTACAGTTGTCATGAACGGGGAAATTAGCTATAGAGACCAAAGCATTAACAGCCAATAAAATGGCCTCCTGGAGGTTATTCCAGAGCTTCAGACAAAGCACAACCAACATACTGCAATGGGAGGGATGTGAGGCATCTGGTGGTGCTGTAAAGAGCGAGAAGTTCAGAGTTATATGCAGATGCAAGGCAGTGGGGTGATTTATAGACAGTTGAAAGGACTTTGAACGTGATCCTGAAGTGAGCTGGGTGCCAGTGTAAGGGCTCATGTGTTCTCATTTCTTAGATCTTGTTAGTACCTGAGCTGCAACAATTTGAACTAGTTGCAAACAGCTGCTGCTGCTGATGTGAGGTGCCTAATTTTGGAGATGGTTCAGATTTGGTTGAATTTACCTATATTGCTTTGATCGGTGTCAAATGTAACACCTAACGGCATGTTATAAGTTCGGACGATGGTAAATACAGAAACAGAAAGTGTTAGCTGATAACCTGCAAAAAAATCCAGAGCAGACGTGTGCACTACGACACATGAATAATGTCTTAGGAGTATGTTGAAGCCTAATGCTAGCCTATGCTTTCAATCCTCAGTGAATTAAATAAATATATATAACACATCTACAAATGAAGCCACTTTAGTCATGTTAGACAGCCATTTAAAGGTACACTTATGGATGTTTTAGCAAGTGGGCAGCTGTATAATAAACAATATAAACGTTACATATATATGACATATAACACTGACATATTATACCATGGTGAACTAACACAAACAGCTGACCTACTTCTGAGACATTATGAGCAACCTTTTTCACAACCACACTAATCGGTTGATCAATTTTTGGTAATGCAAGTATTGATTTCTGCAGATTTAAGAGGTTGCATGTTTCAGTGTGTAAATATTGATTCCACCTGTGCTCATAAAATTGCATCCAATTCTACATCATTCTCGCTCTTGTTAGCACGTTCCAACATAATTAGTGGGATAAATGGCAGTGTTGTACATGCATCTCCTGTGAGGAAATGTTACCATATGTCAAGTATATGTTTTTCTCATAAGGTCAGTGTGTGAAATGCAAGCTGATGAGTAACTGAATAAGCAATTAGTGATGGCCGTCGGAAAAAAAGACGAAATAAAAACTCAAAGAGAGAAGAAGTGAAACTGTGGAGTGAGAGGTTGATGGTGAAACAGAGAGGGAGATCAGAAAGTGAGAGCAGTTCACGCGACGCTATCGCATTCAGCAATTAAGACAAACAATGGCAACCAGTCTTGATGAGGCTGACCCTGACACCACTTACAGCACTGATCAAAACTAATTTGTCTCACATTCTGAAAACCACATTATATTAATCACACGTCCAGCCAATCAAGGCAGGTAACGCAAATCCTCGATCAGCGTAATTACTGTTTTGAAATGAAAAAGATTGATTATGGAATTGATTCACATTAAATTGCTATTTGAAATGACAGCATCTGTCATGGAGAGACACAGTGGGTCATCAGGCCAAAGTGTGATTGATAGTTTTAAGTAACACTGCTATTATTTTTGCTCATGGATGAACATCTTACATAATCATGCCATTTACTGTATACAAAACCTTTTGGTAAATTACTATAGTCATACTAAATTACTGTATATGCAGTGTGTCACCACTACAGCAAACACTTTTTCATTGGCATGCTTAAAAAAATGATAATTCTGACAAACCATCACTGTCTATCAGTTCAGGCAAATTGAAGCCAATAACCTAACCTTTATTATTCACAGGAAAAGCTACACAAATTTTATCCTGATATCACACCAGTATACAGTGGGGGGACTTAGTTTGTACGCCCTTTGGATTTTTTTACATATCTGCTTAAATGGGTCATAAATTATGGTCTGATCACTCCAATAACCTCAGGAATGAACAAACAGTGTCTACTTGAAATAAAACCACTCAAACAATTACATTTTAATATATTTTTATTAACCATAAGATGGAAATATCAACAAGATAGAAAACCATAAATAAGTACACCCTTAGCTAAGGCTCCTTCTAAAGCTCATTAGACTAATTAGATGATTGGATAATTTGACTCAGGTGTGAGCCAACCTGAAGTCCAATCACAGAGGTGTGTTGTGAACAACCCACCCCACTGGAAAATCAGATAAAAGGAGTGTTTTGATGGGAGGCATGCGCTGTGCATCATGCCCCGTACAAAGGAGCTGTCTGAAGACTTAAAACAGAAAGTAATTGATTTGTATAAAGCTAAAAAGGGTTACAAAACAATCAGTAAGTCCCTTGCTATTCATGTGTCTACTGTTAGAAAAATTGTGAACAAATGGAGACAGTTTGGAACAGTTGTTACTTTTCCAAGGAGTGGCCGACCTGCAAAGATGACTCCAAGGGCGCAGCGTATCATCATCAGAGAGGTAAAAAAGGATCCAAGAGTGTCTGCTAATGACTTGAGGAAATCACTGGAACATGCAAACATCTTTGTTAGCATGTCTACTATAAAAAAGACACTGAACAAGAAAGGGATGCATGGGAGAAGGCCACGGAGGAAGCCATTGCTGTCCAAAAAGAACATTTCTGCTCATTTACAGTTTGCAAAAAAGCATTTGGATGCTTCTCAGCGCTACTGGGAAAACATATTGTGGACTGATGAAGCCAAAGTCGAATTGTTTGGGGGGAAGACTCAAAATCATGTCTGGAGGAAAAATGGTACAGCACACCATCAACAAAACCTCATCCCCACCGTTAAGTTTGGCGGTGGTAGCATCATGGTGTGGGGGTGCTTTGCTGCCTCTGGGCCTGGGCAACTGGCTATAGTCGATCAGAAAATGAATTCTCAAGTTTATCAAGATATTTTGCAGAAAAACCTTAGGCAGTCTGTCAAAAATCTGAAACTCAAAAGAGGATGGATCATGCAACAAGACAATGACCCGAAACACAGAAGTAGATCAACATTAGAATGGTTTCGGATCAACAAAATACACGTTTTGGAATGGCCCAGTCAAAGCCCTGACCTCAACCCAATTGAGATGCTGTGGCATGATCTCAAAACAGCCATCCATTCAAGACATCCCAGAAATCTTGCTGAATTGAAACAGTTTTGCAAAGAGGAATGGAGCAAGATTTCTCCTGATCGTTGTGCCCGTCTAATCTGCAACTACAGGAAACGTCTGGTGGAAGTCATAGCTGCCAGAGGAGGGTTAACCAGCTACTGAATCATAGGGTGTACTTACTTATGGTTTTCTATCTTGTTGATATTTCCATCTTATGGTTAATAAAAATATATTAAAATGTAATTGTTTGAGTGGTTTTATTTCAAGTAGACACTGTTTGTTCATTCCTGAGGTTATTGGAGTGATCAGACCATAATTTAAGACCCATTTAAGCAGATATGTAAAAAAATCCAAAGGGCGTACAAACTAAGTCCCCCCACTGTATAACCGATGTAAATCCACAATAGGTACTCAAGCACATTCTTTCTGGACATGTAGTAAACTTCATTCATATTGGAAGTGTATTTTTCAGTGTTTTTCTGAGGCTTTTGGTAAGAATCTGGTACCCAGCCCTCTGGTGGCGATCGTGGGGGAAAATGGACTCTGTGCCTACATATAATTTGTGGTTGGGAGAACTGTCAAACACTTTACATCTGGAGAGACTGAGATTCTCTAATGAAGATAGAGGAGATAGATTTGATAAAATATGGGACCTGGTACAGAATTAAAAATGTGAGCTCATAGACATTGTCTATTGCATAGAGCCTCACAGTGCAAACATGTATGTGATTTTGTCGAATTCATTTATTTTTTCTACTTCTAGATATTTTTGTTCATAGTACCCATTTTAACTATGACCATGGAATGTTATTGTAATCCAAGATGTGCTGTGTTCTGTATGTTATGTGATCTTTGTTAGGTGTTCTCTTTTTCTCTTGAAAATCGATACACATATTTATATATATACAAAAGAGAGAGAGAGAGACCACTGGAATCAAGTCAAGGATGAACTCATTTGAAGCTATAGATAGTAGATAACTTTATTCATCCCTGAAGGGAAATTATTATGATCTTTTCAAAACCTGACTAACTGTGACCATTTCACAGTGCACTGATATGCCAAAGTCCAGTTTATCTGTCATTGGAACTCTCCACCAATCATATGTTTGGAATGGTCATGTTTTAGGAGTCATTGGCACAAGTCTTATTGTTTTGAAGATACTGCAGCAGATTGACGCTAAGCTCAAAAGTCCATACAGAAATACACACACTCTGACTCACACATACACAGCAGTTTCCTCTGGGGGATGGTTTGGGCTATTCTGTGGATGAGAGCCTGCTATCAGCTCTTTGGCTCTGTCCTCTAGTTTATTCCCACCATATTATCAATCTCTCTCTGCTTTTCCGTCGTTCTATCTGTCATGGAAACTGATCCTATCCCATTCTCTCATGCACCAGAGAAGGGCTCATGTCAGTGTTGATGTCTTTCTGGGTGAATAACAAAGAACAAAACATCAACCATCAATAGAGCCCTTTCTTCAGCGCAGATTAAATGTCTGAGTTAACGCAGCAGAGCTCGGCTATTTTAACACCAAAGGCTGAAATGACTTGTCTACAAGAGGTGCCGCTGCGTGTCAGGGAGAACTTTACAAGAGGTATTTTTGTAACCCTGGAATCAAAACATCCACTCAGCTTTATTTATATAATTCAGCAGACTCATTTTGAAGGAGGGGAGCATCTCTGCCTTTTTACTCTCTTATAATACTGTGATACAGGTCACAGATTTGTCACCACCCAGCTGACAAGAAAATATTAGATGATGTCACAAAAAAGGGAATTGTGAATAGTTACATGTGTTCAAATAAATACATCTTTTTTTTTTAGCATGATTACAGACCAGGAATATGCATGTAGCACAGTGTCAAGAATGTAACAACACCCTCTATGGATGTACAGTTCAAGCAATAGAGCCCATTACGCAATCATTGTAAAGGATTCACTACAGACAGCATAAATAGTGGACAGAGCTTTTGGGACATTCCAAGTCTCCTTCCGTACAGCATGATGATATTCTGTAAATGATGGTTCCATTCAGAGTGAAATGATGATGATAAAGCAGGGGATGCTTTACAGTGTAGCTACCTTGTAATTGACAAGTCACTCTCAGTGAGTCTTACCAGCTCATGAAAAACAAGATGGCCACATCCACAGTGCAAAACTACCCATAAGGCTTCGGAGCCATTGTTCACAGAATCAGGGGGAGGTTAATAAGATACAGCCTCGTAGCTTTGAGCTAAATTCGGATGCCATTTTGCTAAAGCTCACAGTGACAATGTGAATATGGAGAACTTTCACAGGTAAATCTACTATTGGCTCCGTCTTCCACTGGATGTGGCTGCTTTGTGCTCTGGTTGTGCCATGTCTCCCTCATGACTCCATAACACCTCCATGATGGTTTGTCCACTGGGAGCATTGAAATAAACCATCTGTTCTTTAGCAGCCACATTTCCAATATAATATCTAGCTGCTTTTCAACATTTTGTGTTTCAGAATAACACTGAATAATAGCCATGATAAGAGATGCTTTGTGGAGTCTATGATACTTGTGTGTGTCTGTCCCAAGCTTTATGTGAGAATGGCGTGTAGATGAGCGCAGGCTGTTTGTGTTTCAGTCTTTTGCATCACAGTGTCTGTTTGTATGTGTGTGAAGTGAATGACATTGTGGGCAGTGTCCACAACACAATGTTGAGGTAGCAGAAGGATAAACAGATTAATATGGATAACATGAATACGGGACAATATTTGCTGTGTGCTGGAACATCTCAAACACTGTTCTGTTATTTGATATTTTGATATTTAGTGAGTAAGCAGCTAAAGGATTATGACTCTTGCCTCAAACAAACAAACAAACAAACAAACACGCTGAAATAACTGTGTGCAATGTGTACAATATTATTCTCCAGCTTGGATAAATTGCCTTACATCACCAAAGAAATTTTTAGATGCTCTTAGTTTTTTAATGTTTTAAGGTTACATAACCAAATATAATGTTATAACAGCACTACTTAAACTTTAACTGCGTGCCTCTCCCACTCTTCATCCCTTTCTCACACTGAGCCCATGTGATTCTGCATTACATCACCAAGTCATGACTGTGTTTCCTGGCAGCATGCTTCCAATTTAAATCATAGGGCCTGCGTCCTTGACCCAGTGTGAAGTGGCACGCCGCCCCACAACCGCCCGCTCTCAAATGGCACAAAAGGCCACAAAACTTCATTATACAATTCATTAGAATGAACTTCTGGCTGGGGAGACAGAGAGAGGAGGAGGTGGGAGGGGGGGGGGGGGGGCTTAAGAATGGACAGGAAACACATGTACTGATGCTAAGAAACCAGAAACCTCTGTCTTTGATGATAAAGTACATGTAGGAATTCTTTTTATTTTCACTTTTTTGTTGTTATTTTATGACTTCGGTTGTATATTGAGACAGAAGACATCAAAACTATGAACCAACACACAGAATTATGTGGAAAACCGTGTAGACATAGCAGAATGTTCTACATTTCAGATTCTTCAAAGTAGACGCATTTTCTTTGATGACAGCTCGCACACTTCTGGCATCCTCTCCATCAGATTCATGAGTTTGTCACTTGAAACCAGGTCTGCCTTCTTGACAGTTAAGTAGTGGGATTTCTTGCCATCTGAACGTGTTTGAGACCATCAGTTGTGTCACTCAAAGGTAGTGTTTGCATACAGTAAATAATGTGTCTTTAAGTGTCAGATGACTCATGTGACTTGGACCACAAAGTGAGGTAAAAAGTAGCCCGCGTGGCACGTCAGCATCCCAGTGTGTCTCATTCATTACATTTTAATCACGTGTAGTGATCATCTGTCTTTTCATTGGGATCCTCCACCTGTGAGTCGTGGCCAGTAAACCAAATAAGTTGCCTGTTGTCTTTAATCTATGCCTTTTAGATTCTTGGCTGATCTCAACGTAACATGGATGCTGACTTACTGTGCAGCCAAAAGCAGCTGGCTAAAGATAAATAGGTAGGTTTTATTAGTTTTTAAAAAAAATTCAGTTCACATTGGTTGTTTTTCTTTTTTTTTTTCCAAAGATGAATTTTAACCAGGGACCGAATGGCTTATGGACACCTGAGTAGTGAGCAGGATAAGCCTTCATTGGAGTAAAAGGGCAATAGTGTACGTGCAGTAAAAGTTTGGAATTGAACAGTGGCTTCATTCATATTTAACTCTATGCCTTGGAACATAAGCATTGTTAAGAATTTGTCATGAGCACCGGGAGCTAGTGAGAGGAGCACAGCCATGAGAGAAAAACTCACTATCACTCAAGTGCTTAATAGATGGAGGTGGAGAGAGGAGAGAGATGGCGGAAGAGTCGAACAATAGGGAGACAGAAGAGGGTAATGCTTTCCACAAACCTAATGAGAGCTGCAGTCGAGAGCCAGTAAAGACTGAGATTGTGTGCGTGTGCATGAATGCGTATGTATTTCCATACTAGTTAGAATCAGTTGAGGTTACACCTTGAGAGTTTGCTCTTCACTTCTACATCAGGCTAATTCAGGATTAATACTTAGATGGAGGAAAAACAATACAGTTACGTTCCTTGTTAAATATATTTTCCTCCAGCTTATAGCTGCTGATCCAGTGGTTGATGTATTGGCTTTTTTGGGTGTGTTTACCTCTCAACTGGTTGGTTTCTAAACCTTGCACACACTTGCACAACTGAAAAAGCTGATACATTTTCCTACTACCTACTTACCAATGTTTTCCCAAACGATTTTGCCTTGCATGTTTACACCATGCTGAACTGTATGCCGTGGAATATTTGAACACATCTCATTGTCTGCTTAGCTACAGCTTCTCCACCTCACCCTACCGCAAGCCCTTTGTAAAACCAAGTAATGGTGCTGCAGTAAGGATTCTCTATTATTAATGGTTTTTGGACTTTAAGTAAATGTGAATGAAACTGTGATTATAATGTGCAAGGTAGAAAACTTCCAAGTAGAACCGAAAAGAACTTGTTGAGACAGTGATGGATGAACGATAAATGATAACTCCTTGCCCTGAACTGTTAGTTAGTTCACTTCTATGTCTATTTGTTAATGAACTCAAACCAACGCAGAGCTCAGTGCACAGCTGATGATGCAAGAGGATGCCGAACCCAGCACCTACCACCCTGGGTAGTACTGTTGCCTCACAACAAGAAGGTTTGAATCCCTACAAGGCCTTTCTGTGTGGAAGGTTGTTGTTGTTTGCATGGGTTTCCTCCAGGTTCAGAACATGTTAGATTAATTCTCCTGTTATTGGCCTTGACCAAGACATAAATAAAACACTTAAAAATAAAATAGGTTTAGCCAACAAGGATGAGATTGACCTGTTATTATTATCTAAAAAATATATCCAGGTTTGGACCATTTTTTCCAAAACCCTAACCCAAAATCTTCCCAAATGGATCTTTTTTTTTAAAAATTTTAAAATTGTGATCTTTCTAAACGCAGACCAACCAAACGTTACCGACCCTGAACCATATGATCTGCTATATTGGCACTGAAGTCCTACTGGGGCAACACATCAGAAAACACACAGGAAATCACCAATGACTTTTTTTAAATAGGTGAAGTTGGATGACTTGTTAGCTCTGTGAAATCACCATCATTTCATCTTCATGAAATCCTCTCTCCTCGCTTCTCTCAAAGCCTTACCACTCTCTGTCAGACTGAATCACATCAAGACCGACCAACATTCACCTGGGAGGTGGTGATTGCCGTCTGCGATCAATCCGACCATTTCTGCTTACACTGTCATTTCATTCCTGCACGATGGCTATAATTCAGGGCGCCTCTGTAATCAGCCTGAAGATTAGTATATAGCTGCTCACTTCTCGTGCACTTTGGCTAAAAAAATCGATTCACTTCTCTTGATTGCCCGACGTATCAGCACGAGCACAGCACAGCAACAAGCTCCTGTTCAAATCAGTCACATTGTGACATGCATCATTGGGCACAAGTACTGATTAGTCTCAGCGTGTGGCACAAAGCTGTGAGCTCACACATGGATCACACTGCTTGTCCACCACCGTCACGCTGCCTTCTGCTCATCATTTTCCAAGTGTAAATATTAACCGTGTCGTTTTCTGGACGACAGACTCTCTCCTCTTTAAAATGTTGAAAGACCTCACAAGTGCCAGCTTCCTAGGTGTGTTTGTGTGTGAGGGATGGAGACAGCTGAGCTCATCCCGCAGCGATGGGATTTCTATTCAATAAGTGTTATTGCTGCCTCTCCTCCACTCTGCCGTTTATTATGCCGTGGAAAATGAAGCTTTCCCTTCGGGAGGGTTGGGAAATGGTGTATAAATTGCACTTTCCTTTGGGATGGGTTAGAGCAGTGTGTGTACAAGACAGCTGTCAGCTTTCTCTCACAAATCTCTCTGCATCTACCCCACTCTCCCTCTTTCTCCCTTTCTTTATTCTGTTCTTTTTTCTCTCCTTTCAGT
This sequence comes from Nibea albiflora, assembly GCA_014281875.1. Taxonomy (NCBI): domain Eukaryota; kingdom Metazoa; phylum Chordata; class Actinopteri; family Sciaenidae; genus Nibea; species Nibea albiflora. The sequence continues at coordinate 3,953,074 of CM024791.1, read as the reverse complement.
CTCACCCATTGTCTCTCTGAACGTCTCACTGTGTCTCATGGGCTGCGACGTGCTTGTCAGTTCTTAGAGCAGCATCTGGCTGCACCACAGTAACTCACACGCACACATACACACACAGTTAGGCCATCAGAGCGAGACAAAACACCAGACAGTTGTGTATTTGAGGTGTGTGTATACATCTCCCAGTCTTTGGAGGTAGTTTAAATGACCCGGGACTCACGTTGACTGATGCCACGCATCATTGGCTGGTTGTGTGCCAGTGATCCAGCTCAGTATCGTTCCTTTGTGGTTGAGGTAGTCATTTCTTGCTGACACGCCACACTCGCGTGTCTGGCTCGAGTGTGCAAAAAAATAAAAAAATAAAATGTGTGTGTTTTCTTTGACAGAAGCCAGATAGAGTAGCAGAGCATTGTTGCTGAACAATCTTGCTTTGTTGCGTCTGGTATGAAAGACTTAAGAAGAATGGTGACACATCTCTGAAATGGCAACATCAGCAGCATCAACTCCGGCAGCTTCAAGCTGCAATTCTAATACTTTCTAAACAAATAAACAAACAAACAAACCACAAAAAAAAAAAAAAAAGCAGGAATAAAGAACGTGTGTCTGTGTGTGTGTGTCACGGGTACTTGGTAGACGTTGAAATGTTAGCACATCATGCTGTTGTATAAGTTACTCTCCTTAACAAACAGCACTGAAACCACTGTTGCAAGCTGATGATGTGCTACTCCGCTCCTGCAATCGTATTCCACTCCATTACAAGGGTTATAGCCTGCAGACAAGACTTTGTTTAAATAAATTATTGTTTGAATCGCAAGCAGTTCCTTTTGAAGCATTGATTTCTCTCGCCGAGACAAAGAATTAATTGAATTCCTTCAGAAAGATTGCTTTGTGCACACCGAGGTGAGCTATGGCATGGTTCCACCTGAAATATGGGAGCAATGCACCAAGTGTCACACTGCTCAGGACAACACTTGTTTACCTCTTGTTGATGTGTTCCTCACAAGCACTGAATGAGCAGATCCTATTTACTACAGAGCATTTTTTTCTCCAAATGCTCTGGATTTTTGAGTGTGGCTTCACAAATGCATGCTCATTCCTTCGATTAAAAATGCACTTGGTGAAATGTCAAATCTTTAATGCAGCGTAGATTATTTGAATTCATCAAAAAGCTGCAAATAAGATGGTTTGTCTTGATACAATAAATCTGACCTAGTCTTGTCATAACTCTGATTTGTGGTTCAGGATAACAACAGGCTCTCACAGAGGGCAAACAAAACCAAAAGGTCAGGTCAGACAGACCTGATTTTTTTTTTTTTTTAATTAGCAATAGGTGATCTTACAAAAGGCTGCAGCTATGGGCCGTCAAGCCAGTATTTTAAATATAACATCCCCTAGTTAAATGATTAAAAATGGCTGGGATCCACAGTTCTGCTCACGGGATGGGCTAAGTTAAACTTTGCCGCTGTCCAAAGGCACAAATGGGTACAGCAAACACCATCCTGACAGCGCTGACCTTTGAGCAACTGAGGAGACTGAAACAGAAAGCAGATATTGAAGCCTATTAGCTGTGTTGCATCATCCACTTTTATGTGCCTCCGCTCTGCCCGCGTACAAACTGCTCCATAAAAAGGAGGCACGGTTTTCAGATCTGTCCAATGGTAAAAACATTTCTCTTCAATAAATGTGTTACGTTCTTGTCCTCTCAGGGATTGTCGACACGCTTGGAAAACCAACTGTTGTTACTGACTATCTTCTTACCAGCTGGCTAGCCTGTTAGCATTTAGATGACATATTTCCATCCCATATTGTGGGATTGGCGGGTTTTTGTGCAAACCTTTCAGCGTGAGCAGGCTATTACTGGGCAGGTATACTATGGAGGGAACAGAGTAATGTGCAGGTGCACAGGCAGGCAAAGAATCAAGTAAACATTGTGAATGTCTGTATATATAAAGACAATAGAGAATAGACAGAATGATAAATCAGGTAAAGATGATTGTGGGATCATGACAAAAACATGAACCTATAGATGATTGTATACAAAAGAACACACTTTATGAATGCAAGGACAAACAACCTTGTTTTTTTTAGCTTGGTTTTGAAGGTGTTGACCAGAGATAAGACAGCAAAATAGGAGTAGTTGGTATATAGTTGGAATAGTTAGTATGATAGACTTAGAGCCTCAGTCCACTGATCCTATGAAACTCTACTACAGTGATATGAAAGATATGCTGTGGCACTACAGCAAAAAAATATATTTTTTCTTTTTCTAACAGTGAGACTCATCTGCTGTTGTGTTTATTTATACATCCATCCATCGGTTGAGCTAAGCATTCAAATGTCAATCTATGAGTCCCCCTAGTCAATCTTCCAGACAGCCAATCAAGTAACCAGCCGCTGCTTCAGTCAGACAGAAACAAGGTCAATCTAAAAACTCAGTCACGCCAGTCAGTCAGTCAGGCAGGAGGCAGGCTGGTCACCCCGTCATACCATTTACCTTGTACAGTTTTGGTATATTACCCTGTCAACAGCTCGATACATTACCACTTATAATAATCTCATACTAATTCATACGAGGCTGAATAGAAAATGGGAAATGGAACAGAAATTAAAATGAATAAAACGTATTAATTTGTCCCAAGAGGAAGGTCTATTTTCAGGTTGTGTGGTGCTCTGCTCTGCAATTTGTTCAGTGCAAGCATTCAGTCAGCCAGTAACCCAGTCATCTGGCCAATTTATTTAACCAGTCATCCATTCAAGCACACAGCCAATCAGTGTCATTCACTCATATCAGGTCTCAAAGATGGATTTGAAATTCACAGGAAAAGAGCGAGTGCATGCATTTGTCAGGTTCTGCAAAGTGGTCACATTTCAACACGAATCTAAAGTTTTTGCAAACATTCTCGTTTAGATTCCTTGCTAACGTTTCACTGCATGAAAACTCTGATCACATCAGTGTACTTGTGAGTTTGTTTGCAGAGCAACTGTTGTGTTGCTTCATTGCTGTTTAAAAATTGATCCCACATTCTTGGTGCTAAACATTCAGATGAATGTGCCAAAATAATGCGGCTGAAATGTGTCCCCACTAAATGCATTCCCTCCTGTTTAAGTAAAGTTTGCTAAAGCCTACAATGCCTAGGGGAACCTATTTGTGCTAATGTTCAATTCATTTAGGATACAGAGCATAAAAACCCTTGCTCTTCATAATTTACGCACAATTAAAATTAATGGCACCTGTCTTTCCTCATTTGCCTCATAAGGATTTATTCAGGAATAGCCATAGAGCACACATGTGATAGATGGTGAATGAACTGTCTAATGAGTCTATGTCTTTAAATACATCTGATCCACCAATCAGTACTAATTTTATTGAGAAATCTTAATTTTTAGAATGGTTGCCTCTAATTTATATGGTGTTCTCTTCCTAAGGATAGCTTTAGTGGAGTGGTTGAGGCCACAAAGTGTGAAGTTTCTTCATAATATAGGAATATGTGATATTTATATTTTATTACATTGATGCAGGTTGGGAGTGAGTTGCTGCCCCAAGCAAAGGAGTTCAAGTATCTCCAGGTCTTGTTCATGAGTCATGGGAAAATAGAGCGTCAGATAGACAGGCGGGTTAGTGTGGTGTCTGCAGTGCCTTGGACGCTTTACCAGACCATTATGGGGAAGAGGGAGCTGAGCCGGAAGGTGAAGCTCTAAAGTTTCCAGTCCATCTATATTCCATGATATTCTATGAGCTTTGGATAGTGCCTGAAAGAATGAGATTGTGAGCTCTGACATCCGGAGAGAGCTTGGAGTAGAACCGCTGCTTCTTCTCGCCAAAAGAGCTGGCTGAGGTGGTCATCTGATTAGGATGACCCCTGGAAGCCTTCATCTGGAGGCATGTTCAACTTGGTGGGGACCCCAGGGCAGACCCAGAACCTGCTGGAGGGACTACATATCCAATCTACCCTGGCAACGTGTGTATAAATCATAATTAAAATCAGAATAGACGGACGGACGGACGGACGATTCTGGAGGTGTGGTGTGTGATGCGTGTCAGTATGTTCCTATTTGAGGACAGTTAGCATGTTGCAGAAACAGACTGAACAGTAGAGGATGACAGGTTGGACTATGTTTTTGTTGGGGGGCAAAAGAAAGTGCTTTGAGTTTACGGATGGCAGAGAGTCTTTGTTAGCAGTGTTTGTGGATATCAGTGGTGTGATGATCAAAGTTCAGTGTATTGTCCATTGTATTTGACAATCTCCACGGAGTCATCATTGATCGTTGTGGGGTTTTGGATGAAGTTCTGTGCTGAGCTGTGGATACTGGAAGGGTTGATAATCAGTTCTTTTGTGTTCTTAACCCATAAGAACTCATTGTGACACCAGTGTAACAAACACATTGAATGTCCCAGACTGTTCTGTATAAAGCTTTATGCCCCTTATTAAGCCCAATGTGACACATATGTAACAACACAGATCTTTGGGAATAAAAAGTGAAAAATCTTCTATGTGGTCCACTTGGTCTGTGGTATTACCCACATAATTTTCCTTTAAGGATGAATGGGTCTGGGGCCTTATGGGTTAACACAGGGGTCGGCAACCTATGGCTCGCGAGCCAGATGTGGCTCTTTTGATGACTGCATGTGGCTCGCAGAGGAATGAAAGTAAGCCGGTACGGTCCGGTACTGTGTACCACTAAAACAGGGGTGCCCAATACGTCGATCGTCGATCGCCAGACGTGATCAAGTCGATCGCAGAGGCGCCCACCACCGCAGCCGGCAGTATGGTGGGCCATCCACCCCGCTCCCCTGCGCCAGTATGTTGGGCTGTCCACCGCGCCCGCCGCCGCACCAACGTCAAATGGGTTAACATATAAAATAACAACAAATAAAATATTTTACTTTATTTACTTCTGAGCTGGTTTATAAGATTTACATGTACATGGTGGAATGGACTGGAATGAAATGTAAGTTTAAGTGTTCTTGTGATTTTTTTAAATCAATAAAAAAATAACAAATACATAAATATTTCATACCCTAGCATTCTCTTTGGTTCAACGTCTCTGTGATAATATTTGATTGGACTTTGTAATGTGATTTTGTGGTCTTCATCAGCAGATGGAGTTTACCGGGGCAGCTCACATCTCTGAGGTGTGAAATTCACCTACATGTATTGTACATAGAAATACCTGTTGCTGTGTGTGTGTGTGTGTGTGTGTTTTGTGGTTAGAGAGAGAGTGAGCAGGAGAAAGTGAGGGAAAGAGGGAGATGGCCTGTTCCACCTCATTTGAGTCTCCACCTGCTCTCTGTGATCAGCGTCACTGTGTTTTAATGACTGACTGCAGAGTTCACTCCTCACTGACATATTTTCTACTGAAACTCTGTTGTTGACAACTGAACGGATATGAAATTTGATTGCAGCTCATAAATACTGCATTGACCAGCGGCCGTTACCGGGCTGCTGAGCTGCAGATAAAATCGTTATGTTATGATCATGACATCGTCACACAAAATATACAAAGATACAGGTTAATGACAGCAGCTGTGCTGTGAGATTGACTTGGGAACAGAAGCTTGTCATATTCAAGTGCAGCCACGAAGCATCTGTTAGCAGCTGCAAGCATCTCTGTCAATACTGAAACTCTAAATATCAAATTACATTAGTAATAGATGCAATTATTGGAAGCACAGTCTACAAAATGCTCACTGTGTTCTACTGAGGTATGTTTTGGTTGTGTGATATATAATCCTTCATACTGTCGCACAGTTTCACTTATGGATTCAAAGTGCGTTCAGACTCTGTGTTGCAGTTGAAACTGCAAGTGCTGCATCACTACGAGAGGGTCCTGGAAAGCCTTAGAAAACAATAAGCACAGCCACGAGCTGTGAAAAGAATATTATTGACTGGAACTCAGGGGCTGCAGCATGGAGCACTTAAGCAATAATTGCTATTAGAACCCCTCACATAACAGTGCCAGCACCAGCTTGTCAGGAAAACACACTTCATTAACATGCAGAGAGTTTCAGGTTGGCAAGAGAAGTGAAATTCAAAAACAATTTTACTGCCCAGAAAAATACATAGTTTGAGAGGAACTTTGCATAATCAGAAATTTTCACTGTGACATGTGACAGTAATGCCAACTGGTTATAATATGCCTGCGGGATCATTTGTTTTCATTCGCGTGAGTATAGTTACTCACCAGCCAGATTTTTGCTGAACTGATGCTGAAATTAATACATCACGATAGTTCGTCAGATCTATTATTAGTAAATCTTTCATTAACTATAATCCTGCTCATATCGTACACATCGTACAAAAGGTGTTTCTAACACATAGCATTTTATAAAGGGGCACCACATGACAAGCTGCTATTCATTTTCTTCCAAAATCATATATATGATTATTAGAGAGTACAGATCAGGTAACTGATTTCTGATTTGCCACCACTGTGCTTAGGATTTGGCTGTGCTTAAACACTTAACATAGACTTAACTATTCTACATAAAAACAGGAGGGAAGTGTCATTGTGTGTTAGGGTACACGGTGCAAGTGTTAGCACACAGACAAAGTGTGTATGCACAACACGCACCATGCGTATATTGTAACCCGTACCAGGTTATTATAGTGTAATCCTCTACTTCGCCAGAGGGTGGCGCATGAATTAAATGAAATTAATGAATGAATGCTGGGAAATGTTCTAGAAAATCACTCGTCTTCCTTCTTCCGGTGGAGACGTTGCCCAAAGCATCACTGGTATGGACGGCTATGGAAATATCCTATGAAAAATATACATTTATAAAGTCTCGTACCAAATATTGAAATACTGTGCGTTCATAGGTTAACGCTAATGCGAGGTTATGCTAACTGTGCAAACTCCATTATGTCGTAAAATACCACTTTTAAAACCAGTCGGAGTTGTGACCTTAATTCTTGCTGTTTGATATCATATAGACCCCTGTTTTATGTTGTTAAAGATGTTATTAAAAAAACGCTAATTGCGCAAGCCACGTGCTAATCGCTAGTATTTGAATGTGAACTTGATTTTAGCTAGCTCAGCTAAGGTAGACATCATTAGAGATTACTTGATTGAGAGGCTATTTATCTCTTGTCTGTAAGATAAAGGTGATTTAGTTCATTTAACTGCTCATATATTATACTATACTATATTAAATGTTTGGTTGAAAAGTGATGTTTAAAAATGTTATGAAGACTCATGAATAGATTTAAAAGGGTTAAAAACATAAATTTTATTTCATCTCATTTTATTTCTATGCTGTAAGATGGAAGTACATGATTGATTGGTTTTTCATTGAAACTGACCTATATTATGTGGTGTGATGTGAGCTATTCATTTACATAATGATTAGGGTGCTATATCATTTACAATTGGGTATAATTGAATTGATATTCCAATGAAGATAAGTTGATCAGATTGAAACAGAAGTGAGATAGTAGCTAATGAATTCTGTACTGTTTGCATAGATTTTTTTTAGAGAGAGAGAGAGAGAGAGAGAGAGAGAGAGAGAGAGATCATCTGAACCTGACCCTGGAGGTCAGTGGCGAGCCAACCGAAGACGTGAGCGTGAACGGACCGAGAGCCTGGTGTGGCCAGCCGTGGCATCTTTGGGACCATCATCATCCTACTTCTTCATTTGAGATACAGATAAGATCACACGTAAACCTACCCGGGTAGTGAAGAGAACATACTGATTACAAACTGATAAATACTGATTCATGGACTCCGAAGGAAGCAGTTTTGTTTTCTTTTAACTCTATTGAAGAAATTTCATAAAGAGACACTTTTTGTTGAAATTATTTATTTTGGGCCCTTTTAATACGTGCCAGTGCATTCAGGAAGCCGGTTTTAGATAGGCAGGGATTGTACATTTTATTTTTGTATGATATACATTTTCAACCTTACCTGTTCGTGCTGTGTGTTCTTCGCTAACATTTATTACTTAAGGCTCCGTAGCCGTACCTAGGGTTTTTTGATACTACTAACTCCAATGTCCACCTGCATATTTCCCCTCACTCCCTCCAGATCATAGCCCACCTTACCTGCCATCGCCTTTTAGCATGTTTCCCCAGCCTGCTCATATACCTGTGCCTCTCCTTGATTAGTTACTGACACTTGCCTGCCTGGCTTGAATTGTCATCGTACTGCTCTGCTTGTGTGTCGTGCTTTTAGGTCCGAGCCTTGTTTACTGAGCTGTTACACTCAGGGGGAGGTGTATTCCAGTTTCAGTACACCTCAACATTCGTTTTGACATTCAGTTATGGCCTGGAAGAGCTGAATTATCAAGTAAACAGTTATTTTATGCAGCGCATTTCTGTACAGTTCGTATTATATTTTTGTTCTTTATAAGACAAAAGAATGGCAGTGTCACAACACTAATGTCTTTTCCTGCATAATGTTAATGGTATGAGAACACCGTTGAGAATTTTAACTGCTCGAGCTGATGGAGCAACTTCAAATTAAAAAGACTTAAAATGTTCTGTAAATTACTCTCAGACCAAACCTAAAGGGTCCTTAAAGTTTCCATAAATGCGTCTTGAAAAGTACAAATTCATATATGATATGAAGTTCAGTGTCTCATTAAGCAGTGTGGCGTGGTCTGATGCCACTGCGGGTTCATTCACGGAGGACGCAACCAGTGTAGTGTTTGACAATCTTTTATTTTCTTTTTCAGTGCGCACAATCGCTTGCCGTGCCGTTCGCAGGCGTCTTACTTAAGTGCTGCCAGCCTTCGCGAGCTTTCCGCCCGTGTGCACTTCAGGCTGTGTTCCCCTCGGTCCAGCACACTACTGTGTGTGTAAACGGGAGACTGGGGGCCGTTCTGTCCCAGCAGGTGTGGGGTGTCGACCGCCCGATTCGCTACATCAGCCGGAAGCTGTCCGAAAGGGAGGCCAGGTACAGCACAGTGGAGAGGGAGTGCCTGGCCATCCGGTGGGTGGTCGATGCTCTGCGGTACTACCTGCTGGGGCGCCCATTCACCCTCTGCTCGGACCACGCTCCCCTCCAGTGGCTCCACCGCATGAAAGATGCCAACGCCCGGATCACCCGCTGGTATCTGGCTCTGCAGCCGTTTAAGTTAACGGTGATCCATAGGCCGGGGGCGCAGATGGCTGTGGCTGACTTCCTTTCCCGTTCCCATGTGGAGGGGGCGTGGTGCCTCAGCTGCGGGAGAGAGGTGTGGGGAGGGCAAAAGGGAGAGAGAAGTTAGGTGTGTGGAGAAGAGGCTCCCCACAGAGGGCCTGCTTTACCCTCTCAAACGACACCTGGCACTGCTCCGTCCACTGGACCACACCCTTTCGGGTGAGGTCAGTCAAGGGGGAATAAATCACCGGTAATAGCCGGCCAGCCCCAAAAACCGCCTCACCCCTTTTTTGGTCTTGGGCCTTGGGCAGGCTGCAATCGCTGATGTCTTATCTACCTGTGGACGCACCTGCCCGCCGCCCAAGTGGTACCCCAGATACTGTACCTCCCTCTGTTCAACTGCACACTTCTTCGGGTTGGCCATGAGCCCCGCCTGCCTCAGCGACTCAAGCACCGCAGCCACCCGCTGCACATGCTCCACCCAGGTGTTGCTATGGATGATAACATCATCCAGGTAGGCGGCAGCATATGCAACATGCGGTCGCAGCACGCGGTCAATGAGGCGCTGTAATGTGGCTGGAGCCCCGAACAACCCGAACGGAGGTGTACCGAATTGGTACAAACCGTATGGAGTGGAGAAGGCCATTTTTTCCTTAAACTCTGGAGACAGGGGAATCTGCCAGTAGCCTTTGGTCAAATCCAGCGTCGTGAAAAAGCGAGCAGTGCCAAGGCGATCCAGGAGTTCGTCGACTCGGGGCATAGGATAGGCATCAAACCGTAAAACATCATTCACCTTGCGATAGTCCACACAGAACCGGATTCTTCTTGACTACAAGAAGGATGGGGCTACACCAGGCACTGTTGGACTCTTCTATTACACCCATCTCCAACATGGCTTTCAATTCTGCCTGAACAACTTTTATCTTGTGTTCCGGTAACTGGTAGGGCCGTGAACGCACCGTCACGCCCGGATGAGTCTCAACATGGTGTTGAATCAGGCTTGTGCGTCCTGGCAGGGGGGAGAACACATCAGCGTAACGCTGCTGCAACCTGGTTATGTCTGCTCTCTGGGAGAGTGAGAGATGGTCTTCACAACGGAGCGAGGCAGGATTGGTCGATTTTGGTACCTCGGGCCCCAGCTTCTCTCTCTCTGTAATTGCTGTCACCAGTGAAACAGCCTCCGCCTCCCTCCAAGCTTTAAGGAGGTTGAGGTGATAGATCTGTGTCGCCCCTCCCCTGTCAGATCGCACAAGCTCATAGTCAACGTCACCCACTCGCCGTGTGACCACAAAGGGCCCTTGCCACTTGGCGAGAAAATTGTCTTAATGTAGATCCTCTGTTGTACAGCCACTGCTGACGTTCCTGGGCCCGGAGCAAATTCTCACGTGATAACTGACCCAGTGTGTGGAGTTTTGCTCTCAGGTCCAGAACGTATTGAACTTCGTTTTTACTGGGGCTTGGACCTTCCTCCCAGCTTTCTTTAACCAGGTCCAAAACCCCACGTGGTCTCCTGCCAAACAGCAGTTCAAAGGGAGAAAATCCCGTGGACGCCTGGGGTACCTCGCGCACTGCAAACAACAGAGGATCTAGCCACTTATCCCAATTACGACTATCATCGTGAACAAACTTACGGATCATGGACTTCAAAGTCTTATTCAGGCGCTCGACAAGGCCATCGGTTTGCGGGTGGTACACACTGGTCCGAATCGACTTGATGTCCAATAATCCATACAGTTCTTGCAGTGTTCGTGACATAAATTGGGTGCCCTGGTCAGTCAGGATCTCTTTCGGGATCCTGACTCGGGAGATAACTTGAAACAGTGCCCGCGCCATGCTCTTTGCCGAAAAGGTGCGCAGCGGCACTGCCTCTGGATATCGCGTTGCATAATCCACAAGAACTAACACAAAGCGATATCCACGTGCGCTCCGGTGAAATGGCCCGATGAGGTCCATGCCAATACGTTCAAATGGGACCTCAATCAATGGTAATGGGCGCAAAGGCGCTCTCGGGATGGCCGGCTGATTAACCAGCTGGCATTCAGGACAGGACGCACACCAGCGGCGCACATCTGCCCAAATGCCCGGCCAATAGAATCGGGCCATTACACGGTTTAGTGTCTTTTCACACCCCATATGCCCAGCCATTGGGTTATAATGAGCCGCCTGGAAGACTATTTTCCGGCGGCTTTTTGGCACCAGCAACTGGGTAATTACTTCACCGGTCTGAGTGTCACAGCTCACTCGGTATAGTCTGTCCCTGGTAGTGAAAAATGTGGATATGTTAGCGCTGCGTCAGGGCGCACCATGTGACCATCAATTTTTATCACTTGGTCAAAGGCAAAGCGTAGAGTATCATCCCGAGACTGCTCAAGTGGAAAATCTTCCATGGAGTCAAACACATGAGCCTGCAGTGCCTCCTGTGAAGGCAGCGCCGGCCCCAACTCCCCGTCTGCAGTATCCCATGTCCCTGTCGGCCGTGAACGCACCCCCACACACTGCCCCACTAGCTTATCAAACCCTGGCCAATCAGTACCCAGAATCAGGGGGTGCGTCAGGCGGGAACTAACAGCAGCCTACTCTATGCTTTGTCCCCTTAAACCGGATTTCCACTGGAACTACAGGGTATCTGTGAATATCCCCATGCACACACCTGATATCCACCCATCCCGCCTCTATCAAAGCCCCGGGTCGAATCAGGTTCTGGTGAACTAGAGACTGCATGCAGCCCGAGTCCACCATCGCCTGATGTGTACCCCCCTGAATCCTTATAGGAACGCTGTACGTCCCCCCTGGACCGGGGGAGGGTGCTGGAGGGCCGACAACCCGAACCACTTGGCCGACCTCCATGAGCGGACACTCATGGCGGAAGTGTCCGGGCTGTCCACACCTCCAACACTTCTGCCCTGCCGCCTGAGGGACCCTCTGGGGGCTGGGAGTGGCGCCTGTAGCGGCTGGAACCTGGGGTGGAAGGAAAAGAGAGGGAGGATTAGTACGGGGAGGGGGCGTGGGTCGAGCCGGTGTGTGTGTCTGGGGACCGGGAGCAGGTCTTCTCCGGGGTGCCGGCACGGGACAGGTGGGAGAGGATGGCCGACCCTCTGGCTAGTGCGGGGGCCGGAGTTGCCGCCCCCACCCGGTTTACCATTGCCTCTAACAGCTGTGTTTGTCTCTCCGCCTGGCCTTGGAGCGCCGCCATCTGCTGCCTGGTGAGCACGGCCTGATCCCGATTCATGGCCACGATCTCTGCCAGTATCTGCGCCAGAGACACAATTGGTTGCTGCGGCTCCATCATTTTTCCCTTTCCTCTGGTGAAGCACGTTGGACGCCACTGTGGCGTGGTCTGATGCCACTGCAGGTTCGTTCACGGAAGACGCAACCAGTGTAGTGTTTGACAATCTTTTATTTTCTTTTTCAGTGCGCACAATCGCTCGCCGTGCCGTTTGCAGGCGTCTCCCTCTCTCCAGGCACCACGCCCCCTCCACAAGCAGCCACAAAAGTCTGAGAGAAAATAAATGTTCAGAAATATTAGAAATCAATCTGAGCCAGTTAAGAGAGACTCAGAATGTTTTGTGAGCACGGCCCTAGGTCAATACTCTGTCTCTATGCATAACAGTAAACCTCTTTCAGTGTTATTCAAGAAGCATCAAAAGCCTCTGATCTGTATGCATACTCGCTTTGGCATGTCAACGTGCCAGCGGGATGAAAAATCATTTACTAATTAGGAATAAAAGTTGGAAAAAGAAAAAAAAAATCCATAATTCAGAATGAAAAAATTTCTTCAGAAGAGAGAAATTCTAAGTATGCATATTTCTGTCTTTGTGTGTCTGAATGAAATGTTTTTCGGGTCATGTTTGAAGGTGGAACAAAGACGGAAAAGGAAAATTAAAGAGAATCCAGAGAGGGCTGAATTTCTTCGCCTGTCCTCCAGACTGAGGCAAACTTTACCACATCTGTCACATCTACATGCTGCTTTGTTCTCATTGTGCTTTGATTTCCAGTTTCTGAAATACACTGCAACCTTAATAGTCTCTTAAGGGGTTAACTACTTGTTTTTCTTTGGCACACTCGCTCCTGGCATCCTGCTCCTTCCAGGCCCATCGAGTTTCACTGTTACATTGACGTATTGTAGTTTCTCTTACAGCCATCAGCACCATGCTCCTGGTCATTAGAGTTTAAATCCCTACAGGAGCTTTACAGCATTTAGAGAGAAACATTTATTGTTTGATGAGCCACTATCCAGATGGCTGTGATCCTGATAAAAGGTCCCACATGTCATTGGAGAGGAGAGGAAACAAATCTGGCAGATAAACAACACACACACACACACACACACACACACACACACACACACACACACACACACACACACACACACAGATAATCTGATGATCTGATCACCTGAAATACTAATGAGACAAAACAGAGAGGCCTTTTATTGGACTCTGAGCGAAAACATGGCACGCCATATTGAACAAGATGAGTTCTTGTCTCTGTGTGGTGCATTTTATTTATTTATTTATTTATTAGGAAGAATAATTGACAAAGGAGAGACTGCATGTGTGTATCCGTGGTAGATGACTTTCCAATGATGACAGAGAGAAAATGACAGTGGTTAGGTCAGCCAACAGGTGATTTGCGTCATTTAAAGGGAATGGGTTTGTGTGTGTGAGTACCGTCAGGTCAGGCTTGACATGTTGAGGGGATGTCCCTTGTAATCTTGTGCTTACATGATTTCTTCTTTTCTTTATTCTTTCTGTAGTCCTGTTAAACCAGCCCGTCACTTCCAACCATCAAATATGGCACATGTAGGTGCTGTGAGTGGACCAAGCCAAACTCCTTGGCTGTGAAGTGAAGCCAACAAGAAAGACCTGCTCTATCTGGAAAACGTCATGAGATAACTTTTGTTATGATGTGGTGTGATGTAAAAAATAAATAACTGACTAACTTGACTGCAGAGCTTGGCATGTCCTGAAATTACTAAAACATCATGTTTTGAATCAACTGCAGCTTTAACCAAAGTTCCAGAGTTTACATTCACTTGTGCGGGAAGTGAACCTTTATATTATGGCTGTGCTGGGATCGTAATTAATTCTGCAGCTGTTTCTCTTTTCAAACAGACTTCTTATTTTTATCTTATGATAAAGTATAGAGTATACACAGTACAGTGAGATGCTGTGTATATATAGAATTTTTAAAATATATATTTTTAGAAGACCAACAACAAATGTATAAAAGAAACCAAACTCGTTTTTTTTTTGTTTTTTTTTGTGTGTGATAAAGCAGCAGCAACAGTAGGTTTGCACACATCCATCCATTTGTAGTTGTTGCAGAGCAAAAAGAGTATTGTAAGTGACCTGGTTTCTAATCTGAAAAACAGTGTCTGCTCAAACAGGTCAGTATCTCATCCACCAGGTTTCTACTTCAGCAACTGCTGCACCTGGAAAGCAATTTTATGAGGCCAGAAAGAGGCTCAAATGCGTATGAACGAGGAGAGGAGCACACAAATATGATCACAGATAAGGAGCCCTGGACACCCCAGCACCTCTATGTTGTTGGGCCCCTCTCACAAAACAAACACAAAACTGGAAAAATAAGAACTAAAAAGTAAGTCTCTGGTTTGAACATCACAAGTTCATAAAGGTTGGAGGTGTGTGTAAACAACAGCAAGTGTCACAACTGAACTATGGACCAGAACCCAAATGCACAACTCTCAGATGAAAGTTTCAAAAGTTTTTTATTAACAAAAAAAACGCTTCACTAATTTCAGGAACTAAAACTCACTCAACTAAAGTTAGACTAAGAAAAAACCAACAGAAAATCACTCCTGAGGCTCTACTAGGACTAAGAAAACAAACAGAAAGTCACAAACAAAGGTACAAAACAACAAGACCTGACAACAGAATGGATAAAGCGCTGGTTCTCTGACACACGGGACAAGACAAACTGGCACAGAGGGAGACACAGACTATATATACACACACACAAGGTAAGGGCACAGTTGGAAGCAATCAGGCTGGAGACAGGTAATCCCAAGAGCGGGAAAACAGACAAAAAGGGAGACAATAGACACAGACAGGAAGTGGAACTTAAATAAAACAGGAAACCACAAGACAACATAGACACAAGACAAAACTAAATGAATTTACTTAACAAAGTTTCCTGGCCATGACAGCAAGTGTATTACTGCAAACCACATCAACAGATTGTTTCAACGCTTATATTAAAGTCGAACAAAGTTCGATAGTTGAATAGTTTATAAGAAAATAAGCTAACAGGCTCGAGATAGCCCTCAAAGATGGGATCATTGTACTTAGTCAGGTTAGTAACGTGGCTTTAGGGATGCTAACGTTGATCTGTCACCCCACAAAGAGAATTTCTTCAAAAGAGAAGAATACTAAAGTCCATATTTCTTTCTTTGTGCTTCAAAGGACGTATCTTTTTCAATTTGCATTTGAAGGACGAACAAAGATGAAAAAAGAAAATCCAAAGACAGATGAATTTCCTTAAAAGAGGAGGTTTAAAATATAATAACTTTACCTGTTTATGTGTTGGTAAAGTTCTGTTCACTGGTTTGTTCTAGTCATGCTTTGACTTCTAGTTTCTGAAAAACATTGCAAACTTATTGGTCGCTAAAAGAGGTTAACAACTTAATTTACTTTGGCATTCTGGCATCCCGCTCCTGTCAAAACCAGTTTCAGTATTAAATTCCAGTACTGCAGTTTCTTGATTTGCCATCTGCAACATCTCAGTCATTCCATCTTAAATTCTAAACAGTTATTTAATGGGTCTGCATTTCCTCCATTGAGAAATATCTTGACAACTTCTGAATGGATTGCCATGGCACACATTCACACACATTCATCTTTGAAAAAAAGTATTGTTGGGAATTGGTATGAGAGACCATCAGAGAGTACAAATATGATAACATATTGAAATGGATGAAGGGTGTGCATGGTCACAACACAGATTTTATCAAGGTTATAAATCCTGTGGCTGAAACTTAAACCTAAAATACGATTTAGAATGACTCCTGACAATCACAAGCCTAAAGCAGGAACATATTGCAATTAGGCAGTCGATTTGCCTGGCTTAGTCTATCAATCATTATTTAACCTATTTAACCTATTCATCATTCATTTGGAGTTATCAGAACATTTCCTCACAATGTGCCTAAAGCAACAACCTTTCTGACAGATTATGCTTCACACATTCACTATGATAGATGACAGGGGATGTTGAGTGGAATCACCTCTGAGGGAGCTTTATGAGATTATATGTTAAATGAAATGAGTCAAATATCCCACTAGTCCCTAAATTTATTGCCGTTTATACTTGCATTACTTTCGGTGGATGGGTCGAGGCAGATGTGACAAAAGGGGGTTGCAAATACGTAGCCCTGCAGAACTTGAAAAAAACGTTCCTGCTTAGATGTCCTTGAAGAAATCTGCACTCTCCAATGGCTTGTTAAGCAATCACCGCCCTCCCTGTGAATTGGGACGAGAATCATTTTGCACAGAGACCAATAGTCTTATTTAATTTAACCCACAATCTCAAGTACCACTTAATTGCTTTGTAGATAAGAGGTCGGAATCATCAGCCCCAACTTACAGCGTCCTTAAATCAGGCTTAAGATAAACTCCTATTGAAGGCACCAGACTGACTGATCCTGTTGGAGCCCGAAGGTCAAACAACTCCAAGTTGAATTAGATTTTTCGAGAAATTTTAAGCTTTAAGCTTGAGCTCTTATTGCAAAGAATAAAAACAATAAAGTGGGTGTAGTAACAGCTGTACACAGTGTGTAACCCAATGAAACGCTGGTATGAACTCTGACTTTACCTAGATAAAAATGTTCAAAATGTTGGTGGTTGGGGCGGTCGGTGGCGTAGTGGGTTAAGCAGCCGCCCCATGTGCAGAGGCTACAGTCCTCGCTGCAGCTGGCCCCGCTTCGACTCCCGCATTGGACGGCCATTTACTGCGTGTCACTCCCCCTCTCTCTGCCCCTGCTTCCTGTCTATCTTCAGCTGTACTATCAATAAAGGCATAAAAGGGCCAAAAAATAATCTTAAAAAAAAAAAAAATGTTGGTGGTTGGTGGAGCATCCACCCCATGTAGGAAGGCTAAGCAGCCCAGGGTTCGATTCCGACCTGTGGCCCTTTGCTGCACGTCATTCCCCATCTCTCTCTACCCCACATTCCTGTCGCTCTTCAGCTGTCTCTATGAAAAATAAAGCTTGAAAAGGGGCCAAAGAATATCTTGGCATCATAGCAGAGCTGTTTGTTGTATTGAATCACATTAGCTTGTGCAAGTGAATGTAGAGTGTAGAGAAGGTCCTTGCACCATATGCTAGTTCAAATTACAAGAAACTAGAAATAAGAAAATAACTCAAATAATTACACATGCTTCTGTGAAATTGTTGGGCAAATCATGAATGAATGAATCATACCATTTTATGTTCACACTACTACAATCATGCATCTTCTATGTAGAGCAACAGATGCTGTCTATTCCAGAATTAAAACATAGAGTTCCTTGAGTATGCAGCAAAATCTCTAACCCTGATTGTTCTTCTTCTGCTGCTTATCATAAATCAAACTGCTCCATATTTTCTATGTTTCACAGCTACACTTTCTGAAGCATGCTCCAGGCTTTCCTCTAATTGCTCTTCCAGGCTTGCAAAGCATCCTTAATAGACACCATATGGCTGCCAATATGTCGTAGTTTAACCTATTTCAACACACTTGTTTCTTCAGCAAATGCTGAAGATGAACAACCTTCACATTCCATGATGCCTACAATGATGAACTGAGTTAATGTGCTAACATACCAGTCATCCTTTTTTGTTTGATTAGCTTCTTTATCAAGAGCTTAATCTCACCTGTGTTAACTGGGGTTAAAGACTCATCCCGATATTTTTCCTATAGAGAGGGGGTTTGAGGTGATATAAAAAGCCTCCCTGGTGGCCATTCCTGATGTCTTCAGCTGCTGGTTAACATTGCCTTTGAATAGCTGATTGTGATTATTATGCATAAATATCAGCAAAATCTATCTGATCCTAACATTTGTGAATACAGTCGCATGGTTGAATTTAGGACAGGTATGATCTCTTTGTTATCGTTCTGTCATATCCAATGTTGACGTTCCAATCAGAGCAACATCTGACACTGTCTGTAGTGTCACACCTTACAAAGGATGCGTGCATCAAAACTGTATGGCACAAACCCTGTTCATCTCTGAAGGTGAATCAAAATATTTCGCTCAGGGATTTTCATACAACCCAAACACAAGCCTAGATTTTGTTCTTCAAAGGCTGAAAGGCTTGGTTAGAAAACTAAACAAGTGACTAAAGGTTAGAAAAAACTTTGTGTTAAGTATTAAATGAGAACACATTAACACTTCTAGCTTCATGGAGGGTCTGTCACATTGACATTAGACATGCTAAACACCACATCCACAAGCCTAGCTTCCACACTTGTACGTTTTTGGAAAATGCAGATTCCTGCATTGACACTGAATGTTGCTCTCAGCATTAAACTTCAAGTCAGGAATCATCAAATATGAACAGGTTACTGAGCTGACATAGAGCAGTATCCAGTTAGATTATTATTATTTTTTTTCAAATCCAATCCTCAGTTCTGCTTTTACTGAAACCCATGGCTACCTATTCAGGTTATCTGGAGTTTCCTCAATAACCGTTCACTCTAATGCAGTCTTTCAGTAAACTGTCTCTCTGCTTTGATGCTGGTATTGCTTCATCTAATCTGGGGCGATTCAGAGGCTGCACCATAGCTCTGATCTAGGGATTCTGGTGATGGTGGTGAACTGCAAGACACAATCCAGATGATCTAACCACTATTCTGTTGTTTGTAAGATCACACCATTGTTCTACTTCCTTTATACATAGTATGGAGGCCCTGTAGTGGGTATCAGGGTGTGCCATCATACATCTACCGAGCACTCTGACACCAGCCTCTAACCTTAATCTAATGTACCTGTAAGATAGTTGTGAATTCTGCTTTTGCCTAAGCAAAGACAAAATACCTACATTGCATGCTTAAGCTAAACTTACACAACAAGTGTGTATGTGAGTGTAAGAATGCAGGGAAGTCTACAGAGTCATCAAGCGTAACCTGACTGCACCTGATGGTTTATTATACAGAATCAAGTCATTGGAGACAAATTATATAGGCCAGATAATCGGATGAACCATGTGTCTGAGGCGAAACTTCAAGAAATCAGATCAAGAGACTGTATAATGTAGGCAAACTCTTATTGAAGTCACTCAGAAAATGCTTTCCATTGAGAAAAGCCTCCAAGTTCAGTTTCAACTTCTGTTTTTGAAATAGGTACTCTCCAGATCTGATAACCAAGAGCTGTCAGTAGTTTGCTCATAGGATGTTGGTTGGTGCAAACCACTATGGTTCAGGCACAAGCACAGAGCTTGAAGCCTGGCAGGATAGTTAGATTCACATGTGATGTTGCAAGTTCAGCTCCCTCACGAGGCGTGCATCCTCTCTGCACCTGTGGTTTCACTGAGTTGGGCCTATGACGCTAAGACAAGTTATCATGGTGTCTCAGAAACAAGTCCCTTTTACCTGCACCCACACAGTCCACACGGCCTCCCTTAGCAAGTTATTTTTACTTCTGCCTCCAAAATCACCAGCCACCATTATCACGTAACAGTAAGCTCACTAACAACAACCAGCTAACAACCCATCAAGCAAGCAATAATTCTCAGCTACTGTACCTCACGCTCTCACACAACAAAGCATGCACCCCTCTCTACAATCGCCAGCTAACGACATGACAGCCAACTTCTAGCTAACAAGCATGCTAGCTACATACTAAGCTAACACATCAATCAATATCTAATTCTATGTAATATGTGAGGTAATATGTGTGCTAATAACACCTCTACATTTTCTATGGATGTCATTGCATAAATGTCAATCATGCAGTATGTTACACCTTAATTGACAGACTCACCCCGTATCTCTCACACATACGTATAATACTAATTGCCACTCTCACATCACAGCATCACGTGGTTCAGCGTCTTCAGATAAAAGCGAGCGGGTGAAAGGAGGGCAACGAGGGAAAGAAGAGGATCAGAGGTGTTCAGTGTGGTGCTGTGGAGTTCTAAATCTCTGCACAGTTGGAAGGTATATAACCTTTTAATCTCTCTCTCCCTTTATCTCTCCCCGAGTTATTTCAAGCTTTTCATGGCAGCAATATGATTAAAGGAAATGTCAGAGATGTCAATTCTGTGGCTGTATGGAGAAGTCTGTATAACTGTAACCTCAACTTTGATCAGAGAGAACTGGAGTGATAAAACCTTAAATTCACAGGCAGAATTCTGTGATAGTTGCAGTGTTCTGCAGTATGTTGTCCTCTTCTGGATTTTACAAAACTTGAGCTGTAAAATGTTCTTCAAATGAAATATGACACGGTTTTGTCTGAAGATCTACACAAAATCAATAGGTTGTCAATGTGCCTTTGCTGCTTGCCTCAGATTTATTTCGCTTCAACATTGTCTCTGTACAGCTGTAAAGTTAGATGGATTCACTGTGGTGAAAGTTACAGTTTTCCACAGTAATGAAACAACACAGGTGAGGTGTGATTTTGTAGTTCTTTTGTCAAGCACTTGTTTTACCATCAATGAGTGCAACACTTATGTTAAGGTGTTTTAAGAATAGATCTTCATCTGCTATGCAACATAATTGTGAGTGTCCCTTGTAGCCCCCACCGGCCCAAACACAACCTCAAACAGGCTGTTTGCTAAGAGAAGTTAAAAACATGACTCTGACAATGCTTCCTCACTTCTCCAGGTGTGTGAGAGAGGGCCTTGTGGGTCAGAAAGATGATGGCATCCTCTATTAAGGTGTTTGGTTGATATACAAACTGCAGTGCGACCAGGAAGTTACAGTTAGCAGGGCTTCAGTGAAGCAGGACCATCCTCTCAAAGGTTGAGAGCAATGGGACAATCGTTCTTTCTAGACTGATGCAGGAGGTGTTCCATAAATTAGGGTCCTCACGAAAAGATTGAAGAGATATTGGAACACTCCTGCAAGCTGTCCAGCATGCATTTTGAGAGGACCTTGGACCGATGACAAGCTCACTAGCTTTATTGCTTATTGAGAGTCTGGAGAGCACCCTGAAACCTGGCTGAGTACAGTGCCGTAGCAGTGACATGAAGAGGGGGTGCACGCTGCAATGCAATACCATCCAATGTCATGTAGGTACTGGATTAGGCGAGAGCTGGGTAGGGTGAGGGGGGCTTGCTGTCCTCTGAAGTTACAGGTTTACTGACAGAATGAGAGCTAAGCATGTTCTTGGTGCCTTCCACTGAGAGAAGGAGCACAGCAGAGGTTATAATGCTGGCGATGGAGGTGACGGCTGGACACCCTGAACCCTGAGCGCACAGGTTGGCGGTTGTGTCAAACCTATTGAAAAATTGGTTCAGCTCATTAGCCAAGTCTTCTGTGCTACTGCAGCATATCATCCAGATCATCCCATTTCACACCTCCTGTACGGTTCTGTCCGATTTTGACCTCAATCCTCTCCCTGTGAGTGTTCTTGACCTCTTTCATTTCTTAGCAAACCTGGAAATGTTTTATGAGAAAGGTATCCAACATCACATAGAGATTTGTTTGTCCTCCCACATTACTTACCAACATTTTAGCCCCTCTTCTGAATGCCTGCACATGATATATTAAAGTTATTAAATTAGTGTAAGTGTAATCATTGTAAGACAAACATAACGGTTTATAATTGTATTTTTATAGTTTGGCATGCCAATCGTGACCTTTCTACATGTGACCCTGAAGAAATCCATGTGCATTCAGTTACACGTGTATGTCTGTGTGCGTTTGCAAGGCTGCATGCCTCTTACAGAAAAGTGTGTGTCAGTTTTGGGTATCATATCAGGACACTGGTGTATCGGAGGGAAGCAGAGGATCAGAACAGGAGTTGTTCACATGGGTGTCTTTTCAGCTGGGAAAGCATTCAAAGAGCCAGTGTACTGCACAATGCCTGAGTGACACACACACACACACACACACACACACACACACACACACACACACACACACACACACACAAGCTTATTGAAGATCAAAAGCGTGGTACCCCATAATATAAAAAGTCTGCAGGCTTTACATCTTCTGCTTGACAATACCACACTCAAAACTCTCCTGGACTTGAATATATAAATGGGTATAGGAAAATACATTAAAATGGGTTGAAACTAACAGTGCCTGACACAATAACATGATGTGAAAGGTGTACGATATTATTATAGAACGTTCTTATTATTATTAATGACCAAATAAACTGACTCTACAGCCACCCGCCATTAATAAAACACAGACACCTCCAGATATGGAGCTGCAAAGGCAGGATGAGTTTCAAACTTTAAATGACTTGAATTAATTGCTTGCAATCAGGCCTTTTCCATTTTTCAATATCCTGCTGTTTACTGTTTGTTATCACAATTAATTAGCTGAGTGATTGAGACTATTAATCTCTAACAGGGAAATTATAAGCACTGCTAGCACTGCATCCTCTGTCTGACATGCTGAACAGTCACACATTGTAAAACATTCATGCATTGTTTTATTAAACGCCCCACATAAAATGTCAGTGTGTTGAACTGCAGGGACATTTTTTAAAAATAATTTTTTCACGCCATTAAAAAGACATTAAAAGAAAGAGAATCCAAGATACATGTTTTTCTTGTTACCAGCAGTGCTCTTCATCCAAATTTAGATTGAGTTGGTGTGAGTTTTGGAGATCAGCCGTATGTCTGCCTTCTCGAGAATGAAATGAAACTACAACTACAAACTACAGCCAGTTAAAAGTTGCGCTCCATTTAGACAGAAACCTATTTCAGAGGAATTGTTGCAGACTATAACATTGTCCAGTACTGGTGTTTCACTAGACCTAAATGTTGGTTGGAGATATTTCATGTTCCTGTTTGTAGTTTTTGCAGTAAAACAGTGACCTTTGTGCAAGAAGAAAAATGAATTTAACTTTGCCTTTAAGAAATTTTCTAACAATATTTACATTTTTGAGACTTTCATTTTGTATTTAATACTCTTTCACTCTCAACTATTTCAGAACATTGTCCATGTCTCATTAATACCTGGCTCAAGTCGGCATCAGTTTTACATGATACAGTTTCCATCATGACAATTAGGGATCTGAAAGTATAAGAAGTTATAAACCACCCACTTTTGACAGCAGCAGTCAGAAATCATTTTAATTGTCTTGGCTACTTCTCTTTCTCTCTGACCCACTTCTCTTCAGAGATATTTAGCTCTTGTCAAGACATCCCATTGCAGTCTCACAAATAAACCTTTTTTTCATCTTGTTTATGACTAAAGATTGCACTAAAAATGAAGACTTTAAGAGCAGACAACCACCTTAAAATAATTATTTTGGGTCCGGGAATCAGAAATACTTATCACCTGTCAAAAACAATTTGCCTCTCTCTGCGGCTGCTGCTGCTTTGCTTCAGCCTAAAATACCTCTTTTTGCTACTCTTTTTCTCAATCCATCCCCCCGCCGGTACCTAATTAGAGTTTACCTTCACCTCATTTAGCCTAGCCAGCAGACACGCACGAACCTACACACACTCTCTCTCTCGCACACGAGAGTAATATTTTATATTATATTAAAATCAAAGACAGGAATAACGCGAAATTTCAAAGCAAGTACAAATAACAATGTGCATTGCCTTACACTTTTTTATGTGTTTTATTTGCTTTCATTTAGACATTAATATTCCATATTATATTCCTATAACGTAGGTATGTACTCACTTAAAGAATTACACACTTAAACACAACTTGCACTTCATTACTCACACTTATGCTGCCTTTCTGGATGTTTCAGTTTGTATTGTTATTGTTTGTTTTTTTTTTAAAGGAATTTATCTTTGACAGGTTATAATTAATCTCCAGCTGCTGTGACAGCCCCAAAGGAACAACAGTACTGTTACAGTAAAAAAACAACAACCAAAAAACAAAACAAAAAAACCTTAAAAAACAGTGATATCAAAATAGAAAACAATAAGAGGCTTCAGGGAAAACTCACCATAATGAAGATTTCTCCCTCCTGTTCGCCAGTTGTCACAGAATCTACATTCCCAGTCAAAGGTTTGGACACACCTTCTCATTCAATGTTTTTTCTTTGTTTTTATTATTTCTATTTTTATTGTTTCTAGATGAACAGTCTTGAAGGACTTCCCAGAGGTGCTGAGCAGCTGTTGGCTGTGTCACTCTGCAGTCCAACTAATCCCAATCTTGTGGTGGGCAGGTCATCTGACGCAGCACTCCATCACTCTTCTTCCTGGTCAGACAGCCCTTGCATAGCATGTAAGTGTGTCTGGGATGGCATGTCGTTGCAGAATGCTCTGCTAGCCATGCTGGTCAAGTGCACCCTGACTTTTCACCACCAGCAGAGCACCCCCCACACCATCACACCCTCTCCTCCTTGCTTCACTGTGGGAACCACATATGTAGAAACCATCTGCAAATTGCAGATTCCCACTGGTCTATTGTCCATTCTTGTGTTTCTTGGAACTCTTAGTTCTCTTCTTCTTCTTCTTCTTCTTGTCCTTCCTCAGTAGTGTCTTTTTTCCAGCAGTTCGACCATGATGGTCTGATTCACACAGTCTCCTCTGAACAGCTGATGTTGAGATGTGTCTGCTACTTGAACTCATTTATGTAGGCTCTAATCTGAGGTGCTGTTAATTGTTAATAAGTTTTATGGGGCTGTTTATTATAGTGAACCTTCTCTCTGCAGCAGATGTAACTCTTGGTCTTGGTCTTTCCTGCGTGGTCCTCATGAGAGCCACTTTCATCACAGTGTTTGAACGTATCCTCAAGTGCAGTTCTGAAAACTATCAAAGTGCTTATATTTTCTGGATTGACGGACCTTCGTGTCTTAAAGTAACGACTGTTTCTCTTTTAGTTCTTGCCATATTATGGATTAGAACAGAAACTGAATAGAGCTATTTACTGTATAACTGTACACAAACCATACACAGCACAACTGACTGTCTCAAACATTCAAAATACAGTACATTCCATGAAGGCACACCTGGTAACTGAAAACCATTCCAGGTGACGACCCCATGAAATTAACTCAGAGAATGCCAAGAGTAAGCAAAGCTGTCATCACAACAAAAGGTGGCTACTTTCAAGAATCTAAAATGTAAAACATATTCAGGTTTGTTAACACTTTTTATTTACCACATAGTTCCACACAAAGCAGCTCAGCTGTGGCACGGCTGGAGCATGTTGCATGGGACTGAGCTGTAACATTGAACAGGTTCAGTCAAAGGTTCTTCAAAGATGTCACAATAAAGAAGCCATCATGTCACAGCTATGAACTATGTTTCCAGGTTTTAATTGTGGACCAGCCATAGAAAATGCAATATATGTTAGTGCTGACCACATTCTTTCATCAAAAGTGTGACTATAAAACAAAATGGTAGTCATTTCCTGCAGTGGTAGATCCATTTAAAATAGTTTCAAGATCAGGAGCTGGTAGAATTCTGGGACCTGTAGTATTAAACTGCACTTGACGTTACCATCAATCAAGCAGGACTAAATTATTCAGGATTCTAACTTTAATAATATTTCCAATTACAATATGATGGCGTTCATATTACTTTTATGTAGCCAGGCTCATCCCAGTTTAGAAAGCAGCATCAAACACACATTACGGCATCCAAGCTGCAGGTTTTTACTGTGATCCAAAGACGTTTCGTCCGTGTGTATTTAAAGATATGCACGCGCAGAGATGATTAAAAAGCAGACATCAGTGTTTCCTTATGAGGAATGAGACTTCACCTCAGTCTGCTTTGCACATTACAATGATGAGTCAGAGAACTGCGGGAGAATAAGTTGAAGCAATTCCAGCGCTAACCAAGCAATTTGTCACAGATGACTGAGTAGATGGGTTAAACCTAATTAATATTTTAATGGGAAATTTACCTTTTGTATGCACCTCTTTCAAGATGGATGACTTCTGCTGCCTCATGGTCCAGCTGAGGTGGGAATCTGAACTGCGAAAATATTTGAGCTTTTTTTCATTTTTATCACTTTTAGAGAGAAAAAAGAAACTTTAATTAGTAAGAACAACTGATGTTAATTATGATCAAGATAGCATCTTTCTGGATCTGGGCCATACTTATTTGTCCTTGGTTCATTCTGTTTAAAACTCTCATTCCTAATTAATACTAGTTTATAAAAGGGATGGTTATTTAATTATGTATTATTTATCTTTGATCCATCATTTACATGTCTTCTGGAATGGTTGGAGTTCACACTGACTGTTACAGTACAAACAATCCAAGAGGAGTAAACATGAAGTGTTGTGGTCTACATGATTAATGCTACTGTACCTGGAGCCTACAGCACTTTAATCTGTTTATCTGCTCTGGAGTCACGAATGAAAAGAATAAAAAATAATAATATTGATAATAAATTATGAATAATTCCACTTCTGGGTAGTGGACAAGCTACATACCTGTTTTGTACCTAGTTTTGTATGTTTCTTATTCTTGTATATTCTGTCCTTGAGAAAAGACAATCTGGCTGAACGCTGAACACTTTGATTAGAACCAGTTTCACCTTTTCACGTTGACCCAGCCGGGCTGTGTGGTCCAAAGCAGAGTTTGATATACAGTGTTTGATAAATGCAAATAAATGTAACATTTCCAAACAAAAATGTACCTAATGTTTGCCACTGCCCTATCTTTATGTTTTATGTTTCAGTATATTGAGTCTCGCAGGGGTTGTGTGTGTGCGTGTATGTGTGTAGGGCAACAGATTTATGGACACCTGATTCTATTAAAAGGTCCAGTGTGTGGCCATTAGCCCTCGACTCACCACTGTAGAATCTCTTCTTTGTCGATGAAACATACAAAAAAAACAAAAAACGCTTGTGGGCTACTGTTTAGACGTGGTTCACTCATCGTTAGGTCATTAAAACACAACCATTCTTACTAGCATGAACACACTTCTGAAAATTATAACCCATTTCTGCCAATAGATACATATTTCTGTACTACTGACTTGTAAGTTCAGTCAATATTCTGAGCAGATATCATGTTTCCTAATCGTCATATTGAAAACAGAATGTTTCATTGATGAGACACCTTTCAATCAAATCACAGAGCACAGACGCATCAGTGCTGCGCATGACAGTTTTCAATTTAAAATCTTCACATGTTGTCTCGGCCTCACCAAACATGTGATGAACCTTGCTTCTTTTACATGAATGTAGTCTTTGAAGAGCATTAATTGGAAGCTGCTTTGTACACTTCTTGGAACCTCATTTCAAAGTCTCCGCCTTGGCGAAATGCAAACAGAGATGCTGTGAAGGCATCATTTGTGTCGGGAGCACGCTGGAGAGCAAACAAACTGATTTCACCTCAACAAATGACAGTTACAAAGTACCCAATAAAACACAGAGGATGCACAAAGATGCGACAACTGTATCAAGCCATTCATTTACCTCCTTTAGGACAGTTTACTATCTGATATGTGCACTTTAGATGCATATTGGAGCCTCGCTGATTTCAGTCACATCTCGTTTTTGACAGATTGGTCTGTCATAAAAGGCAGATTTGCCTTCAGAGTCACAGCGACTCAGGTGGTGTGTGTTGGGACAAATTGAAGTTGGACCAACAGTAGCAGAGAGTCATTTGTCACGCATGGCTGAGTAAACAGGGTAGTCCTAATGAATATTTTAATTGAAGCATTACCTTTTTGAACTTCTGGCTTCTGACTTTCTCCCGGCTGTCTCCACTGGTTTCGGCATCATTCCTAATTAATAGGATGGTCATTTGTGAAGCTGACAAACAGTCTGTTGTGTACACACACACACAGAGACACACGCAAGCATATGCATAAGTACCGTGCACTCATACACACACAGAGCGCCCTCATCTGAATATCACCGCCAGACACACATTCATTTTTCATACTTAAATGAAGAGAGTGAGTTCATTGCATGTCAAACAGCAAATCAAGCCTTTTTGAAAAATGTTGGAACAATCACACACACGTGCACGGAGGCAGGGATGTGTGTGCACGCTCATAAACAAGCACACATGATCATGCCGACAAAACCGAGCCGCAGCTCCCAAATCTGTGGTGAAAATGATAGAAGCCTCTAAAAGTTTCATCAGTCATGCTGCAATCACCATATTTCCGTCTCTTCTTTAAAGTACAAGGAAGAGTTAGGTTTGTTTCATTGAAAGTAGTAGACACATTGCAATGTCAGCAAAAAACAAATGGTGTCATCATACATAGCAGCCAAGATTATGTGCTGTACACTGTCATTTCTTTTCCGATTATTAAATTTCACAATTTCCTGTTGGACTGGTGGGTTAAGCAGCACAGAGGGAATGATGAGTCACCACTAGTCGGTGTGGTCTCAGTTTGTTTCCTCCACTTCAGAATCATAATTTGCAGGTTTTCACAGGAATTGGCCAAAAAACACAGAATGAGAAAAATATGAAAATGGATGAAAGAATGTACTGCAGTCACAAAGCATGAACTGACGATGAAGTGAAAAAAACACATCATAAAGATGATACAAATAGACAGAATGCACTATATGACTGTACACCTCTGCAGGAAAGGGAAAGATTCTGCATTTGAGCCATGCACTTGTTTTCCTTCATTGCTGTCAGTTAGAGGAGACATTGGAAGCTTCACATAGTGAAAGCAGGGTAGACAGCTAGCTTGGACTATTTCTAGTCTCTAAAACTACAATTAAAATAAGATTTTAATGGATTCAGTCGTTTAACTTAGTGAAGCTAAGATAACCATATCATGTGCTAAACATCTGTCTGTAAAATGTGTACACAAGTACAAAAGTCCTTGCAGACATGTAGCGTTAGAAGCATTGAGTGGCAGATTTAAGGTTTAACATTTATTTATTGTCAAACGTACAATGAGATTCAGGTGCACTTAAGAACTGGGCTCACTATAAAATAAGATCGACAATAAATTAAGTAAGAAATAGATAATAAATACTCTCCCCCCCCATTCACTCATCCTTCCATTACACATCACACATACGTTGTATGTTACACTCATTCATGTCAACGTATACAGTTAAAGAGATATTTATTGCAATAATTGCAGTTTACCATGTTGTGATGTGCTCCAGGACAGAGTTCATTATGATGATGGCTTTGGCATAAAACTGTTCATGAATCTTGCATTGTGTGTTTTGATGGACTACAGGTAGAGCATTTCATGGAGGGTAACAGTTCCAACAGGTGACGGACACGGTGGAATGAGTCATTTTATGATGTTTATAGAATGTAAAAACATAATTATGTACCTGATAATGACATGCAAGTACACTAGAGCACTGGAGTACATGCAGAGAACAGGTGTCAGGTGTCAACTCAAATGGTGGAAACTCATCTGATGGAGGTGCGGGTGATGATCCACAGAAGGACTGAACGTCACTCTCCATACTGGATGCGGGAATAGATGAAACTCTTTGTATGTTTGTTCATGCTGGCAGAAAAGCCAAGAAAGTCCATAAAAAGAAGGGCCAAATGAACTTTTTTTTCCGCTCTCTGTCTCTCCATTCTCTCTTGAACGTTTGATTGGCAGAGCATCACTTAGTATGAACACACACACTCTGTGCCTTCTGTCTATCCCAACCCCCCACCCCCTGTTATCTCCGAGGTACCGGCTGTATTTCCATATTTGGACCAGTGAATAATAATATGACTTCGGGCCTTTGGGAGAAGGATGGGCTTATTATTGTGTCAAGCCTCCTGAGTCTGAACTGACAGGGTTATGGCAATGCACACAAACACACACACACACACACACACACACACACGCCCCTATGTTCCTCTGTTTTTATCCTCTGGCTATAGCACAGATCAACACCAGTGGGATTCACTGTTTTATTGTTATATTTTTTTATTATTTATTACCAACAGCCTAGCTAGCACCCATAAACAAAGTTTATATCAGAGCGTGTGTTTGTGTGTGTGCAGACAGGGATTTAGCTGTGTGTTTTCCTGATTTGTGTGCATGTACGTATGTATTCTGTGTACGTGTGTGTGTGTGTGTGTGTGTGTGTGTGTGTGTGTGTGTGTGTGTGTGTTTACTTTTAGTTTGTGTATTTGTGAGTTTAGAAATGCTAAAAAAGTTTGAAGACTGTGTTTGGGTTGCTGGGATTTGCATACATTTTCTAATAGTTTGTGTGCATATAAGTTGTGTTCATGTATCTGTGTTTGTCTAGTTGCTTGTGTGTGTGTGTGTGTGTGTGTGTGTGTTTGCCTCTTGAAATAACAGAGAACTTAATCTAAAGATATCGCACTCATCAGAGATGACCTGGATAAAAGTGATGAGAAAATCCCCGAAAAGTCAAAGCAGTAACTGCAGTGTGTTTGAGAGAGAAATGTGGAGATGGAGAGGGAAAAGTTCCAGTGACAGTCAATGTATCCCTCCCTACAGACACACTCTATGGCTCGGTGGTCATAGAGCAGTGAAATGGACTGTGTTACATTTGGTGACCAGAGTTCTGACAATGAATGTTCAGTTTTGGCTCTTAAAGTGATTTAAAAGTAAAGATGGACAAGAAATCTTGCTGGTTTATCCATCCATCCATCCGTTTTCTGTAACTGCTTGTCCTCATTAGGATTGAAGGGGGCTGGAGCCTATCCCAGCTAACTTTGGGCAAGAGGCAGGGTACACCTTGGACAAGTCACCAGTTTAGAACAGAACACAGAGAAAAACAACCATTGACGCTCAGACCTTCGGAGTACAAATACATACTGTGGTATGATAATAATGAGAATCAGGCCTTCCTTACGTGCATGTTGAGCTAGCTTGTTAAAAAGTTTGACTAGATGATTTACCTACTAGGTGACCTCAATGCAATATGGGACAGAAGGATGTGTAGATCTTCACGTGCCTCTCAAGGAGTCAACAACCCCACAGAGGTAAATGTGGGAATGCACACCTGTCAGTTAGGACTGAAGAATGTCTCCATGACCAGCATGGTAGCTCAGTCCATATCTGTTGGGGCAGCTGAAGGTTCATAAATACTAGATGAAGCAGCAGTCACTAAGGAGCTGCTAATGTGCAGATAAACTCATTATTTCATGATCAGGACAGTGTCAGACAAAGTAAACACAAACGCAAGTTAATGAGAGCTACTGCTGTGAGATCTGCTTTATTGACATTTAAAATGAGCGACGGCAGAGAAGATTTGAAACAGCCAAAGTCTGTCACGTTCAAGTACAGCCAAAAAGCATCCTCTGCCAAATGAGATGCAGTGTTGCCAGTTTGGACTGAGAAAAAGTTGCCCAATCAGAGCCTGCAACAATCAGTCATCGTAAACCATTCCAAACATATACTACAACACACATCGTAAGACAACTCAAACAAAAACCATCACAATTTGTGAATGATACAAAGTTCACTATGTCCAACAAAAAGGCTCAGGCAATGTAACAAGTGGGGAGTCTATGTGAGAATAACAGTAAGGGTAATTTATTATAACTAAAGTCAACAAACCTCAAAAGACAAACCAATAACAGTGAACAGGACTATGCATGGTGGGTGTAAGTTGTAGGCTGTACCAGTCTTCCCTGTCAGCCAGCTGCATGCTGAGGTTGGCCAAGACAGCCTCCAAGACAGAGGGAGGTAGCTCGCAAGAAGAATAACAGTCTCTTATTGCCTGCAGTCTTTTTGTTTTATCACTATGATTACTTGTTACATGTAACAAGTTTTCACACACACAAACACAGTTTGTTTTATCGCAGAGCTATGAAAGAATAATAATTAAAATAGACCATATGGAAGGACACATAGAAGGACACAAAGTCATTGCATGCTGAGCTGAAATCCGTTACTTATTGAAATGTATTACTATATAATATATTTATTAATTTATTCAAACTTTTTGTTAGTGGAAACCTACCACTGGGGAAAAAGTTACCCCAATGCGGTGTAAAACCTGAAAAATGACATTGACACCTTGACTGAGCTGTGACTGAGTCTTAGCCAGATGCAGCCAGATTTTCCTTGAGTTCACCTAGATCACTACGTCTTTGTGATCTAGTCCACATTGAATACCAGTTCAGGTTAGACCTGACTTTAATTTTGGGTTGCAGAAACGACAATAAAATGTGGTTCCTGAATGATGCACAGAATGAGAGAAAATCAGATGATGCTCATCAAGCATTTAACATAATTTAAAAGCAAAATATTATAAAACCTGCAAATGTAGCAGGAAAAAAAATATCTATAAAAATGCAAGTTCACAGCAATCTTTAATAGGAAAACGGGATCTCAGTATAGCCAATTCTGTTCAAATCCTGATGTTTATAGTATCCACACTGCAACAGTATATACTTTATTAACTGAAGTAATTTATCCATTTTCCAGCTGCATTAAACTTGACAATATGCTGTGTGACTCTTTGTCTTTTCATTGACAAATCTGTCAGAAGCTCTCAGTATTCTGTTTTATACAGACACGAGGAAAGAGGAAGGCAGACAAATCAATGTAACACCAGAATTCCCTGCAAATGAACACCAAACCTGTCAGAAGATGGTGAATGCACTAAGTGTATAGAGTCTTTTCAGTGAGATGACTCCTCTGACTGCGCTGTCACATTAAAGTGCAAAAGATCCACTGATTTTGGGAAATGTTGGATTATTTGTCTGAGGGCAGCACAGCAGTTTATACAGCAGAGCAACGCAAGTTGTCTTCACCTGTGAATGACAATCATATTGCCAGACAAGAAAGCTGACGCTGATGGTTCTGTCCTTTTACTATGGTCGCCCTGATGGTCAAAACAACATCCACTTTTATTTATAACAACATTTTCAAAAGTTTGGGGGTTCCTGGTTCGAACCCCAGCGGGGGTCTTTTTGTGTGGAGTTCTCATTCATCTGTGAGGGTTCTCTGTAGTTAGGCAGCCTCCCACAGTCCAGACGCACACAGGTTAATTGTTGACTCTAAATTCCCCCTAGGTGTGAATGTGAGCGTTAATGCTTGTGTGTCAGATCTGTTATGAACTTGTGACCTGTCTAGGGTGTAACCTGCCTCTCGCCCAAATGCCCATCAGCTTCAGACATCCACGACCCTGCAATTATGGAAAATGGATGGATGGCCAATAACATTAAAGGAAACAACATTTTGATAACTGAAGACAACACAACATCTGGCAATGTTTCATTGCTGCAGCTTGACAGCCATGAAGCTGTGAAAGAATATGGCGATGGAGTATGAAGCACCTTTCTCATGTTCGGTCAAGGTGCTTTTACACCCATTTACACACACAATCGTACACTGATGGCATTTAAACATGGAGTCTGGAGGAGATCGAAGCGCAGTCATCTGATTAGTGGACGGCCTGCTGTACCTCCTCCTCCGTCCCCAGCTGCCAAATATGAAGTTCCTAATCTCAGTCTCACTCTCTGATTCTCTCTCATTGATTGAAAAGGTACAAGCCATTCCAACTTGAGAAGAAGACAGAGATAGACAATAGACATTGGTATGAATGGCGTAGAGCCCCTTAACGGATTTACATATTTATCCACAGCTGCATCATCACCGAATCTGTTGGAGCAGACGAGTCAGTCAAACACAGAGCCGGTCAGACTGTCAATCATCATGAGGCAATAAAGAGCAATGAAACATCCAGACGTTGAAATGAACGTCAAGTGTCAGTGTGCATGCTAACAATCACCTCCAAATCTCTGCTCTCATTGTGTATTAATGCCAACACTCGATGTTTGTCTCTATCCTACATGTTGTGTTACGCATCATGTTGCAACATTTTCGCTGTTAGCATCATTTTGTCTGTCAGTTTCCCCCTGACGACGGAAAAGCTTTCTGGATTGCTGATCTCAGCCTCTTTCTGATTACCATTCAGCTTGGCAAAGAGCCTGTTTGCAGGGCACTGCTGTACTTACACTTGTCAATCAACCTCACATGCTCTGATAGGCAGCAGGCAAATCCCTGCCTGACATCATGCCTGACCAACGAGCCTTAAACACTGCCTCCTTTGAGTGTTTGAGATTTGCTACAATATTATCAGCAAACTTTTATGTAATTTTTTAAAGGCAGTGTCTAATTGAGACAACTATTTATAAGGTCTAATAAAATGTCACATACTAAATTGCATCTTATAACATGTTTATACGCTGTAAATACAGTGAGAGATCTGCCTTTTTATCTTTTGTACTAGTGAGTCAATTAGGAGCTTCTTCTGAGTGCATGCAACCACCTACGAATGCGACACACCCCAGAGGCCATCCTTTATAGCCCAAGCATTGGCCTGAACTCTATTCTCCTCTGTTTCCTCTTTCCCTTCCTCCTCTGCTCCTCTGATCCACAGACGGATTGAAAAAAAATGAGGAGGAGGAGGAGGAAGAAGAGTGAGATCAAACACATGGCAATCTAAAAAGAGAGAAAGAAATCCAATTAAGGACAGAAGAAGAAGGAAATGTATGCAATCGGATGATTTCCCCACCAAAGGCAACTGTATAACAGGCTCTAAGACTCGTTGTTTATGCATCACAGGAAAGAAATAAAAGTCAGCGGAGAGAGACACTCTGCAGCACTGCTCCATGGATAATTGGGTTATAAAGCAAGTGAACGTCATTTCCAGTTTAGAGTAATAAAGCAGATTGTTTTGCTCATTTAGATTAATGTGCTCCTTCCCTATATCAAAGAAAGTAAACAGAGAGATAATGTTGTGTAAGTGAACTCGAAAGTAACGTGTTCAACAAGATATGACAGAGGCATAATAGAGAGATTATTTCAGAGTAATTGTGCATTAATTTGTCCAAACTTCATTAACAAAAAGCTCCTCAGAGCAAAGCCAGAATATCTCACACCCTCCAGCTCCGCTTGACACAGACAGGCAAACTAAAAACTCAAACTATAGGTAACATTTTTTACAAAAATGGTTTGGTCATGGTCTCATCACGAGTGTTCAGCTTTCATTATTAATTAGTCATTTTGATAATTTGAATTTTAAAGGGGTGTGTGGCTTGGCATTATTGACAAGAGCAAGACTTAGTTTACATTTTTACTTGTGTTTAATTATTAGTATTCATTAACCTGCAGCTCAGTGTTCTCACAGATACAAAGGGATCTTTGCACTTTTGTTTGGTGAGTGGGTATTATTTTTTTCTCTCATATACATTCAAATAATCAACCTGTGCAATAGCTAGCTAAAGCTAGATGTAAAAATGACTGACACTGTGTCTCAGTTCATGTACTTCCATACTTAGACTTGCTATTTTGAGTACATAAATGCATTATGTAAATGCACATTTTCAATCATGTCAAAATAAGGTGTACTGTAGGTGACAGTACCCTGCCAAAATCACGAAGTACCTAGTGCACACAGTTTACTACACAAAAATGAGACATACAGTAGCATAAGGATGTAGCTAGCTAGTTAGTAGTTAGCAACCTGAACTCACTCAGCTCATAACACTAGTTTAGATGTTGCAGTTCTCCTGCACTCAACTCCCAAAACCCCCACCAAAGCCCAAAACCAAAAGAGGAAGCAAGAGTTTTCACAATATTTCGTCCTTATTTTGTCTTATGAAAATAAGGGTAGGGTGGCAGTGGTGACTTTATACAGGCTACTCTTTATGGTACCAAAAACAGGTAATGTAACGTTACAAATGCACCATTAGCCTATGGATATTTTCCATTTTGCATAAAGAATAAGGCTTAAACTGTATAAGTGAGATGAGGACGTGTGATCTCCAGCTTGTTTGTTCCATTTCTGAGTGAGAAAATAGCTGAGAGCAACAGTGTGTTAATACAAAGAGGGAATGAAAAGACAGGAAGGAAGGCGGAATCCCAGGAGGGGGGATTGCACTGCCCCTTAGTGTCTCTCATCTACTAGCCTTTCAGTGCATCCACCCTGGAGACTTGTACAGAGGATTTGGTGTGTGTGTGTGTGTGAATTTCTTTGTGATAAAGCCAGACCACATATATATTCCATCAAAGTGATTCTTTGGGCATCTATGTGGCACGGTGGTGCATTCGGCAAGGTATTATCTGCCATCACTTATTTATTCCTTCGTTTCTACACAGTCACATACTGAGCTTTGCTGCGATCAACCACCATCAGAGAGCGCAATGTGTGCACAACATGTAATTCTATACAGCAGAGTAGCAAGGCGTTGTTTACCTTGATGAAGTGTTGGAGTTTATTTGATCACGCTCTGTGGAGACCACCTGTTGTCTGCAGTACTGAATCGAACCAGCTCTCTGTGTCTGTTTCGTCTTTTGGAATTCCTCTTGATCTGCTTTCAAAAATGCTGTCAACGTCTTGTTGTGTGTATCAGATGTATTAATCATTTTGGCAAGGACCATAGCATTTCCTGTTGATACTTCAGCATACAGTCTTTCTGTGGTCATGTCCAGTAAATAAAACATTTTAAAGCAGCGTTATGGAAGATTTGTTGCAATTTCAGAGTGAAATGCCGTTACCGTGCAACCACAGCCAAACATCAAGCAAGTGTAAGAATGCAAGACATAGCAGCCAGCTAATGGTACTTATTAATCCAACAGCAAGAATCCCAGCTCACCTTCTGTCCTTCAGACTTTTATTTCACAAAGCTTTGTCCAGTGACTAAAAGTCAGTCCCAGATTTACTCTTGTCCGGCAAGTTCTTGTTCAGTCGCTCTTGTTTTCTCTTTTTCAACGTCCTCTTCAGTCTCTGCAACTCTGACATTATGTCCATAGAAACTGATGAGCCTGCTTAAAATTGTCCAGCTCCAGTTCTGGCATGACACCGGCTCCACTCAGCATAAGGATGCCCCCAATCCCTGGGCCTGAAGCCGGATGTCATGGACATCAGAGGGAAAACCAGAAAATATTTTCTCCATAACATATGAGCCAGATTCACCAGAATCAGTGAAATAGTTGGTGGTGTGTGACTTTGACAATTCTTGCGAAATGTTTGAACAAATATTCAGAAGGATGCCATTATATTTGACGTCAGTGCTCAAGCTTATGTACGTATTCAAGCCATTCCATCCATCTTCATTACAGGAAAGGGTTAAAATGAGTTCAGGTTAGTGAAATCTGTGAACATTAAACACACATACACACATTAGCATTAGTATGGTTATATAAGCATTCGTGTGCAAAGTAGAAAGAGGCTGTGATCAAACTGTGGAGTTAATGAAGGTCGACGCATCAGCTCGACCATCATATTAGAGGACTACAGAGAGAGAGAGTTCCAAAGAGCTACGGTGAATAGTCAATGGCGCTCCACCGTCAAGACACCATGGGAATACATTAAAACACGGCTGTTAAGAGCTTTAATGACAGCCATCAAATGATGAAATAGGCAAAAATAAAGCATGCAAAGTGATGAAAAGGTTTCTCCCCAAATGGATTTAGGTTGGCCTCCTGTCTACTGGGGATTAACTACTCGAGCTTCAGTGACAGATGTTCCATGATGAAAGGATTTTTTTTTTTTTAATACAAAAAGTTTGTAATGAGTGGGAAATAAGAACATGATGAAAAGATTCAGAAATGTTTGGAGAAGCCAAAGTTACAATAATAATTGCTTTAGGCAGGTGTTATAATCAGTGTCTGCAGCAGTTACAGCAGTTGGGTTATGAGTTAAAGGGCGTTCAATTATTTCAAAGACGATTCATGAAAGCAAATGGTAAATTGTCTCTATTCTTTGAGCATTTTTTATCAAATTTATATGGCCAAAAATGACGGACATCAGAACATCGTGGCCATATGT
This sequence comes from Nibea albiflora, assembly GCA_014281875.1. Classification (NCBI taxonomy): domain Eukaryota; kingdom Metazoa; phylum Chordata; class Actinopteri; family Sciaenidae; genus Nibea; species Nibea albiflora. The sequence continues at coordinate 3,915,199 of CM024791.1, read as the reverse complement.
TATCGCTCAACATGTCCTTCCAAAAATCTGCTGCCACTCCACTGCTCCCCACACAACACTGTAATATCCACGCTGAGGTGGTACATCCATTATATCAATTATTAGAACAGAGAATGTAAAAATGTTCACAGTATTAAGTCAATTGGAAACAGTAGAAAATAAAGACTGTGCAGGTTTTGGTCCTGATGGACCTTAGCATCCTGCTTTCTAGGTTGGGGGGTGGTGGTCGGTCATGATCTTACCCACACACCTCAGGGTCCTGGAGGCATAGCGGTCCTGTAGAGATGGCAGATTGCAGCCGATCACCTTCTTGGCGGAGTGAATGATACGCTGCAATCTGCCCTTGTCCTTGGCAGTGGTAGCAATGTACCAGATGGTGATGGAGGAGGTGAGGATGGACTCAATGATGGAGGTGTCGAAGTAAAGCCTCAACCAACTTCTTCAGCTGCCGCAGGAGGTACATCCTTTGCTGGGCTTTGTTGATGATAGAGCTGACGTTCAGCTTCCAGTTGAGTTCCTAGGTGATGATGGGACTCAAGAAGCGGAGAGGACTCCATAATCTCAACTGGGGAGTCACAGGGGGAGATGGAGGCGCATGGGGCTGCGTCATTTCGGTACATTTCTGTGCCATAACCAATTTCAGCCCGGAGCTTTGAGAAAAAAAATAACTTCCATATTGCCTTCATCTGTTGGAGAGAATATCTGCTGCCAGTGATTAACCTAACCATCAGTGCTTCCACTGTCAATGTAAATGTTTATGTGCTCAGCGCTCTTCAATGCCACACACACGTCATTAAAGTTTTGAACTAAGCGAGAAAAGGCAAAAGAAAGTTCTGGCACACTGATCTTTCTGTCAGGGCATTGCCAGGCGCCCCAGATGCTGCGTTGGTTGTGATAAAATGAGCAGCTGTTGTGCCATTATCAGGCTGATACTTTGTACACTGATCCTGGCATCGATTGGCCCATAACATGAAAAACGTCCCAAGACCAAAACAAGCTTCTGAAACTACTGAACAACCCTATGACCCATCGAGGATTATATGAGCTGAATAGTCGATCACTGGAGGGGAATTTGGAAAAAGTGCAAGGGAAGAAAAAGAACACTGATAATCATGTTTTCATTGGACTAAAAGTAACCAAACTAAGTAACAGTCCAGAAGCATCAAAAGTGTACATAGTTAATCTTTAGAATGATCATTAAAATGAGCAAAAGTAGCTTTGAGGAGCCTCAACAATGAACCATGAAATGTTTTTTCACTTCGACATGAAAATTTACACAAATGATTCAGGAGGAGGTTAAATTTATGAACATTTGAAACATTTGACAAGCTTTTTGTGTATTTTGTATAAAGAAATCTCAAATATAACTAAATAGTAAGCAGCAACCTAAGAGGTGGTGAAGTGAGGCCAGCATGTAGTGCCAAAAACTGCAGTTCCTCAAGCGTCCACTTGAGGCTGGCTACAGAACAAGTCAATCTCCATCACAGCAAGTCCCAACTTCACAGCAGAAATAGACATGTCTGCCTGGTACAAAAACCTGTTTTGGTCTCCATAGATAATTTCCTCATTCATGACAACCGTGCACCCGTCCATGTTTTATACCGTTTTATACCTAACTAGTTAGTGAAGTAAAGTACTGTGTGAAGAAAACACAAGAGTAAAGGACAAGTGCCTATGTACAGTACATGATGCACTTAGTTACATTGCACCACTGATTCTAGATAACACAGGTTTGCAGTGACAGATGTCAGGGAGATGAAAAGAGTCACAGTCTCCACCAGGAAAGACTGATGCAACATAAGACTTGATGAAACATGCAGGCTCAGAGATGGCAAACTGACAGAGAAAAGATTGAAATGAAGTATAAGGAGTACTTATGTCAGTGTATTATAATTCCTTAGAGTCAGACCAGTGGCATGCTCTTTTATGGCCGCATTATTTTGAATTAAAGAGCAAGACTATCTCCTGATAATGAGGAATTTTCACACTCGACCTTTTTTTTTTTTTTTTTTTTTTTACCTTTTCAGTTGCAGGTATGATTCAAAGAATGATCTTGCACATTTTTCTTCTGCTTCTGCATATTCCTTTTTTTATTTTTCACTCCACTTTCTGCTGAGCTTCTTTTCTTTAAGCTCAACGTACTAGTGGTGCTAACAACCGTTCAGGTATCATTTTATACATTTAGTGTGCCACCAAATGCATCCGTGTTTGTACACAGTACAGGTCACTAACTGTCAAATCGTCTCTGCAACTCTCATTATAACACGCACACAAATATTAGCACACACACTCTCAGAGGTCGCTCTGTGTGTGTTCACATGCACACACACACACACACACACACATGCCAAGGTGCCATCCATTAGAGGCAGACAGGTGACAGCAGGCAGCGGTGGCAAACTGTGACAAGAATGACACCTTCTTTAATCACAGGACACACACACACACACACACACACACACACACACACACACACACACACACACACACACACACACACACACACACACCTATACTTGCTGATAAATGAACTGCATAGGAAGAGGTGGAGGAGGAGGGAGGCCAGAGGAGGGTAGTACTTGGAGAGAGAAGACGACGTATTATAGTGAGAGGAAAGCACTCAGTGGAGCCGAGAGGCAAATGAGAAGACATGGTACCAAACAAAAGAAGACAAGGGAATTTCCTGCTGGAGAAGGGAGGGTGAGACAAGAGAAGATGAGTGGATGCAGGGTGGGGAAGAAGACGGGAGTATGATTCACCTCTCCCCCAATGAAATGTACCAGATGTTCAGCTGTCAGGTGTTATGAACCTGTCTGCTCCGACGGCGTCCTCTGTCATCTGCTGCCGCTGAGAAAGACAGCGGATGCCTCTCAAGTTTTCTGCTGTCTCTCCTTCTTTACCATCCTCTCTTCTTTATGTTTTCATCATCTTTCCATTTTCTCTTCTCTCCTGGCCTGCTGCCCTCCTTTCCTTCTCTTCTCTTCACTCCTGCACTGCTTACAAAATCTAAGAGAAGGCTCTTGTCATAATTTGTTGGACTTCCGTTTGTAAGTCTTCGCTTAAGGACAAACTTCTCACTAAAGCCTTTTTTATCATTGTAAATTAGGTCACACTTATAATAACCATCATCAATAAATGCTGAGTTAAGTAAATAAGTGATTTTACTGTAAACAATATAATAATAATAATAATAATAATAATAATAATAATAATAATAATAATAATAATAAAATATTGCTATTTTACTGTAAACAATCAATGAAATGACATTGTGTTTAGAAATGATTATAGTTATACTATAATTTATGTTATTTGACCAATTCAAGAACCACACACATGACAGTTTAATGTAAGGTAAACACATAAATCTAAACAGTTTCTTGATGTTTGATGATCAGGCCTATAGGATGTCTAATTTTGTAATAAATACATCTTAAACAAAGTCAACATTTCATTCACAGTGTGTTACCGTAACGTCAGTTGAAACAACAAAACAATTCAAATATTTTACTTACTAATTTTTACTTTTACAAAGCGGTTATTTCCATGCTATTATAAGCATCAGTCGTAACTTTATAATGTCCATCCAAATAATGTTTATGAACACTTTCTAATATAAAGGCTGTTAAATACAGATGCACTTTGTCAGGACCCTTGGTGTCTCACACGGACACACAGGGGACCCTTACGTATCTGTATGAGACCCACCAGGTTGCCACAATCCAAACATTTGAATAATGTTGTGAAACAGTTGTAGTTTGGTTAAGTTCAAGAAAAGGTCATAATTTGTTTTGTCAGTTAACTTATGTTTGTTACTTTGTACAGTGTTGTAAACATTGATTAAAACTTAACAATACAAACTTTATTGATGATTTTCAAAGTATACATTAACCATTAACAATACTTTACAACATAATGTCTCTCTAATTATTAACCATTAACAAAGTGGTTGATAGATGTTTTACAAATAAGCATGAAGATTATGTGCCACGGCCATTCTGTCCCTCACTGCAATGCAAAACCCGGACATCAGCACACAGCTGCAGCTCCCTTTTTGTTTTTTGTAGCGGCTGACTGAGCAGTTCCAAAAAAACATCTTTAACAGAGTCGTACATTCCAGTTGCATGTTCCATCAATGTTTTTCTTATATTTTTATTATGTTCAGGTCTGCCTCAGAGAAAAAAATGGCCCGAAGCCAAACTTATTTGCCGACATCTGCTCTATTGGGTGTCAGCAGTGTGAGGATTTGAATGCATCTTTTGAGGTGGGCATCCTCAAAATAAAAACTGGTGGTTTCTCTGTATGCTGTGGGTATTTTATTTTTAAAATAATGTGTTATTGGCAGATAAATGCTACATTCGCATATATCTTATGTTTGGTCAATGATTTAAAACGTGTTAATAGAATAACAGCTCGAATGTCTCAAAAACTCAAAAAATTTGGACAAAACAAAATTTTAAAGAAATTGAAAATTTAAAGAACAGCCATTGCCAAGATTTATACCAACATGGATACTTAAGGATACTCCCACCACTATAGCAGATTAAGAGTGAGTACCACAATGAAAAAAAAAAAGTCAAAAAACATTTTTATCTTCCTTCCACCCTCCATATTTTCTTTTTGTCTTGGAATGCTCTTGCACAGTACAGGTATTTATTGTGTTGGATTGTTGATACCATGACTAGTACCTGGACTGCCGCTTTTATTAATAATATATTAACAGTTCACGACGAAAACATGTCTTGGATCATGTACATTTCTGTTCTGTGTGTGACCTCCCTCTTCTCACCATGTCTAATAAGTTTAAGTGCAGTTACTGACCAGCAGCTGCTTCCTGCTATTGTTCAGCAATAAGTCTGTGCCTCTAGGCAAGACAGCCACAACAAATCAGGACAGTATCGTTTCAATCAGTAGAGACAAGTGAATGCAGTAAAGATAATGTTCATTATTTAACCCATGATATATGATGAGTCTTGACACAAAGTCTTTGGCGCTTAGACTCTAGAGGGAGATTTGTGATGGAGGGGGCGTCTGCCCTGAGCAGCTGTAGATGCTGAAACTTATGGGCAGACGAGGCTGATGAAATGATGAAATCTGCAAACACTGGGCAGGGATGAGGAGGTGGACAGAGTGTGTGCACAGAGCAGCATGAGCTTCCACTGAATTGCTATAATGTTCTTGGGGGTGATGTGAATGTGAATGAAACCAATCCACACACACATACATCCCTACAGTTCCAAGTAAAAAATGTAGTAAAATAATTACATACACTGAAAAAAAAGCATCCCAGCAAATCCTGTAAGATGTTTTATGGAGACAAAGTGAGGGACACAGAGGACTGCATCTGCAGAATCTCTGCAGAATGTGGGCCATGGTGGTGAAAACACTGGGATCCTGCATGATGTGGGTTATGTTTGCAGAGAGGTTATAGATTTAGGCTAATGTTGTTGTGTAATGTGTTTAGGTTCATATCTAGTTAATTCATAGGTTGTTTTCAAATGGGGTGCTGTGAAAATGGGTTGAAACTTGCAGGCTACTTCGGTCTGTAAATTCAAATTCTTTTCATGAGGAGTTCTAAAAGTAAACCTAAAGTCTGCAGAATTGTGGGTTGTTAATCTTCTAAGGACTGTCCCAGATGACAAAGTGACTTCACCCTTACTTTATTTAAGTAGATGTTCAGCATGTTACATTCAGTTTGTGGCACACTCAAGCATTTACTTTACAAACCAACCCTAATCCCTGCAAGAGCCATTTTTATTTGACTGTTCTCTGCTGGCCGTCTCACCCTTTCTGGGTTGTTCTCATCAACTCTTGTTCTTCTCCTTTGGTATTAAGATAACACAGACAAATAAGCTTTGTTGTCTCCTCTCCTCTCCTGTGTTTTGTATTTTAGTTTTAGTTTGTGTTTTCTATTATTTTCAGTCTCCAGATCAGAGAATAAAAAGAACAAAAATCTGCCCTTAACTCCTGTTTTTGTTGCCCTGCTACTTCCTCAACTTTCTTTATTCTGACACCACTTCACTTCCTTTTTTTTTGTTCCTCTTTCCTGTATTCTCTTGTCTTCACTTTATCTTACCTCCGTCATTCAGTTCTGGTTTTGCCCTGTCTGTTTTGATCTTTCTCCAAAGCTCGTCTTTGTCTTTGTAAAACCTTGGAAAAACAAAAGAAAACACAATACAATGGATCCACGTCTTTGGAAAGTGCTAGAAAAGGTGACTGTGACATGTGCAAGGACATGGTGTGTGAGCGAACTTAAGTCTAATCTTCTTTTTGTGTGTGTGTGTGTGTGTGTGTTCCATAATTGTGTCGGCCAGATGGAAACCCATCGCCAAAATTGTTAAAGCAGGATGCAGGATGTTGTCTCCTTTGCTCCTAGTCTTGTGTCATCTGGTGCAAATATGAAACACAGCAACCTGTTCTCACCTCCTGTGCTCCTTCCTACGTCCTTTTCTCACCTGATGGGACAATAAGAGCAACCTGTCATCACTTTACCACCCTCCAAATAACCTTCACCTGACCTTGCCTGACACACTCTCTCCAGTCATGTCTTCTCACTTCTTCTCCCCCTCGCTCATTCATTGGTTTTCTCCATGACGCGCACACACACTATGATCACTTGACGTATTATCACATTTTGGGTACGTGACAACATTATCAAGTCCATGTTGCCCAATATGCGCTAACTTAAGCACATCTTTTCTCTTCACAGCACCGCTTTACACCAAGCTGTAGTGCACAGATTGCTCCCACACACCTTTCACACCATTGTTGTTGTTCTTCTTGTTCCGTAAAAGCTCCATAAAATCCAGGGTATTAAATACATTTAAAATCCAGATGTATTATTTTATCAAAGAATTACATGACGTGACAGTGTAATATATTTAGTGCTGAGTCAGGTGTGCCGTTATCTTGATTTGAGCACATTCTAAATTTCTAGTTGACCAATCAGATTGCTTGGTCAGAACTACTTGTTGTATAATCATGCTTACATGCACGCACACACAAACACAAACCGGTGCAGCAGTATCATACAGAGGTAGGTTAATGGGCCAAAAAAAATGAAGCTATAAACAGAAGTGCAAGTTAAGCGAATAATTGATAATATATAATTAGGTAGAATTGTATCATTTACAGACATTTAATCAAATCTGCTCAAGATTTTGACAAATGACATAAATTCTTGCCTAATATATAATGTGGATGTATGCGCATGCTCCACAAAGGATAAACTTTTGTTTCCCTGAATAGCCCCTTTTTGTTGGTTTGATGGTGCTGAAGTGAAGATTTACTGTGCTATTGTTTCAGGTAATGAAACACTCCTCACGACCCTCACACCAGAGGACCGTGACCACACAAGCACACACAAGTCTGACGGTTACAGGAGCAACAAGAAGAGTCAATGGACTGTTCTCTCCAGGTTACGATGCACATCACTCCAGTCAGAGCAGAGGAAGAAAACAGTTGTAAGATAAACTTTGTAATGCGCAGACACAAAGTCTGCCAGATGCTCTACACCAACCTGATGAAATATATCAGCTGGGATATGAAACCACATCGAGAACAGACCGAAACATCAGCACGTACGCAACGTCACAGAGCCATGCCTGGTTGAATTTAACAGGCATGGGACGAAATTACATATTGAGCTGTGTAGTGTATTGAGCAGTTGTTCTGCACTAAGCTATATACCAGCAAGCACTGTGCAGAAAATGCTTGAAATATGAACATGTCGTCTGTTTTCCTGAATCATATCAATCACATCAGATCCAGGAGTTTACAGCACCACCCTAGTTCCAACCCTCTTTTGAAGAAATTGAGTCGACATGTGATGATTTACGAGGTGCTCTGGCTCAGCAGGAGAAACCTGGAGAGATTTCCTGAGTAAAGAGCAAAGGTTAAGACATTAAAGACGATTGAGTGGATGTTTTTGAATTTGATAATCGATCATGGACCTTGCATTCCTAGTGGACATGACACAGGAGCTGAACATCCTTAACCTGAAGGTTCTGGGGACCCGGGTCAACTCATCACAGTATAAAAAATGTGAAAATCTTCTGTACAAAACTGTGGAAAACTTTGCTTTCTGCAAACACACCCCAGTCGTTTCACAGTATAGAGATGTCTTGGAAGGAAGACAACATTTGAACATCTTCAGACAATTCTGAGCCATGACACGTTCAATTGGACAGTAATCCAAGTGTGTTGTACATATGACTTATTGACTTGCAATGGAACAGTGATCTATGAGCTAAATCCAAGGAGGTGTAGAAAAAAAGCAGACATGACTGGACAGTTTCAGAGAGAATTACCTCCATTCTTGCCAGAAGTGTCCGAAGTGTTCAGCCAGGCAATGTGCCTTTTTTGAAAGCACGAATCTTTGTGAGAAACTTTTCTCAACTATGAGCTTTAATGCAAGTGCAGGTCCAGGCTTAGTGATGCCCATCTTGAAGCTGCGCTCAGGGCTTCAACTGTGACCTCCATCTGGGCAAAAGTAGCTTAGCTGTGTGGGCAGAATTGCTGCCAGGTGTCTGGCAATAAATAGAATGAAGTACAAGTTAAGCTTCAGTAAGAGTTTAGTCAGGAAGGCTATTCTTTTGCATACTTAGGCCTGTCATCAGTTTCTCTTTCCACCCTTCACTTCCCTCATGCATGCTCACACCTTGTGTCATTACCTGGGGCTGTCAATTGGAATATCAGCTGTTCTGATCAGCTGGTCACATCTATTCATCTGTTCAGCTATGTGCCTCTTTTTAGATATGATGCTCTTTCTGCCTTCAGTAAGTTCATGCTGCTTCGCCTCCAAGTCGCAGATTCATCAGCTTCATCAGCCTCAGCAGAGTCATCAGCTACCACCAGCAGTGTCTGGACTCCATGCAGGGATTCATCTTGCTGATACCACTTACATCTTTGTCACGACTTAATCATCACATGACATCTGTGATTAGAAACAGTCATCTTTGCCTCATTCAACTTGTCCCTCCAGATTGAAATATATTCATGGATTGTATTTAGTAAGTCGCAAGGTCTCAACATGATTTAAGATAAAATAGTAAGTTATGAGATATGCACATTTAAAAACTAAAGTTTACAAAAATGTTTTTGGTTACATGCGATGAAAACATGTGAAGAATGAACATAAATGATTGTAGCACAGCACAATTGAGAAGAGTTCACACATTCAAGACCCTCTCTCTTTTTAATTTTTGTCTGTGCTCCACCAACCAAGCCGACCAACACCACAAATATGATGTTTAAGAAAAGTGCAATAAGTGAGAGACATACTTTATTACATTAGATTGTAGGGTAGTCCTAAAAATGTGTCCACCCTCTTGCATAAGCAAAGATGTAACCAAAGTACTGTACACTGGCTTCAAAACAGCCAAAGCATTAAATCAACTCACACTGACACGCCATCAACAAAACAACAAACCCTTTGCAGGACTACTGTGGTGGATTTCAGTATTGTGTTAGGCTCTCTATTATGATAGCCATGTCAGCATGTCACTTCACTGCTTACTGAAGAAGGCTTGCACACGTTATCAGTTTGAGCTTTTTGTCACTGACCAAAAGACTGGCTGCTTTTGCCAGCTAAAATGAAAAACGCTGCAACTGTTTTGATATCTGCTGTCAGTAATCACTGATCATCCTGTTACTAACTTGATGACATCAACATCAACAACCTCTCTCTCTGGGGTTTGTTTAGACTCTGGAAATGTACATCAACGTGTGTGTGACATCTGCTTCAGCAGAGGATATTTTTGATCATCCAGTGCGGCTCAAACACTCTTCAGCTGCACCGCTCTAGATTGGACAGTAACAGTTGTCTTAAGGGCCCATTTTATTAGCCATAAGCTTGCTACTGTATGCTCCTTATCATTATCCAAGCTCGATCTGAGCTATCATTAACAAGCCTCTGCAAAACACACCCTTTAGCAGAGGATGGTTTCAGTCTATTGACCTCTGGGTTATGGGCTCAGCACACTTCTGCTGCATCACTCTGCTTATAGCATCAGACACTATTTAGGGTGATTTTGGTCCATAGACATCTGGGTTATAGGCCCCGGACCCCCCCACTTGGACACATTTGTTTGCCAAGATGACAACATGGTTTGACAATAGGGTCTGAGGGGTCCCCCGAATGTTTTGATAAATACGAAAATAATGGGAATCATATGCTACAGCCTTCACAGTTGCCTCATCTCAACCCACCTTTTGGAGATTTTGGACCAGCGTGTTGGTGCTCTCCACCACCATTATCAAAACAACATGAATGAGAATATCTTTTGGGGGCGGCCTTTAGCTCAGTCGATAGAGCAGCCGCCCTGTATGCGAAGTCTCGCTGTGGGGGCCCAGGTACCTGTGTGGCCCTTTCCTGCATGTCACTGTTACCCTTCAGCTGTCTCTATGCAACAACAGGCCAAAAAATAATATTAAAAAAAAAAAAGAATATCTTTTGTAGGTATGGTGTTAAGGCTAATCATGTCAGTTGCTTCGTGTACTGCGGTCCTTGTTCGCTGCATATTGGCGACTGGTGTGAAGGAAAAAAGGGCTGCATCCACCTTTGAGCCTCCATTTTCCTCCTTGCTGTGCTGAAAATGTGTATCTGACTGACCTCCCAGAGACAGTTTGCCTTTTTTTCTTTGACAACTCGGACAATGGTTTATAAAAGAAAAAAAAAGGCCGGATTGACTTACTGTGTCAGGGCACATAATGGTGTTCTATCCCTCCCGTAGAGTTGTGCGGACTCTTAAGAATCAATACCAAGGTGCACCGAAGGTGTTCTCACTCCGACACTAACACCTCACCAAGACATTTCTTATTGGTTTTGCCTTTAATTTTTCTCGCCTGTACTTACAGTAGAATGAACGTATATAGTAAATCAAGGAAATCCATATGCATAAGCAGAGGATGGTTTCGATCCCTTGACATCTGTGTTATGGACCCAGAACGTATCCACCGCGGCACTCCGCTGTTCATCGTCTCCATTAGGCCACTGAAGCAGCCAATGGAGGCCTACTTTGTAGTTCAACAATTAAAAACTCCATTAAGATGCCATATACACTGATGACATAACTGTGCTGGCACCGAATGCGCACACAGTACATAGGACAGCCACCCTCAACTAACTGAACACAGTGCAGAGGTTGTACAGCAGTGTGCCGTCATACCAGCATAGGCTCATGTGTGCGCACACATCTGTTCACAGCAGGACACCACTTTATACTCCACTGGATGCTGAATTCGAGAGATTCCACGCGTAGCACACACACACATACACACACACACACACTGTGTTGGTGTAGGTACAGTATTTGTATACAGTTCTCACAGCAGTTGGCCACTTTACGTTTTGTTCCCCTGTGCTCATTTCGTTCTTGTAGTCACACACACACACACACACACACACACACACACACACACACACACACACAAACACACACAAACAAATAAGCCCGCTTTTGCTGGATGCATGCTTTCAAAGATAGGAGGCTTTGATTTATTAATGCCATTCCAAGATAAATAATGTACATTTGGTTTCCATATGGTGCTGGATACAACTCTCATTGCGTTCCTGACACAGCTGTGTTATCTAAATGCAAAATAAAACTAACCGCATGAAAAGCATCCAGAAACACTGCTGATTTAAGTCTATTTTCTTTGTATTTATTTTCTTTTCATATCATATAAAACCATTCAAAATGTCTGGAATGTACACTCTGCTTCATTTATATTTCAATTAGGAATTTCAAATGAAAATATAATGATTCAGTGAGTCAGTATCGATTTCCTGTTTTAGCCAGCCGCACATAATATATTTGATAGATATGTGTTATGTAACCATATTTATGCGTCATTCTGGCATCACCGTGTGTGTGTGCATCATGTCTAAAATTAAGCTTTGGCTTGCTGGCAGGGCTTAGTGAACTCCAGGAATCGACTTGTTAAGAACAGTTTTTGTTTGCCAAAATTTTCACTATAAATATTTCACGCAAGTTTGTCCTTCTTGCAGATTCCAGGGCTTTTGTGTGTGTGTATGTGTGTGTGTACAGTAAGGTACTGAGTGTTCTTGTGAGGTTGGTTCTAGTTAACTGTCTTCCAGATGGCAGAGAAATAAATTTAGTGTAGACCAGAAGTAATAGGGAGCCAATCTTTGATCGTTTTTATCTCTCTGTGAGTTTTGCTAATGGTCAGAGAGATCGCACAGAGGACTGCAGGGACAGAACAAAGACTGTTAATCAGTCAAAAGCTGAAACTGTATGTGTGTGTAAATTAGATAGAGATCGTGTTTCAGCACACAAATTAAGCATACATCCATTGATCACCACCTTTGGTCAATTTTTTTCGGCCACTGCTCATCACTGACTCTGAACTTGCTTCTACGACTACATTGTGGTTTCTGTCACCCCTCTCTTCTCATTTACAGCCGCTGTCACTTTCCTTTTCCTGCCGTCCTTTCCTTTTGCAGATTCATAGAGCAGGACTGAACTACGTAGTGAGAGAGATAGGTGAGAAATAAGTAATAAGTATTGCCATACCCATGTGTGGCATCTTTTTTTCAGCACAACTTCATCTATATAACAATTACTGATTGATATTTTTTTTCACTTTGACCTACTTTATAAACACAATATTTTTTTCAAATCCGAATTGAAAAAATATACTATTTATTACAATAAAAAAACACAAACATGCTCAATGAACTGTTTTGGAACTTGAAAAAGTAAACACAGGTTGCATGCTTTTTATGCAAAATATTTGTATAGACATTTTTTACCTTGTCACCCGCAAGTCTTCAAAACAAAGTAAGTGCAAAATTATACAGAGAGGGTTCCACACACAGTGCCACATCACAGGATTGGCACTTCCAGGGAGTGAGGTTTCTTTTTTTTTTTGTCCACCTGGTGGCAGCGTAGGCTTGTGTGGCTCTCAGGCTGGCATCTGTTACCATGGCAATGGGAACAGGGAAGTGGTCCGCACTTCTCTTGGTGGACACGCGCATCCTGTCCACCCCACACAGCAGGGACACCCGTTCTGTCTGGAAGTCCTTGTGAGACATGTGCCTCACCTGTTTTGAGGCGCTTATGTCACAATGCAGAAGGTAGGCATTTGTGGTGGCAACATCCACAAGGTGTAAGAAGATGGTGCGGTACTAGCTCTGAGGTGGGTGGAGAAGTACAGCAGCAGCTGGTCGGACAGGTCAACACCACCCATGTTCCTGTTGTAGGCAATGACTGGGGTGGGGCAGGGGATGTTTTTCACTACCCAGCGTCCATCTTTCTCCTCTTGACCACCTCTCCACAAACTGCTGGATGGACTGTGGAGCACAGTGACACCTCCCGTGTGTCCATCCATTTCACAAAGACCAGGGACCCAGCATTTTCTCTCCCTTTTGGACATCCTTTCCTGTTCTCCCTGTTGGTGGATGTTCCAGAGCAGAGCCCTGAAATGGTCCCTCACTGTAGCTGGAAACGGCACGGATGTAATGGTGTTCTGTTTCCAGTAATTGGTGATGCTTGACAGTGGCACCAGAGATGTATAAGTAAGGAGCCCAATAAGCTTGTAGAGCTCTTCAACCTCAACATCATCATTTGTACTTCTTCCTCATTTCTTTGTTCTCTGCTGCACGCTTGTTGGTGTTGGTGCAGAGTGTTCACACTGTGGTTGTGGAGAGGTACAGCTGAAACAGGTCCAGAGGTCTATATACTGCTTGAGTGTCCGCCTGGGCTCCCGGTGTTCTCTGTAGCATGAAGCGGCTGATTTGTGGAGCAATGCCAGGGTTGCTTCCAGATCTTCAGGGCTAGGAGATTTCAAGTCCTTTGACTGAATGACATTGTGGCTGTACAATGCATGAAGATATAAAGGAAGATATCAAGTCAAGGACTGTGACACCAGCTTACCAGGTTTATGTCTAGACTTCAGCCACCGATTAGGTTTCAGCAACAAAAGCATGTTTGGTTTGTGAAGATTGTGATTTCAATTAAATGCTCCGATATTATGTCTAAATTCATTGCTGACTTTCTAATAATGATGATGATGATGATCTTTCTCTAACCATAATCAAGAGCTGCCAGTGCCTAAACATAACCATGGCAATAATGAAATATCCATGTTGTATTCAGTATAAGTGGATAGTGTATTGAAAGATCTATTTTTGATGGAAAATAAATTAAATACATTTTCCTCTTATACAATACTAAAGAACATTTCCTTGTTATGTTCAAAGAAAACATAATTCAGTCAATATTTTCTCTCACAACCAATTTCCTGTTGCAAATTAGCCACACGTGTTGCTTTATTGTGTATATTTCATTGAGTGAGTCTTACTGTAGTTACTACCTATCCAGCACATAGTATAGACAGCTGCAGTAATCTTATTCCTGTGGTGAAGATGGTTGTGCTGCATTGTCAGGCTGTCATGAACCCTCACAACTGCCATTAGGAATGCACCATTGTCTGAGAGTGACAGAGACTGAAAATCCTCAGGGTGCTTTCAATGATCTGCACAGCTTCTCAGTCTCCACCTACACAATCAAGTGACGACAGACATGGTTTTAGAGAACATTCTAGGAAGTGCAGTATCCTTGATCATGATCAGGGAGGGAGTTCTGAGATTCTGGCTGCTAGAAACAGTACACTAAGCCAGCTCCTACCACGGAAGAACAACAAACAGACACCCAGCAACAGATATCAACTCGCCTCTTATCAAGAGAAACTTGGACCAGAAGATGCCCTGTCATTATATGTAAATGAATCCGTTTTGGGGAGACATGCAGGAGAGGAAAAGAGACTCAAATCTTAAATGTGTGAGACAGAATTGGCCCAAAGTAGAAGAAGAAGACGCTGCTACAGATCATCATCTCAACAATTTAAAGCCAGCAGTGTGCCAGCAGGGCCTCCAGCTCTCTGTAGAAGGAGTCTGAGTTGACATTTCCCAGTTGTAACCATCTCTTACAGCTCCTGCGGCGGCACATTATTTGCAGATGTTGATGAAAGCATGAAGCAGCCCTTCCAGGCTCCACAATTTAATGCTGGTTATGATCTTAATGTAGTGGTATGAGGCATCGCTGGCACCTTGAACATAGGGTTTTTGTGCATCACGCCCTCCCTGGCTTATTTGCCAATCGCTGTTTGAGCAGAGGGGATAAAAGTAGGTCATGCCCCTCTTCTTGACCTCTCGCTTCCTGCCTCTTCGGCCCATCCACCTCCGGGTCGTTGTGTTCTGCTGCTTGCGTCCGAGCACAGGTAGGTGCACCTTAGTGTGCTGCTTGTGTATGGTCGGGAGCGTTTTACTGAACGTAAATGTAAATCTTTAATAGAGCCGGCGTCTCCATCGCAGCCAGGGCGATATTGATGTTAACTGCCGTCGATCAGCGCGTCGGTGAGTTACGATGAACTTTAACCGTTTTACCTTTTAACTTGCTGTTAGCCAGGTGGCCAAGCCTTCCTCCCGCCCCTCTCCCTCTAACAGTCAGCTGATCGCTTTGCCGTGTGGTGGCTGTGTCCCCCCCTCTCTTCTTCCTTCACTCCTCTCCCTCTTTGGACGGGGCGCTATTTAGCCGGACTGAACCGGGCTTTTTGTTGGACGCTGAAACTGAGTAAGACGAGCACTGATTGATTGTGGGTACCGGCTACCGCTGCTTCGCTGCTGCTGCTGCTTCGCTGTCACTACTTTGCTGCCGCTCCTCCGCGGCTTCTACCGCCTCACCGGCTTGGTGTTGGGTTCTGTCGCCTGACAGACCGACTGCTTTCCTGCAGCTGACCCGGAGTGTGTGTGTGTGTGTGTGTGTGTGTGTGGGGCTGCCGCTCGCGGGGACCGCTGCGAGCTTTCGCCAAAGCTTTCAGCCACGCACTCGAACTGTGTATTGTGCGTGTGTGTGTGTGTGTGTGTGTGTGAGACTGAGTGTGTTAATTAATTCTTATTTGAATTGTTTAAGTTTCTCTGTATTGGTGAGTAATTTACGGTGTTATTTTGGGGAATTTATTGTTTATCTTCTCTTGTGATTTATTTGCTTTGACCGAAGAGTATCGGTTTGAGTTAATATCTCTGGCCAGAGACCTTTTGGTTTGTTTTTGTTTATTTGGTTCATGCTAATGATATTCCAACACGGTGCAATGCAAAACACAATGCTAAAGAGGGAAATATTAACAATTAGCTGCATTTTAATTAAATAACAAAAAGTGCATCTTAAGAACACAAGGTAATACAACATAACAGACTCAAAAGTGCTTACATGCAAACATGAAATAAAAACCAAAATAAACTACTGAGAAGTAGTTTTAAAAAGACTGAAAATAGTCACTCACTGAATCTTACAACCAAACACTGCACTATGTAAAATGATTCAGTGTCTTGAGTAGCTGCTTTTATCTACAAACTCAAAATAAATTAAACAAAGTGATATTCAAAAAGATTCAAGTATACAAAATTAACTTTTCTTCTGATTACATATACTTATCAGTAAGTAAATACTGAAAAACATGAAGAAAATTAGGCAGCACTCACTTCAACCTTAGGTGTAACACTGACAGACCTGAATTTGGAGGAATTAATGGGAGAACTGGGGATGTGTTTTGCTCCTGACAAGAGTATCAAAGTCTGGAGTTATAGTAGACAAGGCAACTCTGAGGTCATGTTCAGTGTCCAGTCTATTTCTGTGTTTAGTCTTCAGCTGAACCAGAGCTGAGAAGCCACACTCACAGAGATGGGTAGTACTGAATGGTAGGAGGATTTTTACTGCTCGAGTGGCAAGGGAAGGGTACTCGCTCATCACATTGCTGCACCAGAACTGGGAGAGGCTTACCTCCGTGAATGTCTTTCTCAGCGTGCGGTCACATGACAGCTCCACCAGCTGACTCTCCGTTGCTTGGCAACGTGACGCTTTCTACGTTGAATCCAAAGGGGTCACGTATCCAGTCATCATCCCTCTGTGTCTCGGGAAAGTAGTCATTAAACCGCTCCAGAAGTTTATTCAGATGTGTCGTGATTGTTTCTTCCATTACATTTTTTCCTGCCATGTCCAGTTGCTGTCCCTCATGACAGGCATTGGGGAACATGTCAAATCGTTTTTTAGAAACATGACTTGCCCACACGGAGATCTTTTTTTTTTTTTTTTTGAAAGCATTGATTTTGTCATATTGTTCAAAAATGTTGTTCCCCCTCCCCTGCATAGGCACATTTAATGTGTTCGAACACATCAGCGAGGTAAGCAACGTGTGCGTCTGCAAGAGGCGACTTGTTCTGGGCAAGAAAGGCTGCAATTTCACTTCGTAGTTCATAAAAACGGGACAGTACCTTTCCCCTCGATACAACACCTGTACATGCTCACTACCAAGATCTTGGCACAGCTTTTGAAAATATCGGGTGTTCTTTGCACTTTTAATGTAGTTTACCACTTGGACGACATCTTTTAATGTTCCATGAAGCACTGGTACCATATCCTTTGCTGCCAGGGCCTCTCGATGCAAAAAACAATGGTTCCAAGTTGCATTCGGAGCTTTCTCAAGTATTCTCCTCACGACCCCCGAGTGTTTTCCTGTCATACAGGCAGCGCCATCAGTTGTGATACCGACGCACAGGTCCCAGCTTAGGCCCACTGAACTCAAATACAAGTCCACGGAGCTGAAAATGTCCTCTGCAGTCGTAGTAGTAGGGAGCTCTCTTGTACAGAGAAATTGTTCCTGTAAATCCCTGTCCCACACATATTTCACGTAAACAAGTAAAACGGCTTTGTTTATGTCTGTAGATTCATCCATTTGTAATGCAAAATGACCACTTGCATTGATTCGAGCTGTGGTCTGTTGTTTAATGTCATCCGGCATGTCTTCAATTCGCCTATTTATAGTGTCATTTGACAACGGTATAGTTTTCAGCTTATCTGCTGCGGATTGATCCAACACCTCTCTCACCATGTCCATGGCTGCAGGTAAGATAAGGTCCTCTGCAATGGTGTGGGGCTTCTTTAACTTAGCAATACGATGTGCCACCCGGTAAGATGCACGGAGTGCCTGTTCTTGCTTCGAGCATGAAGACGTAAGACACTTTTGTGATGTCCTCAGGTCTTGAAGTAGTCTCCGAAAGTACTCAACAGGTTTATCTTTGAGAGAAGGGTGTTTTTGTTTCCAAGTGCCGCTTCAGTTTTGACGGCTTCATGCTTTCTTGTGCCAGAACCTCGGTGCACAAAACACACTCAGGTTTTTGCCCTCTTTTGTCCTCAATGTAAGAAAACCCATATTTCATGTAGTCTGTGTCATACTTGCATTTCGACATGTTTGAAAACAAACGTTGTGGGTCTTCTTCTATGCAGTGAAATGGTGGGTGTCTATTAACATTACAAGGCTTTATCGCCACCTACTGTTGTTAAGGATTGTGAATAGACGGCACTCCGCTGCATAAAAAAAATCCACTTCAAAATAAAAGCACAGGATTTTGTTCTTAACATTTTTTTTTTTCCCCAGGCAAAGGCCCACGACCCACTGAGAACGGGTCCGCGACCCACTTTTGGGTGGGTTGAGGATCAGTTGAGAATTACTGATTTAATCTTCATTCTTTGGTTTGTTTTCTTTACCTGGAGCCCTTAATTTGTTTCTCCTTGTCCCCTAGAGCTGATGGCTGACGGTGGAGGTGGTCCTCCAGGGTGGTGGTGATCCCCTTATGTGTGTTTGTGATCCCCGTTCGAGATTTTCTTAGTGTGCACATCACGTTTTTGTTGTGAACGGAGTGCTCTTCTTTTTTTGCGGACTTCACCTTATTCCCCTTTAAGACCCCCTCCCCCAATTGGTAAGCCTCAGCCGGTACTCCCCTTTTTCTGTTGTTGGGCCTCCTTGTTTTATGCCAAACATTTGTCGATTTTAGCTAAATAGATTTTTGTATGTGAACACTGAACTCCGTCTCCTGCTCTCCCTGAGTTAACGAATCTGTGTGTCCTTCAATAAGTGCTAGTTTAGTCTTAGTACGGGTCCTTGGGCCCTAACCCAAGGTGGCTTGTCGGTATTAAGCAACTAATAAAGTAATAACCCCCCATGCCGCCACATTAATATGGAATTGCAACTAGAGATTAAAAGATAAATGCCACCACACAGACATTGTTGGCCCTGTGTGGTGGCTAATCCAAACTGTCCAACCAGAGAATCTTATAAAACAGGCCGCCAACCCTGACAACACCAGGGCATCGGGAAGTCACAGGGCATCTGCACAAAAGTGACAAAGTGGTTATCATACAATCCCAAACACAATTATCATTCTTCTGATTTCGGATGAGACCAATGAGGTCAAGGTGAAAAGGCACGTACACCTAGATGTGTTTATAGATGGTAAGCCAAGCCTCCTGAGGTCATTCATACATTATAGGAGGACAGGACAGAAAGACCTTGGTCAGAGTAGTCATTCAATTGAATACTTTTAGTCATAACTTAGCTCTGCATTAAGTGTGTTACCTTAAGGCCTAAAAACAGAGCTCTAGTAGGTTTGCCGGAGTCAACACTGTAGGTGAAAGACTGACCTAAAGATTGGCTTTAGTGGCTAAGGAGATTCAAAATGGCAACCATGTCTCTTAGAAACATTATAACCTTCTAGGAAGGAGGAAATGTTACTTCAATTTTAATAAGAACAAACAAATGGTACAATGATGAATCATTCTGCAAAACAGCCACAGAAAATATTTTTTCATTAGTTTTTACTATAATATCTGACCTTGTATGATTGTATCAGCTCATAGCAACTGAATGATTATTCATTGTGTTATGGGTATGTGGTTAATAGGTTATTATCTTCTTGCCCATCAGGTGCATCAGAACATTTAAATGTTTTCACGTTTCCTCCATTCTTTGGTATAAAATATTGGATCAGTGCAGTTTGTTTAAAAGAGACATTATGAAATGAAGATGTTCACTTGGCCCTCTGCAAAACCCATTTCTCTGCAGCCCACTTTGTATTTCTAAAAAAAAAACGGATGTGCTTCATTCTGTGTCGGCCTTGAAGTCTAGCAGTTTATGACTGGCAGCCCTTGACTAAATAATATTTTCTAGCTTTAAACATCCTGTTCATGGAAACCTCTGGAAACAATAAAGGCTCTTGAATATAAAAATGGTTCTTTGAATGAAAGGTCTAAAGTCTAACATGAGAACTGGATGTCACATGCTTCTTCATCCATATGTATCAAAGATCCAATGCTCAAAGATGAAGGATTGCAGAGTGGTGCAGTGGAACCTGTGTTCATAATTCATAGGATAAAGTCATCCTTTTCTAATCATGGACATCTGCCATTGTTTCTCCATACCGAATATGAGAAAAGTAAGGCTGATTATTGGCTATCCCTTTAGTTCAATAGGTGACAACTAAATTGTTGAAGCTAGGGAAGTGTGTGAGCACTTAAAAATGTCAGTCGTCTAACCAGACGTTTGCTTGTAGGTTTAAGAATGGCAACATCATCTTCCTACATAGCTGCTCAAGGTGCAGTTAGCTTTAATTACTTTGTTCTAGTGAGGTAGTTTGGTCCAGTGCAACTTAGGTTCATATCATTTCATAGGGTATTGTAAGAGGAAAAAAAACACAATTCTGCTACCAAGTGGCAACCTCTGTGAAGTCAACACGGAAGTGCAAAAAATAGAGGAACTTTTTTTGCATCCAAGTCTGGTTCAAGATTTGTTCTGATTTGTTTAGAGAGTCTTTAATCATAAATCTGCAAATCTTTTGATAGATTCTATGACATCAGTGGGTTTCATGCTTTGAAAGATGTCTTATATTCTACGTGTGTGTATGTGCATGTCAGTAAGTTTTAGCAGTGATAGATTAGGGTGAAGTGTCCAGAGTTTTCATGTTAACACCAATCTCCATACTGTCATTCAACCTTTGTGACCCTGGGTCAACTCCCCCCTTCTGTTTGCCATGGCTACATTACTCATCTCTGTTTTGTCCTTCTTTAATTCATTCCGTAACTTAAATCTCTTCTGCCTGACCTCATCCCTCTCTTAATTCTTTACCTTTTGTCTGTCAGTGCATCTCCCTCTTATAGTTTGTATGCTTTTCCATCTCTCTGCAGCCAGTCATTTACTGCTGTTGCTGTACAACTCTTTCCCCATCCTTTCTCCAACTGTTCAGCCCCCATTTCAGTTTGACTCTCTTTACACATCTGTAGTCTCAGTCCAGATACTTCCATTAGTACACTTATACAGTCTGTGTACATTATGTACTTCCTGCTGTAGTGGGTTACATCCGGCAGGGTAGTGTTAGTGTTGATTGCAACATGTTACTGCTTCTTCTTTGCCAAATAGTGGCACAAAATATACGTTTGTATAATGCAGTATTCACTGCAGCTCCAGGAGCTTCCATGGCTGCCATTTTCCCACTTCCGGTGGTCCCTCCCCTTCAGCATCATAGTGTCCATTGTTCCACACTCAACTTTTTCACCATTATGAGCATTATTAGGCTACACACAGTACGCTGCATCTTGACATAACTGACAGTGTGAACACGCATATGTACTAAACATTACTAAGTAACAAGCATTGGTATGTAAATATATATACTATACTTTTTTGCCCATCTTACTCTGTTGATCCACCATTTCGTTCTACAACAATGAACTATAATGTGATAAATAACGTGTGTGTGTGTTGAAAAGGTTTGGCTGTGTTTAGCACTGAAAATGATATTTCAAAAAGTATATTATTTGAAATTTACTTCATGCCAATTACACTATGAAGTAGGGTTTCAGTAAGTCTACTTTTCTTGGCTGTGGTGTTCTACTCAACTAAAAAGTGAAACCAAACAAAACACACTTAGTCAAAAGCATCCAGTATTCAGAAATGGGGGGAAAAAGTCAGGTTTTTTCTCTCTAAATAACACAGGCCAGATCAATAATACATCTGAAGGCCTCTTTGAGATGTGTGTTTCTGGGTTAACAGATCCAAAATATTTATAGAACATATGCCGCTGTTAGACACAGATTGTACCAGATGAACTAGATGATTTTCACATCACCTCAAAATTAAATTAACATTCATGTTTAAACGAGCTAACAAGCATAACGAGTCGACCCTATTCCCTGCAACTACACCGATCAGCCGAGGTGTGCACCCTAAGTTGTCTCCATTTATGCAGTCCCTGCCACAACAAACTGTGATGGACTGTGTGTTTTCACACGTTTCTACGGAGCCCCCCGAAGTGACATGACAAAAAAAATGATGTCACTCCGTACTTTTCTATCAGAAGCAGCACCAGCAGTAACTTTTTCAGTAGTATAGCTTGTGCGTTGGTTGGTCAGCCAGTGGTAATCCCAAAACTGAACAAAGACTTGGGGTCATGGGGGCTTTAGGGAGATTTACTTCTGTAGCCATCCTCAAGTGGACTTTCAAAGAACCACAGTTTTGGCAGTTCTGCAATGATTTAACTTCTTCCTTTCCAAACTGCAGTTTTCAAACACTGTTGTCCCACTGGCATTCATCAAACTAGTTGAATTTAACTCTGGCTCCACCCAACCAACCAACGAAGGCAACAAGTATTGGCCATCAGAGACAGAGTAGTCGGGTAATGTTTTGCCATCCCTTGCAGTACACTACTGAATGTTAGCCGGGGGAAATAAATATGAGTATGACATGATTCCTAATAAAAATCTGTCTACAGTGTCATCTCACTGACAGGGTAAAACTGTGGGGACGATTTTGAATTATTCTGGACAGTGTACAATGGCTTGAACACAAGGGTTGTTTTCGAAACCAATTCAGGATACGATAACTGTGTGTTCTCTATGAAACACTTAAGTGGGTATCATTTGTGAACAGCTGAAGGGCTCCCTGAACGTAAGGCATCCTCTGAAAAATCCAAGGGGCATTCAGTAAGTATTCGATTCCCCGTAAACGTGGTGCTCCGACTGCATGGGTAATTTATCGGTAAGCTTAGGCCCCCGTCTCAGATGCCGTGCTGTTAGAAACGAGAGTAAATAAGCATGAAATGATGCTCCTCAGTTTTAATTTGAACTGATTTAATGTAGAGTGGGCCTGATGGATCCACAACAAGATGATCTGTACAGTAGTCTCCATGGGACACTGCAAAAAGTCGACAAAAGACGGACATGATTTTATTGCATTAATATCAGTGAGCCCACTTATCAAAGGCTTTACGTTGAAATGATCCTAAATGTGCTGAAAACGATAAAAGCATAACGATTTACAGCCCTTTGCCTAATTTTAACATGCCTGTTTCTAAAAGCCTCAAATTAATTCAGTTTGTTTAGTTTTTACTGTGTGCTTCTGGCTCCGAGCCCTGCAGCCAGAGATACTTACATTAGACACAACGCTGCCCAGGACTATTAATTTATATAGCATTATCCCCTAGATACATTAGGAGGAGATGGAGGGATGAAAAAAGAGGCATGCATGAATGGAGAGAGAGAGGGGGGGGGGTTAGAAGAATAGAGGAGTGATGAACAGTGGAACACGAGGAAAGAATGAGGGAGCGTGAAACAAGAGACAAAGTTCTGCTTTAGATTAATGGCTCATCTTCCCGACGTGAGTGAGACACTTTTTGGCTCCAGGTCTAAACGAGGCTGCCTCGTTAATCACTGTGGCAACATATGAGACAATGGGCATCGATATGACATTGAGCTTTAGAACATTTGGAGCCAATCCTCATTTCATTGCGTTGGACAGTGGCCAAAGTGCCACACAGAAGCACTGCAATAGTTTAACAGTGAGTACATCCACGAGGTACAGGGGGTGGTTCCCTACTGAGGGGGAGTGTGTTTGTTCAGGAATTTCTATAACTATGAGGACCAAAGATGTAAAGCAAGGCCATTTCGATGTACCATACTCCCACTACTCTTTGCTTCTAGCCTGTGAGAATATGTGCATTCATTTTCTTTTTGGAGAACGAAAAAAAAAGATTGATCTGGATTGTCAGGACACAATTAGCCTATTATAGCATCAAGACTAAAAGCAGGGGGAAACGGTTAGCGTTGCTCTGTCAAAAACAAAGCATCCATGAAGTTACCAAACCTGGCAACCACCACCAACAGTTTCAGCAAATAACTCCACCTAAAACCTACACCCCTGGTTCCCAGCACGGCATGAAACGCTGAAAAAAAGTACTTGACAGATTTTGATCCTAAACAATTGTCAGACGTTTTTTTTGTGTGTGTGTGTTTTACATCAAAAATTAAATCTGATGCACCAGTAGAGACCCAGAGAGTTTCTGGAAAGAAAGCAAATAAAATGTAGAAAATGGCAGATGAAATAAAGAATTTGTGCAATTGAAAAATAACGATTTTACATCTTGTCAATCATGTCATGAACTAATTTAGCTTGTGATTGACTGTGAAAAAACTAGCACAATGTCTCTTTAACTTTACTTAACCATAACTTCATGTTTCAGAGCCTGAGAGAATAATAGAACATTTCATGCCTGTTAAGAAGTGTAAACGTATCCTCTAATCTATGCAATGAAAATCTTCAACTCTAATATATCAACAAAATTAAACAAGCAATTGGTATCAATATCAATTTGATAATGGATTTTCATCAACAGTGATGGTGATGGTGGTTTGTATTAAAGCTAGAATGATATTTCTTATTACATTTAGACAACACTGAGGTAATGGTTAAAGTCTGTGATAGGAAGGGAAAATAAATGATGCGGTAATGAATGTTATCAAGAGAGGTTCACACAAAGACAGTTATATAAGTGTTGTGTTGGTGTTTGACGAGGGTGAAAGCATATTCCAGATCATTTGAGGGGCGTGACATTTAGGACAGCATGCATTCAGGTCCCAGAGGAGAGAGATGGCAAAGTGACCCATGCTAAGTGACTGATGGGGAGCCAGGCTCAGGTGACTTGAATGTGACATCACAAAATGGCCGCCAAGGGAAGGCTTGACACTGAAAGCAATGAATGCGGACAATACCTGGCTGCACCAGCACAACGGAGTGGTCATTATCATCATTCTAACTCTCTCTTTTTTTACTCTAACAGCCTTACAAAGACAAGTATAATCACATTTAGAAAAGATGGGAAAGCTGACTTTGATGTTTTATTGAAAGCAACCACAGCAAAAAAGAAAAAAAAAAGAAACAGCTCAAGCATGTCAAAGGTTTGATGGTGTGTTGTCATGTTAAGGCTGTAATGCTCTACAGGGCTGCTCCATCTTAAGTGTTTTTATGTTAAACCCACATCTTCTAGAGGAAAGAGGGCTGGCTGTACAGTCAGAATACATTTATTATTAATCTGCCTGGTTTCCTTTTGATATACAGTTATTAGATTTGAACCTGCAGGCACACCTCAGACACATTTGAGATTTGCACCAGACGTGGTGCACACACAAACACACCCAATATATTGATTTCACACTCCCTTATGTATACACAAACAAATCCACCTGATTAGAGTGTTATCATTAAAGCCAGTGGCTAAATATAAATCCTCAAAAACTCTACATGTGGCAGCATTGAGGTTTCATAAATCTGTCTTTTTAACTCCCGTTAAATTGCATAAATCTGCCTCTCAGTGTAGCTAAGAGCCCGTCAACCCAATATTCACTCTGATGAAACAGGACATACCTGTGGCTTGAGCTTAAATGTCCTTCTTTTAACTCAGAACATCATTACAAACTCACTGAGCGTTATTTTGTTGAAAGATTTACAATAAATCCTGCTTCAGTAACATGGTAAACATTTAACTAATTACCCCAGAGCATTAATTTAACATAATCTGCTCTGCAGAGTATTTACATAAAGATCATTTCTCACCGTATGGGCTCATGGGAAAATAATTTGTGCAGAAAAGCTGCATTAGAAGACAAATAGTCTGTTTGTGAGTGAAACCAACAAACCATAGTACAGCGTGAAGCTGTGTGCCTCACACTGGTACATGTTGTTGGGGTGCAGAGCACTCAACAAAGATGCAGCATTCTCATTGCAAGGTGAAACAGTTTTATTGCAGCTACTGCACGTATGAAGCCTGAAATCACAAAATCACAGACACATTTATTAAAAGGTTTTGGCATAGCTAATTTCCCCGATCATGACAACTGAACTGAGGGTGAATTTTTATACAACTCACCTGTTCAAAATATATTAAGACTTAAAGTTATGCAGAATTAACACCGTCACTGCTTTGATTGACAGGTTGATTTGAGCAACCACGAGAATACTAATATGGCAGCGGCCATCGGTGCATGTTTTGAGCTTCAAAACGGCTCTTCAGAAACCTGTGGGTGCAACAACAACACACACAAACAAATAACCAAACTACCCACAAGCAGTGGAAGTGAAGTTACGGTATCGACTGTTGACATAAAAACAACACAGCTACCATTATGGGCTACCATTGTGTCCATTTTAAATGTAATCCACACTTTTGGTTGTTAATGTTGTGAATAAGATGTCTTGCAGTGGCCACACTTTGAAAGTCAGTGTGTTAAACTGCATCATTCAGCTGCTGTCACAAAGTGAAGCAACATGACACGTTTGGTTTCTCTGTATGAAATAGTGATCAAAACCCTACAGAGAACGTGTGACACTAATAAAGTTAGACAGAGTTATGGACAGAGGTTAAGTTCAGCAACTTCAGTGGAAATAACTCTTCTCAAAACATAAATTCACCACACGGTATGATTTCCTCATGGGTACTCATATCGCCCGGGGCCTGCACAACTCTAAAGCATCCACAAAATCTGAGCCTATGTACATTTTTTATCAAACAGAGGCAACTGAGGTGATTTTATTGTGACACATTGGCTACAGTGTGGCTGTGGTTGCCTTAGGCAACAGTGAAATTGAAAGTAAAGCCTCAAACATTCAAAATAGTTGAAGAGAATTTGGAGCAAAACTTGTCTGTACTATAACTGAACACTGTGTTTGCTTTTCTGAAATCTAACGACTTCACTCATCATCATCATCTTTTATATTAGACACCCCTGATGGGCTGAAGCCCTGACAGGAATCAGTACTTGTTTATTGCAGCATGAGATAGATGTGATGTATACAAGACTTGTTCAAACTGTACTGACAGCTGGTTAGCATGTATTAATGATAATGTATAGCAACGCAGATCCTGAGTTTTCTATCTTTGACTGTATTGGATTGTCGGGTTGTTTATATGAAGCAAGCAGGATGGCTGTTTGCAGTATTACTCAAGGCTAACACTCTGGCTACTGGTGGTAACTTATGCTTTAATCTGCTGGACCAAGGTCTAAAACAGCCTTGTACTCAGCGCAGTCCAACTTGAGGGATTTTTTTTTTTTTTTTGTTAAATATAAATTTAAAATGGCTGAAAAGCCAAAACATGGATAAACACATTGATTTTCGAAGTTAGAGTTCCAGAGAAGCTAGCACTAACTTTATTCCTCAAGCTGCTTCTGTTACGTCTCTCATCATGACAAGAGATGGTTGAATAAGAACCTACTGGAACAATAAATCCCATGATGTGCTACAGTGCTTCAACAGGTGGTACCAACATACCTCTATGCAAGCTGAACATATTTAGCAAATCCCCTGTTTCTATTCAGCTCTCTCTGTAAGGAGCTGACTATATGTTTCAAAAATAAGTATGTAACATTCTTCATCGTGTACAAGATACAGTATTTATTTGATTAGATTTACAAACAATTCAGCCTCATACATAATATATAAATTCAGTGAAGCATTAAATTTCCTAATATATAAAATCTATATGATATTCACCTACTCCATCAAAGACAAAGGCAAAACCCCTATAAACATATAAAAACTCAGTATCTCGACACCTTATCAACTACAACAAAATCCCATGCTGAAACTAATATAAAAATAATATAACTGTTTGAGATATAAAAGAGATATGGAGATATGTACTATAATCCATATCTGTTTTATCCCTAAGCAACTGAAACTTCACTTTCACCCCAAATATCTCTGATAACAAATTTTGCAGCAATCCCCAAATCATGAATCTATATTTAAGACCGTTCCCTAACGTACATATCCTCATGCTACATTGGCTTGCAATCAGGTGAATGGTGTTTCTGTCAATCCAACTCTGCACCCCATGTCATAGCCAGTGTCATAACAGAATCTGAGCTTGGTCATTGGGAACTGTAACCAGGCGCATCGGCTTCTATGGAGAAACCAAATGGTGATGATACTGAAGAAGATATTTATTATGTCCCACGACGGTTAAACCATGGGTAACGCTAGCCATGTATAAATGCCTGGTGGCTTTTGAGGGCACAGCCGATAAATTTGAACTGTAATCAGCTAGCCAGTAACCAAGAGGGCGGATCACACTAATCAAACCATATGAAAAACATACTTATAGTTCATAGTTTGACTAATATTTTTTTCTTTACATTGAGATAGCATATTTCCTTTCAGAGCTGTTGATCTTTAGACTTGGAGTCCCAGAAGTGAGGACTTGTGACTTTACTCTCTGTGAGACTAGACCTACATGAGACTTGAAGGCAGATAGCTGGGAGGGTTTTATTTGGTGATATTTAAATATTGAGGAGATGCTGTGGTGGGCTCAGTTTTGCCTCTTGGAGCTCTGCCAAACTGTCATCAATAATTAATAACATAACCAGGATGTGCACAACATCTCCATAACTTTATTTCCACATGGAGTTACAGCAGCTGGCACCAGAATGACATTGTTAAAAAAGACTCATTTTGATCAGATTAGATAAATGAGCCCTTTAGCATGAATTAATTAGCCCACACATAAATGAGTAGTTTAATATATGCTGTGAATCATTACTTGGAACTGGATGTTAATGCACCTTTTCTATTAAAAACATAATTCATAGACACGATAAAATTATTGTTTGACTTGCAAGTTATGTCTCAAAGATTTGACCTGGAGCTGTTGCAACGTTAAAAACAGCTTCTTTACAACGGTAATTAAGAGATTGTGTGATTAATAAGTAATATAAGGTAAGTCGATGCCTTGACTGTACTTTTGAGAAGATGACATGAAACATATTGCTGCTTCACATGTCTGAATGTGTTGAAATTCTCACCATCACTGACATAAACAAACCTAAAGATGGGTATACTCATACATACGTACATTGTCCATGGTGCAGCATGGATGCCGTTTTATTGCTGCAGCATTTTTTTTGTCAGTCTGTTCCCTTCAGGAAGCTCAGCTTCAAAGGAGCTCAGTGATGTACTCCGGTAACTTTACGTGAGGCATCAGCGTCGCTTCACGCGGACTGAATGAGCATATGCCTCATCTCACTGTAATCAGGATGGAGATGAAAATACAAATGCCAGGCCCTTAATTTATTTATGAATGTCCCCACCCTGGTGACTAAACAGATGCTTTGCTCAGGTACAAAACAAAATGTGTATGTGTGTTTGTGCCTCAGTACACATTTGTAATTGGGTTCACAGTTAGTGTAGCATAGTGTGTGTGTGTGTGTCTGCATATGTAGTGTGCTTGAATTGTAGAAAATGTTTCGCGCACGTGTTAAGATGTGTAGATCAGCAACAGTGTGTGTTTGGGTTTCTGTACTTGTGTGCAGCGTGTGTCTGCATTAATATGCTCTTTACTGCAGTCGGTGCATGTGTTAGAGAATCTGATCAGAACTGTGCGTGCCTGTCTGTATTATGTGTGTGTTCAAGCATAGTCGGTGTGTGTGAGAGAGTGTGTATGTGTGCACCACCAGTGTTTTAATCTCACAGGAGTCCCTCCTTCAAAGAAAAGGCAGGTAACAGAGGGATGATGGTGCTCCCTTTTCATATGCCACTCATAACCAGCCCAGAGGCTCTGCTGCACCCCAGACATGCTGCGGTAACATACTGTACACAACACACACACACACACACACTTTAGTGTTTACTGTAAGTGGAATACAGCTCATTCTGTCAGCGGGAGGGGGGGAGAGATATACAACGTGTGTCATGTTTTTGCTGTTCATACAAAATGGTACAGCACACAAATGTTTGTAAAACAAGAACTGATATTGTGGATGTGTACTGGTGGAACAAATATGTATTATAAAATAAAACTAATAATAAATAGATGTATTGCCATATGCAAGTAAAAAAACAACAGTACAACAATGAGAAAAAAAATACAATAATAGAAAAATAAAGTTAGAATATAAAATTTTACATATAAACAAATAAATAAATATGGCTGAAAGTGCAGAACAGTGAGAAGTTAAACCTTGGGATTGATTGTGGGGGAGGTTGGTGAGTTCAGTTCGACGGCACGTGCTACAGGAGTGTGTACCAGTGTCACAAACATGTTTCCACACCATCTCCCAATGATGTCTCCCGATGATGCTGGTGGTGTAAGTGTCCTGTAGTGATGCTCCAGAGATGAATTGTGCAGTTTTTGTCACACGCTGCATGGCCTTCCTGTCCTGCCACACTGTAACTGAGCTGGTGATGATGATCTCAACTGTACATCTGTAGAAGTTGCTGAAGATTTCGGTTGACATGCCAAAGTCCATCAGCCAAGTACAATGGGCTTTCATCAGGAGTTGCTGGGTGTGGTGAGACCAGGGGAGATCCTTACTGATGTAGGTTCTGAGGAATTTAAAGGTTTCCACCCTCTCTGCTTGTATCTCATCAATATGCATTGGGGTGTGCTGCTCCCTGTTCTCCCTCCTAGGGTCAGTAATCATCTGCTAGGTCCTATTTGTGTTTAGGGAATGATTATTTTCCTGGCACTAACCAACCGGGCCTTGTTGTCTCTTCCCCACTACTGATTGGTCCAAAGTAGTGTAGTGTCAAACTAAATAATGCAGGTGTTGGCCTGGGAGGCCACGCAGTCGTGGGTGAAGAGGGTGTAGAGCAACAGACTTAGCACGTGGCTATGGGGAGTCCCTGTGCTCACAGTTCTGATGCTTGATGTCTGATGTCCAACTCTGACTGACTGGAAGTTCAGCACCCAGTTACAGAGAGAGGGTGTCAGTCCAAAGGTAAGGAGGTTTTCATAGAATCTGTGAGGACTGTGTTGAATGCTGAGCTGCAGTTAATGTATGTGGACTGTAAGGTGTCCAACGGCGGGATGGTCTTTTTGTTGTGGGTCATGACTGTCCTTTCAAAACACTTCATCAGACAGTGCAGACAGTGGGACTGTACTCATTTAAATCATAATTATTCAAATAATTAACAAAGCTAAATGTTTTTCCAAAGATTTTATACACCGCACAAGGCTTACTATTAACAATTACTTTTAAATGTCCAGTGTGTAGGTTTTAGTAGCATATTGTGTTGGGTTTGCAGTTAGCAACTACCTGAATACCCCTCACCTCACTCATATGGAGACCAGAGTCAGATGAGACAGGACTACAAGGGAAAGTGAGAGCAGAATGAGTACCGCAGAATGTAAAACAGAAATAATAGGAATGTGCAATAGTAGCACTAATTCCATTGACTACAACCTTGCACTGGATGGGTGAAGAACGGGGGGGGATACTGCTGAGTGGCAATGATCCGATTGCAAACAGGTGCACAGATCTTAGGGGTATTGCACAAAACCAAGATAGGGGATTAAGTCGGGATATGTTGGCTAACAGCCAGGCTAAAATTAATCCTAGTGTTTCACCTGTATTTCCACCTTCAATCCTGTGAAGAATTGATGTGTTTTACAGCATGTTCATGGTCTTTCCAAGTATGTTGCATCGTTTTAATTATCCTGTTTTAAAATATGACATATAGTCATTTCTCATCTCATTTAAATCTGTTTGCAACAATTGCAACAGTCTTTTTATATTGATTCATTCTTTTATCCATGTTTCAATCGGTGATTCTGTGAGCGATCGTGAGGTCTGTTTAAGCCGTGAACACGCATTTATCCCAGCTATCTTCACCTGGCTAAACAAAGCCGCGCCTTTTCATCCTTGCTCAGCATATGTGCAACCAATTAAGCCAGGATGTGGCGAGCAGACTAGGGCAAGCTGGGCTTGCTCAATTATCCTGGATTTCTTTATTCTAGTTTTGTGCTGTACCCCTCTGGTAACCAGGAGGGAAGCTACACCCACAACAACAAACACATACACACACGTACACACGTATACAGACACACAGATGGGAACACAGCAGGCACAGGGTAAGAGAAAAACAGATGAAAACACAAAGGAAACAACTGGAGGCACAGCTGGGGCCATGACAGTTCTCAGCGATGCAGCATGGTCGACTCTGAGGACTCTGTGTATATATATATATATATATATATATATATATATATATATGAAGCTTATTTTTATGCTTATATTTGATAAAACACTAATGGAAACATGTTTGTAAATAGATGTAATAGATCCTCCTAAATTGTCCACACTGATCCTGTAATTAGCCCTCACCAAAATCCTAAAATGACATATTCACTTTAGCCTCTTGTCTGGTCCAAAAACTCCAATATATTTAAATTATCACAGAGAAAATGTACAGGAGCAAGTCCTTACATTTGAGGAGCAGAAAAAAACATTTTTGTGTATCTTGTGTACATACATAGTGTCTTATCTCAGACTGTAAATAAACAATGTATTAAATCGAGCGAAGCTGTTAGCAACAGTGTTGTTAGGATTGAGAATAGTTATGAAATATAAAACTGTTGTACCAATACAAAACAGCCAACAGGCAAAATAGGATTTCACAAGAATTCTAAAGAGGCTTTTGAATCGCTTCATTTTCCAATTCATAGCATGTCCACACAACAGTCTTCCACATGTATGACCCCATCCTGCAGCTTTATTCTGATGGTGTGTCCAACCTCCACCCTGACCTTCACCTGATAAGAGAGTCCATAGTAGTGCTTACAGGTGAATATGAAACTGATTAGGATGGGGAGAAGATTGTATAGACTGATACCTGGCTTTTTACCCTTGGGTTTAGGCTATTGATGTTCAAGACTCAGTGCAAGTCAGTATAAGACTGTTGTCCACTGGATAATAAACAAGGTCACCCAGGCTGGACTTGAGCTTTGGAAGAGGACTGTCCAGTTTCCTTAACCAGATTGGACTGCGGATGTGGGAACTGGCTTTGCCTGGTTAGCAGGCTCTCCAGCATATCGTGTGGCAGTAAATGCCATTAAAACCTGCCCTGTGGATGCATGCTAGCTGTTAATTTAATAGGATGCTATCCACATCCATCCATCTTAAGCCACAGTATGACTGTTGCAGCAGGTCCATACAATAGACGTGTATAGTGGTTTTCCTAAGTCTGTCCAAGATGCCTGTCTATGAGACTCTATGGCGTTTCACCGCCTTCAAGTCCCTAGAAGTTAGCCACATTGCTGCACCTGTTGTCCTTACCAATTGCATTATCCTTCCCAACCTCTGCCCAAACAATGGAGACATTGTTGAATCCAAACAGAAAGATGTTGAGAAAAGGAATGACAGCAATGATGACTCAGAACCTACAAGTTAACTATTTAAGGAACTATTTGAGGGTGTCAGTCATCTCCTGGCTGCAGCAGCGTCTGCCCCTATTGACTCTTGACCAGCTCTCCAAGATCATGATTTACCAAAACCAAGCTTATTATTTATTTTGTACAACGCCATTTTCCCCAACTTACCATCACTGTTAACCTCTAACTTCATGACATGTCACTGTCACTTTTACAGTTGCAAGAAGCCCATGGGTCTGGGGTGATTGCTGTGCTGGAAAGAATACTAGAATCTTGCCATCGAATGGGAATGTCCAAACAATCAAAGAGGAGACACATATACAGGTGTACAGATGCCTGGACAAGTAAAAGTCAGAACCTTTTAAGCATTTAATACTAGAATAAAATATGTAAGAATAGATTAGTTGATTATTGGCAACTTTATTAAAGCAAACACAAATACATTGACTGCTAAATAAAACAATAAAAGTTTTTCATCTTGTGAGCCAGCAATGGCAAAAATCAGTTTTCCTACCAGGCCCTCCTCTTCCGTGCTCTTTATTAATGGTGCCCATTCATCCTAAATGACTTAATCAGCAACAGGGTTAGCTGAGACAACAGCAGTCTTCTGGATTGACGATGAGATAAGCATGGTGAGGTGATGGATGGCTTACGGCTCAATGCTGCATCCATCACCCCATACCATTTGCAGGAAGCTGCTGTTTCCTCTCCATTCTCTGCTGACCACTGGTCTAGGACACTTCAGATCCTGCAAATAAGATAACAAAAAAAGTTCATGTTACTAAAGAATATTAAATGGCTGATCAAAAGGCAACACAAAACTCCTGTAACTGACCTTGAATTTCCATTTCACTTTACCAACCTGACAATTTGCTAACATTCTCAGCAATGACAAATGCTCTGTTTTATTTATGGACAGACTCAAGTGTTGAGTGTTCCACTGCCCTCAAAACCTTCAACAGCAGCATTCCTCTTTCCTGTTAAGAGGTCTTGCTTCTCAGTACTAGTGCTGTCTCTGTACCTTAACAAGTTTCAAGTTTGTACACCAGACCCTAACATGAAAATGAAAGTTCTCCAGAAGGGCATGAAGGTAACCTGAGTAAACTATATCATAAAACACATTTACACTGAGGTGAAGATAAGGTAGTTAGCTAGAACACTAAAATAGACTGAGGTAGTTTTCTTTCAAAAACTGTATATGCTGACATTTGCACTCATTTGTTCTTTGCAGCTTCTGTCATTTATTAATGAGATGCAAAGGATTGTGGGTCTTAGCAGCCCTCAAAGCATGCTAGCTTGCATGCTTACATGTGACTGGATGCAGTAGTATACCATCGTATGTTTGGCTCACTACATTTGACATTCTACTGTGTGTATCATGACATACCTTTTCCTCTGTGGCATGGGTATTGAGACAGACAAAAAATATAGCTGAGGCTGATGGATATCTCAGTACTTTTGCAGATATTTAGTGCTGAAATTGAGATTATGCATGGTACTGATTGAGCTCAGGGAAGACAAAAACTTTCCTGCGCATGTTCAGGGTTGATGGAAAATCACATTGTTGCATGAAATCTACAAACCACCAAACAGCAACATTAAAAGCATGCAGTCCCAAATGATCCTATCACATATGCAATGAGGACATGGGTGGCCAATCCAGCTACACCTGGAAGATACAAGTCTACACAAGGAAGCTGACCAGTGGAGGCCAAGAGAAGCATGTGGATTGTGCGTGATGTGACAGATGGATTTAGGGGGTACAATGTCACATGACAATTTTTTCGCCTCTTATGAACTCAGCCAGCAGCTACTCAAGAGGAAGATCACCATGGTTGGGACAGTTAGAAAGAACAAGCCTGAGCTCCTACCTGCACTCCTCAACAAGGAGGAGAGATGTCTGCTTATCAAAGTTTGCCTCCCCTCTCACC
Source organism: Nibea albiflora (assembly GCA_014281875.1). Classification (NCBI taxonomy): domain Eukaryota; kingdom Metazoa; phylum Chordata; class Actinopteri; family Sciaenidae; genus Nibea; species Nibea albiflora. Next base: position 3,879,940 of record CM024791.1, on the reverse strand, counting down.
AGAACTCGTTTCTTACCTCACAAGTATGTGATATGACACGAATGTGGTCCTCCTGAGCACACTGCACAAAGAAGCCGAGATTTGTGATCGTGAGGACAGGAAAACAGGGGACGTGGACAACCTGAACAAGATGATAGGACACTTACAGCTGCAGGAGGAAGACTGTCTGCTGGCCCCTGGTCACCTTCCATAATATCTTCGATGTGTCCTCATACAAGGCCTTTGTGATATGAAGCAAGATTGACCCCCACTGGATGCCTGGCAAGCGGTTAAAGAGAATGTTCCTAGAGCAGCTCGGAAAGGTTACTTCATACATTGAAAAAAAGGAGTGCACAACGGCCTCTGCAGAACGAAATATGGAACATCACCAGCACAACAGATCAGACTAAGATCCACACTTTTGAGACAATATACTGTAGGAGGAAGAAGCAGGAAAAAAACGATCATCTTAAGGGATAAGGGAAGGTGGCAAAGTCCAAAAAAGGAAAAAGGGTTCAAACAGATTCCAGTAATTTCAGGGAGAAGGACAGAAGGCTACAGCAGCAATGGCACAATAGACGATCTAGCAGAACTGATGAGGGAATGAGGAACTGGTGAACAGGTGGGTGTGGGCATCAGGTGATGGGGAACAGCAGGAAAGGCTGAGGTTACTGCAGGGCAGGCAGGACCAGGAATGAGAGGGGTTAATGAAGGGGAAAAGGGCAGGCATGGAGAATATGAACATACTGTGGCAGCTCTATGGCGATGATTCTCTCTCTTCTAAAATGCTGTCGAGTTAAACATTCTATTGTGCTGTTACTGAGACAAGGCCTTAGAAAGAAAACAGATATCACAGGCCTGAGAACCTGAGCTTCAGAGCTCTGTTGTTTTAAATGTAACACTGCAGTGTGGAGGCTAAATCATCTGCTTGATTCTGTTGAAGGACTGTTAGATGTAAGGCATGCACAGCAAACACCAACACTGCACACATTTCATGGAACATACTTGATTTGAGACAGAAAAGACTGAAGAAGAAATTATATGTTCCATGGCACCAATTGTGTGCTCCCTACAACATGTGTCATGCATCTCTGCCCTGGTAATGATTTTAAATACCCACGAGGAGTCCAGCCAGGCAGGCCGCACAAACATCACAGTCACATCAGTTTGGTCCTTTCTGTTCCGCTGCCCTTAATTACATCCTCCTCCACCAGGTGGTGTGGAATCTCCACTGGATACACACGGAGGATTTCCTGCCTGCCATTAGAAAGTCATTCAGATAAAAAGCAAGACGTCTTCAACTTCAAAACGCTCCGGCAGCGGATTGTTTCATTTTGACTTTGACATGAGTGAGAAGGATGACTCAATGCAAAGAAATCACTGTGTCCCCTGAGATGAACATTAGACATTAGACCCTTTGTTTTCACTCAGCATAAACTGTATATTCTGCAAAATGTCCATTTAAAAGGGCCTTTTTACGGAAGCACATTAAGCTATGCTGGGTGTGTTGCAGTGGTTTCAGTAGAAGCTCAGAGCTGCCCTGCTGGCTGCTGAGCAGCTTCATGGGAGGGTTAGTGCTGCGATCAAGGACTCTTCAGCAGTGGCTGTTGAGGAGAGTGAGAGAGCATCATTCAATTTCTCTCCTGTTTCCCAGCAGGACAGAGGCTGATCTCTTGCTTACCTCTTTAGCTACAAAGGCAGTGTGCTCCAGGCACATGTGGCCAGGTGACAACACCATTTCAACTAGGACAGCAGTGATAAAACACCAGTTTGTCCATGACGGCGTGCAGCTTTTACATGTTTTGTGACATGGATACAATATATGTAATATGCCTTATTTCAGGAGGCGCTTACAGTTTGCTGCGTTGGCTGCCCAACTTCCAGATTGTGCACACATTCCCACTTTTGCTTACAGGAATCACATATCCACACTTATTTTGAGCCTAATATTTAGAAGTCTTTTCTAGTTTTTCTAAAGTGTCTTGGTCCCAGCTTTAAAGGATTTGTCATATACAGTAAGTATAGCTAAGTAATTTCTTGTGTTTTGAATTCTGCTGGTGGGACCACCCTTTTATTAACATTTATATTATATCAATTTATATTAGATTGTGCCATTTACTAGGACAAGATTTAATCTCCATACAACTTTGAGTAAGAGCTTTGTCTTTCTATTGCTTGACTCCACGGCTGCAGTTTCTATCTCTCTTTTATTTCTTTAACTGTCTTTAACTGTCTAAATCCAGTTTCTTTATCTGTGTTTCTTGGTCTCAAATTCTGTTCAATTCAAATGAATTCAATTGAGTTCAATTTTATTCACAAAGCGCCAATTCAGAACAAAAGTTATCTCATGAGACGCAGGTCTAGACCGTGCTCTGCATCCTCTTTCTTTTACTCCTCATGCCATTTGAAAAATGCGTATATGAAGCAGTACATAGACATATTAGTCTCAGCAAATATGGATTGTCAGCGCAATGTCGTGCAAGAATAAGTGCTCTGTATGTTATGGTTAAACTAACATAAACTGCCAAGCTGTATTAAAGCTGCAACAAGCTTTCAACACTGATATAAAAAGCTTAAAGTCTGTTTAAGAATAAATAAGTGTTTCCGAATATGTCAGACCAAAGAAGAACGTATTATTTAAACCACCCAACCAAATTTGAAAGATAAAAAAATATCGACAGGTTTATGAAATTAGGTGGTGAAGCTGGGTAAAAATAAGAACAGCTCCAGGACTGTGGGGAGTGTTCGCTGAATGCGCTGAAGTTACACACATTCATGGGAGAAGTCGAGCAGCAATTCTGAAGTGACTAATACGGGTCAGATGTATGAAAGAAGAAGAAATATTCTGACTTCATTCTCAGAATTCTGACTTTCTGAAAAAAACAGAATATATATCTATTAGAGTTCTAAAAAATCTTTTATTATTTCTTTGGAAAAATACATTTTCCTTTAGAAAAATATCACATGTGGCCCTAATCCTCTTACACAGACCAGTTTAGAAAATGACTTCTAAATCCTGCACTGAAAACTGGTGAAAAGCTGTTTTAACCTCTACCTCCACAAAACCTAACTTGAGTGCTCATAATTACCATCTTGGTCTTTTATTCATAATATTACTTGTTGTTTCAGATGTCATATGCCAGCCTGCTTCCTTTGTTTTGTTTTTTTCCTCTTTCTTTTCTTTTTCTCCCACATAGAATCACCTCCACACACTGTTTGTGCTAGCTCCAACACGGAAGGTATATTTGTCTCAGCTCCCATGAAGGAAGTTGTGGGTCAGTGGTTTCATTCACATTCCCATAATGCAAAATGAGGCACCAAATGGTAACAAAGGAACACCCACAGAGGGTTGCATAAGTGCTACTTAAGAGTTTGAGATGTAGTTAAATGTGTTTACCCTCCACTGTGGGCCACATCAAATGTGACAAAGGGGTGTAAAAAGTTTAACTTTGCTATAGCTAATTAGAGCTTGTATGGACAAGTGTAACTTTATGTACATAACTGCTTTAATTTCCCTAGATGGAAATACAAATGTAGGCTATAATTATATAATGCAATTAGGCAGCAGTGGCACAGGAAATTAGACTAGTATCTTCAAATCTTGAGGGCAATGATAAAATGTATCACCTCATAAATTATAACCTTCAGTAGAATCTGTAAAGTCATACTGTATTTCCTCAGTGGTGAGGCACATTTCTGTACTTAATTAACAATCTGTTATATGTCGTTTATATAATCTGTGGAATGATCTGCCTCCATATAGTTTTATATTTGTCTTAAATGTCCCCAAATGTAATGACCTCACATTTCTATCAGCATGTACAAACAACAGAAAATAACAAAGGTCAAATCAAAATGTGAAGGTTTTTTTTTTTCTTCTGTTAATAAGTTAAACTGAGTAATGACACAGACATTGGAGAACGCACTGTTTTCGTATCATCGAAGCTGAGAAACAGATTGAATGTGCAATGGTCCACCTTCAAAGACCGACTGGTATTTCAGGGAGAGAGGTACCAGACTCACAGCTCTCCTGTCTGCCTTCTCATTGACAGCAGATCAGCGTGGCTCAGAGAGGATCAGCAGCCTGGAAATGTCAAAAGTGTCACAGTGAATCAATTCAAATCATCAGGTCCTGACTTCATAAAGACCATGCTTAGGGCTTCTAAAGGAAAAAGAGATGAGGTACACCTCAAGGGTGGAAATAAGTATTTTTATTGAAAGACTGAACTATAAGGTTAAATTCCTAACGGAAAACGATTAAGAATGATAAGAAAATGAGCTTCATTCAAAGTGTTTCTGTTGCTGGGATTTTTCATTTACCTAAAACAAGATCAGTCAATGCCACGTCTCGGTTTAGTCCTTGTAAAGTTGCAGTTTGCAAAGTTGCTGCATGCCAGTTAAAACTGCCAGAGTTAATTGTTGCTTTCACACGTGTTTGGGCCAGTTAAAATGAATCCTGGTGTGTCCCAAAGAACAGGACTAAGACTTCCAGTAAAGGGTGGTAGCATGTTTCATAATACCAATTAAATATTTCTTCCTAAAGAACATAGCAATGCACATTAGAAGCATTCAAGTATTGCCAATCACTGGAATTTGATTTTCCCACATGGGTTCTGATGATGCAGGATTTGAGCTTCAAGTCTTTGAGCTGCATCCCCCCATTTCTAACTGAGATGGTCAGGTGGGATATTTGTCTGCTTTCTTTAAGCTCTAGCGTTTCCGACCGTCACAGGATAATGATTCTCCCAAATCGCAAAAGAAATGAACATTACACAAAATCATTGAGACCACATTTGTGCCATAACTCTTGTAGCTCATTTTAATTGATGAAAGTCGATGCAACTGGAATGAAATATCTATTGTTTGAATAATTACCTACACACAATGTAGTACCTGTTATTTCAGCCTGAATAGCGAATGTTTCACATTATCAAATATATGACCTGCTCTGGTGCCTCAGTGACCTGTTCACCATGTGCTTGGGGCATCATGATAACCGCTCTCATTCTGTAGTTTGAACTTTTCCCTCTACTCCACTATGAATTTAAAAGGGAAAAAAAAGACACATGATTTTGAAAATAATAAAAAGTTGCGAATATAATTTTTCTTCACAGAAGTCAGATGAGTCAGTAAATGGCCCATTACAAGGTCCTGTCTTAAAGTACACTAACATTTGTGGAAATGCCAAGAGGGATTTATGTCCCAGAGAGCAACATTGATTCTTTCTGTGGGTCCTGACATCATTAAAAACTAAAGGATAAAGCTTTTCCCTGGACCCTTCAGGATGATGGACAACCATTAATAGCTCACTAATGGCTCATCTTGATTTCTCCACGGCGACAGCTGTTCAAAGAGGAACAGCTTTCAGGGACTCTGACAACGTGAACAGAAAAGAACACTGTGTACACAAGAGAATCTGGACCGGCGAAAGTGTGTTTAAGTGTCACTTTTGGAAATGGTTCGTGGTATACAGAGCATCATGTTGTAAATGTGGCCTCAGTAAGTGTTGTTAGTGCATACACAATATAATAGATTCCAAAACTCTCAAAACGTCAACTTCCCCTAAAGGGTAGATTAATACATTTACATAGTAATGAGTTCAGATCTGTTTACTGATTTATTTATACTTCATGGAGCTGGGTCTAATGTTAAAATATAAGGTTATGTCAATACCTTATAACTCCACCATATAACTTATTGGCATGTTGACAATAATGAAAAAATCTACAGTTCAAAATGACTGCATTAGCTAAAGTCTCAACTCATTTTCCATCTTTAGTCTGCCTCCACTGATGTTCATTGGGGAGGGATATTTGATGTTCCCTGATCAATCACTACACACCAAAGTATCTGCCTGAAGCAATGGCGACATACTGGTTTTGACAGGGTGGAGCAGGGCAGAGTAAAGACAACCATGATGTGGGATGATATTGACAAACTTTACCATGTGGGAAAGATTCCACCAAGGCAATAGTCAGATAAGATATATTGTGTCTTCTTTAATTCCTATTAAGCAGCTTCTTACTTCTTTTCTTATCTTCTTAGTGGACAAATAAGAATTTGGAAAGGAAATTCTGTATTTTCCTTTTTCATGGCACCAGTCAGTCTCAGGCTTTGCTAGGCTGAAATCAAAAGAGGCAAGCCTCAATGAAGTCTAAAGCCATCAGATTTATGACTTAAGTTGGACCCAAATCCACATTATAGTGTTTGGGTCTCCACATTATAGCGTTTGGTATTAGTGTTATAAGATTTAGTGGAGAGAAAGAAAGAAAGTAAATTGAGCAACTTGCAAGCTGCTTTTTGTAAATGTAAAGATTTCAAGGTAAGTATTTTCATGTAGACATGAAAATGAAGCGTGAAATCAATAGATGAATAGTAGCGGCAACAGTAAAGGCATTTTGCCAAGAAAAGCCCATTTGTCTGCTGTTCATGGCCATTCTTTGGACTATATCCAGACCTTAAATGTAGAATTCAATTCACTTCAAGCTCATACAAATATATAGTACAAGGTATTTTTGTCTGTTTGTATGTTGACCTACCCTTGTAGGAAGACTTTTTTCTTCTGCTTCTAAACACCTCTGGCTAATTTGATAATGAGTCTACACCGAAAGTCATAATTACGTCCTATCCCATGCGGCCTGACAACATATGTTACACTTTATTCTTGCTGAGCTGTCATCGTCAAGGGACTTCCACCCAGAAATAGAACGTACAGTCAGGTTACCTAATATTTAGTTGAGTCCCATCTGGGACTCTAACCTATATGCCTTTATTTACCAAAGATGCAGTAACTGAGCACCTGAGCTCTTACTCAACAAAACATCCTCTTAACTCTGATGCATCTGCACAATGGCTTATTCTATAAACAGTATATACACTATAATGCAATATAGCAGTGACAGACTAAGGTTAAGTTGAGAACCTTATGGGGAACTGTGCAAAGACCCACAACGATGCTCCTTTCCTGCCTGAACCTCTGCTGAATCATTTGACACTAACGCTTGATGAGAGCTGATTATTAAGTCCATTAATAGGTCTCATTGCAACAAGGATCAAAACATATGACTCCCCTCTGCATGCTTGAACAAACGCCCCAGAAGCACCAAGTAATTTCAGCAGATGACTCTTCGGCAAATGAGCTCTTTGATCAAGTTACTGTTGGCCGAAAAGAATTACAGCCATGACATCTCAGGCGGCTCGTGATTCACTGCACATCTGTGGTTTTGAGTTGATGCAAGAACTCACTTGTAACATAATGTGATGTGCTGCGGAATGAAACAGCTACCCATCCTGCTATTTAACAGCAGTAATTTATCCAGGAGCCAATAAAGCAAGATATCACTGTAAGAACTACTCACAAGATTCACATTTTTCTCCATGTTCATACAAAGTAGTTTACAGTACTGGAACTGTGTTGATAATGTATGAATATTCTTTTTTAAACCATTTCTGTATTAACTGATTTGATGTGACAGTTTAACAATAAGAATTTGTTCTCATTAGTCAAAGCAATATCTTTTGTTCGTTTGTTTTTTCGGGCACCTTGGCAGTTGTGTAATTTGATCACTCATTCTGCACCTGTATTCTAATCCTGGTAATTTCTAATCCTTCAAACTGAAGTGCTAATGTTACACCCAAATAGTACATGTCTCAAGCAGTGACATGTTTTTAAAATAAATTACTATATAAAGAAAAAAATGAAACTCTATTATGAGTCAGCTCCTAATATATAGAATTACAGTATTTCAAAATTCAGTAACAGCCATACATATACTTTAAACATCCCAGTTAAAATCAACAGACTAATAAAATCACATTGCACATTTATTGATTTCATTTGGAAAGGTCCCCTTTGAGATGAAAAATCTCTTTTTCAGGGGACGGCTGCTGCCTGTCTTTGCCAGGTCAAAAAATGTCCCACACCAGTTTGCAAGATTCAAACTGCATGCTACCAACTCAGAAAGACTGTGGGTGGACAATGTTACTCAGTAACTGTCTGATTGGTAGTGACTCAACACCAGGGCATGTTGGCAGGCTCTGCTAAGTTGTGTTACATCGTGATGCAGATGTAAAAGTTAGTCAGTTACCAGATTTACTCAGTGTGAGTAAAAAGGTCATGAAATATAATGCAGCAATAACCATATTATGTTTGTTTTGTCATTGAGAACACTTCAGTTGGTGTATTCAGTAAAGAACTTTTTGAGTCTTGTAGTGGCTTGCATTAAACTATATCTGTGATGGGAACTTAATGGCAGCAGGTGGTATACGCTGCCCATTCCCTGCATCTCAAACACATGCTGATTTATTAACCTCTCAGGAGGTTTTATATTCGCCTCGTACTCATTCTATTCATATTCTTCTCTTGAGAACAATGTTGATTTTTATGTCATGCTGCAGGGCAGAGTTTGTTGGCCCACAAGGACAACAACATGTTTGACAGTGAAACACTGAAGGGAATTCACCTCAGGTACAACGGCATTACCGTGACGTTTCCAAATCAAGAAACACAAGAAGACTCACAGAGCCTAGAGATCCAGTTAGTCAGTGGATTGGTATAAGGGTTTCGCAGATAAGTCTCGTAATAAGTCTGGTGATCTGGCTGCATTTCCCAGTCGTGTTTAGATGTCATCCCAGATTCGTGAAACTCTAGTAAGATTTGTTTGCTTTCTGGTCTTGTGAAATTATGACTTTATTTTAACCCAAACCGTCATCTTTGCCAAACTCCAAACCCCAACCCCAAACAAGTAGTTTGTTGCTTAGATGAAGGCTTGTTTTTTGTCTTTTTTCATTGGCAATATTAGACAAACTATGGCAGCCTCACCTTTCAATTGGAAATATTTGTGATTTAGTATGCATTTTAAAAGATGACTGATCAATGATGTAAATTAAAATTGTTTGTGTTTCTTCTCATGCTTATGATCACAGCACTCCTGGAAAACAACACAATCTGTACCCTACAGCAGAGGAGGCAAAGCATGAACTAATCATATCGTGTTTGTTCCAGAGAGTTCAGTTTCAGATGGTCTGACCCTTTCGTTTCACCCACTGCTGACCTTTTCATAAAACTCCCAATTAAGGTCCTTCATTTGGACACAGCAAAAGTCTCAGTGGACGTTCACCTTGCCCACCACTATATAAACCAAGAGTCAAGAGGTCCACACTCTATAATATCCAATGGCAGCCTATGTAGGTCTGTAGTCATTCAAGAAAGGAAATTCACTTTTTGCATGAATGTAGTTTGCTTTGAAAACTTGTCTAAACTATGAGAATGAAGATGACCCATCCATCATTAACAGCAGTGTTTTAACTTCCTTGCAGGCTTTATTGTGAGAAGCTTGGGTAGAAGGTGTGTCTTCGAGGAACAGCAGCCAGTGCATCAAAAGAGGCGGTGAACAGACATTGCAGATGGGATGCACAAGGGTGTTATATGACCAATGTGCCATCAAGACCATGGCAGATAATTGATATGGCAGCTTAAAGGCATCCTGCCTACCTCCCAAAACATGAGAGAAATTTCAGATTATGCAGTTACAACGTGGGAAAGGTTCCATCTCTGTTTTGATGGCCAAGGTCTCTACACACAACACTTAACTTGCCTGAGAGGAGCACAGAGCCGTACATGTTGAACCATTGGGTTGACCTACAGTATAGCTAACATCGTTAGCAGTGGTGGGATCATGCTTGTCCTGCAATGCTTGTGGCCATGCCATGGCACTGAAGACACAACTGCGCAGACTAGCATCTCTGAGAACATGACAGCATCTGGATCGAAACAGCACTGCACCTTGCTTTGCTGATGAAGAGCACTTAGAAATAGCAGAGGATGGTTTCTGTTATGGAATTTTCTATCCTTGGTTGCAATGGCCCACATGTGGGCCTTGAGGCCCTTGGAAGTAGTAGTAGTAGCAGGTGCCAGTCTATCTCAACGTTGTGGTGACCAGAGTCGAAGGAACTGAATGTTGCCTTTCTAGACATAATAGACAGCTATCCGTTGATGTTCCAACAGTGTCTCCAGACTAGAATGTGCTGACACGGGTAAATACATTTAGTCTAACCTATAGCCTCAGTTTAAAGTCCGACTGCCATGCCTCTAATTCTCCTTGGCCAAGATTCCATAAATACTACAGCATAAGACATCTGAGGCTCCTCAACACTTTCGTCCCTCCTGATCTCACAGTTGACCTTTGACTTCAGCAGTTTCTCCAGAACAGTTGTTGGGCCAATATGCTCTCAGTCGCTGGTGTGTGTGTATAAACACACTATTAGGTTATATAGATAAAACCATATTTTGAGCATTTGGATGCTATTCAAAATGATAGGCTGATGAGATGCTGAGGTCACCAGTCATATTTCAGGATTTGGCTTGGTCACATGTCTTGATGAGCCACAAAGACATACACAAAGTACACTACTGCAGTCTTTAGGGGAAAGATGAATGAAAGAGAGAAAGAAAAGAGAAGAAGAGGGAGGGAGATCATCCTGAGCCAAACTAAGAGTCACCCTGAGGTAAAGAAAGTGAGAGACACAAATAGAGAAAGAAGTAAGAAGACAGCAAGATGAAAGAGAGAAGCAGGCATGTGGAGAGATTGAGAGCCACACACACACACACGCACACACAAAGAGAGAGGGAGCGAGCTTTTGAAGGCTGGATGGATTGCTTTGAGGTGAGGATTGAAGAGACGATGGCTTTTAGCTGTGAGGGAGACAGCCCAAGAGGTCTGCCCCAGAATCAGCCTGTCTGAACCCAACTGTCAGCCAGTGAGGGATTACAGAAGGCCAGGTCAAAGAGAGCACACACTCTCAACACAAACAAGGTGTCACTTAAAGCTAGGTAATAATAACGATGATGATAATAATAATCATAAAAAACACAGGAGGCGTCACATCATATTTTGGCATTCATTTTTAAAGATTACCCCACGTGTTTCTACAGGCTACTGTCTAAAAATCTCTGCCATGATGGTCTGACCAACCTTTCTATTTTTATAATACAAACACATTTGTTTGACCTTTCAGTCCGCACTGATGTCTTCGGTGTTTTCTGAAGATTAGAAGGTTCTAAAATGAAACAGAAAAGATTTCCAAGCATTTATAGCTCTGGCAATCGTCACGGTCATAGACACAGTCACCACATATCTATATCAACACAGAGTGGAGCGCAGTGTAACTGCACAGTGAAGGGAATGCAACAGACTCGGAGTGAAGAACTGTGATCACGCTCAAAATTGTTGTGCCCACTGTGTTGATTTAGGCCATTAACATGTTAATACTATAATAATAATAAGAAGAAGAATTTTCTCCACCAGCAGCATGTTAGATGACAGAGCATAGTGATTCTTCATCTGTGTAAACCTCCATTTTTTCTCTATTCTGTCATATAGAGATCATATACTGTATCAGATCTCTATATATTTTTGGATATTGAAGTCTGAAATAAAGGCTCAGCAAAGTTTGGTGTAAGATGCAAATGCCTTGTCACTCACATGTAAAGCACTTTAAACAGATCTAACCTCTATGGCAGCTGCTTTATAATTAAAATCTGAATGACTGACTGATTAAACTGGGCCACTGATGGACAGCCATTCAGCACTGTCTGTTCTGAGTTTTTTTAGTTGTTGGACGGTTTCACAGTGTGTGAAAACAGTTGGTGGTATTTATTTCATTACTTCACAAAGTACACTTAGGCAAGCGAAAGGCAAAAATCTCCAGAGCCTGACTGTGCATCAGAATGCAGATTTAAAGAATCTTTCATTAGTCCATTTAAGACATTATGGCCTCGATGCAATTACAACAATATGTAATTATTTTACAGTCAGGCTGAAGGAACAGTTCCACGTTACAATTGCAGTCTGCTGTTTACTTTGTGCACTATGCAGTCTGTCTATTCACATTCCTGTTCAATTGCGGCATTTGAATTTTAATGCAGCACATGTTGTCATGTTTGACATCTGGTAAAGAACAAACAGGCACTCACAGACAAACATTTTCTTGTTTATTATGGCTTTATTAACACATTTCAGTCTGTGTCAGCCAATAGGACGAAATGTTGTCTCGGGTCTTCATCAGGATGATGTGATTTTATAGCTGAAACACATTGGCATTTTTCCCCCAAATAAACAAACAAAATATGTGTCTGTCAATGCCAGAATACGGTTTGTTTTGTTCGTCACAACATTTAAGCTTTGGAGCTCTTGCTGAAACCCTTCACCATATCTGACATCAGGCATACCGTGAGTGAAACAAAAGAGACGGAGTGGATCAGACATAAAACCACATTTCAGTTTAATAGTATGTTATGGTGTGGTATCGTGTGCTGGGCATGAGGAAAATGTGATATTATAGGACTTTACGTTTTCTCTTATTCAGTGAGTGTGTCAGAGCAATGCTGCGGGCATCATGTACAGATGCAGATGTAGCTATGTAAAATTGTCAGCTGGTTCATGACAGGCCCTCATTCACATAATTTGAATGATTGGCTCGCGGAAGCAATTCTGATTGGCCGGTTTTCTGTTTTCTCCACTATATTTGAAGGGCAGTGCTATGGAAGAATTATCCTATCTTTATTCAAGAGCGTATATTTTCAGTTTGAGAGCATGATTTCTCCTTTTCGTGCTCAGATTTATTCTCCTCGTGCTCACATTTATATATATATAAGCTAACTAATTCACCAATGTTATCAAAATCGGTGCGGGCTCAAAATCGGCGAAGGAACGCACCCAAGATTGGGCCGCACTCTAGCTGTCTCCCTATTGGCTGGTGAAACACACTAATATAAGCGCAGGGAGGGGCATCTTTCAGTCTGAGCACACACCTAAACCTGAGAGGACGTGTTGTTCCGAGTGCGAGCACAAAAAGTTTGAGCGCGCACAGGACAGATTTGAGTGCGACCTACACAGTCTCCCCAGAACTTGAACTTTAATTGCTGTTTCTTTGGTCTTTGAATATTTAAAGCTGTCTTACACGGAACTCACACCGGGGACATCAGCCCCGCGTTACGGCTGCGTACTGGCAGTGTTACGGCAGTGTAGTGAACCAGCCGTATTCACGCGAGATCACAACGTCACGCGAGAATCCTGAACGTACGCGAGTCTCCGCGATAAACTTTGTATAAAAGAAACAACAACAACAAACAGCAAACTTTGCTTCTCTGACGTGGGAGAGATTATTAAAAGGATCTGTTGTGTCAAATGATTGTGTGCTGATCCACTTAAACAGTTAGTCTCTCGTTGTTCATGTTGAGACTCTTTGATTGACTGACAGCTGACCTGGTGCCACCGGTCATGACGTAATGTGGACGTGAAGCTGTGACAGACGACATGAACTGCATATTGTGTTTTATTTTGAAAGGGGGCGGAAGTGTATTACGCTGATTCTGTGTCGGTTCTCCTGTCTGGTGCAATCTGCTCTGTTGAAATTGACGCGGTTTAGCAACGGCTCGCGTCAAAAATAGAAATGCTACGGAAAGATAGCGCTGCGGAGCGGAGAGACGCTTCTGGGACGCTGCTGAGACGTTCCGCGGCGCGTCTGGTGTGAGTGGTCTCATTGATTAGAATGGCAGTTATCAGCAACGGCCGACACGACACAGCCGTAACGTGCCGCTGACGTCCCCGGTGTGAGTCAGGCTTTAATTTTGCATGTTTGTACTCAAACATTTTGTTTTCAAACTAATTGATTTCATCTTTTCACGAAATGTTCCTTTAATGGAGTTACAATTATAGACCAGACAGATTGTTCACAGAACACTTTCATGTTCCTTATTCTTCCCGATCTCCGACAGCTTTACTGAAAACAGCTCAAAACCATATAGTACCGCACAGACGTTCATTTATTATACTCCATCTGGTATCTCAGATTTGTTATTCAGTGTCCATCGTTTGCAGGGTTTTCTCACTGTATGAGGCACTCAGTAACTTAATTAATACTACATTTTCAACTATCAGTTATCTCAAATATTCTATATCATTTAATAATTTTAGTGGTAGTGCAAACTCCTAGTTCTTTGAGCTTCTCTGTAGGTATCTCAACTCAGAATAAGCCTTTACATAAACCTCGCCGTATCATCATACTCCACCTGCCTGTTCCCATTTTACATCATTTGGATAAAACCCAGCAGTACGTAAATCTTTTTTGTTTTATTTACTTCAAACAGTCACCAAAAACCTCAAGCAGAGGGTCTGCTGTGTAAAATCGTCTGATCCTACGGGCAACCTTTGAACGGAAGCATCCCAGGGTGCCGCACAACGGCAAAACAACAACACTGTGCTTTAACACGAGTGATCAGAGAGTGCGCCGAGTCCTAACTCTGCATTTCCTCTCCTGCCTCTCACTGGGCTGTCTGCAGTGATTGATGAAGTCACTTTGACCCTCCTTTGGTTTCTCAAAGCCCCACTTCCCCTCTAGCTGTGGGGAACTTCCCGTCCGCCTTTCTCTCTCTCTCTCACTCTCTCTTGGCTACTTTCTTTGAGTCCCCTCTTTCTTCCTTTGGCTGTGGGGTTACATTTTCTCTGTGTGTCACTTCAGTTTTCTCTCTCTTTCTGGCTGGGGGCAGTGCCTCACTCCTTCTCTTCCCTCTAATCTCCTTTCTCCTTTCAGTGAAGGGTGACATCTCCCTCTCCCTTCCCTATATTTCCCTTTCTCCCACTCTCATCTGACTGCACTGGATGTCTTTTTGTTAATCTAACGTCCCTAAGACAATACTGCTGCATGCTCGGTCAACACTTAGTCATGTCTGATGGCAGTCTTCGAGATGAAAGAGGACATTAATGTCACCGGGACACGCAAAGGTCTTTTAAACAACGTGCATTAATTCACATACTGCACATGAATAAGAGGTTTCAATCACGTTCCTTCACACCAAAGCGCTGATTGCATGACATGCTCACTACCATTTCAGATGCCTCCAGTTTAGGGTTAGTTATACTGCTAACTTTGGTAACATATATGTTATATGCAGTATTCTGCAATACTGAAATGCTCTGGTCTCTCCAGAAAAACAGTACCATTGGTTGTAAGCAGAAATTGTCTTAAATTTCTAAATTTCCCTGACATGAGTAATGATTGTTGTCCCTCAGCGGCAACAAAGACAGACATGACGTCATTAACGTGCCACCAAACCTCATAAGGGACGAGACAAAGGCGGAATAGAGTGTCTGAGTTGGACAGCAGGGACCAGTGTTCTGCACTGATTTATTTTTTCACCAGGACTAAATTGAACAGACTTTAACCTCAGAGAACCATAAACCAGAGCAAATCAGAAAAATAACACGAACAACAACTGTTGGTTCATCTGAAACAGTTTTGAAAGGCATTTAGCAATTTTGTCCACTAATAGGAGCTTTAGATCGGAAATTACCAAACATTTTGATTCATTAACTTTGTCAGTGTCAGAGCCTGACACTTTCAACACTGAGGGTACTGACAATGTCATTGTTTAAAGTTACTAAAAAAAAGAATATGCAATGTCCTTCTGCAGGAAAGGACCAAGTAAGTCAATGTTGATTACTTTTGCATCACCTGACTTTGATGGCACATCAATACCCCCAGAAATGAGGCTATAGGGTAACTACAGTGTCATAGTTTAAAGGGTAGCGCCACTGACCTAGCTGCCATATTGGAAGCATAGACGGTGTAAAACATGAAGAGTGTATCCGTGACATCACCCACAAGTTTTTGAAGCTCAGTCTTGTGGGACTGACCGACCTTTGGTTTATGCCTTTATTGTACTTCATAGGTTTAAAAGTGGGTGTTGTCATGGACTTTTCTATCTTTAGGTCACACAAGGTCATGTGTGGGCCTCGAGGTCCTCAACAGTATTAGTTGTTTGGCTTTGGTTGAGAACAGTAGGTCCCAGTCTATCTCAACACTGTGGTGGCCAGGGTCGAAGAAATCTAGTGCTGCAGGCTTAGACATAATAGATAGCTTGCCGTTGATGTTCCAATCTGCATAAACAGACATCTGTGTCTGCAGACTAGAGTATGTTGACAATGACACTTTTCTTGGTAAAAACATTCTCTTTGTCTCATTTGTGGCGTGTAGTATTTGTGGTGTTATCTTGAGGTTTAAAGTCTGTCCACCAGCATGAGTTGGGCAGAATGTGAGAGCGACTCAGGCACTTCTGATGTACTATGAGAGTGTCTCTAATTCTCCTTGATCAATCATCAATAAATAATACAGCATAAGACATCAGAGGCTCCTGAACACTTTCTTCTCTCCTGACCTCACCGTTGACCTTTGACAGCAATTTCTCCATCACAATGGGTGTGATGATTTAAGTTTTATGCAGAACGCTGCAGTTTGCATCCATTCATAGATCTGCTTTTAATGTTTGCCTTCCCTAATTTTGACAAAGTGTTTAACTTACCAAACCCTAACCATAAGCAATCAATAATGACTTATCTGTCTCTTAAAATCAATTTTTAGACAGGAGGAAGGGCTAGGGCATCGATCAATTGAGAGAAAAGTGTCAATATAAGAGTTATTTATCTAAGTCTGTACACCGACCTGCCTAGTTGTTTCAGTGTCAGTCATCCTTGATGTCCAACACTGTGGGCGGGGTTGTCGAGGCTGTAATGCAATGATGCAATGTTTGAATCATTTGTTGTAGCAGTCTTTGAGCTTCTTTTTTTCACAATCCAATGAACTCCCTGACATTTGCTGCGAGTGTGTGTGCTGGCTGGAATGCCACAAACACAGAAGTTTGAGTCAGCTCTAAGGAGCTTTAAGTTGAGCTTCACTGCGCACCACTTAACCTTGATGGGGTCATTGTCCTGTAGTTCTGTTAACCTTCACAACGAGTAGATTCTCTAACTTGTCAAGTGTTGATGCCAAAGCTTAATGTCACTCACAGCCAACGAGAGAGCGCACAAGAGCTTTTGTGCCAGCAATAGCTGCCGGCTTAGTGATGCCACCACCTTCATGTGCCTTTGCTTAGGGCCATTAACAGACCATAGTGTTTAAACCCATTTACAACAAATTATGCATACATTACTGTCAGCTATTTTCCAAAGCCCACCACAGGTTTTAGTTTGAAGAATGTGATTTTTGTACCCTGAAGGCAGCCATGGGTTTCAGTTTGTATTGGAAAAGTTACAAAGAAACTTTCTCCACATGAACACAATCACAGTCCAAGTTGAATCACAGCAAGATTGTTGATATTTTTTATTTGCTTTATTGTCATGGATAGTTTGACTGCTGAGCTGGAGCCGACAGTCAGTTAGCTTAGCAAAAGACTGGAAACAGGAGGAACTTATTAAAGTGTCAATCCTTATTTGTTTAATCACACACACACACACACACACACACACACACACACACACACACACACAACAAAGTTTTAACGCTAGAACCACCATTTTTACCCCCTGCTGCAACAGTGTCATCACTCATAAAAATGTAGCATTTAAGTTATTTTAAATATATATTTTTGAATCTATTTAAAATTCAGTTTGTGGTTAATCTAATTGCACATGCGTGCAATTCATGCTGCTAGGAATTCTTTTTTTTTCCTTTTTTTTTGGCGGGGTCCACTTTGTGATGGCTTGTGAACTGTCCCGTTTGAATCTGCAGCATGAAGCTGTCTCTGACATCACACTCAGGGTTTTTCTTCTCCCCCGTGCTCTGATCTTTAACACACCCTCTATGTGTCATGATAAGAGCCATTGCTGTGGGACTCTTTTACCCTCCATTTAGCTAAAGATGGCCCTTCTCTGTGTGATATCTGTTATTCTCTTCATTATGGCTCTCACTCTGCCATCCGATGAGGGCCATGTCCCTTCTTGCTCTCCGCTATGAGATTAACAAGGGCATTTAAAGCATATTTCATTAGTGCAATCAAGCATTGGCTAACCCCCTTCTCCCCACTGTCTTTTTGTTCAATTGAAACTTAATTGTCACCAATAGGAATATTCAGTCTCTCGCTGTCACTTCTGATTCTCCTCCAGTGGCTCTGTCAACACAGCAGGGTAAGCTGTTATTAACCCAAATGTAGTGCATTATTCATATAGGATAATTCAGGCAATTGATTAGAATGACAATACACTATGAAAGCTAACATTTATTATTTAACAGCTTTAGATGGAGAATGCTCTTTGAATTTATCATTCAGAAAGTAACTCTGATAGCACAGTGGAGAGACTGCAGCAAAATAAATTCATCACTGTGTCAGTGTCTTATTACGTGCTTCCTTCTGTGAATATCTACTACTGTATAGATCTACTCTCTATAGAGAGCATGGAGACTGTAAGCAGTGGTATAAAACT
Source organism: Nibea albiflora (assembly GCA_014281875.1). Classification (NCBI taxonomy): domain Eukaryota; kingdom Metazoa; phylum Chordata; class Actinopteri; family Sciaenidae; genus Nibea; species Nibea albiflora. The sequence continues at coordinate 3,861,704 of CM024791.1, read as the reverse complement.
ATTTCATGATGTGGAAATAGGTTGGAGGTAAGTTAAGGTTCACTCTAACAACATAAACAACCAAATAAACTAAGAAAAAAAACCCAGCATTTTAGTTTATTTTAATTTCTGCTTGCTTTCTTCCTGAGATGGAGAACAGACAATCATTATCAATCTCATGATATGTTACAGATCTGAAGTCAGGTTAGCTTAGCTTAGCATAAAGACTGGAATCAGGTTCAGATAACCTGGCTCTGTCTCTGAATAAAAAACAAACAATGAAAAAAAAACATTCATAAAACAGAAATTGAGACAGAAATGGTGTTAAGGCGAGTAATATGCTGGGACTATTTCTTGGCAAATTTTTTTGTCATAGTGAGTTTGTAGGCTTTGTTTCCCTACAGAGACCTAGACCAAATCTGTTCTAATCCTTTTGGACCTGAAAGCAGAGCACAGAGCTCAAAAGTGGATTTATTCACAACATCAGAGATCCGAGTTAGAAATCTTGGTCAGAGTTTCATTGTGGAGCAAACCAGCTAGAGTGAGCCAAGCAGGCAGCGTGCTGGGAAAACAGACGAGGCAGTGGACGGAGTCAGCAAGAGTCAGGCAAACAAACGGCAAAAAGCCTTGGCAGCAGTGTACCACTGCGTTGGTAAATTGAACGGTTTGACTGACCGTAGTGAAGACTGGGGTGGTTATGGTGCAGTAGCTTGATGAGTGGAAGAGCTGTGGGCATGCAGGCAGGTTGATTGCAGGAGAGAGATAGAGCGCCACAGCTAGACAAAACACACACACACAGACAGGGAGGACAAATGACCACCAAGAGACACAAGGGTGAGAGGAACAGCTGAAAACACTGAGGGACCAAGACATGGCAACCTGGAACTGCTGGAACTGTTGAACAAAAGTGCTGTGTAGATACATACATAATACAGTAAAAGTACAAAATGCCTTCTTTTTACATCTGGTTTTGAATGCAGTAAAACTTTTTATATTTTTATTTAACTATGCTCACCTAGCTCTGACTCAAACTCTCTCTTCGCACTTGAAACATGAGACGTGAAATTGATGTCATCTTTCATTCTTGAACTGACTCTGTAGGGAAGAGAAACAAATAATAATTAAACACATAATAATAAAGTAAAGTAAAAAAATGAATAAAACAAAAAAAATATTTTCTTTGTTTTGTTTTCTTTCAAAAATATCTTTAAAATGTTATGTTGTGTTTTCCATTCATCTAAAAGTGTTAATATTTATTAAGTTTTTTTTTCTTATATACAATGAACTGAAAGACAACAAAGAAAAAGCAGAAAAATATAAATAACATTAAGTTCAAATACAGTCACGGCTGCAGGTATCTATAGTCAAAACAACTGAATTCAAATCTGGTTTCTTGGGTTTATACAGGATGTCATACATTTCTTCCATCACGTCATACATGGGCCATTTTTCGCATTTAGTAGCAGAGACATTCAGTTGAACTTGGTAGGTCATTTTCTTTTCCAAACTTACAATTCCGAGCCATTGTTCTGCAGTAGGGGTCAGGTTAGAAGTATCTGCATTATATATGTATCATTTCAAGTGATGCATTCAGTTAATATTTTCTACCTAGGAACTGAATCTGTTACTGGAAATGACAGATGGTGATTTTACAGTTGAGGGCATGACTAAAAGATATGTGAATGGTATGGTTGACTTCTTTGCTCTCACATGTCTGCCAACAATGCTGTCGTGAGCCACTTTGCTTACTCTTTATTTTAGGTCACCTAAAATGCCTTAATGTGGTGCCCCTAGATTTTCTCAGGTTTTGGTATAACACAGATATCACCTCAATCCTTGCGTGTTAAAATCTCAATTTTTGAACTCCATATTTCGTTTATGAAATAGCATTTTCTAGTCCACACATGCAATATGGTCTCAGTGGACAGTTTGTGTTCTTAAATGTTGTGCTGTATACATAGTGTATGTCCAGATGATGCCTGTGTGGATCCTCGGGAACAACATTTCAATCACACAGTGCACAGTTAAACTTATTTAGTATTGACCTTCTGCCTTGCTGTTGCTTCTTCTGGAAATTTCTCCTGATAAAGTCATACCACATGCTGCATGTTTAGAAAAAAACAATGTTTGCAATATCAGTCTGGAGAAAAAAGAAACAATGTCAAATCTTCTTTTTCATGTGAAAATGTCATGGCCTAATCCTTAAAAAAAAAAGTTCAGTCAACACGGCTTTAAAGCAGACAGACGTGCATTTTAAATCTCTGGAGGTGTTTGTCCCGGTTATCAGATTGAGTGTGTGTGCAGGCAGCAGTGTCGCTGTCATGGCCTTCAGGTCTGTAGTGTGCTGTGTCTTCTTCTTTGATCTGGTGTTTAAAGTCTTTGCTCTTTCTGTCTCTGTTTCACTGTCCCCAGCTGTGCAGCATGTAGTCAGGTAGTTTTGCAACACAAGAGCCTTTGAAATGTAAATCACACCGGTGTATATATGTGTGGGGGTGTGTGTGCGAGAGAATTTTAGAACCTTTGGATGAAAATGTAATTGGCAAACGGGCTGATCCAGGAGTAAAAATCCACAGAGGCCAACTTTTGTGAGAGGCTCTTTGTATAATTTCAATAAACATGCTTAATATTCATTCAATACCAGTATATCTTATCCTGTTTACTCTCACAGCATGAAGATGTTATTTTTTTGCTCATATGGAAGATAATAATTTGGTCTGAGAAGAGACATTAGACACGCTTGCAGTTGTACATGTACTACATGAATTTCAGGCCTGACGCCTATGAATTACATTGCAAGCACAGATTATCTGAATTTAGACATAGATCCACCTGATTCCTGATCTACCCACATGCCTTTATATTGGGATTACTTGGCATCAGAATGTACACCAATCGGCCATAACATGACTACCTGCCTGATATTGTGTAGGTCACACTTTTGTCACCAAACAGCTCTGATCCATAGAGGCAAGGACTCCACTAGACCTCTGAAAGTGTGCTGTGGCATCATGCACCAAGGCATTAGCAGCAGGTTCATTACGATCTGGAAGTTGTGAGTTGGGGTCTTCTTCCCATGGTGCATCCTGGTGCCATGTGTTCCTCAGCACAAACCGGCCTTCCCTCCCCATGTTCATCAGCGAACCTTGGCTGCCAATGACCTTTTCGCCAGTTCAGTGCTTTTCCTTCCTTGGATTACTTGTGATAGGTACTTACCACAGCCCAGATCAGTCATTTAGCCATCACAATTTGGTCAATGTCAAAGTTGCTCAAATCTGTATGCTAGCCCAAATTGCCAGCTTCTAACTGGCTGATTGGTATTGGTATTTCAAACATACTGGGCCTTGTGCAAAGATTAGCTTATAGCAAAAGCTAAAAGGTGGACTCTGGTTTGTCGGATGCAAACCAAAGATGGGATTTTCCGTTCACTGTTTGGCTAAAAATCTTGTGCTAAGAAAGCTATTTCTGAAGTCTGACACCCCAAACAGCAAGTGGGTGTCAGTACGTAAAATATGTACTTAAGTTGGCAAGCAAGAAGCAAGCAGACATCATTAGCCAGCACAAGTTTTAAGAGTGCTTCACAGTCTGAAGAAATAGAGAACACAGAGACAACATTGTCCAAGTGCCTTAATCTGAGTTTCAGCATTCATCAGCTGGCTGGTGAAAATGAACATTGTGTATTTCTCTAATTCACCTGCATAAAACAATGTTCTCATGTTGTTAGGGTGGGAAAGAACAGGAGCATCAGTGACTTCCTCGTGTTATTTCTTTGACATCTGGATCAAAGACTCGTTTGAACCCAACAGAAACACAGTTTGAACAGTCACACACCTACTTGTCAGAGTAATATTTCAGTTCTCACTGTGCAGCCAACAAAACGTCACATGGTGATCGATTAACTTTGTTAAACGTGTGGTGAATGTTTTTTTGGCCACTTGGTGGCAGCAGAGATAAAGCAGAGATGAAAACACAACAACATCATCTTTTAAATTTAATATAATTAGCTAGCAAAGAGTAAATAGGTTATAAATAAAAATAAATAAATAAAATAAAATAAGGTTCACCCATTGAACAAATGTTCACAGGGAATTATATACATGCACCCATTCCTGGTGGTGTATTGCTGCTTACATCCTGTTCATAGTGAGAAAAGATTAAATAATTATAGCCACTGTAACTGTTTGGAAAACAACTGGAAGTCTTTTGAAGTCAAAGGGCCTTTCAAATTTCCAGATTTAATTCTCAAACTGGACTTCTCTCGGCTGATTTCCTTTTAAACCCTCACCAAGAATTGTTTGTCTGTCTAGCCTTGGCCTGACATCATTCTGACTAGTTCACCAACGTAAATTAGTCGGAGACCTCAATTTACAAGTGGTATCATGAACAAGCGCCAGTTATTACCTCTGAACTCCATTAGATAGACCTACAGCTAATCAGACAATGAAACATGCAGTAGTGCTGAGCGACGCACACATTTATTTTTAATTACAACTAAACAGTATAATAAAATGTGTTTCTGAAGACATTTGAACATTTGAGGTGGAACAGCACTGACTTGATATGAGGCGTGAGAGCATGCTATGTAGTGTTAGAGCAGACTGTGCAACAACCAATCAGAATGTGAATGGGAGCAAGTTTGTTTTTAAAGAAAACATGTTACAACCACAACTGGATAACGGCAGCATCAACAGCAGCATAATATTGATGATTTTGCTGTAGCGCTAACCAAAGCAATCACCAACTTTATCCTCAGAGGCAAAGGTAACAGAATAAAAAAGTTCTTGCTTTCCCAGGCCATTCATCACATATGGTCAGTGCTGCTGCTGCTGCTTCTGGCAGACACTACCCAGGAAATGTAGAGCTGACTTCTCCTGTGCTGTGATTTTGTTTGAATCGATGGAAACCAAATTGTTTGCAGGTGAATGGTGGCAAATGGTCAGTAACGCCGACCAGTTTCTTGAATGTGACGACAGTGAATTGCTAACTACGTACCTGCTAGTGACTTACTATTGATTGTTTTTTCATTTTTTATTTTATTTTCTCTGTCTCTTTAACCTCTCTCTCTTTTTTTTTTGTTTGTCACTGGGGGCACTGCTGGCCAAAAACTGGACAGCTCAATGCAAATGGCACCGGGACAAAAATGCTCAAGCTCATAAAGACTAAGCTATTGGCAGGCATATGCGGAGTCACCGCTCTATAAAATATCTGGTTGTATTTTCTTGTCATATTAGAGCCAAGAGAAGGCAACAGTCACACTGGGGAAGTAATCATAAGCATGGCGATGATGTTCATTGTTTTACCTCTCTAAATGAGGCTATTTACTCTTTTGGACAGCATTATACTCCTGGACTTGTTTGTGGGTTCTGGTCATTTTCTTCTTTCTTCAGAGATAAATGCTGCAACAACTCAATAGCTATGCTTCATGCTTCTGCTTTTGGTATATAAATGAGCGATCACAGAGATGCTATGAGACATTTTTATTTAAAGGGGTTTTCAATGAACAAGCCCGAGCTCTGGTTTTGATGCAAACACTGCACTTTTCAAACCAGAGAGTAGAATTTAGGGTGACGTTTTATTCAAAAGTTGGCAGTGTTTCATGTGGGCAAAGGAAAGCATTTTGTTTGTTGTTAATTTAAGGGTAAAGCATGACACTGACACTGCAAAGATATGTTCATGGTTGAGTCATGCGCGGCCACCCATACTCAAAAGCTAGTCTCATAATGCCATTTAATGAATGGGTATTTTTAACACACACTGTTGCTGATGTTATTTTCCAGCATTTTATTTTGTTACATAACACTGAGAACACTGACACACGCGCACATACACATACACAAGCTGTTCTTATCTCGCTCACTTCCTTCCTTATTACTACCCAATTTGGTACAAAGTGAACTTTAGAAAGGTGGGCAGTGAACACGAGGAGCCAGCACACAGACAGACCTGTTAGTATCAATAAAACTAATTGTTAAACTAATGATTTTTCTCTGCAAATGCACTTCAAAGTGTTTGCTGCTGATCCAGGAGGTTGGCAGGTGAGATAAGGAGTAATGAGCTAAGATTTGGGTTATCTACCCATGCTGAATTGTGAGGAAGTGGTAATTATTGTTTGTCTGTGATTTATTGTTTGTGGTGTGCTGACGTTACCTGACCTGTGAGGGTTGGGAATTTGGGAGACTTTATGGTGACAGTCTTTGGATTTGTACTTTATTCAGGCTATCCTAACTTTAATAGCGTTTCAGAGCTTCAAGGCTTCAGGACACTTCAAACGAAGTAGTCTGTCACACATAGGTGCTCTTCCAGTGGATAAAATATGATGAAGTAAATGTGCCTTTATTTATTTAGTGATTCAGAAAGTGGCTTTAGAGTCTTTGGGATCAGTGTTATTCATGTTTGAGACATTGATTCCACTTGTATGAACCATTTTATCTGACTGTATTTGGAAACCATCAGATATAACTGTATAACTGTAAATATCAGGTCAGCCAACAGGAATTAGTTCTTCTGGTGAAGTTTAATCAAAACCCTGAAGCTCTCTGTGTACCGGTCCAAAGGTTTTCTTTCAAAGTTGTGTGTGTAGAACAATAAGCTATAGGAGAGAGCAAAAAGATCTCTAACCAGCTCCCATAAGATGCAGAGAAGCAGTACATTTTTCATACAGATGCAGAATAGACCTTTGATGAATCTGGTGTCTTTGGCCAAAACAACACCTTTGTACAACACAAAGTACAAGGAGGTAGACATCAGCATGCTGCAGCTGTGTCTATTTACAAGGGGAACAGTCAAATCAATGGAATAAATCAGCGTGTGTGGATGGTTAGGTCTTCCTGTTTATTTTCTCAGGGCATGTTGGGACATGACGCAGCAAAATGCAAAGTAGCTGTAGAAATTTAGAAGGCTCCAAACTTCTAACTGCTGCCAGGAGGTGTAGAAAATTGCTTATGAAGGGTTTGTGATTTCACTGAAGGTGAGAAGTCAAGATGAGCGATGTTTCTTCACTTAAGCAGATCTGAAAGAAAAGCGAACCAAGTAAAATAAAAATGTCTGCAAAGGTCTACGTGACAGTGGTTCTCAAAAAGTATACACATGTACTGGGGCTCTAAATTAGCACCCGTCAACTCGCCAAATGCGGGTGAAAATTCATTTTAGCGCGTATTAAGAAAAACTCACTTGCCAGCTTGGCCGGTGATAAATGAAGCACTTTTTCAATATTTCGCAGGATGAGCGCAGTGTTTATTGAACCCGTACAGTGCGAGCTCTCACTGGTCAAACAGGTTACTGGTCAAATTCTCTGTTTTTACTGTGCATACATATTGTGATATGACAATCTAAAATGAAATAATGAATTGTATGACATAATCAGTCATAATCAGTCTATCTATACATCATTTTGTGTGTAATTTTGCGCATTATCTGCACTAAAACATGTTTAGAAAGTTCTAAAATATTTCAATTTTTCTACATTCTGGGTCACATTAAGATAAATCGTCAAATTTCTATCTAAAAAGAAAAGTGTTAATGTTTTTATTTTATTTTTATCTACAAAAAATGGGACCCTGAATAGTATGTAAGGGTTAATGAGTAATGAAGTGATAATTTTCGTGTGTACTTATGCACTAAGTTTCATTTTATTGTAATTATTTTAATTGGATATACATTCCAAACTTCATTAATTTAAAGCTGTAGTTAACAAAATTATCAATTGAATTCACTGGCTCTCGTAATCTTTTTTTTCACAGGAAAAGATGTGGCTAGTGGAAATTCTGATAACTTAAGAAACTTACGAGCCACGTTGGATGGTGATCAAAAAAGTTCATTTAGAGCCCTGACATGGACACTCAAACTCACACCTCCTCTCGTCAGACATATTTTTATGTTTTTGTTGTCAACTGCAGTATTCTCACAGCATAATGTTTGGCTATTACGATAGCGTAATAACAGCAGGTATACATTTTTACAGAGGATGTTAAAATAGACTAGCCACCCAAGCCACAGCCTTTTCCCCTGCTGCTGTGTGACAAGCGATACAGAAGTACCAGCAGACTACAGGTCAGCGTCTTACCTCAGGCTGGGAGTCACTTAGACATGAGACTAGTATCTTGAATGATGCACTCTAAAACATGTTTGCCATAAGACATGTCTGCTCAGTATAAGCGAAAAGTTTTTACTTAACTACAAATGCAGAACATGATTTAGGCAGGGATTACATTGTGACAACAACAAACAATTTTGAACTATTTGGGGAATTTTGTTGTTTTGTGGTTGGGCGGGAATTAAGTTTTTCCTCACTAGAACTGAGGGTCTAAGGACAGAGGGTGTCACTCCCTGTACAGATTGTAAAGCCCTCTGAGGCTAAATGTGTTTTGTGACTTTGGGCTATACAAATACAATTTGATTTGTTGGTTTTTTTGCTTACACCATTGCTGAAAACACACACATACAAATGCACTGGAAACATTACAGTAAATACAGTATATGTGACTTCATCAGAGACAAACAGAGAAGCTAGTATACATTTAGCAAAGGCCTTGTTGATTAATATGGCCCGGGAAGATGAACTGAGAATATTTGGTGCTGGTAGGAATCAGGTCAGCTTCAATTCACATTCAGCTAAACAGCTTCATAGTGAACCACTGTTTTCTTTCTTCCTTTCTTTTTTACATGATAAACTACCTGCATTCGGATTTCTGTCCAGGATTATATGAACCACAGGTAGATTTTATTTCAGGATATCATTTCCCTTCTGAGTACTTCAGTGCTGTGAATCAGTTTTTAATGAATACTTCTGGCCTTCATTTCCATAAAGAACGGATGGTTTCCGGTATTGTTGTTTTCAAATATCCTCTTTGTTGAATAGTTTTCCCTAAAGAGCATTTCAGGGGACTCTGAGTCTGTGGCTCCCTGCAGAGTTTCAGTTTAGGAAAGCTACCCCCCCCCCCCACTATTGGCCGTAGCAGGGGATGAAACTCTTCCAATGTGCCGTAAGAATGATAATGGGCTTTTTCACTTTTTTCTTGATGGGCTGTATCACTTTAGAGACTATTTGGGAACAGTATGAGTTCTGACATAGCCTGGCGAATCTGAATTCATGAATGTGGCCCAAGAAACCTTTTTCTTCATAAAGGACATTGAAAGTGTGGATGGAGGTTAAATAAATTATATTATTATTATTATATGTTGATTAAGTTTTTGTTCGCTTTTCCTTTTGCCATCACTCAGCCTCCTTTTGGCTCTTTGAAATGTCTCTGAATCTCCATCTGTCTGCTCTTTTAAATACAGTTATATATGAATATTTCCATTCACTCAACCTGAATGAGATCTAAATCAGACCTAATCCTGAATCCCTTTATCAAAGGACTCACTGATGTCTGTGAGAATCAAATCCTTTAAGAGACTGCTGTTGGCCCCTGATGGACCCCTGCAGCTTGCCTACTAGGAAAACAGGTCAGTCGATGATGCAGTCAGCACGGGACTGCACTACCTCCTACGACACCCTGACTCCCCAGAGCCATCCGCAACAAAAGGACATATGCACGCATCCTATTTGTGGACTTTAGCTCTGCATCAACAGTACGACACCATCAACCACCCTGCCAGTGAATCTCAATAAATGCTGCGTGAGAAAAGGGGTGACAGACAATCAACATGTTACTGTCACATCGTCTGATTTCCTATATGGCAGAACCATCTCAGACTGGAAGTAAGCCTTCACAGTAGGGATGCACTGGTTGCGAAATTCTGGGCCGATACAGATTATCGAAGCGTCTCTACGCCCTGACTATGCGTCTCTTCTGTTTTTGACGCTAGCAGCACACGTCAATCTACACAAAGCACCTCAAGCGGGTGGAAGCCAGACACCGAAAAAGAAGAGAATCCAGTGGATTTTCAAAATAAAATACCGTGCAAATTTTATTTTTGAAAACTGACAGTCGTAAAAACAGACAAAGGCGAAACTAAGTAACTACATAGCATATTTACACATGTAGAAGCATGTTTAGATGAACATACACCGGGAAAATTGCCAAATCTGAGCAAATAAACAAAGTCTGGGGGGATAAATGCTTCTGAAACTCTCAGAAGTCACGTTTGAAGTCCGTGACTTTGGTCCGTGTCGACGGCGACATGTATGCGACGTGCCAGAGGTGTGTGCAGTGGAGTTTCGGAGCCTCCAAAATGCAACATGTAAATCAACATATAATCATCGGCCACTGCCATCGTTGAATGTCATCTTTATTTGCTGATGGCAGTTGAGGAGGCGAACATGGGCCGATGCCAATGTTCAGCTGATGCATCGGTGCATCCCTACTTTACAGTATAGTCACTACTGTACTGTATTTCCTGGCATAGTGCACTCATTTTGGAAGGGTAGTGTCTCATTTCAAGTACAGTCATAATACACTTGCCGAAAATGAAGATCGCAACGTTCTCTTCAAGTGTTCCACATCCAACTTTTTGACCATTATGAGTGGTGTAAGTATGGAAGTAGACAGATTGAGACACAGTGTTTCTCTAACCATAACCAAATTCAGTTGCCTTCACTGTGGCAGGAATGAATAATTGATGCAAATAAATGGTGGTTTGTAATTTTTTCTATGATGAAAGAGAACTGACACATTTGCGAAAAATCCAAAACTTCTTGTTTAAAGCATTCCCTGTGGTAATCAGTGCCTCCTAAAGTCAAGAAAATGCACATTTACCAACCAAAACAAACTTATTTTAGTACTTTAACAGACCAGGATCAACCTACCACAGGGGCACTATATGGCATAACGGGTTATTAATTATAGATGTAGACAAAAGGAAAACGTGTCTAGACAGACAAATTACTGACTCTGAAGGGTTTTAACTGCATGGTTGTATAAAGTGGTGTGTAGCACTACACACTGTTCTGACATCCAATACGACTTCATACACTTCTTCAGGCCACACCAATGGAGCCATTGGCAGTGCTTTTTTCAGCCTGAACATGGAGGATAACTTTTTCAGAAACACGCATCAGGGCATATTATAATAACATCACAATCAAATATTTAGGTTTTCTTCACAATGTACAGTTTCCCAGTTGCATTACACCCCATATTCTCTTGCCAGTAGCACTCCCAATGTAGATCCTCTGAGGCAGAACCAAATGCATTTTTGACTGACTTTGAGTTATTTGACTATTTTATCCCTCTAAGGGCTCTGTTATCTACCATTTCTGATTAATATGCAATGCACAGGCAAATAATTTAATAGATATCAACTTTGTATCAGCTCTCTGGGCTATCAGTGTGTGCATATAGCAGTATAGGAAGTGAGTAATGCTGCGGTCACAGTTTGCGCTGACATTTAAGTGTAATTTGATGCCAACTTTGCTGTAGCTCACTTACTTACTTTAGTGTGAAGTGGACGGTATGTCAGTTTAAAGCCTCGCCTCCGCTGTGTCTGATCAGTTTCATGTCAGCACATTTGAGCCACCAGAGCCTTGTACAGAACTCTGCTTGGAGCAACATAAACATCAAGGATTATGTCTGATCTAGAAGTTTGCACACACTGTTACACAGCCACCACAGCACCAGGAGTCCTCCACTAATGACTGGCAGAAGAACTCGATTTATGGACAATGACCTTTACAAGACCAAAGGTTAGAACCATTAGTGGATGTAACACCAGTAGAGAAAAATGGGCCATAAATAGCTTGAAAAAATGGCTCATCTTTTAAAAGCCTATTCCCATTTTGTGGCTATGTGGCACAGCTGTAGGGAACGATGAAGGAAAAGAGTAAAAAGCACAATAGGAGAAGAGGTGATGGATAAAGAGATCGCATGGGAGTGAGGAAGGGTTTTAGCGGAGACGGATGGAGGATGAAGGGCAAACTTCCCTTTGCCACATAACACTGTAATCTGTGGTTAGAGGGGGAAGAGGCATAGACAGAGGAGAGAGATCAAACACCATTACATTCCTTTCCTGTTGAGAGGAGGAGAAGAAAATAGTGAAGGCCTTGGCATGGACAAAGAGGAAGAATCTGTTCTCCCATCCATCCATCCAGACTCTGAAGCTGAGGCACTACAGCAGCTGTACAGGACACTTGGGTTCACCTAATCCCAGACAGAAATGACAGCAAAGGAAGGTGGAAGAAAGAAGGTGGGAAAACTTTGGAAGTGGAAAAGAAGAAGAGGAAAGGATGTAGGACACAAACAAAGTAATAGTGTGAGGAGTGGTGAAGACATCTTGGACAATCCTGCAGATTTCCCAGAAAAGAGCTGCAGAGACAGTGACGGCAGGCTAATCTGTTTTGTTTGTCGATCAGAGCTGCTAATGCACTCCCATCATCTTTCTCCTCCTATCAAATGTTCTCCTCTGCCGTCTTAATCCGCCCAGCACTGCCAAGAAGCCTACATACTTGCAATCCTATATAAAGTGACAATCCCTGCCTTAAGGAGGTCAAAACAGTTTAGAGGAAGCTTTATGTTTCTCCTCCAGAACGACACACACACACACACACACAATGTCTTGCCAAGATCCTATATTCTAATCCTCAAATGGCTGCCTTCTGGAAACTAGAGTTTAGGGATGAGGTTGTGATTGTTTTTTTCTTCATTTTTAAGATTTGTTTTCCGCCTGTATGCATGCATCTTGAAAACTACAGTACACACACACAAGCCCCTTTTTATTTAGCTTTAATAGTGAAGTGGGATGAATCACATTAAGGGATAATATGTGTCACTTGGCTTTGCCGTGCCAATCTATTCTACGAAAAGACAAACTGTTTTGACCATCGTATCCCCTCAAGGGCTTGCTGCAGTGTCTACTGTTTTTCCTGGTCTTAATTAGAGTTGTTTCGATTCCGATACAAGTATTGGAAATTGCTCTAATACTGCCGAAAATGCTGGCATTGGTATCGGCGACTACTAGAGTCCAGGCACCGATCCGATACCACGTAATTTATGAATTAGTAATCCATTTACTGTGGTAGGTTGGCGCTCTCTCTCTGTTATTGTTATGTCTGTCTACCAAAGCACTCTCTCTCTGTCTCTCTCTCTCCCTCTAATCATCGGACACAAATCAAATTAAACTTCTTTGTGTCATTACTTTGTGGAGTAAATTGCGAGTCGGGCTCAGATTTAGAAGCTGGTATATGAAATAAAAAATAAGTCTGTGAATGCCACTTGGATAGTCTGCTAAAAGACTGCAACATGCAACATATGCAAAGATGTGGCTGCACTTATTTTTTTCCCCTAGATTTATTTGGTCAAATTGCATTAGCACTACTGTTTTTATACTGTTCCATTTAAAAATAAATGTCTTGAATTTGCTACATTTATTCCTGTTCTACATGTGCCTTACCGCAATGATAATCACATGACAGTCATGCAGGCATAATATGATATTTTTTTAGAACACACTGGTATCAGATCAGTACCCGGTATCAGCCAATACCAACAGCAGCAACAATTATCATAATCTGTATCATGAGGGAAAAAATCGAAACATCTCTGGTCTAAATGACCTAATTAAGTCTCTCTGAATAAAGTTTAGTTTAGAACAGGTGGCTTGCTTAGCAGCAGCAAAGAAGGTTTGTGAAACAGATGTTTGCCTGGGTGGACTATAGTACAGTATAGACAACAGACACATTCAAGCTGTTCAAGCACAATCATCAATGACGGTGAAGCTGAAAAAAGGCATTGTATTTGTCCAATTGTATTCAAATGCATTTGTATCGGTAAAGGAAATATTGTTTAATATAGATAAAGAATATTATTATTTTCACCAAAGAACTTGATCACATATTTAGGCCCATAACATCCATCCGTCCATTTCCTTACACTTATCCAGGGTCAGGTTGTGGCAGCAGGTTTAGCAGGGCCTTCCAGACGTTTCTCCTCCAGACAACACATTCCAGCTCCTGCTGAAGTATCCTAATTCACGCAAGGTGCTACAGCTCTTAGTAGCCTAGTAATGATTTATAAGGATTTTGCAAATCATATTTAGTCTAATCACTCTCTTGGGACCAATTTGCTCTGAGAGACCCTACAATGGGCTATTGGCCTGGACAGCACAGCTCTCAGGATTACAGAGATACAAAACCCCTCCTCCATTTTGAAGTAGTTATTCTTTGGGGGGTGATCAGAGTACAGCCACTGCTCCTTCACATCGAATGGAGGCAGCTGAGGTGTTGTGGGTGTCTGATTTTAATGCTTCCTCAGAGCCTTCCTTTGGAGAGGTTCTGGGCATGACCATCTGGCCTGGGAACGAATTAGGGAAACCTCCTCCAACAAGCACACAGAGTCTGAAGATTCTTGGGAAGGCTTGCTCATTTCTCTGGCAGCGGTCATCAGGGTAGTCAAGAAGTTCTGTAGCAAGGTGCCAGATGAGGATGAGAACCACCTTGAGCTGCTGAAGGCTTTGGACATTGTTGGACTGCCTTAGCTGACGCCTTTACAGATGTGCTGTTGGTTGAAGAGTCCCATAACTGGAAGATGGTCACTTCTGAGCATTCAGTGGGCTCCTTGATCACTTGCATGATTGTCACTCTCTCTTTAGGCACCAGTCAAATCTTGAACACTCCATAGAAGATGACTCTTTGCTGGTGGTGTTCAGAAATGTAAAAAAATATATAGGAAAAAAAGTGATATATGAAACGTCCTGTATGACAGGTCATTATAGGATGAGTACAGGTGTGTGTGTCTGTCTACAGGTGTGTGTGTCTGTCTCTTAAAATATGAAATTATTCCCTACTATCAGGTAAAAGCAATAAAATCACACCACTCGAAAAATAATACTCAATTGTTTACTTATCAAAAGGAGTTTTGGAAATAAAAAACAATAAATACAATTATAGGAATATCCTTCAACACTTCATTATCCTTCACTCTTCCTTTAAAGAAACACTCTTACTTTACCATATTAAGTAAACTTTCAAAGTAAACATATAAACACAACACATTCAGTGTCAGTGGGCCCACGCACACACACCTTAGCATAACTGTCCCCTAAACGTTGCAGGCCTGGATCGATGATCGTGGCAGCCCAAACAGAATGGCCGTTTCGCTCTCCAATGAGCAAAATAAAAACATGGTACCTTAGCGATAATTCCTGGCTTGTCTGTGATCCAAACAGCACAGGTACAGGTTCAGCAGCAGGTCCGGGTCTCACCACAGCCACCTCAGCGTCTTTCCCTCCTCGGCCGTAGCCAAAAGCATGCACAGATGAAGTCCAAGTCCAAGTCGCTCTGTATCCGGGTATCTGGTCCGCCTTCAGGTCGAAAACAGCCTTTCCGCTCTTAATCAGTTCAACTGGGTTAGTTAACAATATCTAGAGACATCAGTACACGGGTACTGGACTGAATAAAAGCTGTACTTCAGGTTAGCTTAGCCGTAGCACTAGCAATAGCGCTCGCGATAGCATTAGCACAAACATACACAGTCTCTAAACTTCGTGTCGAAACTTCTCCTGTGCTCTTAATGCAAACTTGTCTTTTTACACATCGACCGTTTGGCAAACAATCGAAGAAAAAACAAGATTCACAAAGCTTTGTGCGCTCTACAGTTACACTTTTTAACTTGTTAGCATGCTCCTCTGTTGACTCTCTTCACCCAGAAACACACACTTCATCGTCCGTGCTGAAAACCTGACGCTCCTGCAGCTGTTATTAACCCCGTAACTGCTGCTCTACACATTTTCCAGTAAAACACTGTATTTTTTAATCATACATCATACATTTTAAATGATTGTAACCATTTTACAATTCTTCTTAAATGTTTTTTTTAAACTAAAGCATATCTAAATGACTATTTATTCTATAGCTTCAACAACCTTTTTACCCACAGTTTTAACCGGGTTACATCATTTTAAAAAAGCTTATGAACACAATTTTGAAGTAATGATACACTTAAACAATCCACTACAGAACATGATGCATTATTTCTGGGCAACCATGGCCTCACTATGTTCTGTCTTCGTGATGTTGATGGTGCTTGCTCATGAGAGCTTTAGTCTCCAGGATAACACAGTGTATACTTCTTTGCCTGTGAATCAATACACGTGACTCCAAACAACAAATTTTCAGTTGATCTCCCCTGAATATGAAATAATATGAAAGTCAAAACTGTCTGTTTTTCATGAGCATTTTTAACTATGGAATGTTCAATTAAGTTTTTAATGTTTTTTTTTCCTTTTCATTTTTTCATTGCTTTTATTGTTTATCGTGTTTTTCAATGCTTTTATTCTGTTGCTTTTAATATCAGTGCTTTCGACTATTGCGTGCCTTTTATGTCCTCCAGATTAATATTAGAATTTCTAGCTAATGGCCATATTTGTTTCATTTATTTATTTCTATTTATCATAAATGATGTCAATCTGCACTGTCCCTGTCAAATAAAGTATAACAAAATTACAATTAGAAAAACAAAATGAAATGAATAACATTTTCACACAATACTGTTAATATCAGCACGTACTCTACAAGCTGGAGTTGTTCTTGCGATGCTTAATTCAACATTATGTATGAAAAATATCAACTCTCCTGGTTTACTCAGCTCTCAGTAAAGTGACCCCGACCTCGCTGGCACTGATCGCACTTTAATATAGTCGTATAATTTGCTTGTTCAGCCGATCTGTACAACATGTGAGTAATGCAACTGGCTGCAGAGTCTGGAACATTGTTAATGCAGGATGAATGCAGCCGAGGCTTGCTGTGATGGATGCCACTGTATACTGTATGCTGCATGAAAATGGCAACAGGAGCACAGTTCAGGGGGTGAAGGTTACCTGTGGGGGAATTTTAATGAGGCTGCATTTTTAGAATACTAATTCCCGTTGAAAGCATGTGGCAGCCATTAGTTGCTGTGATATTTTAAGGATATTGTATATTATGAAATGGCTGATGTTGCTCTTTCTTTCCCGGTGTGCGATTACAGAATCAGTATTGTGTTCTATCAAATCGAATAGGCTGGAATAGACTATGGACTTTTCTGGTAAATGAGTAGAAGACACTTCAGCTAAAAGAATCATTCACCTTGAGTATCCAGTTAAAGAAGAAAGTTAGCATGGCTGAGACTTCCCAACTCTCTCGGCTCTTTACCAGATGTGGAATCTAGATTAATAACCTCACTTTATAATCAGGCCAGGTGTGGTCACCTCTATTTCAGGGTCTTTTAATTAGGTGTCTAGGTGGAATAGAGGAAGTAAGGGATGGTGGCTCTTATCAGCAGATCCAAAGATAACTTATCTTTCTTTCCTTCAGTCTTTTACTTATTCTCTTCTTTCCTCCCCCACTCTCTTTCTCTGTAGATTCTCCTCCTCAAAGATATTATTCTCCAAAGGCTCTGCCACCAGAACCTTTTAATAATCCCAAAGCACTTTACAGGGACTTTAGCTCAACTCATCTCCAGGTGCAGCTCCTCACAGGCCCAATAACAATAGCAGTAAACCCATTATTCCCGTAACTTCAAGTATTGATTTTAAGGTAAGGCTAATAGGGGCGAGAAGGTCATATCTGCCCTATATTTTGGGACACTTTTGTGCACTGTATGTAATTAAGTGGACCCCGATCAATTAAAGTGACACGATGCAGTGGTGATACATTAAAACAAAGGAACCAA
This sequence comes from Nibea albiflora, assembly GCA_014281875.1. Taxonomy (NCBI): domain Eukaryota; kingdom Metazoa; phylum Chordata; class Actinopteri; family Sciaenidae; genus Nibea; species Nibea albiflora. The sequence goes on along the minus strand of CM024791.1, from coordinate 3,844,146 downwards.
AAAAGGAAAGGGCGTTTAAGTTGAAAGAGTTTGTTCATTCATGCGCGTTATGTGTGTACACGTGCAATTAATCATAGCCAATCAGTTGATCCAGTGACACACCAATAAAGATTCATTCCTCTTCATTATCAACTGGCTAAAACTAGTTCCCAAAAAAACTTGCGTTAGCTTTCCTAACTGTTTTGGTGTATTCTATCAATGTACAATTAATTGGTGTTAATTGATTTTATTTCCCCTCAAACTTTCTGCTGCCCAAACAAAACTGGAGCTCATTCTTACAGAGAGAGACAAATGGTTTTAATCTTTTCAAGGTGGGGCGTTTTATTGCTTGTGTTTAAAAGGGCAGGGATCGGATTTGATGGGAATTATGACCCTCTCATTCATCTGCATGTCCCTTCAAGTCATTGACGTTAATGTCACTGTAATGGTCGTAAGATCAACTAAAGATTTTAACTGTCAGTCATGACCTTCAAACTCTGACTTTTACATCACATGTAAAATTCCTCCCTAAAGTGCTGTTGTCACGTTGTCACTGTCTTAAATCTCTCAAAATAGGCTAACAGGATTTTAAACAGCTGTTTCTATATTACCTTTGCCTGCATTGATAGTAACATCAATGACAGGCGGCTGTGGCTCAGCGGGTCGTCCACCAATCAGATGAACAGCGTTTTGAGTTCGTGCCCCATCTCCCTCAGTCAGTAAACCCCAAATTGGTTCTGAATTTGTGTGTGTGTGTGAATGTGTGTGAATGAGATATATAGTGTAAATATATAGTGCTTTAGTCCATTTACCAATATACATGTATTACGTAAACATATGTGTCACGTGCACCTAAGGCTGAGAACTCTCATAGCAAGCTACACCCATGTTACATTTGCCAATGGTGCTGATTCTCCTAAGGACACAGGCTCTCCCTTCAGACTGAAGGCAGCACTGTGTTAATGAAACACACGGGAATACATGGGGGCAAGTATAGCCTCAGGTACTGCTGAGCTGATGATATACAGTCCAGGATTTGACAACCCTGGAAGAATATTATTTCATCCTCCAGCTCAATGACCGGCAGATAAATAGTTAAACCTGTTCAAACCTGTTGTTTATAACTTCTCAGGAATTTGTGCTTGCCAAGCAGCAACCTCTGTGGGTGTGAAGCCAATGAAGAATTGCCAAAAACAGCAGTTTCTCAAAATGGCCAGTTGAGGCTGCCTCCAGAATCTCTATGTTCAAATTGTACAGCAGAATTAAGCCTGGTCTCTATAGCTAATTTCCCTGTTCATGACAACTGTACTGAGGATGAATTTATATACACTCACATGTTCAGATTATATGAAGGCTTAAAGTTATGCAGAATTAACAGTGTAACCTGTTTGACTGACAGGTGAATTCCATGACATTCCATGATATTCTTTGACTTGTTTGAGCAACCAGACTTGCTTCTTGTCAGCATGGCGTACCTCTTTGCCCATTTTTGGATTAAATGGAAGCCAGCAGGGGCAGGGCCACCAAGATGGTGCTGAGCAGAGACAAAATGCTGTGAGCACACTGAGCCCTGACTGATTTCTTCAGAAAACTGTGGGTGATGTCCTGGATCTCTCTTCTCATCTCACGTATTTGTTTGGCCCCACAGTGTGTTGCCAGATGCAATGGCTGGTTAAAATTTGACATCCAGGTAGACCTTCAAAATAAAACCGGAATGGGTCACATTGTGAAACAGTCACACTTTGGCCATGCACATAAGTTACATTGCTTACCTGACACATTGGTAACTTAAATATATTACAGAAGTTATACATAACTTACATAGCCTGCATACTGATTTCTCGCACACAAACAGAGGTCCTGGGTGAAAGTCCTGTGCGTAACTGACTTCTGATCTTCTCTCTTCTTCTCTGTTTTTTTATGTTATCAAACTGCCAGCCATTTAAATGGAAGCATTCCAACTTTAAACAGCAAACTCCCTCAGCACTGTGTGACTAGGTTCAGCTTTAAGCAGCACATGATGCATGTTTTTCACCTCAAGGCTTTCAATATCTGTACATTTTTGCTGCTGAGAGTGTCCAGCTAACCTGAATACTAGACCCGACTCTGATAGCAGCTGTCTCACATGCCTGCTGGCCTCAACACTTCTTGTACATATCGAGCTGCTGTTCATACGACTAAGAATACCAAATATGCTTGGGGGCTTTGGGTTTTGCTAGAAACATTCATGTACCAGAGTCAGCTATTAGCCTGTGGATACTATTTCTGCTGCCTGTGGAATTTGGATAGACTCACTGCTGCAGTTTGGTTGATAGTTTGCCAACTTTTATTGGCAGTTTTTATTTTAATGTGAACGCTTTTCTCATTTTCAGGTTGTATTTGTATTTTTGCTCCTGCCATGCATACAACAATCAATGATCATGTTATCAGCCTCACATCCCAGATTCGTATATACTATCGGAGGATAGTGAAGTATTACTCAACATACTCAATGCATTTTGAACTCCAGAATCAGGTACACTGAGTAAACACAGGCAACAATCGAACCTCCCACCTCTGTGTTTAATCCTCCTCGCCTGATTATTGATTACTCGACACATCTTAACATCTAGAGTTTCTGTATCTCTGCACTCAGGTTGTCCTCATCTATGGTTATCCATCCACAGCCATCCATCATTTTGAAAAACTGTAACCTACTCATAACCTTTTCAACTTCACCGCCCCACTGGTGCTTCTTGTCAGTACTCATGCTTTGCAGCCAAATGCTGTTCAAATCCACTGACCTTTATTTTAAAGTTCTATGGGAAGATCCAAAGTGTCAAAAATATGTCTGAATGTTTGGGAAATGTGCATGAAAAGATAGACAAGATGCCTAGAATATTTCTGTCTTATTGAAATACTGCACAAAGTCTAAGAAAAGTACATTGAGTTTGATACAGAACATCTATGACACTGTCAGATGGAATAAGGATTTTTTTACCCCCTGCTTTAGGGAAGATATACAGTGCTGGATATGAATATCAATTCAAACAACTTAAAACATGTTTTAATTTGGTTTCTTTGAGTTGAAGATGTTTTTTTGTTTGTTTTTTTTCTGGTCAATCTTTTCTCTTTTCAATTCAGATGTTTAATTCCCATCCTGTCATATTGGGAAAATCCAACCAGCCATAACCAACAAATCATACCAAACTTAAAAATCACCCCAAAGTTGAGTAGCAACAAAAGTAGAGTACAAGAACAGGGCCTGGCTGTCCTACTGTATCTCCCTAACCCCCCAACTGACTTTCATCATCAGCATTGTCACATACAGAGTCATCAATATGGAAATGAAAGTGTACAGTGTTCATGCCAGAGTGCAGTGTTTGACTGAATATCGGTGCACTGATTTTACTGTAAGGCGCTTTGGCTAACGGAGCCAATGAAGCATATTAATGATTATCTCTTTGATAGTGGGTGGAGATCATTTTTTATTATAACTATGAGAAAGTCAGTCTGAGAGCTCCAAGTTACGACTCCAGCCAATCAATTAAATTGCTCTCATCGTCAAAAGTTCATTTGGCAAAAGCCATGTCTCAGCTGTCAAATATGTCTCTATGATAGAGCCAGAAAGTGTGTTGGCAGTGGATTCTGGTCCTCCTCTGGACATCTGGACGCGACGCTCCTTTTTACTTTCATGCTTATAACAGAGAATTGACAGAGTGACAAAGACAATAAAAAGAAGTAAAATTGAGGTAAAGGAACAGTTAACGAATAATGAGAAAACAAATGCCATGTATAATTATTTTAGTACAGATACAGCAGGTACACAGTGAAAAGGCCAACTTTATGAAAGCTAACTATAGCTTGCCAATGTAGCTTACTATATTGGCAAATAAAGATAAAGGATTGGTAGTCATAAAGAGTGCATGAAAAAAGTTATGTCCTGGTACAGTATTATATTAATGATGACTTCTGTTTTCTATCAGATTTATTAAACACATTCTTATTCATCATTGGGTTTAAGCTTCTTATATTGTGTTTTTCCATTTAGGGTTTATCTTAATTTAACAGTCCTAACCTAGAGCAGTAAGCATTTAACACTGGTGAAACCAAACAATGTGTTTTGTCTTTGATAATCTGTTTCTGTGGAGATTGTGTTGGTGGTGACTGGCCTTGTCTGTTTATTTGTTATCTATTCAAAATTCATTGGCCTTTCCTTGAAATGTTGAGGATTATATAAAATTATATGTTGTTGGATTTTGTTGTGTAAATGTTTGATGCTTTTCTTGCCCGTGAAAATAGTACAGCCTCCCAGGCGTACGGGTATACGTTGCCAAACAATGCCACAAATATGGAGATATGTTCGCCCTGACTGGACATTTTATCTACCTCTGTAGAGGGATGTTATGTACTTATCTGGTCTATCTATCCTCTGACCATACTACAAATCAAAATGGCGCCTGCTTCCTAAACACACATATTACAGGTACTCTGTTTCTAAAATTGAAAAGTCCATGTCTCCATAACAATCTAAGATTTAACACTGTCCCTGCAGTGCAATGTCTCCCTGCAGTGTATGCAGCGTTTGAGTGAATCACAGAGAAAGAGATGCAACTGCTTCTACGTGCCTTAGTGTGCTGATTTTGACAGACAGTCGTTCATGAATTGAATACTTTTAAATCTTTAATCAGTAAAGTGACAGTGCTGTTCATCAGCTGCTGCGAACAGTATCCTGGCTGTTCACGCCAAAAGTTGCTCATCATAATAACCTCACACATTTTGAAAAAAAGAAGTTAGAAGGGTTGTCGCCTTGTGTGATGATCTGCAGGGATGGGCTTCTGTCCTGCCTGTATGTGTGTGTGTCTGACCTCATAGGTTCTCTATGATTAGTACCAATTGGTACAGTACAAGGTCACAGTATCCCTTCAGACTAAAGCCTGAACAGGGCCACCTAGTTTAGTTATAGAAGTAACACAGGTCTAAACAGTACTGATAGAAGACTTCAGACACAATCAGTGATAGCGTTCCATCTTACTCTGAACACAAGTGGGGCAGGCAGAGCTACTGATACGCAGACCGGTCATTAAGCGTGTCTCAACATCCAGTTAGGGCCAGTGCATCTCTGTCCAGTGATGAACTTCAGAGCTGCAGGTCTAGGTGTAAAAATTGGTACAATACTCGTTGTTTACATTGTGTTCTATCCAATCCATCTATCCATTTTCCATAATCGATTATCCTTGTCACAGAGACAATCCAAACTGACTTTCGGTGAGAGGCGGGGAACACACTGCATCTGATTCCTTTTTTTATTTCTGTTGGACGGCAAGAAAGGTGCCATTTTCTTAATTCACAGGCAATTTTATGTGACGTTAATTAAAAAAATTTTTTATTATTTTTCCTCACATCATAAGTAACTTTTAAACAATTACACATCTTTGATTTGAACCAGACCTCGAAACGACAATCATTGTTAAGACCCATAAATTATTTTCAACAGTCAACATTCACAGACTTTGACCAAATTTAGATAATGATGATTTTTGTCAATGTTGCCTGGCAACATTTTTCTCTTTTTTTTTTCCATTAACACTAACACCTAGCTTTGGCCTTTCACTAAAACCAAGAAGGAAGGAGTGCTGTAAAGAATATCAAAACAAGAAATCAGCAGAAAGGAGAACGAAGCATCAGCGGCTTCACGCGCTGATGATACTGAATCTAAAGGAGGAGCAGGTGCAGACAGCAACACAGCAAAGCTTTGAATGTAAATATGACTGTAGTTGAATATGACTAGTAGTTTCAATATTCGTGCACATCTTGTGTTGAAGGATTTTGGTATGAAGACACAAATCTTGCCCCAGATGCAATGCTTACATAATCTCAGTGTCACTGAAGGTTGACCTATACATGAACTGAGCCCAGCCACCTCAGAACCACCAAAAGCTGCTTTAAACAATTCAGAAGTGACTTGTCTCTTGGAAACATATTAGATTTCTATTTCTGAGCTGTGACCGTGTGAATTCTTTTACAGACTGTCACTTTAGCTCATGCATGCTTCTTCTTATTTCCTTGCCCCGGTTGCAGCACAGATGAAAAGGGGTGGCAGCAGAATGCCCAGAGCCAAAGCATCCAGAGCGATGACTGTATGTGCAGTCACAGTCACCGGGCCTTGGTTTAGGATGCATCTCTCTCTCTCTCTCTTTTTTTTGCACATAAAATCAGCCCATCTCTGAATGTGACTTCATCGTGACCCCGTGGCTTCTTTGATTTAAGCCAAAAACTACAAAATATGAGTCTAAAGTTGGCAACACAGCAGTACTGCGATGAGATAAAATATAAACTAGCCTATTGGTTGCTTCTGTTGTTGTGGACTGTCCCTCTGAATAGACTGATTTAAGCTACCCTGCTAATGTCAAGCATGTTTGATATTTATGACACACATCTGGACACTCAGCTCTCCAGCTGGTAATGAGAGCACAGTTTACAATTAGGGATTTCATGCTGCGATGTGTCTGACATTTTAGGAGGGATCCATCACACTGGGAGGGCTGTTGGATTTGCTGAATGTTGGTATTTCCTGTGGACAAAAATTGGATCTTTTGCCATAAACATCACTGCCCTATTAAGGACGGTTGTTATTAAGTGATGTAAGTAATGATGCTCAAATAAAATCTAAATAATGCACCAGTTGGGGAACACCAGCCAGTTTTGGGCACATAGGCCACTTTCAGGCAGAGTCAGTGTTTCAGAACAGCTGTTTTTCATATTTCTTCACACGACAGAGTCTCGGTTTGGCTCACAGATTGTATAAAACATGGATGTAGTCTGCATGACATCCAGTGTTGTGGGTAACGTGTCACAAAGTAACACGTTAAAGTCCTTTGATTACTCTTTTCATGTAACGTAACACGTTAGTTTCGTGCGTTAAGCAATCAGTAACCTTGTTTTGTTTTCTTAAACAGTAATCTGTTATTATTCTACTATTTCTACATTACCTCTGTGTGTGTGTGTTATCAAACCGCCGACAAGATGGCTGACAGCTTTTGAATCGTGGAAATACACACATTATTTTCAATTCACCAGTGAAAAGGACAAGAAGAACATAACGGTGAAATGCACACTGCGTTGGTGAAAAACTTCTGTTGATCCACTTCCACTTCCAATTAAAAAAAAAAACATCTTGTATCCAAGGTGACTGTGCCTGTTATTGTTGTTCTGCAGAGTTAATGTGGTTGGATGACGTTATTCATTGTCAGGATGTCTCAGTGCATTTAAAGGAGGCTGTGTGTCTGTGTCAGTTAAGTTGCAGCATGTGAGAGGCGCTGCAAACTGGTTTTTATTTACGTATGAGTACTCTAATGTGTTACTTTTTTATTCACAGGTCAGACTGCAATGTAACAGATTACTTTTAATTGAAATTAAATGTTGTAACCTAATTAACTACTTTCCAAAGTAACTATACCCAACTCTGATGACATCACGCTCAGGTTTCTGATAAGCCATTGTGAAACTCAGTGTGATGGCTCTGGCTGCTGCCATCTTTGTAGTGCTGCCTCTTCAGCCTCTCAGCTAATCTAAATATAGATAAAGACGAGGATTATCCGTGGAACTGAGGTGGGCTGAATGAAGCCTGGGTGCTAATAAGCCATCTGTAACGACTCCCAGCTGTCAATCAAGGCAGCCACGCTGTTAATTCAGCACAACTTTAAGCCTTAATATAATCTGAAAAGGTGAGTTGTATATAAATGTATCCTCAGTACGATTGTCATGAACGAGGAAATTAGCTATAGAGACCAAGTGGTTTGTACCAGGCTGTAAACATTATTTCTGTGTTTAACATGGGAACTTATGGAGACTGACTTGTTCTGTAGCCGGCCTCAAGTGGTTGCTCGCGAAGCGGCTTTACTTCTCAGCCACAGAGGCTGACTTTTATTGCCCACATATTTGAAAACTGGATGAAGGATGGATGATGAAGGGTTTTGTTAAACATTCTACCAAAGATTAGATTAAACATGGACCTAACATGCAAACACACAGTATGCCTGAGACCACAAAGAGCTTAAACAGTTTATTGGAACCAGAGGAGATGGTGCAACTCTTAGGAGCAGAATGACAGTGAGTGACAGTGAGCGGTTCCAGAACGGTACACCGCTGGTGATGGCAAAAAAGTCCAGGAGCAGGCGCTGAGACGAGACTGAGCTGGACGTTGCAGGAGGATAACTGGCACAGTGAGAGAGCAAGGTTAGACAGGACTCACAAAGAATTACTTTAGAAGAAACTTGTTCACGAAGTTGTTTGTAGTGTGGGAGACTGAATGATCTGGTTCTGCAGAGTGATCAGATGATGAGAATCAGGTGAGTCAGGTGAGAATGAGACACGGGGGAGAGGAAACAACCAGAAACACAAGGAGGACGGAGGCAAAATCCTCCATCATAACACAAAACATTAGAGAATAATTTGGGGAAACAGACCCTGTATGACTTCTTTCAGTTCAACTCAATATTATCCTCTCAATTAAATTTTTGGCACTGGCATTTCAAAGCAGTTGACACCACATGACATCAGGTCATGAAAGTTCAATGACAAAAAGGGGAAAACAAAGACAAAACATACACATACAGTATAATGAAGGAGGAATGGACTCTGCACTTTGCCGAACAGTTGGATCTGAAAGAAAAGCTTGACACACGGGAAGTGTATGCAATCTTCCATAAATGGCATCTTATGACACATTTCTTCACCTTTATTTATTTAACATAGTTTTTTGGCACATGGCCTAGCAGTGCCAACCACATGTAAAGAAACCACTAGCCCGCCGCTGATGTTGATGCTTAAGGTGGATGCTCTGTTTCATATGGATACACACACACCGGAGTTAATAAAGATACGCACCCACTCTCAAATGAACGTCCTCATATCTTTTTGTTTCCCTTATATTCATGTAAAGGATCATTTACAGCGGGCTAGTCATTTGATTTGAAATATTTGCACCTTAGGATGTGTTTTAGTGACCTACTGTACGTATAACTCTGTTTGCATGTGGACGAGAAGTCGAAATGTAGACAATACAGGTTAGCAAATATATGGTTATATGTGTAAACAAGACCACAGTCAACCATGACGGTGTGCCAGCAGGACCCTGGAACCAGCTCACCAGTATAGAATACAGTTGTTTCTAATGTTATCAATAAATCTTATATCAGCAGAATTCACTCTTTACAGTGGTGTCTCAAATTTAAACATATTTCTGGGACATGAACAGATGAAGACATAGCAATAGCATAGTGTAGAAATAAAGTGCATTGTGCATGATTGTACCATTAGCACTTTAAACTGAAACAAGCCTGTTTAGTTTACTCAGTCCTTGTAGACAGAGCAGATATAGCATCAGCATTTAGTGTAGCTCTCAGCAATGACTCAGCAGCGAGGTCAGCCAAGAATCATCCAAGAAACCGAAAGTAATCACGTTGTGTAAGGACATTTTACTTCACAGAAAACGCGATTTGAACATACAAAAAGCAGACTTCCTGTTGTTGTGCAATGCATTTTCTGAATGTTTGTACTCTCAAAGTCCTCTGCAGTGTCCCCTGCATAGAGGTGATAATAGATGACTTCTCCCTCCATGTGTCTCTGGCCGACTCTGATGGCTCCTTTATTGATTGACGAGGTTTTTTTTTTGTTTTTTTCTTCTCTCTTCCACTTTTTTTTTCAAGGGCCCTCTGAGTTGAATGATGGCTGCTGCTGCTTCTCTCATCGACCTGACAGAGTTTCAAGGTTTTCCCACAAATCCCTCAATGTGCGCTCCAACAGTCTCCACACAATCTACCCTGATGGCCAAAGCCCTAGAAAGTTGATTTATAGGAGCAATATTGTCTTCAGCAGGGGACAGGGACTGACGTGACCAGATCAATGTGGATCAAAAGTAGTGTGGATAACAATGTGCTCCACGGACAAAACGAGTATGACATAAAGGGCGTCAATGGTCAAATTACCGCGCTGAATGCCGGTTTAATGCCAACTATATTTGCTCTTTAGACAAGTCAAACAATTCCAGACTTTCTTTCTCTCAGTCAGTATGTAAACATTCTTGTCAACATGACTCTGGAATAATACATAATAACTAACTTCACATTTACACCACAGTTTCCCCTACAGAGCGGGTGATTTGATTGGAATCCCCCTGCTGCATTCATTTTAATATTAATGAGCAAAAACTCATTAGCCCCTGTAACTTAAAGACACACAGTTCATACTCATGCAGCTCTGTGTAGGGACAGGGGTGTTGGTCCAGAATGTTTGTACAGAAATATTAAGTCAGTGTGTTTGATTGGCTTCATTAATGATCATTATCATTATTAACTCACCTTAAAAACAATTCCTCTGGTGTCAAAAAAAGCTCATGACAAAATGCTGCCAACAGAATATTATATATTAACACGGGTTTACACTTTCACCGAGTTAAATCTTTTAACAAACGTCAGTCCTAATCATAACTACTAGATATTGATTCATTTGCAGAATGTTAAGTCTTTAATAATAAGTGAATACACTTTAAATGCAATGGAGGGTAATTTGTTTTGGTTACAGTCAGGGACATGTCAATAAGCAGCAACATTGGATTTTTATCACATTAATCCTCACCAGAAAAAAAAAAAATATTTAAATATATTTAAATAGTGTAAAACTGTAATTTAGCATGAAAGCATGCGTTTAGTGCATAGTAGGCATTCAATCTAAAGCCATGCCTTCAAAATTGTAGTGTTCAGCCTTGTGTTTGCACTCTAGGACAAATACATATATTTTCCTTCTAAAAACGCCATGCATAACCACAGCCAATGTGTTTACAAAGGTACAGTGAGCAAGTGTTCCTAGTGAAGGTTAAAACGATCTGGGTGGGCTAGCTGCCTCCAAAGCCATGCTGTCAAATGGGTTTTAGCTCCTGTAAGTGGAAGGAGTGTGTGTATGGGAGCGACGGTTTTTGGATAAGTGCTTGTGAATGTGTGTGCAGATGCGTATGGGTTTTGTGTGCATGCGTATATCGGTGTGTGCATTACAATCTCTGGCTGGTCTATGGCAGTTAAATGAATATACAATTCTTGCATGCATGTTGGTTTGTGTTTGCTTGTGTGTGAGGTCATTCACTCAGGTAGCAGGGTCATTCAATCAGGTTAGGTACAGTCCACCATCCCCAGAAATACAAACCCACATATATGGGCATGTTTGTGCTTGTTTGTTCTGAAAGTAACAATGTCACAAAGATTTCACTACTGCTTGCCTCGACATGCCTTCATCAGCCACTCTGCGAGAAATGCAACAGAAGAAAAGCAACTTGTGTTTTTTGCATGCTGGGTCACTGCCATGGTTGACTGGGACACTTGACGCGGCTGAGCCACTGTTAATTAGATTTGTTTCACCTGTGCTTTTCCTTTTCCTTCCCCGACCAAAGAAAGCACATAGCTTCTACATGTGGAGATATCCAACACTCAACAGACCGGGTGTGTGTTTGCTAAGCTAAGACTTATGTTTGAGTGGACGGTTATTTACAGAATGCAAATAAACTGAATTGGTATTGATGAAAAATAGCAGCAATAAATTATATCAAAGACGGAGCTTTACAGTACTCAGTACTACCACCCACAGCCAGCTACCATTCATTCCTGTGATGAAGCAGCCAGCAATTGAAGGCAGCAGCGTCTGTACATAATGAAATTATGGTTATTATTATTATGGTTTAGAATTTGAGCTGCTATTAATGCTGCCTAACACCCACAACACAACTGTGACAAAAGAAAAGTCTATAGCCTGATTCAGATGTTCTAAGTGTTCATCCTTTCTTACTTCATCATGTCTTCTTTCTTCTTCTATTCATTACAGCAAGCCGCTCATTGATGTAAAATAAACCTGAACAGGGTGATGCAGGTCTTCAGTCATCCTGACGGGGTTTATTTTACTGCGCATCATCCCACCTGATGGCTTTAAAAAAGATCGTCTCCTCTGTGATCGTGCAGAGTGATGATGATACTTTGTTCTTAGCAATGGTCTGTTAGTGTGATATTCATAAATACCAGACAACAGAAAGCTGTAATTCACCAATCAGGACTAAGTATTACCGAAAACCGCGTAATCATAACACTGACAGACTTAAACTATATGTACGCAGCTTTTACAGTCTGCACATCATGACTGTGATTATCTGTGAACTTCATGATTGTGAAAGGCATTTTCAGTTCAGCGCTAACTTGCTGCTTTAAGGGGCGGGAGCTTGTAATTTGTCGCTCTCTGATTTAATTTCTGCCACAAATGGAAAAATTGTTATAGATCGCATTTCATTTTTCATACCTCTATTACTCACATATGAAATGGAAGTGGAAGATAAAAGAAAGTGTATGGCAAGAATGAATTACAACTGAAGTGATCAATAACTAATTAACTATGATAATAAACTAAGTGTCTATACCACAATACAGCAAGTGAATTGTAGTGTAAATTTAGCTTTTTAAGAGCTCCCAGCTTAGGGGATCTTTTTTTCCAGAGGGACTTTTTTTCCCGTCTTCTTTTCTTGTATGTCTGTTTGCTCACCCTGCTTCTCTTTTTCTCTCCCACATGGAGATGGTAGTCTGTGTCTGTCTGGTTTTCGATGTCAATCCTTCTCAGTCTGAGTTTCAGCCTCCTTTGTGGAATTCCAGCGTCTCTGTTGGGACCCTCTCCTCCTTGTGGGTGTTAGTGTGTTTTTCATACTTTATAAAAATAAAGACATCAGATGACTGAGCTTGATAGAAGCTTCCCTTAAGGGCCACCAGTTCTGCTGGAAACTGAAGAGTGGATTGCTAACTTTAAAATGACTTCTGAAAAAAAAAAAAAAAAAACATCCCCTTAAGTTCCATGACTCATATCTGGATGCTGGCTACATTCCATATTATACATATTCAATTTTTATCCATGGAGGCCTCTTTCAGCCACATATTTCATCATTTAAGTATTTATGGCCATCGTTGTGGAGACTGACTTAAATTGGAGATTCACTAGAACATTAGGCCTCATTACCACACTGGCTTGAAACCCTTGAGATCAACGTCTTAAATAAAAAGGTTTTAAGTAGTGAATGTTAAGCTAACACTGTTATTGTTGGGTTAGGGTTGGGCTGATGCAGATTCTTTATTTTTGTAATGATCCACTGAAAAATGCAGACAATGCATCTCCACAGTGCTGCAAAAGTATTTCCTGTTCTTAAACTTTGGAATTGTCAAAGAGAAGTCTTAATACGCCCAACACCCCATAAGAGTCTGTGCAGTCAAGTGGATGATGACAGAATAAAGTGATTCTTTTTGAAGGGCGTTAAGTACAACTTTCTACACAGTTGAACATTTTTTCTTGGTTGACTGCAACACTTATTACTTTGGCCAAGAAGTTCTACTTATTTTCTTGCTTGCTTTTCTGCTCAGTGTCATTGTTTTTAGGGTATCACAATACCTGCAACAAATTACATTTAAATGTAGTTGGAAACATATTTTTTGAAGCATATAGAGCACTGTAGGAGGTGAAAAGACCAAAGGTGATGTAGACAGAGGAAGTTAAGAGGATAAAAGGTGAGAGTGACTGAATAAGAAGCTGCCAGACAAGAGTAAATCTGGGACCGACTTTTTGTTATTGGTGAGAGCTTGGTGAAATAAAAGGCTTGAACGACAGACTCCGAGCTGTTGGACTAATAAGTAATATTAGCTGGCTGCTGTGTGTTGTGTCGTTGCACTTGCTTGATGTTTGGCTTTTAGCAAGGTTTTTGATTATACGTACTGAGCAAAAACATTTATGACAGTGGCATTGCAACCAGTGTTGCTTTAAAATGCTATGAAGGCCAAATGTACTGCAAGCTTAAAGACAGTAACCAGCTGTTGAGAGATGCTAAGATGCTGTTAAAACCCAGCACAGAAAACATAAAAGCCGGACGGTATAGTTGAAACAAAGGTATTTATTAAATGAAATATCAGATTGCATTAAACAAACAAAAATGGCACATGGATGCTGTTCAACTCTCTGAAACAGAGCCTATATTACATATATGAAAAGAAAACGAGAAAGAAAAGGCTCACTGTCTAAGCTATCGCTAATAACCAAAAGCACATTAGAAACAGCACCCTTAAAATGAGTAAATCTTTGAAATATCCTTTCAAATGTGCGTGCAGAAAATCAGCCCAAACACAAAAATTCAAGCCACCCTGTTGGTTTGGCGCTTCAAGTTTAAATAAAGGAGCGTTGCCAGATTGGCTCCTTCGGATTGGTGGATCAGCGACGGTGCTGCTCCAATCCTGGACTTCTCCAGGCCTTAAGGAATCTTTGCCACACCTCCTCAGCTGAGGGCCAATCAGGAAATGACAACCGCACCCCTGGATTAACATAAACAAGACCCTACACACAGCAATATGCCGGGCAAGATGGCTGCGACTGTGCCAGGTGCCCATCCAAACTACCCAAGCACTGCTACAATGACTCCCTGTGCAATTCACTGCCAAGTTATCTTTGAAAAGCTGTGTCATTAAAATCCTCACACACTCATCTGTATGTGACAGCAAGGTCTGATACCATGCACTTTTTATGGGCTGGGTTCTTTAATTTGGTTGAAATCAAAGGAAGGTAGGAGGGAGACAGAAGAAAGACAAAGCCAGAGAGAAAAAGAATGAACTGCGCAGTACAACACAGTGAGTGAAGCAGTTGTTAAATTATTCTCTTTTGATTTTCAATCAGAAGATCATTTGATCAGTGGAATATGTCCCCGTTTTCTCCCCCTACGGGCACTGAACAACCAAATATCTCCCACTTGTGTGAGTACCAAGGATGAGAGCTCAGGCGAGGGTGGACAGAATTAAGAATTAAACAATATTTGCACCAAAGTTAGCACTGCTCAGCCCTGGAGAATAAAGTGGGGAAATCTTTGTATCTAAAAGAATGTGTGTCTGTTCTCCAGAGCCACCTGGGTGAGATTAAAACACATTTTTTCTGTATGTCTTTCAAAAACAAATTTGTTCAAGTCCATAGCAATAGATGAAGATCATTTATCTTTAAATCCACAGCTCAAACACCACCCTATTTTCAAGGAACATGCTGATTTTACTTAAAAGCTACAGTTAAAACCAAGTACCAGAGAAACGCTGATCTGAATCTGAACATTGGGTGATTTCTAAATGTTGTCCTAAATATGAGTTATGAGTTATGGCATATGGTGCAACACTGACTGCTGCTCAAACAAAGACAGAGGGGAGCAGGGTCATGCACAGACATTTCGAGGGCTGTTAACCTGAAATAGGGCTCATCTCATTGGAAATTCAGTTATTATTCAAAAGGACATTCCATTTAAAACTGCTTGAGGCACGAAAAGTGCTACCAAACACAGAATACCTGACTATGTTCAATAATTCTAATCATTTCAGTTCTGAATGTAACCCTTCACCTCTACCTGCAAACGAAAATGTACTAACACAGATCGTTAATCTAATTCATACCATATCTGGCACTGGTGCAGTTTTCCCATTTATTTGAATGGGTGTACTAAATGTTGATATGATGGTGCAAGATTGATGCAACCTAAAAATTAGATGGGAGTAGACTCTATTTTTATAAGTAAAAAAATATGAACGAGAGCTTTTAAGGCTAGACACGTGTAAAATATGAAAGTCATTCACAACATGCACATGCACAGATGTAATTGACTGTGCATTAGCCTTCCACATAAAAAGAGAAAGCTTCAGTATGTTGGCCATCAATTATGTGGGATGTGGTTGCTTGCTATTTATCATATAATGTTGCAACAGCAAAAAATCTGAATAATTAATGTAATGGTCATGCATTGCATTGCATGTAGCATGCTGCCTATGTGTTAGGTTCATGTGATAGTGTAATATAGGGCAATACTGTGCAAAATTTATTGGATATACCATTCATCTTTATCATGTCTGCAACTTCACAAAACATCACCCGGAAGATCATCATACAAAGGCAACAACATACATAGGGGCCTCAGGCATTTGAACGTTGAGCTTTATGTTTGTCTGTTTTTTTGTTTTGTTTTGTTTCCGTCTCAATTTTGGCATTTCAGCAATATCAGCTACTCGTATTCATGCAGCCACAACTGTCGCAGTTGCCAAGCAGGGTAACAGGGAACACAAAGGACTGGGCTCACAACACAGACAACGAGAGGCAGAGTTGAAGTAGTCCAATGATTTATTAATGCCAAACTCAAAAGACTTACAGGCTTGTGAGGCAGGCAAAGGTCAAAAACAGAGAAGGCAGTTCAACCAAGAGAACAAACCCGACTGGGAGCAGGCAGAAAATCAAAAGTCCAAATGGCAGGCAATGTTCAGGAAAAAAGTCAAAAATCTAAAAACACAAGCATAACAGAAACAGAAGGAATATCTAAGCACTTGAACCCATCATAAAGATGAACTGACAGTGAAACAAGAAAACACAGGACAGGACAACCAGACATAGGTGAAACAAAGTAGTTCCGACCAAGCAATCTGATTCGTCACCTAGACATGACTTACTTAAATCAGCATGACATCACACTCATCAAAAATTTTACTCTTCCATTTCCGTAACATTATAACTGCCGGAGTCTGGTATAAACAAATAAATCTGAATTCGGTTTTGTTCTTTGTTTTAAAGGTAAAATTAAGATGTTATTATATCTTATAAATCTGTAAATGATCTTAGAATTTCTCATGAAAATATAATACACATTGTTACACATGTAACCAGTATGAAAAATCAGGTCACTAACCCAGTATTTGTCATTTAGACAGTTCCAGGAAACGCCAGTAGGTGGCAGTAGTCCCCTGTTAGTAATATATTATCCCTGAGCTTAGCTCAGGTAGTGCGTGAAGCTGTCACCTGACGCCATTTTCTCTCAGACACGAGCCAGACGAGTAAGTCGGTAGCAAAAAGTAGAACAAAAGAGCAAAGCAAACACGAAGAAAAGAGTTATGAATTGCTGCGGACAAAGTCAGAGCTGTCCGCTGAAAGACCTGGTAGCTACGGGCAAACCCAGGTTCACTCCAGTAAGCCGTGACCTTCTGATTCTCACAGAGAAACACAGATAAGATACTCACACACTCACCTACCCGGGTAGTAGTGGTAGTAGCGAGTATACTAGCAAGGAAAAGAAACTGTGGACAAGGAAACTGAATTAACTGACTTACTGACAAAACACACATTGGATCCATCCTGAACTGAACTTGCTGAGTACTGAGCAGGATAGCTCAGTCCCAGGATTCTCCATTCTTTTGGTTTTGTTTGTTATTTTACGGCGCCTTATTTGTTTCTTTATTAATTTGGAACAAGTGTACAGCTACACTGTCAATGTTTATTATTTTGTTAATTCTAGTGATATTAAAATATCATCTGTTCGTATACCAGCCCTCCTTTGTGAAAATTATTTCCCAACTCCTACCGAACCTAGAGATGTGGGTATTCCTTCATTCTCAAAGTAAGGACTAAAGGTGCTACACATACAAACTGTCATTGAGGTGTTTTTGAAATGAATTTTCATTCATGAAAATAAATCATGAAGAGTGCACCTACAAAGAGTATGACCTCTTGTAATGATAATTAAATCAGCTCTTTTTAATTTTATGGTGCTGTTAGACCGCCTCATTAATAGACGCGCTGCCTCGTTTCCGTGCAGCGTGTTCCGGAGCAAACAGCTTAGTGACCGCAGAGAACATTTTTGAAAAACTAATGGGCTGAATAGACACAATCATTTCCAGAATTTGCAACATGATTTTATTTATTTGTTATCAATGCATTTTAACCTTTGGACAGATCTACAAAATACAATTTCCTCAAAACATGAATACATTTTGATTATATATTTTAATTGTTGAATAATGACAGCATTACATTTGAGGGTGAAACATATATTTCAGAAGTGTAGAATCTTTGGAACAGCTCACCAGTGCATAGTTTAGTTAATTCCCATTTAATCTTGGTGTTGTGTAAAGATTTAAATAAAGAACTGTGTGCTTGGAGGCAGAAACAAGAAGTGTATATAATCCATTAAAACATGGACAGTGTTTTTGGTTCTGTAATTTGCACATATGACTGTTATTGAGTAATTATATTTCAATCTTTTATCTATTTCCAGTGGCTGTTCCTTGACCCTGCAGTACCCTGGCACCCTGCAGCTGTGTAATCTCAGGTCATGCATTGGAGTCAGGTCTGGAAATGATTCAATGATAATTTTATGTAAAATGGTTTTAATTTAATTACATTTTATTGATATATACTATCTAAAATATAATTTGTCCCAACAATGACCACCATGAACAACCAATTGGCAACAGTGCCAGTGAAGAACTGAGGCAGAAAGAGGCAGGAACCTCGAGCATAATCCACCTAATGGTCTGCCACAACTGATATATACGTATACATTTAAATAGAGAAATAACTAGTAGCAGCAATGATGTAGTCAAGTATGACTGTCCACCTTCTTAGGCCCAGGATTGACCTCTACACCCATCTGATGACTGATTAACTAGTGCAGTGTGCGTTGTTGAAAGTGGTGGTGGTGGGTTTGAGTTAGGCCTGTTTGATGGATGTGCTCTCCTTTCTGACTCTGTGCTGGTATTCTACATCGTGGTGGAGGTCATCATGTCGCCCTATTTTCTGTCCTCTTAAGTCTTAATGTCTGTGTGGAATATAGATTATATACCTTTGGTCTAGATGAAAATATGCTTTGTTATCTCAGGATTAGCTGTGATGTCGGGATAATCATATTCCAAGAAAAGTTTCAGTTCTAATGTGGACAAAAATCTGAAGTGCTTGATTTTCGGTTTTGATGAGTACTCGTTCAATAACCCATTTGGCCATCACAATTGGGAATGGACTGCCACAGTGCATATAAATTATGATGATAGGAGTTACTTATTATGTTCAAAGTTGAAATAATCGTTTGTAAAGAACATTTAACTGCACTGGCATCAGTACTGATCTGTATTCATGATTGTATGGATGTGATTATAAGTTCAGGCCTCTGAACTTCCTCACTAAACCTAGGCCCTAGACCTACATCTCACATAGCTCTAGACCCAAAGCACCAAGAAACTGACAATCAGAAGTTTGATTGAACACATTTAAAAGTACTCTAGGCAAAACTAAACTTACACTGAAACTGTTGTAAATAGTAATGATAAAACTTATTTTAGTCTGCCATTTGATCCACAATGCTTCTCCCCATTTGATTCTGGAGTCAACACAACAACTATTTGGTAGTAGGTAGCTTAGCTGTAGCTATTTTTGCCAACTTATACAAGAAAATAAATCTACTTTAGAGCTTAATTGGAAAACTTGCCATGATACTACTGACTCTTTGACGCACTTCCCCTAGGAAAACAGCGCCCATTTCTGGCAGTGAAAGCAAGTTCTGCTGTTTACTGATGGTGATTGTGTGATGTGTTTGAGGAACAAACTCACAATGACTTTGTACTTTTCCACAGTGGCGCTGTAGGTAGTGTCTTTGGCAACTTTATTGTCACAAAAATAAATAAATAAATAAAAAAAATCAAGGAACTTATGGAGTAAAGTAACCATGACCTGGCTGACTGCTTGGTGCACTCACCCCTGAAATCAGCTTCGGCCTCCAGCTGTAAGAGCTGGATGAGTATATATGTTATTGGAAAAAAAAAAAAAACTTTTACCTTGTCTGTCTTTGTCACTTTTCAGATTCACATTCGGGTCAGGATCAACACAATCTTATAGAATCCATAAAATTATAAAAACAGAAAAATTACATATATCAACATTATGATTTATATTACATGTTAAATATGAATATTTCCAGCTCTGGTTACTGATGACAAATAATCTAAAATACAAAGTTCAGATCTTTGTATTCTGTGTTTTCATACAAAAGGAATCATTTTAAAAAGACAACGGTTCTGGAGGGTTATGTCCTACATTTACAAACATCATACATCATATTATCACATCATTTATATGAAGACTATTTTGATTTCAACATTTCTTAAGCAGCAACTCAGGATTCATGTCACCACAGTGCCTTTACAAAGTAAAGATTCTAGCCTCCATATAAACTCAACTAGATTGTTTTCTCCCCCCGCTGCATGGTCAGTTTTATTGGAGGCATCAGAAAAGTCTCAAGTACAAAAACAGGTCATTGACTAAGAAAAGGAAGAGAGGAAGCTGGCCCCTTATTCAGAGAGAGAAAGTGAGGGAGCTGGGGAGAAGGCGAGCGACGGGCCCTATAAAAAAGGTAGCGCTGAATGAACGAGCAGCAGTGAAGAAAGCGGGAGAGAAAGAAAATGGAAAAGAGAGAAAGAGGAGAAAGAGAGAAAGGAGAGGCTTTCTTTAATAGAGCCCTGTGAAAAAGCTTTGTGAATGTCCTGTGTCTGTCTTTCCCACACAGGTCATCACAGAAAAAAAGTCCTCTCCACTTGAAAAGGAGCTGGTGCTGAAAAGACCCAAGGTCCACTTCAGTCTGAAGAGGAAACATTCTTCCTTTTATTGAAGAAGGGCCGGAGACTTGATTTCAAGAGTAACAAAGTGAAGAAAGAGGGAAAAAATCGACGGGAGGGTGCAAAAATAAGAGGGATAAACTGAGATTATAGGGAATATGAAGACAGACACAAGAAGGAACGTGGAAAACAAGGGTCAGAAAATGAGAAAAATCATGGAAAACATGAAGAACAGACATGAAAGCAGTCTAATTCCATTTCTTCAACAAGGCGCTTTTTTTTTTTGTGACTGCAGCTGGCCTAAGCCTGTTACGGGAAAGAGATTCAATAGTAAAGTCCTAAACTTTATAGTGTAGCTGCAGTTGGAAGATAGCAGAATGGTTGAGTGGTTACACAGACCAAAGAGCAGCACTTTGAATATGAATGTGGCTGCATAAATCAGCACCCAGTCAAATAAAATTGGTCTTTAAAGTACCACACACACACACACACTCCCGGCCTCACACCCACATTTGAGTATTTCATACAGCACATTTTTCAGGTCATGCAAACACACATGCATGCACTTGCAAACATGCGCATTTATCCACATGCAGTTCACAGAACAGTACACAGGAAGTCCGATATAAAAAGCTTTTTAAAGTCAATGCAGGCTTGCTTTGCAGACGATCGAATGTAAACAGTTGGAATGAATCACTGCTGAACATAAAAAGGTCGTCTTGTTCTTTAAAAGTGGCATTAGACAACACATAATGATTGGGAACATCCAGTTTTCCACGTCTAGGGACACATTTAAAAGGACATAAAAGAGCATCCTGGCTAAAAGCAGCATGTGAAAGCTGCCTTGTGTGTTTGACCTGATGGAGAATCTTTTGTATCTTATTAATGATGGGAAATGGTGGCAACATGGTGTGCAAGGCTTTCTTTGACCTCTTTCTCCTCTGACTTTTTAGCGGTGGGTGACATGTCAAGAGGATCTGACAAAGATCCTTTCACATTTAAATATTTTAGCCCTGACTTCTCTTTACCTTTTCCATGACGTGAATGGTGGTGGCTTTTTATTTATAAAAAACAAAACAAAAAAATCTCTCATTATTTGGGCTTTTCATCTTGGCGCACAGAAAGTTCTGTTGAGTTCTCTTTAGCCCTCAAAGCATGCACAAAGGAGAGAAAGAAGGGTATGCGTATGAAATGAACACAACGTAAATAGACGGGGGAAGAGAAAAGCTGTGATTTGGTTGGAAACATTTTCCCTTTTTCCTGTCATCAGTGGCTTTTAGCTCTGGAAATGGAACAGTTGACCCTGTGACAGTATTCAGCTTTTTTTCTGGACAAAGAGTGAAATGTGCATGTGCTAACCAAGGTCCTGATAAAATGACACCCACTGACAGACCTCAAGTGAAGTGCACTTCATCAAAATCGCTGACACAAAAAGACCTTTGTGCAGGAAGAGAAAGGCTCAGGGTCTGTCACATTCTTAGGATGAATGCTTTTTTTTCAATCAGTTATTTCATATGTAAAATGTGTGTTTGTCCACAGGTTATGGGTCTGAACTATTCCTTTCCCATCACTAAGGTCTCAACTCTCTCACTATATAAAGTACATCGCCACAAGGTGTAACACAGGCAAGTAATCGGTATAATTTTTGTCCAGCACCACATGGTCTGATTACATATGCTGCAGAGATAGCACATATTGTAAAAAGTTCTAAAGAAGCCAAAAGAGGGTAAAATCAAGTAAAACGTGATTTGAATTTTCAACATAAAACTGATTTGTCTTTACATTTGGATATCATAAAGCATAGATCTCTAAGTATGTGGCTAAACACAGCCGTTACAGAGATATTACTGAAGGTTTGTACGGAGTGCTTTTGCAGTCATGGGCAATTGATAGGACCCAGCAAGTTTTCAGACTTTTGGCATCGCAATCATTTTCTTCTTTATAACACTCCATTTGAAATGTGTTGCAAACAGCTAATTCATCACAGTGAACACTGAATCACATGCCTGTCAGAGTTATTACTGTCTGGTTTTATAAATTCTTACCGTTACTGCCCCACCACCTGAGGTCCTTTCCTTCTGCATTCCACCAAAACATCCAACGCGGCTTTTCAGTTCAACAGTTGCTTGTTATTGCTCTTAGTTTATCTTATGATTTACATTTTCTGACAACAAGACTCATTAAAAGGAAAGATTCACATTATTTCTGGTCTGCCTTAAAAGAATAATGACATGCAGGTACACCTGTTTTCTAAGGTGTCTTTGTATTGTCAAATCCATCTGTTTCCCTACACAGTGTTCTCCCTGCTGAGCTGTGGTGGATAGATTGTCACACAAGGAGAGAATTTATTGCTAAAAGCCGTATTCTGACTTCAGATAAACTTTGAAAAGTATTTTTTGCACTGAACAAGGATGACTCTCATCGCTTACACTTTGGAGCACCAAACAATCAAGCAAATTCTTATGATACATATAGAAACTGTAATTCTTGTTTCCATTCAGATGAGAGTGCTGATCGCTTTCAAAATGTAGGTAACATGACATAGAATTCATCAACATCTATCAAGAATCACAGACTTTGTGTAGTCAAGCATGACCAGCAGTGTAAAATCTACACATGCATAACATACAGTGTGTCTTTGTGACATCACTGTAAATGCCTCTAAGACTTGTAAGCCAGTAAACAGCAGCACCCAGAACAGACAGACCTTCACCTCAGTGCAGTTTACTGTGACTCATTTGTCCCCATCAAACATTTTTCACTGCACCATTTTTTTTTACACAATTTAGAAAAAAAGCTGCATCTCTGAGAAGTTAGATTCCAAAAGTAGCTCACAAAACTTGCAATATTTTTGTGGCCATATTGAGTCTAACGCAATAAGCTTGTAACAATATTACACCCCATCTAGGGTTATAATATTGCAACATAAAAAAAAAATTCTCCCAAAGTCCCAAGCAGCCACGGACTGCCTGGCATGTTTATTTACAATGTGTTGATGAAGCATTGACTTCAGCGAGGCAAAAGCCAAAAGGAAAAGGTATAACAAAATCAAAGAAACAAGATGCCTTCCTAAATAAAACAAACTGCAGAGACGAAGCTCAAAAGAGGCAGCAGGATCTTCAAAAGTCTACTAACTACAACAAGAAGAAGAGTGTGGCAAGTTGGGGGATTGAGGGGGATGCATTGCTGGGACTCACTCACTCTTTTCAGTGGCATCCAGAAGGAACCAGTTATCTGTGTGTACTATCACCTCCGTGGACTGCTTCACACTTTTTTTTTTTTTTTTTGTTCTCAACATTGGTAGGGACACAACTACCCACAAAATTAACTTTGTTATTAATGGTGTGGGTGAAAAAAATCATACCCTTGAATAACCATTATTGACAAACATATAAGTTGCATTCTATGAAATGTGAACATTTTAATCTTTATTTCACAATGTCATTTCTGGATCCTCTTATCAAAGTCAGTGAGGAGACCAGTCAGTCCCTGGTTCCAGTCCTGATGTCATCGGTTGACAGCAACTTTCAACTGCTCCAGTCGCCACACAGTCCAGGATAGCTATCTCTTAATTGAGAAAACTCATCCAGTTACTCCATACTGCATTGTTTTACACCAAAGAGGTCAGCATATGGCTTCTCATCGTTTCCAGTCACTTTACCTCTTGGAAGCTCAAAGCAGGTTATCAGTGTCCTCTGTGCAACTCATCTTTCCCGAACAAAAAAAACAAGAGCTCTGTTCCTCTCCTGCAGTAAGGAGCTGAACTCCAACCTCTTCTTTTGCAGCAGCTGACCCATACTGGGATCCAAGTCTGTATTTAATCGTTCTAATGTTGGGAATGGGAGGTGTGCCACTGCTTCCAAAAGCTCGAGGCTCTGACGGCGTGCTTTCTTGTAGGGTTTTTTGTGGGAAAAACAGTCAGTCTTAAACCTTTCACAGGGCAACACAATGGCTTGGTGGACACAAAGTCAATGCTGACAAAGTGGTGGTCAACAAACTGGACTCATGATGCACATTAATCTGGAGCTGAGACTTTGTCGAGCTGACCTCCATCCATGTGTACTGTGTAACCCCTGTCTGAAAGGATGTACAGAGTTAGGTTTCGGTTTCAGTTCTAGAATAGGACCAATCGCAGAAGACTAGGAAATCGCTCACGGAGCCCAGGGGAGTACATCAACATTAACCACACTCACACAAACTGTAGTTCTCAGAAAGAATTGTATTCTCAGATATATAAACAACATGAGAATGAATTTGTATACTTAATATAGAAAATAACAAAGTGCACGTGACTTAGAAAAAAGGAAAGGAAATAAAACAAAATAAAATGTCTGTGCATACAGTCAGTCAGTCAGTTGTGTCTTTATGTCAGTTTTTTTCCCCCTTTCTTCGAGCTCAATTTCTTTTATTTCGTTGGGGCCCTTCAATTTCAGTGTTCTTTAATTTGAGTGTTCTTTCGATGTCCTACCACACCGCCGTCAACCAAAGTGAAGTCCCGGGTCCTCAGCTCTGGTCCAGCACGAAGGTGCGTTCCGTCGTCTTCAGCTCTGGCTAGACATCTGATTCAGTGGATCCATCTCTCCAGCAAAATGTCCGAAACCTCTCGGTCACCGCTGGTTCCTTATCTCTACTGGCGTCGATGTTTCTCTCTCACATCAATCGGCAGTGAATCAAACTCCACAAAAACCTGACCTAAGAAACAGGTCACATTCAATCTGTTCAGTAAAATAAAATAAACCTCTACAGAACATGAATCCTTAATTAAAAATAACCTTTTTAAATTGAAATAGTTTCTCAAAAAATATAGTTACTCTTTTCTTTCCTTTACAGATCTATTTAACTCATATCGAACAGAAAAGTATCAAAAATAAATCTAATTCCTTTCCCCATTAATCATTTGGATAAATGATCAAATATAGCAAAATTCCCTCTCTTTTATTCTTCCTCACTCACACACACAAGATAGCATTTTGTCTGGCTAACCAAATCAGTGGCTCACTATTAGCTCCAATTACACATCACCCTCACCCTGGCAGCTATCCTAACGGCTAATGGCTAACTGCTACATAGCTAGCGGCTACAATCACATGGCAGTACATCAGAAGTTAGCAGCTAAATTAGCTCCGCGCTATCCCGCTTTCACTCGACGCAAAACGGACGCAAACTCACCGCCGAGCAGGAAAACATGGACCAAACACTCGGTGGACTCAGCCGATGTATTTTCCGACTATTTTTCTCAGGTTTCAGTTAAGTTATGAGTTTTCACCCAGGGCTCACTCACACAACTGGACAGTAACAGGGCCGCAGCATAGAAAATGTCTCCTCTCTCTCGTTTTTTCTCCCAGAGCGCTTTTCACACACCTTTACGCGATTGGCTACGACGTAATACCTGGCCGCCATCGGGACACAGTTAACCCCATAAATGCCTGCTATCACATTCACACACAAATAAATACTGAATAAAGAATAAAGAGGATTTTGTCTATCTGCTTATGAAGCCTGGCCTACAACTGTCATCCATGTATACACCTCTCAGAGACATGGAGGGTCAAGCATACAGTACGTATGCTTGACCCTCCATGTCTCTAAGAGGTGTATATTTCTCTTACGATTAATGTTCAATGAGCCTACTTTGAGACTACACTTAGAAACAGACAAGATGAAACAGGCAAGAAGAGTAGAAAATGGGAAAGCGTGTGATACATGATGATATTACTTTCTAGTCTTTTTACTTTGTTACTTTTTCAGAGTTGTGATGTTCTTTTTGAGGCAGTAGTGTTCTTTTTCATCTAAGAGGTAAAAACTGACCAATCTGTTTTGTTCACCAACAGATCTGATGAACTTGTCAGTGTCTCTGGAGTACTCTGAAAGACCTTGAAATTGCTGTATTACCTCAAAAGAATAGAGATCTTTTTAGTTGAAGAGACCAAGAGATACCGTGTCTGACTTAGAGCCAAAGTTTATTGAACACACCCTGTCAGTCATTGGTGATCACAATGAGTTTTCTGCCTGCAGCACTTGTAGAAGTTGTTTTCATAACATCTTGATGATCCTGATGATACTTGGGTCTGTATCCGACAGCCTGATGTCCAGGTCTTTCTACAACAGCAGCTTGATTATGAGCAAAGATTACTTAGTTTCTTCATTTAGTCAACATGTTTTGCACGTGTCTTGAATTTTGGGGATACCAACACAACTTCAGGCTTGTATTTATGGAACTTTCCAGACAAATTGCAAATTTGGCAGTTTGACAGTGATTGACTTGTGGTTGCCTTCATCTGATTAGCAGCAGAATATGGCAATACTTGAGTGAAGAACACTGCCTTCTGATGACCTATATGCTGCTTTTTAATTGGACAGTCTCTGGAGGTTTCTTTTCTAAGACTTGCTGACTTTGTCTTTTGCTGTGCTAGAGGTAGCTGAGGAAATCTTGCAAGACTGTCAGTGAGTGAAAGAGGAATGCTTTGGCTGGATTCATATGAGGTATCATCATAACTGTCAGGAATATAATCAGGATCGCTGTACTCTATGCATTTAGACTCATCAGTTGACTTGCTTTGGTCATGTTTCTTTTCTGGGAAAAGACTGTGCGAGCAATACGGAAGTGGGATTATAGCCAACATGACACAGTGTAATTTAATACTGTGTCTCTGTATTGTTGCAAGTATGGATACTCACCATTTGACAAAGACAGTTAATAAGCACTGCTTCTGTGGTTGTTAATGAAATCATTTTTCCATCATTCATTCAATCTTAACAGATCGAACAGTTAGAACTAAAAGCTAACAAGACCCTGGTTTAACAAGGATACTAAACAGCAACACAACATAACAAAAAGGCAAAAAAACAAAACAACTTAGAGTTCAGACAAAACCAAGTCCAAAAATCCAAAATAAATTAAAAGTCCAAACAAATAAATATCCAGAACTGAGAAACACTAGAAACAGGAACACAGGGATAAGATGAAACAAACACAGACAACCTGATACTGACACCATGGAACGCAGGGATTCAATACACAGGGGAAGACAGGATAACAAAACACAGGTAAAACTAATCAAAACTGGCAGGAAGCAGAAGTAAACTGACATAAAGAGAGGGGGAAATACAAAATATAACAGGAAATGCTAAACCAAAAACAATGACAGACGATATTCCTATGGCAATATAAGAAACAACTGACATTTAGCATTACCAACTCACCAAAGACAATAATGTCACTGAACAACCTCCACTCATGTTTTTTTTTAAATTATTATTTCATTTATTTATTTGCAAACTCACCATACCTGATAATCATTTACTTGCTAATACTAAAATAATATGTATGGAAATTAATGAATGAAGATGCTTGGACACGATGCCTCCCTTCTTGCAACTTAATTTGGAATGGTTATGTTCAGAACAATAACATAGATACAAATACTCTTTGAATGTACAATATTCAAAATATTGTATATATTTTCTTTCCATTCTTCTTGTTCTTCACTGTCACATTTCTTTTACAACAACACACACTTTAAAATCTAATGTTGTGCACGTGCCTCTTATGGAGCTAAACACACTCAAAATACACTAGTTGTGTAAACCAGATGACTTTAACACCAGTGTTAGTTAGTGTTGGTCTGCAACATCATTTACTACTGCAAGTCTGCAACATTTGAATAGCAAACTACTAACATGGCTAATTTGAAAATGTGCTCAGAATCATACTTTGCTGCCTCATGCGTCAATTAGCTAGCTGTTAATGAACATATTTAGCACCAGCATTAGCAAGTACAAAGTAGTGATATAATTAAATAGTGCAAGCTAGCTAGTGCAATTTTGTCATTTGGTGCATGGGTGCCAAATGAACGACACAAGCTGCTAAAGACTCTGAAATAGACTCTGTGTTTATATTCAAATGTGTAAGATTTCATCATCGCCTCAGTTCCCCCTCAGGACACATCCACCAAGAAAAGTTTAATCTCAGCGATAGCTTCTCAGTTTCTTCTCAGTTTAGTATATAACAAATGATTAGTTCTTTATACAAATGTGAAGCAGATTACATCAGGAGATTACTTCTAATTTGAGGGATGTGTGTAAACATATATCTTAAAATCTGCATTTTTCCTGGTTTGAGCTTGAATGGATCCAGTAGGGATTTTTGGGGATTTGATACTCAAAGTTCTGGGTTTATAATGGGTGTGTATAGCGCGGAACATTCGTGCGTGGATGACACCATCAGCCAGAGTGAGGAGGAGAGAAAAAAATCTGCCAAAAATTAAAACGTATTCGACTACCGTGGCCTCAAACGCCCCACTACAGACATGATTTATACATAGAAACGTAGGAAAATTTGTCTTCTCACTCAGATTCGTCTGCTAAAGCTGTCAGCCTTATAGTTTTGGCGTCAGACACAGAGAGTTGCCAGCAACATCCATCCCCAGCCTCAAAGACTGCCATGTTAAAAAGGTGGGAAAACTTCTGGTTTACATGAGCTGATTGGATCCAGTGGGGATTTTTGGGGATGTTGGATTGTATGATTAAATTCAACTTAAATTAAATTTGACATTAATTGGCCCATTACAGTGCCACATCTTATACAAGGTGATGTGCAGTGTAATGATTTATATCTAGGTGTTGAACACTGGCCTCCTCTTGTTACATTTCACATCCTTGATGAATCTGCATTAGGCCTGACATAGGAGTGAATATGTAATATGTAAAGTTTCAAGTTTTTTGGGGAAAGGTGCATAAAAGACATATAGCTGAATGAACTCACTTTGGACTCAAAAAAAAGGAAAGGTAGCCCACTCTACCAGTCGAGTCACAGGGTTCCCCAGTTTAGAGTATTTTCTTAACCACCTCATATTTTGTATTTTGTGAACCACAGTAATTGAATTTCCCTGATGTGGGATGTGCATAGCTTTGCTAATTTCCCCATTCAGAACAACTCTAGAGTTTGAATCGTTATAGAACTCACTTGTTTCAATGATATTAAAGCTCAAAGTTAAGCATAAGTAACATCATTGCCACTTTGATAGGTGGGTGCCGTTACAGGTAGCTTGTTTGAGCATCCAGGCTTCTTTCAGCCCACTTGAAGAGCCACGCTACACCTCTTTGTCCATTTTAGATTAGCCAGGAGGTGGCAGAGGAGGAACTACCAAGATGGTGGCGGCCAGAGCCATAATGGCATTTCAGGCACCTTGGGTGATGCCACAGATACAACGTCCATGCTTTAAACAGTCTTTGTGACTGGTGTGTATTTCAGGGTTATCCCCAAAATTAATCAAAATCAGTGTAATGTGGAACAGCAGGTGTCTTCATAACAAACAGTTTAGAATATCTCTGTGATGAATATCAATTCAAAATGGCTTTAATTTAGTGCAGTCACCACTTGTCCAGAAGGACTTAGGAACAGGACTTAGAAGGACTACAAAACTCTCTTTTACACACACACACACACATTTGCGATAACCCCAGAAATCTAATCTTGCCATAGCCTGTTATATTAAATACTTAATTAACCCTTTGTAACCTGTAATAGATTATTTGTGCTCACATCATTTCTCTTTCACACACACAAGGACAGCCACACGCGCATGAAAAGACATAATACACTCTTATGTGACCTTGTTGGGTGATTTGAACAGAAATTAAATGAATGTTGATTACTGGAGTCATGCAGTATTATTCATTAAATGGGGCGTTCCAAATGAAGTGAGAGAGAGGGTAAACAGGGCTGCAGATCTGGGTCAGAAAGGCATCTCACTAACCACAATGGTGTGTGCTGGAAAGCTGCATGGTGGCAATCTTTTTTTATTTTTTATTTTTCAACAGCTCAATACATCTATGTATTACATATGTAATACATATATGTTTCATAAATACGGCATTATTTCACTAGTTAAGTTGAGGAATGAATCCAGAGGCTTCGTTGAACTATGTTCAATACTACTTGAATGTACTTATACAGGCACTTGTTACCTCCCGACTGTTGCACTCCTCCAATGAACGACGCCTAGTTCTGCCCTCTGTGCAATCCAAACTTTTCTCATCTGTTGACCTCCTGTCCAACACTATCAACAACTGGACATGCTTAATCTATCCGGTCTGCTACTGTCACTTGATTCAATGTGAGTAGTTCTTATTGCTGCACTAACATGTCCCTGTTATGCTGTCCCTTTCAATAAACGCGTCAGCTAAATGACTAAATGTAAATGTAATATGAATCTTGTTGCTTTGAACAGCATCCACTCACTTTTTGTTTAGTTACCTCACCTCTTTTTCTTATATTTGAATTAATTCACATTCCAACTCTTCTGCACCAACACAACACAACAGTGACAGTGAGGGTACAATATGAGTGTTTAAAAATTGAAGACTGAATATCATGTGCAAAGGTGAAATCCCATTAATTCTAATGGAAGTTGCCTGTGGGTGTTAAAATAATTCCTTACAGTTGTTACAGTTATGGCTGGTATAAATATAACAAAGATAATAAATACATTTCTAGTCTTCTTCTCAAAAATGTTTATTTTTATTTTTATTTGACCTCATTGCTGCTTGTATTAATACAAAGGGCTGCATCTAGGGATGTACAGCGCAGCACTGTTCCTGTGAGTACAATTTAGCTTAAATGACAGGGCAAATATATCTTTTACTTGTAACAAAGCAAATTTATTTTACCTGCAGCTTTACTGTGGACATCCAAAATAAAACCAAAGAGAGAAAATGTAATCCCATAAGCTTATGCATGTGTGGGTGCACATGTGTTTGCGTGTGTATTTAGATTTCGTATGCATACGTGCGCACCTGAAAAGCCTTTTGGATGAGCTTTGTGTGTTGTTCTCCTTTGTTTCCAAATCTGTGTGTGTGTGTGTGTGTGTGTGTGTGTGTGTATGTGTGCTGAGCTGTGCCAGCATCAGGCTTTCCAGCAGGATCCAACAGAACCAGGTCAAAGCGGAAAAGTGAGAGAGATAGAGCCTGAGAAAGACTGAGAGAATGGGAGGGAGAGGGAAAAAGAAAGGTTCAAAGGGCTGTCGTACCCCCCACAGCAAAAAGAAAGAGGAGTCAGGAAGCTGACGGTTTACCTGAGGAGGGAGGATGGAGGGAGGGAGGGAGGGAGGTAGAAGCGAGGGAACAGAGGCACAGAAAAAGAAGCAATGGTTGGTGAGGGAGAAGAAAGATAAATGAGGAGGAAGAAGATTGAAAAAAATGATTCTGGAAAGAGAGGGTGAAGGATATGAGGAAGAAGTGAGAAGTAAATGGGGGGAAGGAGGATGGAGGCAAAGTAAAAAGTGAAAAAGTGACTGTAAAGCTCGGAGGCAGATGGCTGTGGTGATTCTCTGAGTATTCAGCATAATGCAGCTCCACAGCACACATCCAGAGCTAAAAACTGTCTGCAGGTGTGGTGTCTAGTTCCCGTAGCCTAGTTTAGACCCTTTACAGCTGTTAGAAAGATGCATTGCAATGACAGGTTGGAGCTTACAGATGAGGTCTACCTGGCCACCCATCTCGCCTCTGTCTGATGCTAAACACTCTCGGGTAGGATTGATATCAGAATTCTACTTTGTCTCAAGTGTTCAGTTTTTTTGACAGCTCAATTCAAAATGGATCCACAGTTTGGCGTCTTTCAGACTGAATGCAAAGCCAATTTTATAGGCTAAACAAATGCTAAACAAAGTCAGTGACATTGAGGCGAAGGCCAACCCTAATAGCATCAGATGGTTTGTTGCACAGAAGTTCTTTTCGTTTTTCGTGAAACAACCCTTCGGTGTCGTTCTTTGCTAACAACATCTACACTAACCTCTTTAGCAGATGTTACGTCACACACACGATCAACAGTGAAAAAAAGGGTTTCAAATTGTATTCGTTAGTGCCGAATGCCCACGGCACGAGGCACCTAGCTGCTCACGTGTGTAAACAAACATGTTAAACAATCACTAAATAAAAGACCACTTGGCACTCTCAAAATTTCTGCGGGAATTTTCTAGTTTACATTAATAATGTGAGGTGAAAACTGTCTGACTTTGTCTTAAGACTGAGCTAATTATACACAGACTGATGGAAGAGCTGTTGAAGACAGCAGAAGACGATGAGGTTAGTTATACGGGGAAGACGACCGAAATCAGTGATCCCATTTACACCTAGATTATGCCTTGCGTTATGTTGAATCAGCTTGCATTGTGTTTGTATCTCAACATGTGATTTAGTTTGGTGGATCTGGCAGTCCTGTCATCCAACATGGTGCATAGCAGGTCAAGCAAATGATGAAGGGTACTCATAAGGGACTGGACATGCAGTGGCAATGATGACAACTGAAGACATCCATATACTAAATGGTGGCATTGTTTACTAGACTCACTGTACTTACAACAAAAGAAGGCAATCAGAGACAGGAAAAAAGCTTACCGACACTAGAGCTAGCTCAGCAACTGTATATTACTTATGTGACCCTCGTCCTGCATGACGAGACGAGATGCAGCTGTGTGGGCTGAGCTTTTCTTTAGCTTTTGCTGAGGAAATCTCATCTTTTGGATGTGCAGTTTGAGACAGGAGGAAGAGGTAGTTACTTACCTGTTGGTCATGTTAGGCATAATTGTTTCTTTAAAATGGCGCCAAGCAGAACAGATGTCCACCTCCAAACATGGTCATATTCTGATCCCAGAGCATGACGTGTGCATTTGTGTTTCCTTGGTTTCCAGGTACAGACTGAATATGGACATATGTAAAAACGGTCTGTATGCATTTCTGTTTATTGCTGACATTTCAGTGCTTTGCAGTTTTAAGTTATTATTTTGCTTGAAGATAGCAGTACTGGTTACTTAATATGTGAGGGTGTTAGCATGCTCGTGTTCAACTAGTATGGTGGCAAACACAAGCATGTAGAGGTTTGGTACTGTATATAGCTTGAGTGGTCACAACAAGGTGGCTCAGTGACAGTCTTTCGCTCAACCTCACAAAATAGGTGAAGGTGGAAGATGGTGTAGTGACTGCTTTTGTGTGTCATCATGCAACACAGCTAAGATGATGGATTTCTCCCTTAGAGGTCAGTGCTGTAAAACCGGTCAATGGCCTGAATTCTCCCTTCACCAAAGATATCGAGTTCACCAAAATTTTACTCTAAGCAGCCACTCATTGGCAATTGAACGGATGTGAAGGGCTGACGGTGATGAAGCCCTTTCACACAGAGCGGTGGTTACCACAAAGTGTGAGCACAATAGGTCATTATGTCCTGGTGCTGAGGACTTTGAGCAGCCACCATGTCCCAATTTTCTAATTAATTGTCAGGGTAGTTTTATAAGAATAGCTTTCCTTTGCACTTCAATACCGTTGATGGAATGATTATATGAAATATTGAGACATTGTGCAACGATGGTGGCTCCATTATTGGCCACTCCAGCTATATTAATTTATTACCACACGTTTAGCATGAAGCCACCATTTAACCATTTGACCTTCCCTACTAGAAGCATTTTACAGACATTAAACGTCTTTACATATGATAGCACATGTTGATTATGTCTGACCAGTCCGAGAATACTAAACATAAGAGCATGATCAGTGCTTAATAACTTATTCATATTTCTCTTTATAATTTACGCCACCTCATTTTTCACCAAAAAAATGTACCGAATTTCAATATTGTAAAACCTTTTGCAACCTGTTACCATTTATCATTTTGTGCTCTCAGAATGTGCCCAAATCTTCTGTCTCTGTACTGACAGCACTGCGAGGTCAAAGGTGACCTAGGGCCTACACAATGCCGGAAATTTGAAATTCACAGGAAATTGTTGTTTTGTGGACCTTTTTGGGAGTCCTAAATATCTGAAAGACCTTTCCACGACTCACAAAAAAAAACCCTCTGAAGTTTCGAACCAACCATCAGTCAAGGCTCTCTTTGTGGGGAAAAGAAGTGATCTGTCTTTTTGTATTTTACTTTTGTACAGGAAAGAATATCCACAGAGAAGTGCACACATCTGTATCGTGTAGGGAAAATGAAATGTTCACTCTCTTTGAAACTGAAACTGATGCGTGCGTACCTTTACATAATCGCATCGCACTGCCAGCTAAACTCAGCTCAGTGCTGCATGGATGAGAAATGGGAGAGGAAATACATTTTATGCCACATTTTGCAGCATAACAGCCATATATACGGAAAGAGCACAGCTACAGTACAACAGGCTGTTTTAGCAGGTCAGTAACTTTACTTTGTAGTTCCAAATGGATGACTGGAGGCTATGGCAGAACATTTAACAAAGAATGGCATGGCTGAGGATGTCTAATATTATTCCAAGCTGGTGTGTTGTCACTCAGCAGCAGATCAAACAGTGTCTTTGCCAAAAGCTTGGTGTATTTCTTTAAGAAGCACAGAGGAGCGGGGTGAAAAAATGAGTTAGATGGAATAGGCCCAGCGGTCAGTACATGACCTTGTTCTGGTCCAAATGGATAGCTCTGTCATCTGCTCTGTGTGTGTGTGTGTTTGCTCACGTGTTTGAGTGTGTATAGAAGTAGCATTATCCAGTGTCCTCACAGCACCTCTGTCACACCACCCTGCGCTCTTTCTTCCCTCCTTCCTCTCTCTTCCTCTCTCTAGCGGGCCTTCTATTCAAGTGTTTTATTCAAAATTGAAAAGAGTCGGGCAAAGTGAAAGCCAATACAGTTTGCTCAATATCACAAAGTAGTTTCCGTGCCTGTTTGAGGCAGAAAAGGTTTCAGCTGATGGAGAATTGGTGTAATAAATGGCAGTAGAAATGCTTTTGTCGAACACCTAATGACACAGGCTACATATGATCAGCCCAGTGTGGAGTCTCATTGGGAAACAGCTGAAAGTGCTGTGGAAATTTCCTTCCATCCTCACAGGATTGATATTCTACTGCAGCCGCATGGCAGCGGCATGGACATCTTTCCTTTCTGTTCTGTGATCTTTATTCAACAAAATTTAAAAGTGCATATCTTAATTTTTGCTTTTGTTTTTATATTGTCTTGTTTTTATTTCATATCTTAATACCATTTATGACAATGAATGACATTGCTGTTTAAGGCTAAGGTTGTATGAATAAACAGAATGAGCTATGGCCAGTAACTAGCATGTCCAAGTTGATTTCCCTTTTCGTCTGGTGAATGGCTCCTGTTCTCCCTGTGTTTTCAGATACATTCTCTCAGTGTGTAATTAAGCAATATTGCATGAGAGGCTGTTACAACTGAGGCTCTTGCTCCGATGTAACTAAGCATCACTAAAGTGCCAATAAAAAATTATAATAATAAGCTCACCCTCAAATGTACTATTGTGATTATACAACAATAACCAACCTAAATAAAATATATAATCAAAGTGTTCCATGTTTTAAAGCATTTTGCTCTCAGTATATATCTATTTTTTGTTGTTGTTTCTGTTCAGATCTCTATTTCCATGGAGATACGTGGGGTCTGACTAATATCTGGAAAACAATCAGTCACAGCAGTAGACTCCTTCGAGCCACTCCAATTCAAACCTTAGTAACCTAGCAACAGAGATGCTTTCTCATCCCAGCCAACTAATGGAATTTGCCAAACTAAATGAATACTGCAGATAAAAACACTAAAGTAGTTCAGTCTTGTGGTGACTAGGATATCTGGTAAAAAATATAGTTTTTCCATGGACAGTCCATGAACTTTTTTATTATTTTTTAAATAAATGTAAATAGGATGTGACAATATGGAGATGGCAGAGTGTTATTTTTAGTGATATGAATGCAGATCTAAACTAAAATCTAATGAAAAGATGGACGATGGGTTCCTAGATTGCATTTTGGCTAATTCTGTTCCTCTACATACTAGCTGTTGAAAATATGCCCACTCAAACATGATTGGATACGACTACTTGGACTCCAAACAGAAAACAGAATGCTTCCAGTGCCAAAACCTTGGTCCCTTGCCTACAGATGCATTCATATCTACATATATGCCTTCATAAGCAGATATCTGTTTGTAGAGATTAACTTACAAGGTACTTGATGGATACTTATGTGTAACGCATACATTTATTATTACATATCGCTAAAAAAATAAATACAGTACATCATTACACATTACTCAATAATTTACCTGTGTTCTCCAGCCAAATTCTATCAATATTTCTATTGCACGCACAAGTCACAAGTTCTGAATTTAACAGTGAATAAATTATAGGAAAGGAAAAGAACATAAGAGGACTTGTAGCCTTCAAAAACAGGTTATTACATGACTGTCAATCAAAAAAATCACTACTGTTGTACAGCAATTTATGCAAAACAGCAGAAAGCATATCCTAGAAATGTACATGTGGAGACTTCCACACATCATGAAAAACATGAATCCATCTGCAACTCATACATTTAAGTTTTGCTGTATCTCAGTGAAAATGAATGGGGGAATGATGGGGATGCTGAAATAGGGAAAAAAGACACATTTGGAAAACCACCATCAGAGGTTCAATTGTTAGATTCCCTGGTTAAAAATAGATGACAAAAAAAAGAAAAACGGCATTTAGAAGGAGCGTGACACAGACTCTTGGGATTACTCAAATCAGAGCGGAAAAGGCTCAATTTGGTTTCTACTTTAAATCCAGGCCTCTGCTTAAATGTGTTCAGTTCGGTGCCATGATTGAAATGGATGACACAGGGGCTGAGAACCACATGGTGTGAAAGGTGGAACAGCTGAATGGGAGCAGTGTGCTTCACAAGGCTGTGCCAGACGTTAAAAAAAACCCCAAAAAAACCCATCTCACTACACTTAAAATCAGAATGTTATCTATAAGAACAGAGAAAACCTCTGCACTTTGTTTCATGGTATTATCTCAGCCCCCAGTCTTTAACAGACAGTTTGTGACCCTGAAGTAATCCTCAGAGTTACTGCAAAGGGGCCAAATTATTGTTTGATCAGTTTTTGAATGTTTAAACTGGAACTCTCTGACTGCACCCCATCCCCCAAATATCAAATATGTTCAAAATCGAATCAGCTCACTCTCCCACTAAGAAGCTGTTTATTTTATTTGATTGGTTACACCAGGGATTTTCAAAGTCAAACAAGATCGATCCAACTACCTTACACCCCCATCGAGAGCTTTGGGGGATGTAAACAGGATTTGTAATGTTACTGTGGAGTCAGAGAGATTCAGGCCCCATATTTGTTTTTCACTTTGGCAAATTGCCACCGTTCAAAATATGCTGAATTAGCTATTAGCAGTTCCTGTTGGCAGTGCACTCACAAATGTAAGGGCAAGTACGACTGCATCACTTCACTGAAGAAAAGTTAAAAATGTGGAAATTCTGGTCCTTGTCAAGAGTCATGAGGAGCATTTTTCAAATTGAGCTTTAAAGCAGACCAAGATAAGATAATGCTACTGACTGGGTTTGTAACTTGGTTGACCAGAGGGCCAAATCAGCAGCCAGATGATAATGACCAAACATTCTGTTCTCTTCAAGACACTATCACCGATCTGGCTCTTTGACCTAATGCAGTATATCTACCTTCCAAACTCGCTTAAAGTTTAATACTGGTGTATAATTTAGAACTGAGAGGAAACTAAAGGTTAATCTACACTCTGCCAGCCAGTCAGACTTGACAAGTTTCAGCAGTGTGAAATGGAAGAGAACCCAAAAGGAAATTAAGAAGTTTTAAACCTCCATTACAGTTCAGAGACTAGCTTAACTTTTACATGTCCTTAGAATAGTTACACATTCAGTCCAGTGAGCCTTTATTTGGAGGTCAACATTTCAGTGAAGAATTCCTAAGATGTTGGCTTGTTGGCAACCTGGCCAATGGTGTGAAGTCTTGTGTCCCTTGCCCTGTCTGACATTATTGTAATGATGTCGTCGGCTTCCCGGATCTCAGCTTTTACTTTGGAAAGTACAGTATAACTATAACTGATAAACATAGACAAAAATAATAATAGACAAAAACACAAAGTAATGCAATAAGACTGAAGATAATAAAGTGGAATTGTCCTTAAAAGAGATATGTTCGAACAGATGATTTTTTAAAGTTTTTCTATTTGTTTGCACTCCACTGCTGTCACTTCATCCATCCATTTTTCATAAACATTTATCCTTATCATGGTCACAAATGGCATTGGACCAGTTGTTTTGGGGTTCACCCTGAACAAATCGCCAGTTACAGATACTGAAAGGCTCCATCAACCAGGAACCGTCTTGCTGTGACAACCACTACACCAACAATTCCCACCATTAGCAAGCACTTGGTGACAGTGGCAAGGAAAAACTTCCTTTAAGAAGCAGAATACCTGGAGCAGAACCCGGGTCATGGCGGATGGCTGAGTTTAGATAGGGAGATCCACAAAGATGCGGTAGCATAGAAATAATAATAATGATGATTATAACTGGAATTCTAATCAATATGTATCGTCAGTGGCATGTTTAACCCTTGTTGGAATGATCATCTGCTGGTTCACTGAATCAGCATGTGTCAAAAATCCAAACAATACCAGCATTAAGCTTCTGTAAGCAGTGCTGCATCTGCTGCTGCTTCTATTGATGAATCACATTTCTGCTTCAATACATCAGCCTCTGTGTGGCCGCCATGTCAGGCTCCACCACGCAATCCTATTCGGTATGTGATTTCTGTCTCGCCCCTGTTCCACATCCAACCCGTGGCATCATTACAGCTATCGCATATGTTCCGTGATAAAGCCATCAGGGCTTAAGTACTGCAGTCAGTGCTAATGTCGGGTTCACATATATCACAGCCAGCTGTCAAAGGCTTCTCCAAGCGTTTCTGTTCATCTTGTATATCAAGCTTCCCCGACTTGTAATGTGTTCAACCCCCTACTGTTGTGTTTATGCAGCGCCTGCCTTCACGGTGATTTCAGATTGCCGCTTTCTGGGCGTCTATCATAGTCGACAAAGCACAAATAAACCGGATTGTTACTCTCCGCATCAGTTTTCCCCTGACGTTATCATCCCGGCACTACCACCGCTCCTTCTCTCCCTCTCCCTTGGTTTCATTTCCTCTCCTCCTCCCCATCCCTCTGACATTTCTCCTTTCCTTTGCCTTTTCATGTCCTGACCTCTCAAAATTCCCAGCATGCTTGCCTGCTGCCACCGCGCCAAAGGGATTTGGAGGGATGATCAAGTGAAGATGATGTGCTTTGCTGCTTTTTTTTCCCTCCCCCCCTTCACCCGCTGCGGCTGTATAATACTTTATCCGCAACAGTTTAGACGCGCTGACGCTCACTGGCGCCAACTCCTTACGATACAAAGCTTGTTACGCTGTCGACTAAGCATAAAAAAAGAGGCACTAACACCGTGCCGGCATACTGGGAAGTCAAAGAAGAAATACTTGTGTAGCTGTTGAAAGGGATGTCAGTGGAGAGAAACGGGGGGTGTGTGGGAGAGGAGGGGTAGAGGCCTCTGAGGTAAAATATAAGTTTTTCAAATACTTGATTCAAGGTGGAAAAAACAAAACAAAGCAGAAAAAATGGAAGGAAACAAAAAAAAAGTAGGAAATGCAGAAGAAGAAGGAGGCTTTTCTGGGTGAAGTGTAGACTGGAGGCAAAAGCTGTGATCCTCTCTCCTCTCTCTCCCTCCATGACACACTTCATGAGTTGCCAAATTAGACGTGGAAGTTATGAAAAAAGCACTTGAACAGGCAATTATTTTTTCCCCTCGTGAAATCCCTGTGTTAGTGTCGGCTTATTAGGAGATGAATGCGGCTGGCATTTAGCTGGTTGTTTGTTGCACAAATGAATGAAGAGAAAGCAAAGCATCAGAGGAGACTTTATTAGCCTCTGAAACAGACAGAAATACAGACACTACTGCAGAAATCAAAGGGTGTACTGGATGCTGTAAACTCATGAACACCACAGCATGTGCAAAGACCAAAACTGTCTCCTACAAAATACGACTAATTTGCTTTGCAAATTCATTTTGAAGGGAATGTAATTGCTGCCCGGATTAGTGGGAAACCCCACCGGACATGTCTCCATCAAGTTATGGCCCAAACACAGTTTCCCTTTGGGCTGTAACAATAGATTTAGCAAAGTTTGCACGGGGTGTTTGATTTTGACCAGATTCTCTATGCCATATCTGTGTCTGACTGCCAGCCAGCTTGAGCTGACCTGTGCAATACAATAAAACAGATGCGTATTCTCACTGGAGCAGCGCAGGGAGACACGCTTCTGAAACTGCGGCGCATTATCTCGAACGACGGCAATTAACACAGCGCAAATTCATCGCATCGCATAGATGCTCGGGGGAGTTTACCCTTTAGGACTTTGACACAGAGACCGAAGATTGTGTTGTCAATGCATTGCATTGCTGTCCATTGGAAGCCAGCAAGACGGGAAGAGAATGCCGACTGAACAAGTCAGCCAGTGACAGGCTTATACCCACAGCCACCTGTGTGTACTTTGTGCGGAGCACGACAGAGGCAATAGTTTGACAAAACAAATTTTAACTTAAGGTCCACTTACTTACTTTTTGACAGGGTAGAGCCTGGTTGTTAGCGTCTTACAAAGGAGTTCATGCTATGTCATGTGATGACGAGTGGTAAAATGACTCAATAGGACCTTAGTGTGTGAGGTTTAGGGGGGCCTCTTCCATGGAATCCGCCATGTCGAAAATGTCTTGTTTCTACAGTAACCCGAAATGGACAAAGCAAACACAGTAAATAGGGCCTTTTATGTCTGTGTGTATTTTTGTGATGTAAACATCCTGCAGACACAGAGCAACAACATAAGTGTTCATTTATAGTTGTTTTTCTGGCCACATGGTGAATTTAAGTCTGATCTTTCAGTCTCCACCACACACAGAAATATCTTTACTGTATCTTTAAATGCTCCACTTTTATCTAAGTGTGACCGTCCACTGCCTGGTGTTGAGCAGGTTATGTACAAGGGGAAATTTTCCAGCTTTTTCACCACCTGTGACACTATGAGAGCCGTGGGAGTGAATGGAATCAGTAAAGTTTCAGCCAAATAGATGGACAATGAGTAGAAACTGAATTGACTAAACGCCTCTGTAAAGCTGAGAAGCGCTGCAGATTTAGGTGAGGTTCAGGCTCAGGTCTCATAGGTTCATCACAGTGAGTGACCCCTTTGACAATGTAAAAACATTTTCACATTTTCACTTCATACATTATTATTTAAACCGATGTCTCCATCTGTCACTTACACATACAAAATCAGTGCTTATTACTGAGTCACTGCTGGCCCTGGACTGAAGTAACAGGATCGCTGAGAAGGTCAGGCAGAGGGAAGTGTGGATTAGAGATCAGAATTTGTTCAGTCTGGATAAACAGGGACCAAATGTTCTAACACTTTGGTGTTTAATGACATGACACATATTGAGATGTTAAACTTTAGAGCTCAGTATTCAAACGATAAAGGTGTCTTTCCTGCTTGCTCAACCTTCATCTTGTTGTCACACTCTCTCTGAAATTGTCACACTATTTGACTTTGTGCAAAATCCATGAAGTGAAACATGCTATTTTACAGCAAAGCACGCAGAAAACCTTGTCAGGAAAATGATTTATTCTCTAAACGATAGTTCTCTGTAGGCATGCGCTTTCAAAGGGAGAATTATTACAAAGATGTGATGTCAAAGAGACTGCTGGATCCCAGCCAGAAAAATAAAACAGCTGTGTATCCCATTTGCCGCAAGTCCCATTCCTAATCATTTTGTTCAGGAGAGCTTTAGCCGATTCATTTCATTCGATGCAAACTAAGTGTGTCAGAGAATGTGAACCGAAGAACCAAATTAAGAAATCAACAGGGGTCTAAAAATACTCAGCAAAGAGAATGTCGTGCTATAATACTGGTAGAAAAATAAATGGGAACTGTGTAATCATAAAATTCAAGATAACATGAAATAAGTGTTCGAGGTGGAAGCTTGTTGTACTCAGAAATCTCATCTGGGGAACGCTGTAGCATTAAGCAAGGTTACTTCCCAGATGGAATCTGTTTCATAATTTGCAAATATCACTCAGGAAATTAGATTAGCTGCCCAGGTAGGACTGAATGGTCTCTGCTGTGTTTGATAATTGTTTCTTTATAATACGGACAATTTCAATATGCCTTTAATTCAATCCACTGGCTTCATATTTGGAGAACATTCATCATCAGTACTGAGTATGCTGAACGTTTGTTGATTTCTTTTGGGAGCAAACAGAAGAAGACATAACATTTTTCATTACTGTGAAAAAGCCAACACATTCTCAGTCCAGTCATCAAATGCAGTATCTTGGTCAGTGGCCCCACGCTTCAAATTAAGACCCTGTAGGTGAAAACATGAACATAAAACATATGTACAACTTGTATACCGTGGTATTCTCTGCCGCTTCTTCCACTCCAGTAGTTTCCTCGGGCACCATTTTTGCAATGATAGTGATCCCTGCTCATCCTCTGCGTAGCCACAATGATGGCCACTGAGGGCAAGAGGTGTCCAGAGTTTCACACAACTTTTGACAGTTGTAAGCATACTATCAGAACACTGCATTTTGACATAATTGACACTAATAATTCAGTTGGTATAACTACACTGTATATCTATACTTGTAAAAAGCAAGCATAATGCTGATTGTGCGTCTTTGCGTCTTCTTCTAGTTCAAAAGTTCAAAAGTCAACTTTTACTTTTAGTTTGTTCCATCCATCCATCCAACCCAAACCTCCTCCACATGCATTTTCTCTATTCATACATACGTCACTTTTGACAGCACATCAACGACATCCAGAAATGGCACTTAAGGGAACCAACAGACCCCTATTTTGATTCGTAGGGCCACTGACCAAACTGCAGTATCTGCTGAGTTGGGAGTGAGGACAGGCTGAATATACATATACATTTCATTCTGATTGTATGAAGTAATATTTATGCAGCACAATAGTCTCATCTGGACTGGCTCTGTTTGTTTATTGTGAGAGAGTGTGGTGACAATTTCCATCCCTCATTGAGTTTTACAGTTTTTCTCTGTCGTTTCGATCCACTTCTGTCAACTGTGTTCGAAGACTGCAAGTGCAGCGATCACAACTTACACAAATATCTTCAGTTACTCCTATTGATTTCTGGTTCTTTTCCTTTTTCCAATTCACACACTATCACATAAATGAAGACTGAACACAGGTGCAATCACCGAGTGCAGATTTCAAATGAAGTCTTGAAAAAGTCACCGTCAAACAACTCTGCCCACAATACTTTCAATCTTGTTCCGAATGAAGAGGCACACAACTTTTACCTCTATCACTCTGAAGTCACTTAAGAGGACACAACGAGTTTGTCTCTCGGTGATTGTTAAGGAAATGAGAGTAGGAAATGCTTGGATGTGTGAATGAAAGGCGAGTACATCTCTTTTTACAGAGAGTGTGAAGTTCCATCAGACTGCAGTTTTTTGGTTGCTGCAGCTTTTCTTCAAGACTCCGGGATATGATTTTGAATATTGTGCTGGGAGTTTTGGGAACACATTTTTGGTGCGTACATTTGTTGATTTACAGATGGAAACACATATTTGATATGATGTGATATCCTCAAAGCTGCATTCCAACACTGCACCTGTATTTTTTGGTCCTCTTTCCCAAAATCTTGGATCAATTTTAAGTCAGTGTTTATTCGCTGATCATTTGAGCTTCGGCCCTACTACTTACTACTCAAAGAATCAGGAACTTTGTTGTATTGTGACAGTATTACAACTATTGTTGGGGTGGCTTCCCACTGTAAACACCCATAGTTCTGAGACTGTTGGTAACTACTCTAATGACCTCTCACTACACCATGACTCTGCATGCCTTCTTCATGATGATATCAAATAACTGTATAACTGTATTATCAGCCATCAGATCAGGTTTCAGTTTTTCCACTGTTTTGAAATATGACCAACTGCCTACAAAACTACCTCAGGTGTACTTTGTGTTTATTGCTAATTAGCAAAGTTAGCCTGCCTTGTTGGACCTGTTAAACCTCACCATGTCAGCATGCTGATGCTAGCACATTTAACTCAAAAATTTTCATTAGTACATGCCATTCTACTTATTTCCCGCAGTTTTTACACGATTACATTGGATTATTAGTTTCTACCATCGAAACACAAAGATCATTTTTTACCCATGAAAAGATAAAAGTGATGACAGTGGGACTTGGTACCGAGAAACACTTCAGCTCTTAATGTTAAGTTTTAATGACACCAAAGGATGACCAGTAATGCCAGTGGACCATTTCCAGGAGTGGATGTCTGTTCTGGGATTTTGTCCAGTTGACTCTCCAGGAAAAAGCTGTGGCTCTTTGGTTCGTAATCTTTGTTTAAACCCTTTCATTAAATTCAATTAAGCCATGTTAGTGCCGCAGGACCAAAAAAAAAAACCATGGCAATTAAACAGAGACGACTAACTGCTGCGACATACTAACACATGTATAAAACAGAAAAAAAGTAGGTCTGGACACAATGTTCTTATCAGTAACAACAATAACACGCTGGGGGAGCTTAAAGCTTCAGTTTGTAGAAGCAACACTTTTAGACAAAGATCCGTTTTTTCACACTAACATTTATCAAAACAAAAAAAACATGCTGAA
Source organism: Nibea albiflora (assembly GCA_014281875.1). NCBI lineage: Eukaryota > Metazoa > Chordata > Actinopteri > Sciaenidae > Nibea > Nibea albiflora. Next base: position 3,799,208 of record CM024791.1, on the reverse strand, counting down.
GATAAATAACAGTGGGAGAAACAGAAGCATCCTTTTAAAGTGTGTTCTCATGCATATTCATACACCAGTAATTTCAACTAGGCATAAGGGAATTATTCAAAATGTACAAAATGCACGCTCCACAGTTTAATACAGTGCTTATGCAGAGCTGACACAATGGGGATGTAATTCAAATCATAGTAAAACACAACTCTCTATAAAATTATTGAACAAAAATCCTGAAAAAGCATTAAAGAAAACAATTAATCCAATATTTATTTCATCCGATGGTCTCAATGAGATAAAAATCTCTTTTCTGAGAGTCCAGAGAACAAGAAAGATTCATAAAACAACTCGTGCACAAACATGATAGCATGTTATTAATAAATACAGCTCCAAGGATCACAAAAAAAGCCTCACTCAAAAGCAAGACTCAAGTTTGAGGGCACACGAGGAACGTCTAAGGCTGTAGTCCAGTCAGCAAAAACACTTCTTTACACTCAGTTGCATGACTGTGTGTGGGCCACAGGGGCGTCTGCCAAAAACCTGCTTTTTGGAAAAAGCCGCCCGACGTTACACCACGACCACCAAACAGACGATCAGACCTGCCAAAGCGAGAGATATCATTGGTCTAAACCAGACCTGGGCAAACTGTTCCACAAGGGGCCGGTGTGGCTGCAGGTTTTCTTTCCAACCAAGCAGCAGCACACCAAATGTGACTCATTTAATCAGCTGATCTCAGTCTTCAGACAGCTGATTGGTCAAACTGTGAGCTCCTGGTTGGTTGGAACAAAAACCTGCAGCCACACCGGCCCCTTTGTGGAACAGTTTGCCCAGGTCTGGTGAAGACATAGACAGTCAATGAGATACAGTGAAATAAAAAAAAAAGTTATTGATTGTTTCACAGCAAATACGTTCAGCACAAATAGACACGGCCTCAAGCCTCCAACCCCCCACACACCACCGCACAACCCTTCACCGCAGCCTAATCTGAAGTCAATTCGAATCATGACTTCCATCCAAGTAAACTGTTAATTAAAATCACAATGTTGCATGAAAGATATTCATATTTTTTAATACATACCATGCTATGACCTGTTCTCACTGGCACAGTAAGATGCCACACTTATCTCCTTTTTGTTTCCAAGGCACACACACACATCCATCCACAAACACTGCACATTACAGTATTTGTCTCATACGTCCTTGGTGAATAGACTGATATACCAGACAGCTAAGCTGCCGGATGATGTGTCGCACAGTGTTTTTTGACACACACACATAAACACACACTGCAAGCTACATCTTTACTGTCTCCATATGTCCTTGGTGAGGAGGCTCAGCTGTTAGACCTAGATCACAGGGCCGGAGGATAACATGACACGCAAAGCCTTTAAGCCCATTTTGAATGTTCATAGAGTGTCTGACAGGGGAGAGGCGATGTGTGTCCATGTGGGAGGTGTGTGTGTTTACTGTACATGCATGAGTGTGAATGACATGTGTGTGTGTGAGGAGAATGGGCATGTCGCCCTTGTCTGAGTCAACGTGAGCGAGCTTTGGTGCTGACATAGCTCAGATTTTTTTTTTTTTTTTTTTTTAGTGTGTGTGTGTCTGACTTCAAAGCAGATCTCTGGCTCAGTCCCAGTTTAATATTAAGCATTGGGAGCCACTAGAGCCAGCAGTGTGTGTCAACAGAACAGGGTGATTTGAAACAGTGTAAGTGGGTTGTGAGTGTACACACACACACACACATGAAAACACACACTTAAATGCATGCCTGAGCGTGTGTGTGTACAGGAGCGAGCCTGCACATTAGTCTCCGCGAGTGTTCGACAGAGAAAGAGAGAATATGTGAGCGTGCGTGTTGGTCTTCCCATGCTTACAGCGAACAGCAGCACTTACTCAGTCAGCCTGATAAAGAGAGCATTATGGAAGCAATCCATTTGCCTGAAGAAGGCTTGCAGATGAAATAGAATAGTCAGGCTGCTGGGGGAAAGAGAATACGATTTGATGCATTACTCAACATGTCAAAAAGTATTTTTTCCAATTTATTCCGCGTAACTTTAGGAGAGTTAGAGGGGCATTTGTTTTGAGAGCAGCCAGCGGTGCTGAGGGATGGAGGGAAGAAGAGAGAAGAAAGAAAAAGAAGGGAGAGGAGGGTGAGGAAAACTGGCAGCGACATTATGCTTTTAAAGTTGCACTAGGAAAGGTTTTATGTTTAAAGAAAAAAAAAACAATAGCACCCATTTTAGCCTTAAACACAAAGTGGGGCAGAGAAGAAGAAAATAGCTTCAGTCTCTACTTATGAAAACAGATTGACCCCATTTAAACAAATTAAGGAACAGCTTGCATAACGTTGAACCTTACCCCCTCACATTTTCAGGCTTTGTTTTCACCGCCTTTGATAACGACTGCATTATCAGTTGCGAGGTGGTCCGATGAATCCAGATGACGGGTACGGCTTCTCCGAGCAAAAGCCGTAATGAATCAAAAGTGCAGGAATATATGAAACTGTGAAACAGTGAGTAAGCAGTTTTGTCTCTAGAAAGCTGGAGAAAAAAATGGCTGAACTTCACTGTGACAACCCACATCTTTTAGGTCCCAGAGTGTGGAGTCCACTGATATCATTTATAATACTGCTGGGTAATACATTTAAAGGGCTACTCCAGCAGTTTGGTGTTACAGTTTCATAAAAAGTTGGGTGACTTACAACAAAGAGATTTTAAGAAAGGAAAGGTTAGCTATTCTGGTATTCAGTCCCTAATTTGGTTCAAGCTCCAAAAACACAGACACGTTTTAATAAATGACACTATCAAGGTCTCTTCCAAACTTGATGCCCCCACTGCGACCAGCGCTTTCTGTCAAAATGTTCTCAATCTAAATCCCAAACAGAGACAGCCCTGAAGGCATCCTCAGACTTCAGAAAGGCTGAATGACACTCAGGCACTCCTTAGTCATGTGAAAAATCGGTGAATTGCTCCTTTAAACTCATTTAAGGCCCCAAAAAGCAAAGCGTTTGAGTGTACATTTGAAAACTCAGCTTATGTAATGACGTCATACTAAATGCTATGTGACACTGCTAGTTTTTGCTAGTTATGAATAAGAATGAGAATTTACAACGTCGATGATACATTATAAACTTATGTAACCTCTGTGCTCATAACATTGTATGACTATATTTAGGACTCAATATGTGGAATGTTTTACATTTATTTGCTACAATCTGTTACGTTTTATTATGAACATATGAAAAAATGCATTCTGCTTTATTTATACCAATGTATATTCATATGAGCACAGACATATTCAGCATGCTTTAATCTCACAATATCACAATAATCTGAACACATAAAGCATTTTATAATAATTTACCACATTTCATAGAGACATTACAGTGCATTTCTCAGGTGTAATCAATTATAAGATGTGTCATATTGCACTATTTTAACATTTTAGGTGAACACAAACGGCTTTTCACAGTGACACAGAGTAAATTGCTTCTTCTATGCAGGGAAGGGCCATGCAAGGGCAGATGCAGGGACCCGGTTATCCTCTGCAGGCCCTGGATCCCCACGAGGCTAGCACATTTATAGATAGACAAATACTTTTGCACCAAGAGTGTCCAGTTCACCTAACCTGTATGTCTTTGGAATGTAGGAAGAAAATGTGTACAGGCGGCACATGACCAGCCCACACAGAAAGGCCCCGGAATGCCATGAGACATTTATTTTTGTTTTGACCTCTGTTAGGGAGTATCCACAATCCATATCATCTCTCTAGAGTCTCGTGATGACTTCAAACTTTAAGTTTTCAAGGTTTCATGACATTGTTGAACTGCTACTAGACACTGAGATGTAAGAGTTCAGTTGAGTGATGCACGGTGAATTAATCTAGATAAATATAATCATGTTACGTAGATTTTCTAGTGTTCCAGTGGCAGAAGAGCAGGCGGTAAAAGGTTAAATGGTTTAAAACTATATTGTTTCTTACATTGACAGCAATGAAATAACTATATGGTGAATAGTGTAGCTTGTACTAACATAGTTTTGTCTCCAACTTTGCAGTTTCAGCTTTGCAGAAACTATTTGGCAGCTTAATTGTCTTTTTGGTATTATGGAATACACACATCACTGTCCTAACTACAACACATAAAGACATTTTTACACTCAAGTGCACCACAGGGGCTTTGACTCGGGTCCATCAGAACCACTATTGACTGTGTCCTCATTAGAGGATATGACCCACATCCCGTATACTTGTTGTTGGTAGAACAATGGATAATCACACAGCATAGCACATTACTCGATGCAGTTTGCAGGTGCACAGAAACCAAACAGAAACTAAAATGTAACTTTCCTTGTTCACGGTGGTTACTCTCAGCACGCAGACTCAGAGCTGTTGCATCCCAAATATCAAGCACATTTAATGGTGACATATCTCCCTCCAGACATGACTGCTGCACTTGGGAACAGTGGGCCGTTGACCTTCTCCCAGCAGGGTGTCAATGAGGCGCTGCTGATTCTATTCTGAATGTTGCAAAAAAAAAAAAAAAAAAGTTTCCATCAATCAACCCTAACCCTAAACGAAGTGACACAATTATATATCAAATCAAACCCTTGTAGGCCGGTCTTTGCTCATAGACACCTTGCACTTTAAGTCTGGTGCATTGTATTACTCTTTTCTTTGTGGAAATTCACCGACCGTCAAGCAGTAACAATGATCTTTGTGGTCCTCTCACTTCTTAGTGGTAGAAAAGTAGAAGTAGAAAAATAAACTGTTGGTCCAGCTGACCCTGAGAAGGTGTGAGAGTGGTGATGTGAGTTTCACCTGCTGATGACAGAGCTGCACTTCTGCTCCTGCCCTCCACTGGAGGTACTTCCTCGGCTGTCACATGTCTCTGCCGTGCTACCTCAAGAGGGTGAGCTGTCCTCCCTCTCTGAGTGTGTGCTATCCTCATCCTACGTTTCTTTTAACGAATACCAAAAAAAAAAAAAAAAACGCAGAAAATCGAACTTGTTCCGAAAACTTTTGGACTTGTGCGTGAACATGACTGGCACATTGTGAAGTTGTGGTGTGCAAAGGCCCTTACTCTGATGCATCACGGCATTTCATTGCTGATTCCTGCCTAAGATGAAGGAATCTGCCTTCTCTGGGCATCCTATTAAAATTTTATCAGCTGCTATGTGGAGTGGAGGTCTCTAACCAGTTGTGGAATGGTAATAAAGAGATTCTGGAGAAATCCCATCGGGCCAGTACTGTTCTAGGCCAATGTGAGTTAACTCTGCTGTGGACTGCTGAGCTCACAGAGACCAGCGCTCACAGTCTGACTGTCATACAAACTCACACTGTGTTAAGTGAAAAAACAGAACATTTACTACAGCCTACAGAGTGAATCAGCATTCCCTCCTAAAAAGGTCCAGTTCTAACGTGACCCGAAGTCTGGGCCCTCGAGCCAAGTTTAACAGTTGTAACAGAAGTTAAAGAAAGGAATAAGAAGAATAGAATTTGTAGTAGTTCCATGACATTGAGGGGGGTGTTCAGGAGGTTTTTGGAGGTAGACTGGTAAACTGGTAGCACGTTCCACCAACGGGGAACAACAGACAAGAAAACTTCAGATTACCCTGAGTGGCAGAGCCAAGCGTCGTTCATTGGAGGGAGGTAGCATACGCCTGAATAAGGGAATTCAGGTAGTCTTGAACCATCTCTTGTCAAGATTGTCTTGAGTTTGAGTTTGCAGAGTGACCTCAACTCATTTAGTCATTTGCAAGTATGTTTTTTTTTCTTGTTGTCAATTTAATATAATTGTTGCTGGATTTGTTAGTTTGGAGTGATGTCAAAGGGTGTGACAGGGTAGCGTTGGGCAATTGTACCCCACCTCTCACCCACTGTCAGTGGCAGTGGCACTGGCAGTGATTGCTAGCTATGTCATTATTGCATGATCCAGTCGTGTTTATATGACATTTGAAATGCACATATAAACACTTGCAGTGCAGAGGCTGCTGGCTTGCATAGAGAACACCTCACTTTTTTCTCAGCTGCTCTAAATATTGCCACTTACCATGTTGTTGTTGCTGTTGCTCTTACCACCCACACCTAAAACTCTTATCTGCAAGGCATCCTGGGAAACTCTGGTAATCACAGACAGAAGTCAACCAGGTAGGAACAGATGATATGATGGAGATACAGAGAAAATATAAAAATATATCTGGTTATTTTCTTTGTAATCACAGTACATCGTGTGGTAGATGATGTACTCTCTCTCTCTCACACACACACACGCATACACCCACACAGACACACACACACATTTCCTCTCCCGTTCTCTCTCTTTCACACTTGCTCAGACACAGTACACTCAATTACGCAGCACTTGATCATCAAGGCTTCGCAACTAACACCCTCTCATCGCCTTGACACTCGTTCTCCATCACACGTACACACTGGCACAACTTAATCATCACATACCACACACACACACACACACACACTTATCAGCCTCTTATCATTTAGAGTGGTGTACTGCGGGCTGGAGTTTTGATATTAGTCTCATTGAAGCAGCCACTAATTACTGAGGCCTGAGAGACAACAGAGGAAATAATAATAAGAGGAAGTCTGGATGTGAACTCCACTGAGACTCCGCTGCTGCTTTCTGCGCTGGAGTGGCAGCTGGTGAAGAGGCTCTCATTACACACACACACACATGCACAAACACACAAACATGCACAGGTGTATGGTAGCTTACACAAATGTGTGTGTGCACATAAGGTATACATCTAAAACACACAGGTCCCCACACACACACACGTACATATTCATGCACTCACAAGATGCACAAGAACGCACAAATACACACACAAACATGCACAGAGGTGTGGCAGCTTACACACATCCACGCTCATGGTATCCATGAAAAACACACCCACACGGGTATGCACACACATGGAGGTACGAGATACACACACACACACATATATGAATGTGTGTAATGCTCATCACCTACATACGCTCACACACCTTAATGCATCCACATGCCCTAATACAAACAACATACACGCGCACACACGTAGGTATGCACACAAACATGCACAATCTTATATGCACAGCAGTAGAAACCTTAACAAATACACACACACACACACACACCTCATTATTACACACAAATATGCACACACATTGTTCTTCTCTTATTTTCCCTGCATAGAGGTGGCATATTATTGAAGGAGCTTTATCAGACTCACACACACACACACACACACACACACACACACACACACACACACACACACTCTGTACAGCGTCTGCTAATTATGAATAATAAAGCGGAGGTTTAAATAATTGCCATGGTGGTCCTTTGGTGCCTCTCCAGCAGCTAAGTGGGTCACACTTGATGGAGCGTTTCCTTCCGATTCCGTCCAGCATTAAAACCCCTAATAATAGTGAGGAGGTCTGGGAATTACGTGGCATGACGTCCTGCGGAAATTATCCAATATAGGCAGGGAGTATTTTTGGTAGGATGCAAAAGGTCCTCAAGCTTGAGAATTCTCCATCTGACATTTCCTATTGTGTGTGTATGCGGTGGAAAAATAATCAGATTCCATTACATCTGAGGGCGCACATCATCGTGGGAAAACTGTCATTCCGATGAGATTAAGGGAATCAGAGGATTACAATGTTTTCTACCAATGGACCCCCATCTGAACCAAAATAACATTAGTGGGAATGTTGGGAATTCTTAGAGAATAAGTTCCCAATTAGATCACGAAAATCTGGGAATTCTTCAGTAAATTGTGTAGTCTAACATGTACGTATTTCCATGCCCTAAAGGCTGAGATGCATAATAATTACAGTAAATTTCCAAAAATACATATTTGGAATTATCCATTACCCTTTTTCTGGAGTCACACTGGCACAAGCTCACATTTCCCCATAGAGTGCTTCAACCTGCAAGACATCCATATGTATAGAGTTAATTTGGAGTTAAACTCTCCATAGTAGATTTCCTTCATCATATTCCCTGCTGAAGCTAGGAATTATTTATAGTATTAAATGTAAGCCTTCATTTCTTGGCAGTTGAATACCAGCTAATGAGCCAATTCTCTGTAGTCATATGGTATAATGTGCCACCATATACATGGGGGATTAACTCAGACTGAAGTTCCTGTTCCTTCCCAAGACAATATCAATTATTCTGTTAGTGGTAAAAAGACATACTGGACTAATCCATATATTTAAATATATGCAGCTCTATGGATGCTGCTCCTGTAATTTATGAAGAATTGTTTTATGCATAATCATCATTTTTGAAGAACCTCGTGTTTTAATTTCATGTTGTTGGATTTTCTCCATGCTTAATCCTGAAGAACTTATTCATGTTCCTAAAGGCGCTAGCTAAAAGATAAAAAACAGAGTTTTGTATGAATTAGCATTTTCATTGAATTCATCTGAAACACGGTGCACATATTTGAAGGCTGACAATTATGAATTAAGTCTTTATTATTTGTTTTAGATCTGGGAAAATGTGAAAGGGTTGTGATTTTTAAAGAGGCACTCCAGAATTTTACACATGAATGAATATGAATCAGTCTATTTGTCATGAGGAGCGCTGTTCAGTCTGTAGAAACTGTTGCATAACGTCTTTTATAATGTCCTTTGTTGTACTCTTGTCTTCTGTGGCTATAGAGGAAGCTTTGTAAAGTCTGAAAAAACAACCACATTGATGTCATCAGGTCATCTCGGGCCACAAACGGTGCGAATGGACTATGAAGCACACAATCAAATTGCATTGCAGAAGTGTAGGACCCAGTGTTCTGAAGCCTGACCCATACACACGACTTTAAGTCAGGATATTTCAGCATCTGCTGCTTTGATTCTAACCTTTGCTCAGTCAAGCACACAAGAACAAGAACAATGTTCATTGTACAATGTTCAATGTACATTTCTGGAGTATCCCTCAAATACTGTCATATCGTAATCATGGATCGTGGCTGCTGCTGTGGTCCTGCATGACGTCCACTACATATATTATTACTGTCATTATTGCTACCATATCTCCATTACAGTGCATAGTTAGTATATGTGTTACTGCTGCTGTGCATCTGTGTCTCTCTATCACAGGTTCCACTGCTACTGTAATCATTCTATCATTCATTGTAATTCATTGTCATTTTATCATTCATTGTAATTGTACAATATGTTTGTGTTGATTGTTCTGTCCATGTGACATCCATTACACGTCTGTCCATCCTGGGAGAGGGGTCCCTCCTCTGTGGCTCTTCCTGAGCTTTCTTCCACATTGTTTCCCTGTTAAAGGGTTTTTGTGGGCAAGTTTTTCCTCACTGGAACTGAGGGTCTAAGGACAGAGGGTGTCACTCCCTGTACAGATTGTAAAGCCCTCTGAGGCTAAATGTGTTTTGTGACTTTGGAATATACAAATACAATTTTGATTTTGAATATATTTTAATATCTATAGTCAGAGTACTCCAAGGGTTGTTCAAGTTATTATTTTTTTAATATCACATAATGCCAACTTTATGGTCATACTGGAAAAAATGTAAAGGCTATGGATATGCGATGATGGATTTTAGCCCCTAAACAAATAAATAATTAGGTCCACAAATGAAAACATGATATTCAGGTTCAGTTTAATATGCAATTGTTTTGTAAGGGTTGTGAGTATATATTCTTGTAAGATAAAATGAAGAAGACACACGTTTGAGACGTTAAAAGCCCTTTCCACAAACTCACAGTCTTTGGAGTTCTGCTCGCTTGGCGACAGCCTCTTCATCCAGATTCTTGAGTTCAGCCAGCTTTTCCTTGTGGCTCTTTCAGAAAGCATCAGACTCATGAGCGCTGCCATCTTGCTGCCAACTGGCTTGCCAGACGTTCAAAGTCATTGCCTGGAAAAGGCTTAGCAATTAACATATATATTCACTAGATAGTGTGGAAATAAAGACATGACCCCTCATAAAATTAGCAAAAAAATAACAAGAGTGGTAAAAAAAAAAGGGGGGGGAAATGAGAAAAGTATCAATCAAAAGCATCACCACGAAAACACTCATAAGTAAGATTGATGATGCCATTAAAGGGTTCCAAAAAATTATCCAGAGTAACTAGAGCGTCAAACTTTTGACACCTTTTTTGTAGAAACTTGCCACCATTACAATTCAATGTAACCACTTTTTTCACAAACCTGAGATTTAAGATCGAAAAGACTTGGATTTCTTTGGAAATCAGAGGGAAACAAACAGAGGTTGCATTGCAATATAACTTCCATTTCATCGGCTGTATACCTTTAATGTACCTCTTTTTTTCATTGCACAACGCCACACGTTTAAGTGATAAAACACACACAAGGTTTTCTTGTCTTTTAAAAGTGATCCCTGTGATTCTATAATTTCTTTAGCTTGATGGGCAGTGACTGATGTATGAAAGGGAGATCAGACATTCTACTGGGAAAAAAAGAACAGCTTGTTTAAGAAGATTAAAAAAAAAAACTCAAACTTTTGGGACTTTAAACTTAATTCAGGACTCCGAACTGTGAACATTAAACATGAACTAGATCATTTTGATCAGTGTAAACTCAAGTTTGAGCTAGCCCTTCTGAAGTGTGAATTGGTAACACTAGCTGTTCAAAGAAGGGAACAGTTTGTGCCACCACCGTTGGCTTCATTTCACAGCCACAGAGCTTGCTGCTTGGTCTTTACAATTTTAATTCAGTCTCATCAGGCTAATGAAGGTGATATTGACTCGACACTTCTTGTCCTTATATAAAGTCTCAGAATGTGTTTTTTTTTTTTTTTTTTTACTGATTTTTAGTCAAACTCATTTAAATGGTAAATGGACTGTACTTATAGCATCTTTCTAGTGTCCCCCTTTTCTTTGCTTAGACACAATATGATCGAAGTATATATCAAAGTATATAATATATAGTAGTATATAGATTCTGTTCTGTTCTGCTATTTTCTAGCAGGAGACTGAAGAGCAAGTGATTCGATTTTGTCATTGATAAATTTTATAATATCTCTCTAGTCTATGTGATGGTGATACAGGATGGACAGATAAATGAGGTATGCATAGGGCGTAATCAGAAACGGACAAAGGAATGAAGATAAAGGGATGGGGAAGGCACTGTGAAGCTGTGAATGGAGACGTTGAATCATGAAAGACCTACGAGCGACTGAAAGACAAGAAGAAAAGTGTCCCCGTCTTGATTAGAGCTGTGGTCTCGGCCCCTGACAGCCAATAAAGGTCAGGAAGCCACGGGGAAGCTTAGCTGCTAATGTCAGCCATTCACCTGGGAGACGAGTGTGTGTGTGTGTGTGTCGAGATTACATTTCATCACATGTACAATTATGTGTGTGCACAATGGCGTGAGTATACATGTGGATGTGTGGGTGTGTGTTTCCACTATCTCACATGTTCCTGAATAGGCAGTGTGGTCTGCAGGCAGTAATAGGGATGAAGATAATAATATGCTGACAGGGATGGAAAAGGTCCATATCCATGTGGCCTGAGAGACGGCAAAGGCTGTCAAACGTGTCATTGGGCATCACGTGTGTGTCAGTGCACTAAAGAAGGACCATCATCCTTGCTCTCTGTAGATTGTAAAAATATGTCTACATTCAAGTGCTATGTCTGTGCTTATCAGCTGTGTCATTGTCACCATAAATGTCCGGCGTGCATGTTCATGAGTGTGGAAAGGTCCATATTCACTCTCTCCACAGGTTGTCATATGATTTCAATGGCTCCATTTGGCAAGTAAGAGCCCCGTGTCAGATCTGCCTCACAGAAGCCCTTTTATTCACAATCTCCCTGACATTTAGAAAGGCTTACATACAGGTTATTATATTTGGAAATATAATGAAGGGAGAGACATAAAACGGATTGCATTTTTCTGAGTGCTGTCTGAATGTGCAGCAGATGTATATAGCACTTTCTCTCTGACAAAGGGAGCACTAGCTTGCAGGTGAGAGAACCAAGGTTCTTTGTTACAGGTGGGAGTGGTACAATGTGCCATGGTAAGAATAAAGATGGAAAACCTTTTGGGTTGTATAAGGTCAAATCATTTCCCTCAGCTGTTCTCATCAGCCAGAACACAGAAACTCGCACTATGAACTTCTGAGAAGAAACTGTTCAAGTTCACATACTGAACAGATAAGTCAGTCACTGTAAGTAATGAAAATCAACTCCTGAAAGCAAGAAAGCAAAAAACAAGTAACCTCAAATTATAATTCATTATAATGTTGCTGCCAGCAAATAAAGCTTTATTGACTCTGATACTGATTCCAATCACTCACCAAACATGCCATATGCAAAAACTATTTTATTTAAACATTAACTGACTTTCAGCACAGTGATTCTTTGTCATCAGAGCTACTTGCAGGCCAGGACCATGATAACATTTTAACAAAATCTTAAATATCAGTCTTTGTTTTGTTTTATGTGAGTGTTTGCAACTGTGCATGTACTGCTGCACACCTCAATAAACCTAATGTTAATTATTCAAGACCCACCTGACACACCCGCTATCTGCGCCCATACGTCTGTTCCACGCTTCACGCAAGCAGCCCGCATCAAATTACACAGACCACCTTGAGTGGGTGGAAGCAAGACACAGAAAAAGCAAAGAGAATGCAGTGGATTTTCAAAATAAAATACACTGTGCAAACTGCCGGTCATAAAAACAGACACAAGCGAAACAAATGAACTATCTAGCATATTTACACGTGTGGAAGCATATTTAGAAGAACATGCACCGGGAAATGGCCAAATCTAGCCAAGTAAACAAAGTCTGCCAGGCTAAATGCTTCTGAAATGCTCCCGGTGGGTTTGAAGTTGAACCCCGGTGCGTACCTGACGTGCCAAAGACATGTCGGTGGAGTTTGTGGAGTAGTGGTTTCTTTTATGGTTATATATATATATAACTCCATCACAATTGTCACTTTTCAAAATCCTATTTTTGCTGCCCACATTAACAATATGAGTTTAATTCACTCATTAAAATCTAAACAGTATCCTCTAATTGCCCAGCTGCCAGATAAGTAAAGGGAGGAGCTGATCAAAATGTTGATTTGAGTTTCTTTCAATAAGCACAGAGCACTCCTAGATGAGGAAACACACAGGCTGCTTTATCTTGTTGCTGGAGGTCGCTGAAGCCGCACACAGCCTGAAGGACTGCAGACACTACTGCCTTGAAGGTTTTCAATATGTGTGATATCCTGTATGTAAATAGGGATTCTTTTGTTCTCTTTTTTGTCTCTTTAATGTTTGTAAAATATATTTTTAGCTGTGTCCTTGTGTGGTTGTGTTGCTTGTTAATGTGTCTCCATAGAGATCAATCAATCATTACTCTGACACAGTTTAAGCTTCATGTAAGTGTTAATTACAGTAAGGGGCTTTTTGAAGGTCGCCACAAGTTTACACCGCCCATCAGCCTTGAAGATACAACATCATTCAATTTTAGTGATGATTCTACAATGGAAAGTTGTTTGTTGCTAATTAAATTCTAATTGTAGTATATATTGTAGTATGTAGTGTAAATGTGATTTTGCCTGTTTGTTATTTCAATATATTATCCTGTGTTAGTAGGATAAATGATACTGAGGTTGTTATAATAACATGAAACTCTTAGTTTAAAATGTCTCAAATACAAAATAAATGCTAAATTGAAAATCCAGGTCCAACTGAATTAGAAATGTATGTTGTGAGCTGCACTGCACACACACTATACTGTTCTCACTATGTGTTATACATCCAGTATAGGTAAATAGCAAGTCAAACTCTCGAGTCAGGAAGCGAGCGCCTTGCTTCTTTATTTTCCAGTCATGACAGGTGAAACACTGAGTAAAACTGCAAACAAAAGAGAGAAAATATCTCTTATTAGCACGCTAACACAATCAGAACAATAGGCTAAAGTGCTTCCCGATTAGCATTAATGCTAACAAAGTCATTTACTGCTATCAAAACAGATACATACAGATACATGTAAGATGATGCTGAATGACCAAAACGTACAGCCATTGCTTACAAGGGTGTCAAGAAATAATTAAGCGTGTGTCTATTAATGGCCATTTTACTGTAATCACTGTTTGCCAAGTGTAGCTAACGTTAGCAGTGCTATAGCACCAACAGCCTTCTTTTCTTGCTAACATTACAAAAAGTATATGTACCTGTGCTGAATGTGGTTACACATTACTTCGGTCAAGTGGTAATATTCCAGTTTCTTCTGACACAGCTTACATATACTATGCATATGCACTTATTTTTTTTATATGTGCATGTCTTGTTTAGTTATTTATATCTTTTGCACTGACGGTAGAGCTGTGCCCCAATTTTGTTGTGCTAACATATTCTGTACTTCTGACAGACAATAAAGAGAATCTAACCTAATCTAATATGGTTATACGAGATGTCATCTGTCCCACTTTCCACCTTCACCTGATAAACATCATCCGGAGCACAAGGGCCTTAGCATGCGGAGAGGAGGGCTTCTATCCACTGGTCTGAATCCTTGGTTAGTGGCGGCTGGCTGCATCTTAGACACAACAGTTAACCGGCATGTACATTGATTAATAATTAGCTGACTTGTATTTCTGGTACTGACTAGTAAGTTAAGCACCATTTAACCATCTAGTCAAGCATATCCCTAGTAAATGCCAGACATTTGTGCTGCTTTGGATGTACTAGCAGTACATTGCGGAGGTAATACACTGACAAAAGACAAATACCTGATACAAGCATACTTAAGATAATCTGAATTCTCTCTGAGTTGTAATAAAGCGCTCCTGAAACTTGCATGCGAGTTTCATCAATGAAATGTTAAGATATACAAACAACAATTATTAATTGAGATGTTTATGTCAGTGCATTATACTAGCGGTTCTTAACCTGGGGGTCAGAATATCACGGGCTGTTGTGAGGGGATCACAGGAGATCATAGAAAGGGAGCTCGAACAAGTAATATGAAATTCAAGCTCAGAAATATTGTATAAAACCAAAACAGGAAACATGAAAAAAAAAGGCTTAGGATTGTAATACCATTCATAACTTTTGTTAGTTTTTCTATAATCTTTTTCCATAGTTGTACATGATAACAACTGTGGCTTTCTTCTGCCCTTTGTTTCTTCTTTGTTTTTTTTATGTTGAATGAAGTGGACTTGTACTTTGTACTTTTTTTCCCAGAAAATTCCAGAAAAAGTACTTGTGTCACAACTTCAGCCAAGCCTTAGTTCATTCATCTGTCTGTTTTCCCACAATAACTCTCATCTCATTTCAGACGCTGCCAGTCCCTCCTCCTCAGCATTGCTTGCTGATTTCATTCACCTGACCTGCCTCGCCTCCACACTCACCTGCTCCTCATCAGCTAATCAGCCCCTCAGTATACATACTAGTCCATTTCCCTCAGTTCTCTGCCAAATTGCATTAAATTTAATGCAGATTTCTAAACAATTCTGTTTTGTACATGACTGAATAGCAGGCAATTAAAAGAGGAATAAATAGAGAAAATGACCCCCGCCCCCCACAAAGTCAAACTTATGAGTTTAAAAAACAAGAAAAATGATGAAAGAAAATGTCCAAGTTAAGGTTGTGAGTTTAAAAATGTTGAAATTATGAGAGGGTCAGAATTTCCACTAACTTACTTTTTTTTTCTCTTTAACAGGTGGAAATGGGCTTCCATACAGGTATAACTGCAGACAGTTTATAAAGCCTTTGTTCAAGGAAAAAGATTGCCTTGACACTTGCTAAGTTCATCTGCAAAAGAAGGTTCATACAGTATACTGTAGTAATTAAAAGGTCATTCATAGTTTTGTTTTTCTTGTGTTTTGTTTTGTTTTGGGTTTTTTTTGACAATTTTGTCTTTTGCAAAGTATTGTCTTTGTATTCAAGACACAGCAATTTAAACAATTAGTCATGTGGATTTGGTTGAAATTTTACATTCAACATTAAATGCTGAGTAGTGAGCACATGTGTGCATTTTAACATTTTCAGTTTTATGGTGACAGGCATATGTACAGTTGAAGAAAGTGTTACACATGTAAACCCCCACCGTAACCCACTACCCAACAATGAAAAATTGGCAAGAGGGAGTGACGTTCACCTGGGGGGTTGGACCCCGCTCTCCTGGACGGGAGCGCGTGGCCTTGCCCACTGAGCTATTTCCATACACATAACATACTTACACAAACCAAACCACAAATGGCCAACGCTCCTGACCAATCAGGACCAAACTTCCCTCCAAAACTTGTCATACTTAACCAATCATAGCACACCCCATCCTCACTCTACCACACTGATTGGCTGGTTTTGAACCTTGGAGGAAGGATCACCCCTTCTGCCAACATTCAAATACCAGCTGAGCTGTGAACTGGACACACTCCTCTGAAGAAGCAAAAAAATTGCGAAACGTCAGGAGACCCCCTAAAAACTACTCAACGGTATTGTAACCTTTTACTCTTTTACAGTATCTCACTTGGTTTATTTCTGTTTTTTAAGAACTTTTTGAATAAAGCTAAGTGTTTTTAATAATCCTATGTGGGGACTGGGTTCTGCCCAAGGGTAAATTTCCCCCTTCCCTTTTCTGTTTCCTCCTGGGGAAGGACTCACATCTTTTTCTTTTCATAATGGGGACTGTGTTCCACCAAGCGAGATGGGTTGTTGTAAAGTGGAGGGTCTGTCCAACGGGAGGAAGCAGGAAAGACTTTCTTGTCCTAAGTCTCACCCCCTGTAGACCTTTCACTGAACCTGAGAACGCACAAAAAACATCCAACACACCCGTGACCTACCTGCAAGAGGCACCTGCCACTACCTGGGGAAAAAAGAACTGCCACCTACCTGGAACAACACCACCCACCCCAGAAGATAAGAACCCATACCCATCCAATGATTAAACATGACATCCTTTAGAGAAAATGCCATACCTTTGAGTGGTAATCAGTCCATTTCACAGCTCTCAAATAGAACTAAACACACACACACACACACACACACACTCAGATCACCCACATCTGCCAGTACTCAATCCACTCTCCTCTCAGACATAACCAGAAATACACCTGACCATAAACCAACCACCAGACATAGAAACAAGAAACATGAGCAAACAGTACTTTAAACTAATACAAGCGGTCCACCATAAACATCCTTAACCAGGCCATAGCTTCAGGATCTTTCCCGTCTGGGATGGTGAGGCAAGTGAACCGCCTTACTGACTTTATCAAACCAGCTGCACCCACAGAAGAAACAAGAAATAAAGTTCAAAATAACACAACTCAATGGATGCAAACTAATATGCAAATATTAGGAGAACACCATACTCACCCTCAGCAACCTTACATTCAATGCCATGGCCCTGCAGATAGCTACAGGTTGGGCCAGGAAAAGATACAGTACACGTCTAAGAACAGAAACACTACAAACAGTTGAACACATCATACACACACATTTACACACCACCACTAACATCGTTACTACCACCTCCATAACCATCACCACATATACCAAACCACCACTATTATCCAAAACCAGAGAATACAACACTTCTAGCTCACTACTGCCCCCCCCCCCCCCCCCCCCCCCCCCCCCCCCCCCCCCCCCCCGAGGGCAATGTAGTATATATAGGTCCGACTCCCATTCACCTGTTCCCTCTTCATAATGGCTTGCCCTTTTTTGGAGGATGTGCTGGACGAGGAAGCCCGGATCCTCAGAAGAGCATTCAGACACATTGAACGAGTCTTCCAGGACAGGACAGATCCACTGGCCTTTGGAGATGACTATCTCATTGAGAGATACACATTTTCAGGTGATGGACTAAGATATTTATGTAGGCTGCTGGGTCCAAAAATACAGCACGAAGCCATGCTCTCACTGTACCACAGATGATCTGTGTCACATTGAGATGGCTTGCGAGTGGGAGCTTCCTTTATTCTGTTGGGGATGCAGAGAACCTCAATAAAAGGGACCATTTGCCGGACAATCAGACGCGTTTGTCTGGCGCATCATCTTCCCTGGCCACAGAAGACCCCTCTACATCAAGGAGGAGTTTTACAAGATTGCAGGTAACCTCAATTCTAACGTGCAACCATTAGTTTCTAAGTTGATCCGTCACAGTTGGATACTATTTTTTTGTTACAGCTTTCCCTAACATCATTGGGGCAGTGAATTGCACACACATAAGAATCAGACGCCCCTCAGGTGAACATGAGGGAGATTACATCAACAGGAAATCCTTCCACAGCATCAATGTTCAGGTAAGAGTGATTCGTGGTTATGACCTAAATGAATCTGTTCTGTGCATTTAATGACCTAAATAGGCTGCGACTTAATATTTTAGATGATCTGGGATGCTGACTGCCTTGTGAGCAATTTAGAGGCAAAGTGGCCTGAGTCAGTGCATGACTCTAGAGTCTTTGGGCTAGTCCAATTTTATGAGAGACTCTCACAAGGTAACCCACATTTGTACTGTAACCACCTTGGACATCGTGTGTGTAACTCTGCTGTGTTTTCTAAATTATATTTTGTATTTTCAGGTGAATTCTCTGGTGTGCTGCTGGGAGACAAAGGATACGCCTGTGAGTCATTCCTCTTGACTCCCCTTGCGGACCCCCAAACCCCACCACAGCAGGCCTACAACTATGCGCACACCAAGACAAGGGCTCGAATCGAGATGACCTTCGGCCTTTTGAAATCTCGATCTCGACAGACTTGTCAGGGAGCAATATATTGCACATTTTTTCACTTAATTTTTGGATTTAGCCCCTTTTAATAAAAGATCTTCTCCTGTGTGAGCACTTGTTTAGCACTGGTGGTTCTTTGAAATTCTTTTACATTCATGAAAGGACAGACACCAATGTTCTAGTTTAAAAAACCAAAAACAAACATTTACTTAGCAGTCATTTGTCTTGGTTGCTTGGATCCTAGAATAGAGAGCAAAAGCAACAAGGATTAAAACACTGTATTGCAGATGTGGTTACTGTGTGCATTGAAACACTCACTTCCTCTACTTTCTGGATTTCCAGGTACAGTTTTCTGAGTGTCCGGTGTTTAATCTCAAGATCCAGCTCCATTTCTTGGAGCCTTCTCTTTTTTAGTCTGATTTTAAAATCAGCCAGCTCTATCTGTCTCTCCAGGTGCTTTGCATAGAACAGAAGTGCATTCTGCAGCTGCAGATGTGCCTTCCCCCTGCCGTATACATGTAGCGAGAGAACTTGGATTAAGATTTCACAAAACAGACCAAGCCTCTGATTTCAATACAATGTACTAACCGGATCATCTTCTGGTGGCTCCAAAAGTGTAACTGTGTTCGCAGACACTGCAAGGAAATCCAAAGTCAGACACTATATTATATTTGACTGTGTTTCATGTGCAGTAGAATTGCAGTACTTTATGTACCTTGTATGAAGCGGACAGTTTCTGTGGCTGGGACTGAATCTGTTACTGTCCCTCCCTGGATCCCCTCCATCACTGGCCTCCCTTTATTTAAATGTTGTGCCAGTTCCTCTGCTGGAGCCACATCCTGGCTTGGTGGGCCGCCCCCTGTGCCAGTTCTATAGGCTTTTTTCTTAACTGCTACAATCATACAGACATTGAACATGTCAGCAGACACCTAATCTATTCAACTCATTTGTTCAGTGTTATGTACTTTAAAGTCACTTACCAGCCTGCAAAATGTTCTTATATTTAATTTTTACTTGCTGCCACGTCCTTTTGTGGCCAGAGAGGTTTGTTCTTTATGAAGGATAGAAAGATAAAATAGATGAAAACGTAACATGAGAAAAATAGATTAAATGACACATTGTGGATAATTGTTTGCACCTAAACATACATTTCCTGAGTAACATGCACCTGCTTGCCACTCTTAAAGTATACAACAGTTAGTCAACTTGAAAAGTAACTCCTTTAATTGTAGCCTAATTCTGACAGTTCCAGTGGAGCACTGTTTATTAATTGTACAGTTTTGGACTACTTACGCTTTAAGCCAGTCCGCTATTGTCTGCCAAGCTTTCTCGCGTTCTTTAATTATGGCACTGGTATTGCCTTTTTTTCTTATAATATCCTTAACTTCGTTGTAGAACTCCATCAGGAGCTGTTGTTCCGCGGCCGTGAAGTAAGATGTAAGACTTTTATCCATTTTCCCATCGGTGATTCTGTGAGCGATCGCGAGGTCTGTTTAAATATGTCGTGAACACGCACTTATCCCAACTATCTTCACTTGGCTTAACATAGCCGCGCCTTTTCATCCTGGCTCAGCAAACGTGCAACCAATTAAGCCAGGATATGCCGACCAAGCTAGGTCAAGCTGGGCTTGCATAATTATCCTGGATTTCTTTATTCTAGTTTCGTGCAATACCCCTCTGGTCTTCAGAGACTCAAATATAAACAGAATACCTCCACACCACAACCCACAAATTCAACTGGATAGCTATCCAGGAGCCAATCTATACCACTTCCCTCAAGATCTGTCAGAAAACCACCCCAAACCCAACAATAAAAATTGTTATCCTATCCATTGGCATCAACAACAGAGACCAGGATCCCAAACTCACCTCATGCAAACAGCTAAAAGCACTATAAACAATCACCTTCCCAAATGCTGACATCTATTTTCCAATTATGAATTACTCTCCCAACCTCACACTAAAACAACAGAACAACCTCAAACTAATTAACAACACTATAGCCACACACCTACCATTTCTGACTGAAATACCACATGATACTTTCATCACAGAACAGGATAACATCCATTGGAAAGCAGACACTGCAAAACAGATCTTTGAGAACTGGTGTAAACAGCTAAATTTATAGTTTCAATTAAACCGATCCAGGAACCACACCTGACAGACCTGGGCTGGAGCTCAACATCCAACATTCTCAATTTATCTAAACTCTTCAGACCATCAAAGACACAAATAACACTATTAGAAAAAGGTCTTTCATTCATTCCACGTCCACTCAGGTTCGACCAGGAGGAGCTTCACAGGGATCTCCATTAGTATCACAGACGCCTAAAATTAACTGAATACTTTATAATCAGACATAATCAGCCCAACCATAACAAGAAACCATTTACATACCCTTCCAATTGGGAACCCACAGTACAATAACTTACCTCTCTAACACAGCAACATCTTGAAAACAGAAAAATTCTCCGTAGATACCAGCCTCCGACAGACACAGCAGACAACCTGTCGGAAGCCGAACGAAAAGGTTTGTCAACACTTACAAAAAATCCTAATATCATTATCAAACCGGCAGACAAAGGATCAAAAATAGTCATCATGGACAGACATCAATATTTAATAGAAGCCAACCGCCAACTCTCTCTCTCTCTCTCAAGCATTCAAAAAGATTTTTTATTTTATTTTCTTTCCTTGCATCCTTCCATCTAATTATCGGTTTGTTTGGTTTTTGCTCCTGGTTATTTGTTTATTGGATTCGACAGGGAATAAGAAGGTAATTATGTTATATACTTGTGCCAGTGCTACACAGTCATGTTGTATGACTGTTAATAGTTCCCCTACCTCAACACTACTGGCCCTAACCGTAACCCTCTTACCCCCCTGCCCCAAAACAGGGACTTCATCCCAACCCCTACCAGCATCTCCCTCCTTTTGGACCAGACCCTGACATTGCGCAATGGTAAGGCAAAACTGGACAACTAGAAACAGAAACTAACGGCAGGCTCACTAGATTTCAGCAGGACCACATGACTGGGTGAACAAGACAAACTGGCAAGGACAGACACAAAGCACAGGACTTAAATACTCGAGGGGATGGGGAGACAACGACACACAGGTGGATCATGGTGGGGCTGCTGCCAATCAGCACACAGGAGACCATGGGGAAGGGAAATCACAACACCTGAAACGAGAGGAAAGGGTTAGAATATGAAATAACGGAGAACAGAAACAAAAACATGATCTAACCAGAGGGGTGTTGCATAAAACTAGAATAAAGAAATCCAGGATAATTAAGCAAGCCCAGCTTGACCTAGCCCGCACGGCGCACAATTTATCACAAAAGAAACAATCAGTCAATTATGTATCAAAAATGTCAAAATCAATTGTGTGTCTGTCTGTCTGTTACCACTATGAAGGATGAACAGAGAATGAACATAAAGTAAGTCCGGGGACCATAACACTGTCCACGCACATGTACAGACACAAATGTCTTCTCTCTTCTCACTGTGTGCAGCTGTTACAAACTACTTGCTTCTGGCTGTGATCACTGCACACAGGAATACTGCATTTCCAGCAGCATTTGGTGGCTTTGCGATCTTTGTTTCTTGGACACATCTGGCATCTCTTTCTCTTCTGTTGGCCCTGTGTGCTTCTCTCCTGTGGCTGGATTGCAGCCTTTGTCACTCCACACCTACCCATTGCTTCAGTGATGTAGGTTGGTAGGTTTGGGTTACCTTTCAGTCAACTTTTCATGTGAGTCACAAGCTCCTTTGAAAGCTCTGTGAGGAAGCGTCGCCGTGCATTGGTGATACCTGTGTACAATTCAGGGTGCTGAGCCCTGAAAAATGAGTAGGCATTGAGAGTGGCAATATCGATCATGTTATAACACAGCACCATGGGCCATCTCTGTGTCTGGCATTTGCAGGTGTAGTTGCCAATCATCTGATCCACAGTATCTACACCTCCTTTGGTCTGGTTGTAGATTTTCATCCACCATCTTGCTGTGGTGCATTGTGCTGAGGAGCAGAACAGCCTTTCCCTTTTTTCTGACATAGCTGGTCATGGACATGCTGCCATTGAAGCCAAATTCGGTGCTGTGGACCTTGGAAGCCTTCATCACTGGAGGGATGTCTGGCTTGTTCTGTCGCAAGGTTCCCACTATAGTCAGACCTTTCTCCAGGAGATGCTCTGCAAGTGGCACACTGGTGAAGAAATTGTCTGTAGTGATGTTGTGACCTGTGTGTCTGAACCCACTGCACAACTGACGTACGATCCCCCAGATTCTTCTGGACTTCTTCCCCTGGTTTTCTTCCTGTGTACACAATCCCATCAATTGCATATGGGGTGCGTGCATCACAAACCCAGAAGATCTTTATGCCATACTTGGCAGGCTTGCTTGGCATATACTGCAGAAACTTGGTTCTCCCTCTGAATGGCACAAGTTGTTCATCCACTGTGACACAATCACTAGGGATGAATTTCTGCCTACAGTTGATCAGGAACAGGTCCCATATGTAGCGGAAGGCTGCCATGTGGTCTGTTTCCAGTTGGTAGGCTCTGGTCCTCTTATCATCAAAGCGCAAGAAACGGTGAATATAAATCTTATATAAATCTTCCAATTGACATAGTGGCCTTGTACATTGGGTTATGTAGAGGACTCCCTAATAGCTCATGGATTGGTACATCCCAGTTTTTCTCTGCCCCTGCAAGAATGGTCAATCCAATGAAGGCCATGAGCTCAGCTTTGCTACTTTCCCACTTTCTTCCTCTGCCTTTTGCTACTTTTCGTCCCTCCATGTTTGTGCTTGTCAACACTTCTTCTATTATATTATCAGTGATAAACAGCTTCCATGCATCTATTGGGGAGATGGTGCTAAACCCGGGTGCAGGCCCTGACCGACTTCTCAAAATGTTGTGGCTTGGTGTTTTAGCCTGGCTGGGAGGTAACTCCACCCAGTAAGAGTCCTTGCGGCTCATTCTGTTGGACACAATATCCATTTTCCTCCTCGGAGGACTCACCAGAAGACTCCTCTGTGTCTGACTGATCTTGTTCAGTGGGGAGAAGTTGATTTTCAGGTGCCTTAGCATCTCCAGGTGGACAATAGTCTGGGTCCTCTGCATCTGAGATATCTGATGTCCTGAGTCAATCCCCCGAATGGGCTCTTCATCCTATCCGTCCAGGATCATTTGTCTCACAATGTCCTCAGGAATCCAAATAGGCCTCCTAGTAGTCATGATACTAGATGGGAAAACATCAAAAAGAAATTGTTTGAATGGCACACAAAACTATAAATCAATATGTAGCTATGTAAGTAAATGCACGCACACATGTGCACGCAGGCACACATGCAGGCAGACACACACATACACACACATCATTGAATAACCAATAATCATAAAAAGACAACCTAATGGGTTAGCTTTCATTACAAGGAAGTTATAGTAAATATAGGAAAGAGTAAAAAAAAAATATAGTAAGAGTCTCTACACGTATGCAGTAATACATTACAGTACTAAAATTACTTTGTAGTAACTAACTACTTTGTAGTTGGTAGTAAGCTAACTAGCTAACAACAAGGGCCACTAATTTGATGACAATAATACTAATGCCCTATCACAGAAAAGTCATGAATGTAGTAAGGTAGCTTTGTTGTTGGTAGTAAGCTAACTAGCTAACAACAAAGTAGGCTAATTTGATGACAATACTACTAATACTCTATCACAGAAATGTCGATAAATGAAGATAATACTTACATGTATGTTGCCGTGTAGAAATGACCTCATTGGTGGTGAGACTGCTAGCATCAGATGTGTAAGTGCAACAGTAAATGTATACTGACAGTCACAGTTGATAAGGATCAAGGTTCCTGGGCTAACTTGAGATTTTATAGGAAAGGTGTGGGGTCATTTTTGACCCCGCTCATGGAAAAGTGGGGTAGTGATAGAAAAACTGCAATTTCTTGAAATGTGTGAAGAAAAACATGTTTTATGAGGAATACCTGGAATATGAAAATATAAATACTTTTAATTTAAAAGATTTTGAAGAATAACAACCCTTGGTGTCATTTTTGACCCCACTTATGCATCTAAGGGTTAAGCCAGGTGAAGATAGCTGGGATGGGCGTGTTCACGGCATGTTCACTGTTGTACACTTTACTTTAAAAATGGCAAGCAGGTGCATGTTACTGAGGAAATGTGGATTGTAGCAGTTAAAAAAACCCCCAAAAAAACAAAAAACCCATAGAACTGGCACACAGGGCAGCCCACCAAGTGGATGCACTGGCACTCCTTTAAATAAAGGGAGTGCCAATGATGCAAGGGATCCAGGGAGGGACAGTGTTCGCTTCATACAAGGTACATATTGCAATTCTACTGCACATGGAACACAATCAAATAAATATATTATACTGTCAACTGGATTTCCTTGCAGTGCCTGGTAACACGCCTGCACTTTTGGAGCCACCAGAAGATGATGCAGTTAGTATATTGTATTGAAATCACAGGTTTGGTATGTCAAGTAATTCAAGTTCTCTCAGTACATGTATATCTATCTATACACTTGACCTGAGTACTAATACTACCACTTCAATCAATATAAAAAGACTGTTGTAGAATTGTTGCAAACAGATTTAAACGAGATGAGAAATGACTATAGAGGCTAAATTCAGCCAGGATAACCAACATATCCCAACTTAATCCCCTATCTTGGTTTTGTGCAATACCCCTCTGGACGAGTGACTACAACTAAGACAAAGTTACTACAACAGGGTACAATAGTTATGTTGAAATGGACAGTTCAAAGATGTCTTGGAAGTTCAATAGATTAATTCATTTAATTCAAATGACCTGGCACTTTTAATTAAGCTAAAATAGATTTCCAAATTTAAATAATGACCCCAAGCAGTTCAATCAATTAATAAATCCAACTTAAGTAAAACAAAAGGTTTACATAACTTACTATTTTAATTGAACTTAAATAGATTTGTAAGTTCAAACAGCTAACCGAAGGGGTAAAATCAATTATGAAATCTAAACCAAACTAACGCAATGTTTATACAACAAGGAATATATAATCTAGATAATATTTTAGTCAACAGCGGGCTGCAAGGCTAAGAAGTGGATCTTGCAGGGTGGGTGCCGGCAATATCAAGGACTTTATTTATGAAGCAGCTGGTCTCTAGACATTGCTTTGCACACTTATAAACAATTAAACTGCACATCAAGACAATTAGAAAGCTTTTAAAAGACTGTTGCTATCTTGGGGGTTCGTAATAACAGAGTCAATGAAACAAAACAAGTTTTCTTTTTTGTTAGTTCTGAGTTTTTCTGAGAGTTGGCTGGGAAGCAGTGTTGCAGAACTGATGAGAGTCCTGGCAGTTGCGTGGTTGTATAATCCTGCCAGCATGCTGGACTATAAATGGTCAGTGAGCTGAAAACAAGACTGCATTAGCTTGAAGATCCCCACATGACCCGAAACCTGAAATCTATCTATATATTTATATGTGCATGCATGTGATGTGTGCTTCTGAGGCAGCTGCTGCATGTAAACCTATGCAGGCAGAGTATACTCATCGTCACTGCTCTGTGTGTCTGTGTGTGTGTGTGTGTGTGTGTGATACAAGCTCCCTTCTTTATATTCCTACCATGCACTGTTGTTGTAAGTACTGCTTTACTTATTGCAACACTCAGTAAAAAATGTACAGAAAAAAATAGAAGAAAAACCTTCCAAACTTTGTGACCGCTTGTGTTGCAATAAAGCACTCTGTGAATTAAAAAGAAGTAAAGAGTTGACTACGGTGAGGTTTATGAGAGAGGAGAACTCATTGAATCAATACAATGCAGAGTTTATAGTGGCAGCTTTTTCTGTAGGGTGAGTTGATTTCCCTGAAAGGAGCCAGACAGCATAGCATCAAACATTAACACTACTGCTGGCTTTCCGTCCTCGTGTTTTCATCCACTGCGCTGAAGACTTTTCTTATCGTCAGACAATTGCAGATTCATCAGATGACATGATGACACAGTCCATTTCATTGTTTTAAGACTTTTTGTGGTAAGTTTTCCAAATGTTTTTTTCAAAAATTAGGGCTGATGTTTCAAATGATGTTCATTTCATCTTCTTTTAAAGCTGCACCAATCAATATTTTCATATTAACAACTGTCATAGCAGTGTTAATTTTGACAAGAATATTACATTTAGTTTTAGACCCTCACTGAAAATGTAGTCAGGTGGAAACCTCTGTGGCTATGAAATAGAAATAAAACATGTTTACAGCATGGTACAAAGAACAATGAGGGAATACAGGATGTACAGTATATCGACCAGGTGGGAAAAAAAACAAACAAATACTGTAATAATAATACTCAAAACGAATAGCAATCTTGCTCCATGTCTACTGGATGTGTGAACAGGCAGTTCTTTGTTAATGTGTTCGCCAGCTCATCAATATTGTGTTTACAACTTGTTTTACTGCCAAGTACTAAGCCAAATGGGCCAAACATCATGTTACTGAAAATTTATATCTGAATCTTTCCCAAGATTTTTCAACAGCTGCTTGCCAGGTTGCATATTCATGGTCTCCAGATGATGAATTCTGATATTTGAGTCTTGCATTTTGTCAAACATCAACACAAAACCAAAAGCACTGCATTGCATGCGCAACATTCAAACAACTGAAAGGAAACATTTTAATGACACCAAAGCCTCTGTTTGGCAACAGCCCCATGACAAACCTTTTTCCTGTTTTCACATCTCGGGGTGTACTAACCGCCACCAACTGTAAAAGAGGTGTAGTAGTGCAGCTATAGACCATAATAACTGTAACAATAGTCTGTAGCAGCCTTACCACAAGTCCTTTGCATTTTTAACTGGCTTATGAGTTGGTTGAGATTTTTTCATGTCACCTATCAGGTGAAATCCTTGTTTGTCTCAAATCTAAACTTTTCAGACACAAAGTAAAGAGACAAAGTTTTCGCTTGACCTTTTCAGATTTATCCAGCGGAGAGTTTCAGAGGCGTCAAACGGTGTGTAATCTTTCAACTGCACTTAAAAACACCCAAAATTCCAGCTTTTCACTGACACCTCCCTGCACCAGCAAGCATGTCCTTTCAAAGATCAAATTGTTCACAGTGTTATGAAAAGAGCTGATCCATGTCTGTCTACTCTTACTGATGTCAGACTGAGACACAGTCTGTTCGGTTCAGTTCTTATCGGCTGCTCAAGACATGGCCAGACAATTAAGACCTGACCTTTCCACCATTGTCTGAGTCTGATTTGACATGCTGCATTCATGTCGAATAGGAAAAAGACACATTTTAAAAATCATGCGTACTCACTCACCCACTAAGCCAGAGGGGCACACGAGCTCCCATTAAGTTTTACCAGCACAGAGGTGTGGATATTACAAAACACTCCAGTCGTTTCTCTCTTATGTTTTAGTTCTGTTGTCTAAAAAGAAAGTCACCATTCAAAGCAATCATGTTCTTTTCACAAGACCCGTTGGTCTCACTCTGTCGAACTGGTAATGTTTAACCCATGATGCTCTGGGACTTGTGGGAAATACTGAAAGAGGCACATAAAAAGAGAAATTACGCATAATATTTATGTTCTGCCAAGACAAATGAGAAAGTCATTTTAGAGTTGTGCATTATCACAAATGTGAGGAGGAAACCTGATCTGACCTGTGGAATACCTACAGCTCGTACAGAACTATGACAGAGAGGGAGACCCACACAGCAACTCAACAACTCAAGTACAAATCAACATAACAAGCTGCACTGGGTCAGCAATTAGTAGCAAAGTGGGGGTGTTGGGTGTGCTGACTTAAGCTACACAGTTGGGTAGCACAGGTCAAAGATAAACTAAACAATTAAAAACAACAGAACCGAAGCGGGTGGATGGACTGAATGGCTCCAGTCCTCCAAGAGCAAGAGGAAGCCATCTTGAAATCGCCCAGACTGTTGATTGATGGTAACACTGGGACAAAATGGTGTGTTCCAGTTTGTTTCCAGTTTGTCACAAAGACCTGAAAGAGGAAATCGAGGCAGGTCATCACAACATACTGAGGCCTAGGGCCAGCACAAAGTCAATATATGTCAAAGAAATGAAAAAGGAGCCAATTTGAAAAGCTTTTAACAGTGAGACACGATCCAAGGTGTGATTAGAGCAATTCACAGTTGGCAATCTTAGCCTCGCCTCTAAAAAACACATTTTTCACATGATGTTGGCATGTAGTCCTCTGGGCAATACAATGGGATCCTACCCAACCCTATCAGACTGAGAAGAATTTCAACCCAGCAAGAAGATTTTACTATTTTTCCACCACTTAGTCTTTTTAGTTTGGTCAAAGACCTTTCACCGCGTACTTATGAAATATTTCTAAAGGGCACTAACCCATTTTGTTAGGTAGCAGGAGGGAGTGAATACAGCCACATATAAATATATGATTTATATTTATATTTTGACAGTCAAATTTTGGCACTAATGCTCCACTCTAATGAGCAAAAGCAGTAAAATGAAAACGAAATATAATTTTTGGCCATACTCAGATTGAGACAACTCCACCCTGAAATTAGCACACTAAGCCAGGAAGTACACAGTGTACTACACAGTGTGTACTTACTGAGATGCAGCTGTGTAATAGAGTCACACTGAAGCCGTGATTTTTGGACACATATTTGAATTCTTATGATGTCTGACATAATGTCAGCTATGGTTGGGTGGTTTGTAAAACAGTCCATCATTACTTCAAGACAATTTTGTGATCCCACATTTGTTTGTGTGTTTAATAAGAGCTTGGACTCTAAAGTACACTAAAAGCATATCAGGAACAACGGAGCGCTATGGAAAACAAAATGAGCTTCAATGCATCAGCACTCAACGTCAAGTAGCGGTATTTGACCAGGATTGTCGTTCCCAATAAATGAATGCAGCATTTAGACACACACACAGCACCTCTACATCACTCAGCAGTAAATGCTGCCCCCACACCTCCCTGCCTCCCCAACACACACACACATCCACACAGCACTGAGCAGACCTACACACAACGTCACTGCACTTGAGAGGGAAAATGCAGACACCACTCATCGAGCATTGAGCGGAGTAAATAAACCTTTTTTTTTTTTTGTTCCACGTTGGAGCAGCTCATACAGAGAGCACCGTGTTTGACTTTAAACAGTTATCATAAAAAGGCTTGTTTTTTTCCTCCCCTGTATTCTTTGGCTACGGTGCTGCGAGCCCACCGTCTGGAATCTGGGTCAGTGACTCTTCACGCGTTATAAGTCCGACCGTCCCTTCATTAAGGAAAAAATAAATAAATAAGGAGAAAGGAAACAATAGCAAGTGACCCATTTCTGAAAGAGCTTCTGCATTGACTACAGGTGTGTGAGCACAGGGAGGGGTGTGTACGTGTGTGTGTGTGAGAGAGAGAGAGAGAGAGGAGAGAGAGAGAGAGAGAGAGAGAGAGAGAGAGAGAGAGGACTGTGTGCATTGGTGTGTGTGTGATAAAAAAGCGGAGAGACAGAAGTTTGTGTTCGGCGACTGTGTGTGTGTGTGCGTGCATGCATATCCGCCCTCCTGTGTTGTGGTAGCCCAGCCAGTCAGGGTTATATCAGGTGTTGTTGTAATTCTTTCTGCATCGTTCCTCCTTCAGGCCATCGCTTCATTCCCACTCAACCTGCTCTAATCAAAGACAAACACTTAATTTATCCTTTTTGAACAGCAAATCACACTTCCAACACACTGAAGCTGCTAAAAGGCTTAGTGCATGCTCTCCTCCTTTCTCTCTCTTCAATCATTCTTTCTTTCAATGCTGATTACGCTTCAACAGATGCATTCTGGAAAATATGCCTACTCCTGGTTCTTATATATGTTTCCTGTGACTTTAATGTTAGCATGCATGAGTTAGTGTTTGGCTTACCCTTCCCTGCTAGCTAGCTACACTTCCCACTTGTGAAATCTATAAAATATACACGTTGTGGATTCTCACTGAAGACATCAAAACTATGTAATAACACACATGAAAATATGTAGTAAACAAAGTGTGAACATATGTTTCATATTCTACAATAGCAGCTTGATATTCTCTTAATCAGATTCATGATGTCATCTGGAAAACTTTTCAATTAACAGCTGTGCCTTGTCAAAAGTTATCATTCTTAATGAGTTTGAGGCTATGAATCGTTCAACTAAAGAGTAGAGTAGTGAAGTAAAATAACAGTCCATCATTACTTCAAGACAATCAGTCTGGGTAATTTAAGAAACTGGATCTTCTTAAATGGATCTTCAAGTGCAGTCGCAAAAGCCATGAAGCACTCTGATGGAACTGGTTCTCATGAGGACTGCCCCAGGAAAACAAGACCAAGAGTTCATTACAGTTACCAGGCTCAGAAATCGCCAAAGAACTGGTCGAAAGCAAAGACTAAAGCTGTTAGCTGTGGTTAGTAAAATCAGAAGCACACTGCTGGCTCAGGTTGTGGACATTTCAGTTCACAAGAAAAACTATGGGATGGAATGACATGAAACCTATGCAGCTAATCAAGTTACCCTGAGAATGAATCCTAATGACTTTGGTGATCTTTTCATCTTCATCAGGTCAAATTTGAATTAGCTGTACTTTGTGTTTAATGCTAATTAGCATGTAGCACACTACGCTATGAACGTGGCAAACATCACTTATGACCCATTTGCATGCAAATATTAACATGCAAGCATGTTAGCATGCTGAGGTTAGCATTTTACACAGCACACTGCTGTTTTCGCAAGCACAACCTAACAGGCTCAACATTTCAGACCATTATTTGGTTTTTCCAGCACAATATGCCATTAAATTGACTATTTCCACTAACAGAATGCCATTTGAACACCATTATTTCAAATATTATTCCTGTCAGTAAATGTAATCAGACTGTTGTAATCCCACTAAATGTCAGCGGTAATTCTGTCTCAACGCCGGGCAAACAGAACAACATACATGAGTCTGAAAGCAGCGTGGATAGCGAGGGCTGTCAGAGAGTTTCAGGTATTCATACATCGTCTCATTATTCCATCAAGTAAGTTTGTGATAGCCTGACCTTTTCAGTGCATTAAAAAATGGGATAAAGCCCCGGGCTAGACTTAAAAGATGTAGTGTGTGTGTATGTGTGTGTGTGTGTTTGGTGCCTGGATGTGTGCTCGTTTTGTGTGTATTATGTGGCGGGCTTTGGTCGGGACTTGTTTTTGTTCATTCATGTCCCTTGGTCACTACTTTGAGTCATCGTCAGCCGGGTTATTCTTATTTTGCTTAAACTTTCGTTGAACTTTTGTCCTTATGCATCATAGGGAGATATTTATTATGTGGCCAAGAGTGAAGGCTTGGAAACAGTTTGTTCTAAAAACGGAACCTCTGTGTTTTATTTGTACAAGGCCATCCTTGTAAAGGTGCATTATGTTCACCTGTCATCACTTCCCCTCTTCTGTGCTAGCACACTTTACACTGTTGACTGAGTAATATCATAGAAAGATTAATAATAAAAATATGTCCTGTATATAAAATAATTAAAGTCCTTTGCCGTAGTCACTGCAAAGACAGTTTATTACTGTAAACAGTGGACCTCAGATCATGAGTGGGCTGCCATTTATAAAAAATTAAAGGTTACAGCTGATTGTTCATTCACTTTGTGTCTTTCTAAGTAGGACACAAGCTGTTCACTGTTTGGTAGAATGCAAGCGTGCAAACAGTTTGGATCAATATTTCTTCTCTTGTAATGGGACAGTTGGCACTTGGGTCTAGCAGGGGAATTTGTTAGCAGTGGGAGGATGTTGTCGGATTATTCTTGCTCTTTTTCAGCAAACTGTTTCAGGCTGAGTTAGTAGTTTTGTAATGTCTCCAGATTTCGGGGAACCTTATTTAAGGATTGTCACATCATTTTGATGTATTCACAGATCATTTAGGATGTCGGAGGATTTGTTTCTTAGCGGAGTACAGGCTAGAAAATGACTTTTGGAAGCATTTGGCACAGTAATTGTTGAGTCATTGGTATTGTGTTCACTTTGTTTCCTGCTACGAAGCAGTAAAATCTTACAGTATAAATAGAATGTTGTTAGACCAGTTTAAAGTACAACAAAAGGCCTGTTTTTTCTTCTTCTTTCTTTTAGTTCTAATTTCTTGAAACCTTAGTCTCCCAAATAAAATTATCTCCCAGTGCGGTGAAATATTTATACGACAACAACACAATAAAAACCTCTTGACCGACTTGTCATTTTTTAAACAACACAGCTTACAGTATGTAGCACTCTGCTACACACTCACAACCAGCAGGCCTCATGCTGCATTAGTCCCTGAGCGTTTAGCAGAACAGCTGGGGGTTAAATACTTTGCTCAAGGGCATGTTGACAACAGTTACAGGCAGTCATTTACCTCTACATTACACAGAGGCATTAAGCCATAGACATAGTGTGGTTTTGCTCTTATTTGAGAAACAGTTTTAAGAAACACGTCTGGGATTACTGCTGGAATTTCATTTATTGAGTGGAAAGTATTGAAAAATGACAACTGAAAACAGCAATGTCTTCACAGAAACAATAAGCCTCGTGAAAAAAAACACGTGTACGAACAAATGAGTTCTAAATTCACATGTGAGAGTGACTCAGGAGAACCTGCTGCACTCACCAGTGATCTAATACTTCATTTTCTTATTCATGTGTTGTATGAGTCAAGTCTTTCTTCACAGTAAAAAAACACACACTCTTCTGAATGAGTTCAAATATTCAGTAAAATGAAATGTATGACCTACACTAAGTTAATGGAAAATTAACAGCCTGTTCATTATGTGTCATTATCATGGCTGCCAATATGAATATATCTCCGTGTGACATGACCGCCTCTCATATTAGTCATGGACCACTTTGCTTTACAGATAAGGCTTTTAGCGTCTCATATTACAAACAGATATCTGCATATGAATGCAGAATCTGTAGAACAGGGATCGAGATTCTGGCACCAGAAGTGTTCTGGTATCCATTTATAGTCCAAGTAGTGACCAGTCATGTTTGAGCAGGCTTTGCTTGCTTGTGGAGAGCAAAAACAATGGTCGGAATCTTGGAATCCATCGACTCAGTCATCTACATTCATATGCAGATATCTATTCATAGAGAGCAGAAATGCGTCTTTTTCATCATTCTCACATATCAGAGGAAGTCTTGGCTCTGGTATTCATTGTCAGTTTTTCAGATATCTGCTGGCTGCACCGAATGCATTGGCTGTCGTTGCTGTCAAGCGTGGTGAGTCAACAGTTAAGTGTGAGACCTGGACCCAAAAACAGAACTTGGACCACAAATAATTAACATAATAACATAATTAACATAGGTTTATTCAGATGAATAGCAAACAGAAGAAAAAACAGGGAGGAGTACACAGCTGTGGTATCTGATGAAAGTAAATGCATAAAGTTATTTCAGGAAATGTGAATGCAAGTAAGCTGTTACTTTGTTTAATCAAATGATCAGTGTTGTTATTCTGTTGAGGAAAGTTTAGATCACTCCCTTATTTCAATTATTCATGATGGTCAATTTAGCCCAAAGTGTTCGACATGGCGGCTGTGGCTCAGGAGGCTCATCAGGTCGATCAGTGATCACTGGTTTGATCCCCGGCTGAAGCAGTCTGCATGGCTGCAAGATACTGAACCCTGAATCCCTCCAAAGGCTGCCGTGTAAATGAGTATGAATGGTTAGCTCTTCAAACTGATGAGCAACTGGCACCTAATAACATCAGCTAATAACATCAGGGTATGAATGTGTGTGAATGATACGTGTAATGAAAAAAACGTTTTGAGTGGTCGTAACACTAGAAAGACACTAGAAAGTACAGTCCATTTACCAATCTTCAAACTTTTCCACTTGAAAACATTCAAATTTAGTTATTGCCAGCAGTGTGGCTGTATGGACCAACATTATTTCTTGTTAGTAACAAGTAGGTGAATTCGCCAATAAGTGTTGGCTGATTTGCAATATTTTGAAGACATTCATGGCACCCAGAGGATGAATCCTAATGAGAGTCCCTCCAGGAGGTCAACACTGACTTTGTATTCTGAGCAGAACCCTCCACTAATGACTGATCTGTTCTTGTGTCCTGTGCTAATTTGTAAATGTGCATGCTAAGCTAATCTGGTAAACATTATACCCTCTAAACATCAGCATGTTGGCATGCTGATGTTCGTACAAATCTCAAAGCATCACTGTGCCTAAATATAACCCCGCTGTGTGATGAGGTTTCAAAATACTGCTAATTAAATCTGCTCAGATCTCATGGTTATACTTCGAGCAGCTTTGCAAATGCAATTAAATCCGATTATCAGCAGCGGTTTAGCTCTACATTTTGAAATGACCCTGAGAAACATGAACTGGAATGAACCAACAGCAGCGGCAGCAGGCACAAAAGTTAAGAGTTCTTTTTCAATTCCGTGGACAGCTGACGTTTTGGAGAAATGAGCTTTTCATCCCGCTGGAACGGCCCTTGCTGATGGATGAGGTAGGGTGAGATAAGTGTAAACTCTGCAACAAAAGAGTTTTGTTGGGCTTGTAGATGTCTCCCAGTTTGACACTTGAGCTTATAATCAGTCTCAGGAGGATGTGGGTCTGCCTTTGTGTATGTGTGTGTCTGAAAAAAAAATTGAAGCTTATTTGATTTACTCTCCGACCAACTCTGTGCCAAAAGGCCCTGATGAAGACTTTGATTTGTTCTCTAACACCTTATATTTGTCTGTTGTTTATACGGATTCGATATCAGATTATCAGGTTCGAGAATTTTATTACAAAACTTTTCAGATCAGGTTGACACACTTGTGTTTTGTACAGGAGACACATTGTGTGCACCTGTTGGGAAAATACTGTGAAGAGGTTCATTTTAACCTGATAGTTTCTCTCATACTTTTTTTATTATGGTTTTATTTCTCTATCACGTTTGTGTTTTTGTGCAGAATCTGAATATTAGACTGGTGATAAATTGATTCAAAGGCCCCTCTAAACACACAAACACTGCCTTTCCCTTTCTTTCTCGCACTCCCGAGGAAGTCTGCTCATATACACACCTCAATATCTTTCTTTTCCTCTGGTACTTGTTCTCCAAATAAAACTCTACCTGACACTGCTAGTAAAACAATTTCACCAGAACAACACAGCTCTTTGCAGCAGTTCTTCAAGCATGTAACAAGATAAATTGTGTGTCTGGTCTGTGCATGGTGGTGGTTCATTTACCCGCAGGCTCTGCTGTTTATTTGCCAGGATGATATGGTGCATCCTCCACTTGCAACAGAGTCTTTCTATGAGTCAGCCTCCCTTCCTCTCCTTCTCCTTCTTCTCCTGCCGTTCCTACTCTGGAGCCAGCTGCAGTGCTCTGCAACCTTTTTTTAGATTCAGCACTAGGAATCTCTGTGGTTGCCATGGCCACCAGCAGAATCCAGGAGGAGGGAGGAGGATCCTTGTTCTGCTCACCTTTAACAGTGTTAGCCTCTCACCTCGACAGTGTGCTATGTCCACTGTCATCCGCTGGGTCACTGAGTGCGCTCTCACACATGAAACCCGGACCCGAAGTTACATTTTCTCACTGTAACAAAGTCATGTTTTTGTGTAAAGATCAGTTTTATGTACTTACACTTCATCACAAGTATTGTACATTGCAAAGTCATCATCATTATTATTGCAGATGTGCAACATTGTTTCTCTCTCTCTCTAAACTCTGTTCATTGCAGATAACCGTCCGTCAGGTTCTGCTTGAGGTTTCTGCCTTTCAGAAAGTTTTTCCATGCTCACACTGAAATTTGATTTGGATTTTGCAATGATTTGACGCTCTATGGTTAAAACTGAATTGGATAAATAAAGTAAAAACAAAAGTTATATTTTGCTTGATAAACCCTGTAAGAATAGAAAGAAAATGGTGTGTTAGTAGTTAGCAACTGTGTATGTCTGTGTCTCTGTTGTCTGCTTTGCTGATGTTTTATTCTGCTCTTTATGTGGCTTAATAATGCATGTCGCCCTTCTATGGTGCCTATGCGCTTCATTCATTGTTGGTGTGTTAATTGTCTGAGTGTTGTCCTTTCTGATCTATTCTAGTACGATTATACAGAGGAAGGCAGTTGTTTATTTATACATGATAATCAGTTGTATGAACTGTAATAGAATTGTTGGTTTGGACATCAGGGCTCAGTGTGGAGTATGATGATATTCCACTAGTGTATAATTAGACATCTATTTGGTAGCCCAAGGCCTGATTCAGACCAACTCTAGCACATTGGTGAAAAACACAGGTTTTCCCATTCATTTGAATGGGGGTATTGTGTTTAGACTACAGCGATGGAGAGAATGAATAGCGAGAGAGAGAGAGAGAGTGAATAGAGAGAAAGAGAATGTGTTTAGCGTCATAGACAGTGAATGAGAGTGAGGGAGCGCAGGAAATCTGGTGAATCAGAAATAATACATTATTTTCTATTTCATGCAGTATTTTTATTAGATTCAGATCAAATAAACACACCCCAGCACCCCCATCCTGCTCACCCCTCCATCCAGCACTTACTGCCAAACAACCCTATGATTCACTGCAATGCACTGACGATTGGCCCTAATTTTGACTACTACTCTTTCCTCCTTACATCCTAAAAAACTACAAACTACATCCTATGTACAAACTACATCCTATGTAGTTTTATAAAAGATAGATTTGAAAAGAAGTTATGCTAAGCTAAAAAAAGTGTCCTGTTCTTATAAAGAAACAAAAGTCATGGTTACACTTGCATGTAGTCTTGAGATGATTTTACCTCCCATAAAACATTTGCACATTTTGTCTGCTGTCCTGGGTGATAGTCCTGCGTTTGACCCATCCATCCATCCGTACACCCACCCTTCCCTCCACCATATGCAGCCTCTTTTTACTGCTCCAGTCATAATTACTACAACCACTGGAGGTAGCCATCTAACAGTGAACAATATTTTCGGGGTTCTAATAAGAAGCTTGCAGATGCGATTTGTACAGATGTTTTTTCTGGTGAGGACAGGCTGAATGCCTGTACATCATGGATTCCCATGCCTGTGTGCAAGACAAACAAAACAGGGGCCCAACTGGCAGCTGCTTTCACTGCTATGGTCAAGGCACTATTAAATCCTTCACATGTAAACGAAAGGATGCAGTGATTATAAATAGGCAGAAAACACTGACAATGTTTTACTGAAACAAAAGTATTTTCAAAGGCTGGAGCTATAAGTAATTATTGTGCCTACTGCAACACTAGAACTCACACCTACTATATTGACACAGAACATTGGCACTGTACAATCACAAGATCAGGGGTGTAAATATAAATGTAATTCCCAGAAATACTGGAATGTTTTGTATCCAATTATTCCTTGAAACCTGAAGTTCTTTTCATCTTTTAAAACTACTTCCAGCGAGTAAAACTGCTGGAAACATGGGGGATTATCTCACTCTCATAGTAGTAGAATATTTTCTACCAGGTGCCTGAAAGTCTCAAATTGGCTCTACTCAATTTGCACAGGTGAAGCCCTGTGGAGAAACCTTATTTCTGCGGTCTGCGTCTGCAATCTCATTCATTCGGTCAACAGCCAGAGTTCCACACTACAGGTGAGGATTGGAATGAAGATTGATGATTGAATTGAGAGTTTGGCTTTGAGACTCAGCTCTCTCTCTTTACTACTATCACGGCCCAATGCAGACCCGCTTTACCGCTGTTTGGTCTCACTTCTGAGAGCGGCTGGTCAATCCCCATCTATATCCTCAATGTATAGCAATTTAGTTCAGACAAAGACATGAGGACAGCACACAGAGGGCAACTGAACAGACTGATGCATTGGGCAACATCTGTGCAAGACACTCTTGAAAGCTGCACTACACTATGTGTCATGTCACTGCACCGCAGAGTCTTTCTAGATACAGAAATATCGGGATCATACAGTCTTTGACTGGGATCGATTTTGATTTTAAAAGGTGATATGCATGTTGACATTGTTTCATTATGTTTACATCGTTGGTATATATTTGAAACTCTCCCTTGTCAGACTACTTAATCAGACAAGTCAGATGATTACTGTAGTCTAAAGACTGAAGGCTACGTCCATTTGCTCATGAAGTATTGAGCAAATTGCATTTGATTTTTTATCTGATAATAGACAAAATTCAGAAGTCAGAGAAACACCAAAGTTACTGTCATTCCTCCTCAGTGGAGCATGACTGCACCATTACATCTATACATTTTGAGATATTTCACTGGATAGTTGAAGATAAAAAGATGAAATATCAGATCAACCAAGTCAGGATGCATCCCCAGTGGACCATGAATGTTAGAACCAACTATTCATAACACCAAATGTTAACAGGAGTTGTTTCATGACGCTTTTCATATATAACTCTACTCTTCGTAGTATTATTCGTGTGCGTGTGTGTGTGTTTGAAACCCAAAATTCTCACCATGAAAAAAAGCATGAATGGAAAAACTTTATTTTAACAGGAAGAAATCTCGAATAGAAAACGGTTCATTGGTGGTCAGCCATCTGCCAAAACTGGTTCAATTAGAATTCACAGATTTCACACAAAATTAAATATGTCAACCTCATGGTGGCACCTGCAGAAAAGTCAATGGATTACCAAAGTTTGGGTTTATCTTCTGGGGATCATGAATAGTAAGTTGTTCCAGACAATGCTGGACTGATTAACTAACCCATACCCACAAACTGCCATGACTACAGACCTCACAACTAGACACTTTTGCAGACAATGAGTACCACTCACCTCTCCCTTCATGGCTATGAAAGAATAAATAGCAAATAAAAATTTTACCAGGAGAGTCTAATTTATCTGAAAGCAAAAGCTGCCCCCTTTAAATAAGTTTGAAAAATGCAATAACCTCATAAACATTTAATAAACAGAGGCTTTAACTTAGTGCTGGTTTTAACACACTCCTTGATGCTGGATCAATATGAGTCATAGGAATGGCATGACGTGTTGCAACTCTACACATCTTGAGTATGAGACCAGCATGCTTAGGCAGCAAATGTGTGCCTATCACAGTTGTCAGCTTGTATTATCTCAGCACTTTTTGATGTCAAACCATTCATTATTTGTTGCTCGAGGGTCACTGCGTTCTGATGACAAGGTCAATATCCTGAACCTGAGGAGAGTATTCAGAGGGGAGCTGATTTATGTCTCAGCAAGTGTGTGTGTGTGTGTGTGTGGAGAGGGGTTATGTTATTTCTAGCCGTTTTTTACTTTTCAAGACATGGCCGCTACGAGTTGATCATACTGATTGTAAGTCAAATATCCTGAAGATGTAGGACAGAAAAGGACAGACAATATTTGAGTGGAAAAGCTGTATTAGATATTTGTTATCTTCACACAGGTTTATATGAAGTTATCAGTAAATAAATATGTCAGAGATCTGTCATGGTGTTTCAAGACCCTCTGATTATTCTGAACATGTAAAACGATGATCTGAGGGATCTTTAATAATTACTTGTCAGTAAATCTTTTCAATATCCTGCAGAAGAGCTGCATCAGTGCTTTTTGTCAGAGATTCTGTGTGGAACTCCTTGGAATTCTCCCAAAAATATTGCAGATGATGTTGGAGATACCATGTCTCCCCAGATCTCATGTGTTCAATTGGGTAGAGATCCGGTGACTCAAATATTGTGGTTTCCTGTAATCCATACATCCACCAAACCTCAGTGGAATAGGTCCAGGACACAAACAAATCATTAAAATGGCAACACGAGGAATTGGCCACACACTGGGATCACATTTTGACAAACAATTTTTTTTTTCTTCAGGCATATATCCACAGGAAATAAATCAGATTATTATTTTGCTATATATACCCTAACAACTACACTTAATTATTGTCATTGTAACAATGCCAAAAAATAATTTATATAAATAGACAAGTATAATATTTCAAAGTTGTCTTTCCACAAACGTCTAACTGGCAAGTCTGGGGAACAATAAATCAAATAAAAAAACAATTCAAAGTGACTTATTGATTCTTACAATAAATCAAATGTCAATCTAAAATCAATATGCACCTTCTACTCACTTGACAGAGCTTTTCAGAGAGTTTTTTTTTAGCATCTTTCGTCGCTCTCATAGTGTCACCTTTGTCCAAAGCAGGCAGCTGTTTTAGGATAAGAGCTCTAAAAACCACTGCAAACTACCTGTACCAAGTACCAAACCGCTGATGGACTAGCTGATGGAGCATTTAGCAGTTAAAAAGCCAGATATTTCCCCTGGGAGCTGGTGGAGACCAAAAACAGAGGTAAAAGAGAGTGAAGAATTGAAGAAAGGACTACCCAACACTGGACTATACAATATTTTGAATATCTTAAATCATCAATCATGTGGGCAGAGACAACGATTGCAAATACTGTGTCCAGTATTCTCGCTTTTTTAGCTATTGGTCCTCACCAATTCCTGAGGCAAATATCTAGTGCTTTAGTAGCTATATGACTTCATTTGTGAGCTGTTTGCTACAACACAGAGGATGAAGGGTGATAATTCTTTGTTGGTTCATGTCTTATGGTGTGTCAACACAGGTGGAGGACTGTTTTCAGTCATATATCTCACCTCTGACTGAACGCTTTGTTTCTATGTTGTTGTTTATTTATCATTCCAGCTGTCTACACAGGCTGTGATATATCTTAGCATAGAGTATATATTCTCACATACTGTGGATTAGGTGAGAAAGTGAACGGATATAATTATTTGATGTTGGGGTTTTTTTTGCGCTTCAGTTTTTAGCTGTAAACAGACGGATGGACACGAACGGTTAAATATTCACTTTAATCAACAGAAGATGAGTTGGGAGGAGAAAAGAAGAGCCACATCAGCAGTTACTGGAGTTTTTACTCAGAAACATTAACAGTGGGTCACTGCTTACTGATGAAAAACCAAACTGTTGAAGTATGTGGAGACTGTTAATGTGTGGGTGATGGAGAAAAAGGGAGCAGATGTGTTTGTGTGCCCAACGCATATATATGCATTCATTCATCAATCACACAGCGTGCAGGAGATGGGGTTATTGAAACGGAATTGAAACAGGTTTTGCATTTGTTTGTATATTGGATAATATAATTGATTTAAACTTCAGGGAAGTTGCAGAATTTACATATTTAAGAAGAAAAGAAAGAACCAAACTAAAGATGTGCTGTTTTTTTTTTATAATTGTACATGATTCGTCAGGGAGTTCCAGGACACTTCAGCGCACACTTACTCATGCATGTGACTGTGAGTGTGTTCACTCTTCTGTTGAGTGTGTGTGTGTTTGTGCCACAGCGTCCTGGTTCTGCAGCGTCATCACTGCAGCCCTCCCTGCACAGCAGAGCTCATTTATAAAAGAACCAACCAGCCCAGATTCAACGCCTTTATGTGTGTGTGTGAGGGTGTTTGTCCACGCATGCACTTGTGTGTCCAACCAGCCCAGATTTACAGCATATCCCCTCATTCATCATGTGAGATAGAGGGGAATCAGCGGAGAGACTGCAGTCTGTCCCTTTCTGCTCTAAACAGGCAGAACATGCATGCGATGCTACATGTGCTACTAATTTGGTCATCTTTAGTGTCGAATGCAAAGCTGAAATGTGTTCTCTGCATTGGCTGTGTGACAGTATAGGCTGAGAGGATGGTGAGGATCGTTTGGTGCAGAAAATCAACCAGGAGATACTGAAGGAGCGACAAAAATGATCCAAAAATAAGTTTGGTGTCAAGATTTGGTCAAAGGAAAAAAAAGAGGATTCAACGTTCAAAATGTGTCCTCAGTGTTCAGACAAGGGAAAGCTGCGGCTTCTGATGGCCACTGACAGTGGACAGAGCCAACGAAGTGAAGCCAACCCGGAAGTGTCTTAAACCTGCATTCTTTCGAATGGTCAGCAGGGGGCAGCTCCATTGGCTGCAATGTAAAATTATGATTATACTGAACCTCATGTAAAAATTAGACTACTTGTCTACTTATTTGATTTATAACCTCAGTCAACAGTTTCCTCGTGAGTTTATGGTCTCAATCTCTAGTTTCAGATTTTCTTCCATGCAGCATCATTTAGTACGTTCTCGTCCTATTTGTAGTGAAACAGATGCTGAAACAGAAGTCCAGTTCTTTGGGGTGTGACTACTGTCAGTCAGTTTCAGAGCCCAGTGTGTCGAACTGGATGAATTCACTTACACTGCCACACTGCCAAACTAGGCAGTGCTAATCGAATATAAATCAAGATTCTATGAATGCATTGCCTCTCCATGGTCTCATCCAAATACGACCAATTCTGGATCCGCAGAACAGGGATGGCAACATCCATTATGACAAACTTACGACTTCAACAAAA
Organism: Nibea albiflora; assembly: GCA_014281875.1. NCBI lineage: Eukaryota > Metazoa > Chordata > Actinopteri > Sciaenidae > Nibea > Nibea albiflora. Next base: position 3,756,209 of record CM024791.1, on the reverse strand, counting down.
GCCAACATCCTGCTTGTCACTTGTCATTTTTGAGTTTCTAAAACGTGAGTCTAACATGAGCCTGCTGAAGGCCAGACAGTCGAAGAACGATAAAGAATGACTCGTTATCAAGACTATGATGAAGAAAGAATGAAAACACCAACCCCTACCTTTCCGTGTGCACCTGTTTGTTAACCTATATGACGTGAAGCCAACATTTAGCTCAGCTCAGGAGTCATGTGGTGGTGTGGGTAACGTGGTGGGTATCTGGAGTGTTGGTTAGCTCAGTTAGTAGATCAGCCGCCCCATGTACAAAGGCTCAGTCCTCCGTCGTCCGCCAACTCACAAGTAATCTATTTGTAATGCACATTGGTGCGGCTCCGCCAGCACGAGATCTCGCGAATTCACGCATAATCACGCGATATTGCCGGTTGTAGTGTCTTTGAATCCTGCAATGGCATTCCAGGCTGCATCTTGTCCTTATAAAAAGGATGTGAAGCGTCATAAATGATAGCTTGATATTAACCCTCCAGAATCAACGGCTCCTCATCCATGGTTGATGGGGTGAAAAGACATCTGAAAACCTATGACCTGTTGACTTCAGGTCGTCCCCGCCCATTATAACGTGTTCCTATGATGGAAATCAATCCGCGGTGAGTATTTTATTTTGAAAATCAACCAGGGTTTTATTTTGTATTTTGTAGCCGATTTTCTTCCCCGCACAATCTGCTCTGTGCTGAATGTATGTGCTGTATTCCGGCGCCTGTGGAAAATAAAAGCTCTGCGTATGTGTTGCGGAGGGCTATCGTATGCTGGAGTCAAGCGCTATGGATGACCTATAAACAGTTATTAATGCAGGAATTTGTGAATTCAGGCTGTTACAAAGCACTTACTACTACTTAATTAAGTATTTTGTGTGAGCTCATCCAAAGTGGGCTCTATCTATGCCTTATAAAGCATTTATGAATGAGATTTAAAGGCTGGAAATGCCTCAGGACTCACAAAAGTTTCCGTTTTCTCAACAGACCAAGGAGAGACACGACACAAAGGGATATAAAACACATTGCATTGATATTTATTGCAACTTCCCAACATATTGTACCTGTACATCTGCTCTGTTGATGTAAAACGACGAACAAGGGTAAACAAAGCTGAATAACCCAAATCATTTGTCTGTGTTGTGACAGTCAGCTAATTAAACCGTTGCAAGTTACCATCTTCAGTAGACTTTTATATTACACTCAATGCATGTTAAGATGTGTAGGGAAGGCTCAAGTATAAAGACAGCTGAATACACGCTATCCTGGTAGCTGAATAATTAAAGGCTACAGATGGCATTCACAGTACACTTGAACACAACACCCAGAACCTCATGATTTTCTTTTAGACATGTGTGTGACCTGTACCATGGTAAGAGGCAGTAAAGAAGATCTCTGCTGAACTCAAGAACCATGTCGTCTGTGTTGGAAGAAGTAATTAGATCATGTACTTATTTAAACGTATTAATACCCTTCATTCTCTTCCTGTCCATTTCTGTCCTGCATAGTGTGTGTACAGGGACAAGAGCTGATGGCGTCATCTACTTCATGCTGTTCCAATGCGTAAGTGAACTGGCCTTAAGGTGATAACATATAAGTGCAACATCCATGTTTTGATTCCAGCTATTGGCCTTGTTGCATGCCATAGCCCTCACATTCTCATAATTTTCTGTCAGCCTCTATACCGTCAGCAATTCTCACAGAGGCAAAGTGCCCCTCCCAAAGCAATTTACAGAAATAAACAGAAAAGATCCAATGTGGCAGATCCAGCCGTGTGCTAATTTTGTCCCAGTGAAAAAAAAAAAAGAGTCCCTCATGGCCCAAAATGTATTTTCTACGTAAACCACAATTATTTCTATATGTACCTCTAAGTTTCTTTTGATAAAAGTTTCAGAACTTTCTCAGAGTTTAGAATTTATTGATCTCTGTACTGAAGGTTTGGTTTGGACAATTACAAACGCTGACTGTTGGTAGGAGATGGAATAAGAACCACACTCTCTGGTATCAGTGTGATAATCTCTCTGCCTTTGCTTCTTAGAGGTACAGTCATTATTCACACAAGTGCACAGATCACGTGTAATTAAAACATAATCATAGGTCGTTATAGCGTTTAACCAACGACTAATGCTGCCGTTTTATCTTGTCAAGACTATTTCAGGCAGCACACCGAGCAGCAGGGAGGACTAACACGTTCGTTCATACACAAGTCCATTTGCTTACATGTCCGTTGGACCTATGAGAGGCTCTCAAAATGCGGGCTAACTGCAGATAAGCTCAGTAATAGCACAGGATAACAGTGAAATGCTAGACAGAAATTTCCACAAGACATCTATAAACTGTGAGTCACCGTGAGAAGCTGCAGCATCAGTTATGAGGCTCACAAAGCCTTATGGATTTATATTCATAATATCAACAACACCTGCAGGAAGCACCTTAGCTCCCTGCAGCTTAGCGTATGTGTGTGTGTGTGTGTGTGTGCGTTTAAGTATGAGTGTGCTTTGACACTTTACACACACACAGACACACATACAGAGACCCTTTTCTTTCTTTCCTTCCGTTACACACAAACATGTTCAAACCGCACCCTAGGGACAGCAGAACGTGTGTGTTTGTGTGTGACACAAGGGATGTATCGCAGTTCGCTGCATTATTGATTGGCCAATTCCCCAGGGCATGTGATACAGACTGGCCATGTTGATTTTCCACTCTCTCTCTCTCTCTCTCTCTCTCTCTCTCTCTCGCACACACACACACACAGATGCACACTTTCGCCTCACTGGAGTCGTGCACAGCGAGGTTCAAGTTCACAGGAAGTTTCTGTGTGTGTGTTGAAAGACAGTGATACGCAGAGAAAGACCAAGTCCTCCCTAAGCCCACACAAACACAAACACACACACACACACACACACACACACACACACACACACACACACACACACACACACACACACACACACACACACACACACACATACAACCTAATTAATTTGTAGTTTTGCTCCTTTTTTGGCACAAAACTAGAAGCACACACGCCCAAAGTTCTTGGGAGCCATTAGACTCCATCACAAGCTGACTGCAGTCCTATGGGTCCATATGGACTCTGTAGGGGTGTATACTGTCTGTATCATGTCACTGTGTGTGCTCACCTTTAGGTCACTGAAGTCATCTGGAGACATACAAAGTTATCGAGTTGCCGTTGGAGTCACGCAGAGTTCATTCAGGTCCCTTCTATAATTCATTTGGCTCACATCGAACACTTCAGAGGGACATCAAACTCATTTTCATGTAGGAATTGTATGAGGTTAAGTGGACCTATATTGGGTTATATTGATTTCACCGGAGTCATTTCAGGAAGATCATATAACTTGATATTATATCAGGATATCAATGAAGGTAAGAGGATGCTTTCAGAGAAATACATTATGGTCAATTCACATGGATTTGTAGTTCATCTGTCTGCACAAAGGTCAGGTCGACTGCCATCATACCTGGAAGTGGATGAAATGCTGAGCCACAAACCAGAGGACACTGGGAAGGAATGCACTGTTTCACAAGATGGTAGAAAGACTTTCAAGTTATAACCCTTGAGTTTTGGCAACGCCTGTGGTTATTGGTGGTAATGGCTATATTAATGGATTTGGATGGATTTATTAATAATACATCTTCCAGAACTCAGTTCAAAATGCAGACAGAGAAGGTTCATTGCATCGTCTGCATCTTCATGAAAGATGCCAGAAAACATTGCTTTTATGGTGGAAGAAATATTGATTTCCTGTCAATACAAAAATGTGAAAATGATCCATTCAAAGTGAGAGTCCTCCATTCAATTCATATAAATTAAAACGCTAAATGTACTAGTAATGCGATTTGAAGTCAGAAGCAGAAAATATGTGACGCTGGCCCACAGCGTGATGGTAGTCTTGCGGGCCTGAGGTGGGCCGAATGATGCCTGGGTTCTGCTGTTAGCAGTTATTTCTGCTGTGAAATTCGAACGAAAGACTGGCCTACTTCAGGAGCCAGCCTTGAGTGAATTATAGCTTTTGGCACTTCCACACTGGCTTAATTTCCCAGCCACACAGGCTGCGGCTTGGGCCAGACACAACCTCCAGTGGCCAGCCTGGCAGGGAACACAGTAGCCCACAGAGGTGGTTCTTGCTAAGTTTAGCTCCTGGCTGAGTCATTTCAGTTAGCTACACAGCCGACCGAGCTAATGACAGTTAGCGTCTGTAAATCACCTTGGTAGTGTAATGCTATTCCCTGTTGGTCTCAGAGGATGTGCTCACTCCCGCTCTAGTCCAGCTGCTGCTGGCTGCTAATGGCAGATTTAATTAGCAGCAGTTAATTAGCAGTTAGTTACTTTAGCTAGTAACTAGACTAAATCTAAAATCTATCTGTCCATCAGGAAACTGTAAATCTCAGAGAGCTGAAGCTGAGCAGCTGGAGGACATCAGAGGGAAAATCACGACATATATTGTGTATAAAATCTGATCCGGTTTCATTAAAATCACTGAATAAAGTTCTAAAGTTGTAGTTCTGTACAGTAATCAGTGAGGCCCGGACACTGTATTATAAGAGACAAAGTGTTTTATTAGATGCAAAATTAATGCAGCATGAGTCATCAACAACTTTTTCTTGTTTATCTGGAAATGACAAACTTTATAATATCATGAAGAATGCCATTGTTGGAGTATAGGTGACAGATGTGATATGAGCTAAAGTAAAGATGCTTGTTTCGTCCCTTTGACTGATATTATTGCTGTCGATCTTAGATCATTAATACTGGTGCATATAGTTACTTTCTGTTGGGAGCCACTGGACTAAACTTGCTGACAGTATATAGTGTTGGAGCTGACTTTGGGCAAGAGGCAGTCCCCCGCTTATTGCAGGGTACATAGAGACAAACAACCATTCTCACCTATGGTCAACTTAGAGTCACCAATTAACCTGTTAGGGTCATGTCTTTGGACTGTGGGAGGAACCCCACACAGAAAGGCCTATGTCTGTACTGAGCTGTAGAAACATTGTGGATGGAGGGTCGGAGGTGAAGCGATGAGGGTGGAAGGTATGAAGCGGTGAGGGTTAAAGGAATGGTGAATGAGGGTTGAGGGGATGAAGGGATGAGGGTCAGAGGGAGCAGAGAACAGGGTCATTGGTGGATGGAGGCTGACAGGTATCGGGAAGACTGGATGGAACCTGAGAGTTGAGACTGGGTGAACATCTCTCAGTCTTAGATCCCCATGGTTCCTGTGTTTGAATGAAAGAGAGAAGAGAAGAGAAAAGAAAGAGGGTTTGGGGGAAGGATGTGAAAACGGTGTCAAAGAGGGAGTGAACGGACAAGGTGTGTTTAAGTACTTGTGAAACAGACATAGGATGAGTTTGAGGCGTGGTCCTTGTTCCTGAACCTAGGTGTAAAACTTTAAAACTTTAAAAAACATAACCTTAACCCTAACCCATAGTTTTGCATAATATATTCAATTTCTGCCATATTCTGTAAATAGAGCCCCCTAAAACTGACACACTGGACCTTTAAAAGAGAAATCACTATTTGGGGAAAATGCTCACAACTCATAGATCTGCTTTACAGTGATACATGTAATTTCTGGTGGTGACAGCGAGTACAGTTTAATAATACAATACTCTTCGAGCTCAGCAGCTGCGTCGACAGAAACACAAGAAGAGCAACCAGCCTTATGTGTTTACAGTGCAGACAAACAAACTCATGTTGTTTTAATGAAGTCAGTCAGAAATAATTGGCCAACCACGCTCTGATTTCACGCTGAACACGGCACGAGTAGTTTTCCACACAACTGTAGAACACAGTAACAGGAGCCGCTGACTGTACTGAGGAGTTGGAGCTATGCAGCCTGTTGTCTGCAGATCTCTTCTTATTATTGTCGTGATTATTATTTTCCTCTCATCGAAAATGGATCTGTTTTTGACATGCTTACAAAACCTCTCCTGTGTTTCATTTAAACAACAGGGTTTCATTTCATGTACAATCTGAAGGATTATGACATAGGCTGTTCTCTAGTACATAAACTGATCAGGAGAGAAGCTGCGTCACACTTCTTTAGCTTGGTAAGAGATAATGCTTGATTGATCGCATCATACGTTTATTATTCAGAGCAGCACGATGTAGAAATAAATCAGATTTTTTTTTTAAGAAGCCAGAAAAGGCATGAGGAAATAAACAGCACTGCAAGTCATTATGTTTTCTTTCCATATTTTCTGTCTGCTTAACATTTATGTGAAATGTTTGTCTACAGTTTTTGAGTCTCCAAGACTCCCTGGATTCATTACAGTGCTGTTGCACTGTGTTGTATTACATAGTGCAGTTGCTTTTGTTTTTGCCCGGCTCATGTGTTTACTGAGGCAACATGTTGTATCTGTATTTATTTGGTGATAAAATTTCGGCTAGCAGAAAAAATAGAAAAAAAAAAAAAAAAAAGATTTTGCTGAGGTTCTGAAAAATAAGCACTGTAATTAACTTTTCATCCGTCCCACAGCACTGCATCACACAAAACACTGAACACACACACATACACATTCGCACACAGGTGAGAACGCTATGGGAAGTTCGTCAGAGAGATATTTGCACATAGTATTTCCCTCCTGGCTGTATCTGCACAACAAAAGCCACTTGTTTCTAGTCAACACAACAATGATGAGTTTTTTAAAGCAGAGAACAATCATGCAGAGATTTTTGGGTTCAAAGAGATCATTTAAAGATCCATCAGTTAATAGTACAAAGCTAACGTGATTTATGTTCTAAAGGGTTGACACAAGCTTATGAAACTAATTGCAGTAAGTCATTCCCTTAGAAATAATTAATAATAATCATTGTGCATGCTCAAAGCACATGGTGCAGAAGCAGAAGTTAATTGAAGAGTTATAAGAGGGTTTTTTTTTTTTTTCCAGCTTCATTAATTAGTACACACTGAGGTCTCAAGTGATGCACACTGCAGAAGGTTGTGTTGAGTGCAGATGCACGCTGGAATAAATTATGTTCGGCAAAAAATAACATTGTGTTAAATCAAGTAAAAGAGCAGCTATTAAATCAGTGGAAGTAATCCTATTAGACATTTGTACATTCTGGGTATTTCTGCTTTATTAGCTGAAGACATGATATATATATATATATATATATATATATATATACTGTAGATGTTAATGATGCCCTCTTTAACATGCATGAGAATATGATGTTGGCTATGCACTGTCTGTGTTATCTGCTTAAACTACAAACCGTTGATCTTAATAGGTGAGAGCATAATGTTTTACAGCGTACTATAACCACAGTTTACCTGGATACATTCATCAAAGCATGAGCTCCTCAGCAAAGCAGCACTAGAGCAGGGTTTATTACTGCAGCACCTCAGCAGGAAATGATACATCCAAAACACAGCTTAAAGGTCCAGTGTGTCAGATTTAGGGGGGCAACTTCCTAAAAACTTTGAAATCAGGCTGCATTCTGCCCAAACTTGTTTGATATTGTTTTGCCAATAGTCAAATCAATATTACTGAGACTGCCAACAGAAACCAGGACGCTCCCAATGCCAAAAACATGCTGGTAGCAACCAATAATGTTATACCTGCCGATAATGTATTAATTTTAAATGCAATAAAGCCAATGACAGGCCAATAATGTAATACCGTAGTAATAGCTAAGTACTCTGATACTGCGCAAACACATAGGTCACATGACCATTGTTCTCTTCCTGAATTCTAGCACATTCCACAAGTCATCTAACGACCATATAGACTTCACAGTGATGAACTAAATAATATTCCCCCATACCTGAAATTATGAATTTATATAAATAATAAATGCAAATAAACAATATTCTAAAAAGAGAAAGTGCTACATGGTACGTACCCTTGATGAATGAATATGAACTATGCCATCCACAAAATCTATTTCTGATGAGCAAACTGCACAAAAACTGCAAAATAATCTTTTATTTTATTTTATATAGTCCTGTTTATGTATTATTGCATTATTGAATAACACCAGCATTATTACAGCATTGGCTCAAAAACTTTATTACATTATTGGACATTGTTGGACTTCATTACCTACAGATTCTGCATTTATATGGAGATAAATGGAGGAGACACTGTGGCAGGCTGTAGTCAATGCAAACAAAGACTAATCAAGCACCTGCAATCATTTGATACATTCACAATAACTAGGCTTCACTGCTGCTACATCTTGCGCGCACTGAACAATGGCACACTGACTAGTGGTAGAAGATCAGAGAGCTGATTGGATGGCAGGCTTCACATTCCCTCTCAGTCTGCACACACTGTACAGATTGCATTCACACTTGGCTGACTCCTGCTGATATCCGAGCACATCCAAAGGGAAGCAGGCCGATCCGATCGCATCCATTAGCATCACGTGGTATGTGCATTAGCACCTACAACTGACATGTATTTGTCCTCATCCAGATAAGATATCCAGAGAGAGAGATCACATGTAAATAGCATGTGGACATAGGGTCAACAGGATTAACACTCACTGCCTATCATTTTACATGCGTTACATACATATTTATTAAGCAGATAGAGGCGATAGTAACCCCATAAATGAGTTAATATCGGCAAAAGAAGAAACAAAGTCTTATAAACTCCAGGGAAACGCCATTAAAATGCAAGAAGTCTTTGACTTCGTCACTTGCCACAGTGCACTAGCTACGCCTGAGCTCCACTTCCACTGAGAGGTGGAGAAAGGTAAAGTGGATGTGACAGATCATGAATCAGGAAGTCAAACTGTGCCTTCCCATCTGGAACCGCAAGTCCTTTATTAACCATTTAATACACACTCATTAAAGAAATACACATGCAAGCAGTGGAAATCAGGTTCAAATGAAGTACAAGAGCGAGCGCAAGAGGGGGCAGGAGCAAAAGCACATGTGCACACACACACACACAAACACACAGTGACTCATCAATACTAAATTATACTCTGCACATTATGCTGTAATGAAACAAGATGGAGAACTAACAGGTCTTCCTCTGCACTCTGTGAATGATGACAGCATGATCCGAACACTGTAAAATGATAAATTAGGGGGAAAGAAGATGAGGTAATGTCACAGAATAAGCTGTACTTCAGAAATTTATGCCGTTACTTGAGTCTTGCACACATTTACATGTTGGTACAAGGTTTGACATGACTAACGTCAGGTTTTCAATGATCCTTGGTGCAAATGCAGGTGATATCATTCTAATAGGCTGGAACAAGATGAACATATTATTAGCTGTTATCAACCAAAAAGCACATCAGAACAGCACCACTAAAACTAGTGTGTCTAACAAAAACATCTCTAGTGTGTAATCAGTGCAAAATAAACCAACCCTGCCCAGTCCTTGTAAGATTTGAAACCTCCACAAAGCAGCAAGTTAACAACAGTTAGCATACACAATGAGGCCAGCTCAACATAGAAAACACAAGCCACCCCGACATTTCTGCAGCTCCAAGTTAAATGGATTGGCTGGTTGGGAGAAGTGCTTCACACAGTGATTCACTCCTGCACAGATTTCCAGCACCCTGGCTTCAACCTTCTCCTCGCAATCTGCCACGGTGAAATGTTTGCCGTCCCCTGCTCTTTGGTCTTCTGTGCAATAATCCTGCCTCAATTAACAGAATGTCATATGTAGTGTTAACCAAAGAAATCCCTGCCTTCTTGCTGGCACTCTCACTTTACTTCTTACAGCGTCCATTACAGACAGTCACTCTTTGACCTGGTTTATCCAAGCCACCTCCTTTATTACATGTAGCTTATCTAATACTAGGTGTATAGCACACTATCTCGTGAACCCTCATGACTCACAAATCATCACCTGAGCAGCTCCAGTGTTTTATGAAGTAAAATAATGTTTTTTGTCAAAGCAGTCTGGTGACTAAGGAGCCTTGATTAGTATAAACAAATGTGCCTACCTTGATATACATCACCATATTTGTTACACTCGATTGTAAAAGTAGTCTAATCATAAACTAAACCAAGAAAATACACAAGCCTTTTTTATGTAACTAGGCCCTTAGTCCTTAGTTTTCTTTTCTTTGCCACACAAGCTGTATTATTGTCCTGAAAGTTAAGACATATTTAAACAAATGTATTCACAGCGTGTCAGCCATTTGGCAGATAATCCTGACACCTCTAACCTTTCTGCATCACAGTGGTGAAAGCGAAAAACACAACAGAGGTCAGCAAAAAGAGAAAAGTTAAAGATGAACTGAACTTTCCTCTAAATTTGATGTCACACAAGACAAGTTCAAACTGAACATTTGGAACGTTTTGACAACAGAGCCTGTCTTGACCTGGTGAAGCTGTTTACCAAGAGGTCTGTTCCATTACTGGAGTTTGGCAGAGAACAAACACATTTGTGGACAAAGAGCATGACATTTGTCCACCTATGTCAAGAGATGAGGATTCCTTGGACCACATCCATAGAAACTAATAAACACTGGCTCAGTGAGCATGTGGCAAACATGATTCTGTTCTCCAGAAAACACTGATGGGTTTATTGCACTTCTTCTTGCAAGAGAATTGTTGAGCACATCTCTGACACTCATGTGCAACAGAAATGTGATAGCTTTTCAAGGAGAAAGGTGTCCATTTGAATGTTCACCTGGTGAAGTCAGTGACAGACGGAAGTGAGATGTTTAGTAACTCACCACTAAGGCACTGGAGCGATCCTCAGACTGTGGCGCAGGCACCTGCCAGCTATCTGTGCTCACTGAGCCGGTGTTTATTAGTTTCTATGGATGTGGTCCAAGGATTCCTCATCTTTTGACATAGGTGGACAAATGTCATGCTCTTTGTCCACACATTTGTTTGTTCAAACTCCAGTACAGTGAATCCTTGTTTATCGCGGGGGTTATGGTCCAAAAACAACCCGCGATAGGCGAAATCCGTGAAGTAGTCAGCTTTATTTTTTACAATTATTATACAATACAATGCTGTACTATAGAATGAAACCAAAGATCAAAACCTGTTTTTAGGCCACATGACTTGAAATTATGGCCCCCCTTGTTCAGATGCATTCTGCAGTCCATGATTTAGGACCTTTCGAATAATTCCTTGTATTTTTCTACATGTATATATAGCTTCACCTATTAAGATGACTTCCAGTTGAGGATGTGTTTTTTGGCACTGTCATTGCGTAACACTCCTCTCCAACATGTCTTGGTGTGACACTGATGTCAAAGGTTTTGCCATCTGCGGTTCCTGCATCAGCAGTTTCCTGAGACTAAAAAGGGGAAAAGGAAATTCAATACTCAAATTGATGACGAATGAAAACTGCTCTCACTGACAGTTTATGTACAAACAGTAGGGTTAGGAACAGTGCAGGATATTACTTTTAAGGACAAATCCATTTGAATATTGGCTTGATGAGAACATTTCAGTCCATTTAATAATTACTTTAGTGTTTTCATTGATTTATAACTGTAATTTGAATATAATAACAATGTGAAAAACATGACTATGGAATGGAAATGATTTAGTTTTTCTTATTGAATCAGAAAATGTAGATGAATTATGGATGTAATGTAAACTGAAAGCACACTTTCCTTTCCAGCTTCTCTTGATTTAAAGACATCTTCCACTCTGGAAGGTCTTTTTGTAAAGTAAAACATGATTACACGAAAATAACAACTGATCATGATCTACTTTTACAATTGCGAAGAATATCCATTAAAGATTTTGTGTTGTTGTAGAGTTATAAAGTAGAAGATTACCATTACTGGAGAGCCACTGTATTGTTGAAATACTAGAAGTAATGCATCCAAGAATTCATGCTTATTATTCAGGTTCTAATGAGATTAAAACCAGGGCCACAACAATTAATGAGGCCATATAACACATCCAGTACTTTAACTTTTAATGAACAGCCTTCATTCCAAATTTCACACAAATTTCTCTTCACCTCGTACAGAGAAAGAATAATGCAATCCATTAGTTTCTGCAGGACCTGGCATTTGGACTGGACAGCCAGCCTACATGCAGCAACACAGAAATTCATTAACTAGTTGTGATAGGTTGCATGACATTTTTATCTTTTAGAGACGCTATTAAAATGTGTTTGTATCATCAGATTCGGTCCCATGGTTGTGCTTTGTGTGGTGTTACTAGTCCCTGGTGTAGAATCTGCTGGAATGGTCTCAGCAACAATGTCACTTCAGATGCAGACTATTAAAAGATATGAAGGGGGTTCGCGTGTAAAAACTTTATTTAAAATAATGAGAAATAAAAAGCTGTTCAATTTCTTTCTTTTTTTTTTTTTGATCTACACCTCGATGAAGGATGAAGGTGACAGTCATTCCATGATGATGGCAGCTCCAGCTATGACTTTACATGCACAGCTCCAACAATTGCAGTAGCATGCTAGATTCAGATTCATGTCTGGGAATTCATGTGCATTTGGAGGAAGAGCTAATGTATTTTGATTTCCTCTTTACTTAGTTAGTTTACTTAGTTTTTACGTACTAAAACTAATTCATGAATCCAGGCTGATTTAGATTACTTCAAGGCGGTCGGCAGACATGCAGTGCGATGTTTTGTCTCAGCGTCCCAGTAAAGAGAACTGTCTCACTGCTTACTGTTGGTGTCCTTTCTGTGGTTTCATTAAACATAGCAATGCAGGGTTCCAGTCTTCTAGCTGCTGAAGGCCACCTTTCAGGAGAGGGACAACTGTATAAGCCTAACCCTCCTCCCCTGAGCGGGGGCTTTTTAAAAGAAGCATACAAATGGACAGTGGATTCCTGTACAGTCATATTCATTAAGCCATCATTGTGGGTATGTTGAAGCACAGGCACCTTTGATAGAACTGTAGGGATAGTTCAAAGACATGTGCCATGTGCTTAAATAATTAGAATTGATTAGAACAATGGATCTCCCGTCACAGTAAATGGTATCTGTCAGTGGCAAGAATGGGATGTTGTTTGGATACAACCGCTTGCCATTAAGCAGTCCTCATCCACTGAGACACAATTCATACAGATGTACATTTGTAATGTCTGTTGAAAAGAGTGAAATGCATCACTTGCACACAGCAGTGTTTTGCGCAGTGAAAGTGGCTTGCAGTGGCTTGCGCCTTTGGATCAGTAGGTTACATGCTGGTGCACACAGTCTGTGGAGCAAGTTGCAAGAAATTGGCTGCTCCGGAAGACCAAACATGGTAACAACAGAATCTAAATTTGGTACCACGCAACATATTATCCTTCATATCTGAATGGATTTCTATTGTCTTCCTAGTGCTCATCTTTATGGATAGCGTGAAGGATGGAGCCATTTGGTCGTGAGCCAAAGGATCTACAGTTTAAGGAGAGATTCTGCTGGAAGGCTCAGTGTGAGTTCAGTGAGGGGACAACCTTAAGCTACACACACACCAAAACAAGTCAAGTTCTGAAAATGTTAGTTCTGGAAAGCACACACATTCTCTCACTTTAATCTATTGACAGTTAAGTCTCTATAGTCAAAAAGTAACTTTTTAATTAAATGTGTTCTCAAAGCAAATTCCCAGTGTCTTCAAGGCAAAATGTAGGCGTAATAGCTGCATTGCTCTAGAAGTAAGAGCAATGAGTTCACCTTTTGGCGATAGAATCATTCATTTTATGATTCACCAATGCACCTCTTAGTCCTCCCCTTGGTTTTTAGATTTGTATTAAATTTCAGTTTCAAACGCAGTGTATTTGCAATGAAATGAAAGGTAGTAAATATACATTTGGCAGCTTATGATGAAGGGTCAGGTTGTCACATACAGTATGTGCTAGGTGTGAGGAGCAGCTTGCACAGGTTTTGTGTTTGCTGTGAAATGTAGGGCAGCTGGAATGAGCTGACTTCCACAACTAATTCAAAGTTCCATCGTGGGCCATAGCTTGCTAGTCCAAAACCACTGCCAGCTGATTAATGCAATGTTTTCTTTCTTTTTTTTTTTTCTTTCTTTTTGTCCAATCCCTTGCCCCACTTTCTTTCTTTATTTCATTCCTCTTCATTCCCCAGAGGCAATCAGTGTTTCATCTGCTGCCAGATTCCACGAAGCTTTCGAGAAATATATTTTCGCAATGAGAAACAAAACAAGAAATTTCTTCTAGCCCGGAGCTACAACTCGTTCATGATAAGCAAGACGCATCCTCACCTCCACTGTACACACATCATCAAAGCAATGTGTGGTACGTATGACGGAGGAAGGCTGTCATCATCTACTGTGTGTACTGTTATCTACCACCACATGACACGTATTAGTGTGTGACGTTATCAGTCCTCTTATCAGCCTTTGTGGTAAAAAATATAAGCATACACTGTACGTGTTGTGAAAATGTTTCAACTCTGCATTGAAACATTGTCTTATATGAGAAGTCTGAACTGTAGCTGAAAAATGTGGGGAAAAAATTACAGTAAATTACATTTATATTCTACTTTGGATCCTGGAAACCACATTTAAGCCCACAAGTGTCCGTTTAATGTGCCCACAGTTCAGATAGTGTAATATGATCAGCATGAGTTCAAGTAGCTTTAAACAGTCTCTTTCCAACCAACTCTTTTATTCTTTTTTCTCCGGCTTGCTTGATTATGTTTCTCTCTGTCCAGTATTTTATATGAAACCCAACAGGGAGGGAACAAATTTTATTGGAATGGTTTTATTTTCTCTGGGACGGCCACAGCGCTTAACAACATTTGTTGTATTAGTTCTTCGTATCCAGCTTTTGAAATTCAGTTGTAAGTCCAGGAAATATGTTTTAAATCTTGTCCAATAACTGAATATTTGTGCGTCATCGCTCCTTCTCTGTTTGTTTTAGATAAGATTCTGAAAATAACCCATGCTTCATGCAACGTGAAAGGGCGCACTCATAGTGATGAATCATCGCCTGACACTGCAGTTACCCTCAGCTCTGAGTTTTAGCATTTTAGTGTCTTTAAGTGCGTTGTTTCGGTTTCACAGGTAGTTACTTTACTGTCTTGGTTCAGTCTGACTGCTCTCATCAACAGCTGTTTTCTAAATGCTCAGCATTGACCGGCTGACAGACAGAATAAGCAGCAGGAGTTGATGGAGACCAAAACAGAGCTAAAAGAGTTCATATTGGACTAACAAGGAATGAAAACATGACTTCAAATAAATGCAAATGTTGCTCCATGTATGCTAGATGCGTTAATGTCAGTGTTTGCTGACCTGATTACTGTGACAATTTTTTTTATAGTTAATTAATTACTTAATTAATGGAAATGTACAGAGGGAAGGAAATACATTTTTTGTCAAACCTAATCATGAGGACGCGAGCAGTTTTACATAACTTTGTAACTTAACCTAAAAAATAAATAATTTGTCCTCACACACATGAAATGTGAAATGGAATTCATATTCAAAGTTTGCTTAATACAGCACACTCAGATGTTGCTGCTGTTGCTGTTGCTACACCTGCAGGTCTGGTATGACCAGAGGCCTCATTTATAAACCTGTGTGATCATGTTAAAAGGCTGTGTACAGAGGAAACACAGACAGTGGCCAAATTCAACACACAGCACTGCGACACATTGTGGCACACCTTAACAAGCTTCATACAACACCCATATACAGTATGCCTATAAACAATGTGAAGTCAGTGAAGAGCCCCAAATTAATCTGGACTGCATGAGGAAGGCCATCATGCCAAATGCAGAAAGAAAGGATGACAAAAGAAATTTCACTCAGTGCGAAGTGGAAGTTCTTCTTGAGGACGTGGAGGGGAAAAAAAGAGTCTTATTTAGTGGACACAGCGTGGGCACAACTCATGCCAAAATGGCATTAGAGTGGCAGCATGCGGCAGACACTCTTATAGTGCTGCTGCCTCAGAAAGTCGGACAATCGCTGAAATTAAGAAGAAGTGGTCTGATGTTAAAGTGGATGCAAATAAGTGCATTGCCTTACACGGGCAAAGTGTTTGTGCCACTGCCGAGGGCAGGGGAAGCCGGCATCGACCGTCAAGGAAATCTCTCTGAAGTAGTGGTAAAGGCAAGGGGAGTGCCGACATGAAGGACGCACAGGATGACTCAGGTGGCCCTCTGTTTGTGCTAAAGTAGATGGTAAAAGGACTGTCCTTACAGAGCGCCTTTCTAGCCTTCTGACAAAGTGACTTCTCAAAGTGCTTTTATACTGCATATCTCATTCACCCATCCACACACATGCATACACTGATGGCACTGAGCTAACCATTCATATGCACTCACACGCAATTTGGAGTTCAGTATCTTGCCCAAGGACACCTCAACATGCAGGCGGGAGCATCTGATTTGTGGACAACCGGCTCTACCTCCTGAGCCAGAGCCGCCTAAAGCAAATGCATTGATGCTGTGTTCACAGATTCATGTACAAAACAATGACTTCAATTACAAAAAAAAACAAAAAAAACATTTCTATTTCTTGCAGAAATAGAAACAGTGACGTGTGACATATTTCCATATCTTTAGTGCCACACAAACATCTAAACAATGGCACACGGTAGCAGCATTTGGCTCATGTTCCTGGGTAGGGGGGACAGGCCTGGGTTCAACATGATAGGGGTCAGGAGGTTAATCCGCATTCCTGTGCTGTGCCACATTATGTATCACCGCACATGCCTCCACATTTTGGCACACCTTTTCTGACTTCCCGCGGCATCAAAGCAACACCATCTGCTCTCCATAAACCTGATAGTACACTCCACAATAGTGCACGCCGGACTGTGCTCTTTGGGTTAGGGAAAGGATTGTGTTGTCATCACTTGAGGGGATATGCACTGTCGCTTGTAAGGTTAGTGAATAGGTTAGACACTACAGTAGAGAAAAAAAGATTTCTGCATTAGTCGTCTGTATGTAATCTGCACCCAACACTGCCGTTTCTTAATAAAAATAAGCTAAGGGCTGAGCCAGGCCACTGAGAGACTGCGGACATTAATTGAATCAAAATGGCACTGATTACATTTGGGAAAGCAGACATTGCTGCAAATTGTGCTTTCTTTTTTTGCCTGTTCAGCCACTGTGTAAGCAACGCTCACGTACGGATGTGACAAAGCAGTTATACCTTTTGATACGTCAAGCATGACATGCTAAAGGTTGGCTGAGATATCAATGACCTGTCAGCCAATTCCCTTTGAAAAGTGCCGGTTGTTAGGACTTGAAGTGTGACTGTCACGGCTTGATTTCTTTTCGCGTGCCTTGCTCTGAATCGGAGCTCAGTTCATCACAGACAGGGCGGCGCGTGGAGGTCTGGCTCGTCATCACCAACATTGTAACTGCGTGCTTTTAATACTCAACTAAATGGATGATAATTAACCGGAGTGTAAATGATGAACACAATAAACGTTTCATTTATTTGTGTGGCACTTTTCAAAATAGAGTAAACCAAACAAAATGTGTTAAAATGTGTTTGGTTTGTGTGTTTTACAGTAAATATGTGTAAAATGAACAAAAAATAGAAGCCAGACAAAATAAATGCTTTGAAATGGAATTATGCACTCGTATCAGCCTTGAAAAACAATATCAGTGTAAACACAATTTGTCTTTCTGTTCACCATATTATTTATGTGGATACATTTCAAATATTGTGTAGTCATTATTCCTTAACATTTCTGCTCTCCTGCCACATCTTTCTGCCTTCTATCTGTTTGTCTCTCACCTACTTCACATCATAGTTTTGTGCAGTAATATTTCTGATATGAAAGTCAAAGACAGCTTTACTTCATAGGAGTTCTTTTTAAGTAACAGAAAGAACGTCTGGGAGAAAACGACTCTTTAAAATGGGATCAGAAGAACTCTCTCTGTTTCAACTTCTCTTTTCTCACACCTTATCTGAAGCGAGAGCATGTTTGACTATTTCCCTCGCTCCGTCTGACAGTCCACATTTGACATGCAGACAGACGGAAGACGGTTCAACAGAACAAATTGGTCTCAGAGCTGTGCTGGATCAATTTGAATCAACACTCGAGCAGGGTTTCTGAAGGTTTGCTAAATCTTTCAAAGTACAGGGATAACAGCAGATCCTAGGTTTTATTAAATAATACTAATATTTAATTGACTGCACTGAATACAGTGGAAAAAGACTTTTCTACCGTCATAGCTGATCCCTGGCCTCTTGACCATATGTCAGCACAACACAGGGAACAATTTAATTTGTCTACATTTCCCCTCAGATTTCATCTAAGGATGCATTTAAGCTTAACCACACCCACTGAGACTAATAATTACTAATGACAACGTGTAACAATGTTAGAAGTCTATCATAAAGAGTGCTAACTTGCATCTGTTCTGAGAGTTAATTCAGAAAATGATCCACAATCACAAAGCTGCAGAGATGACTGTTTGTTGTCACTCAAAGCACTGAACGTTAGTACAACAACACTTCAGGGAGATCTGGAGTGACGGTATATAAGTAACCTGCAGTTAGAGAAAAACATGCTAATCAGATTGCAGAGAAAAAGCTTGATGGGTTACTGATCATATCCAACAGGAAGAGCGCAGATGCTGAACAGTGTCACTGTGCTATTACAGTATGAGGAAGTTAAACTGGGGTTATTTAATCATATATAGTATAATCGTATCAGTATTCATGTATTTTCTTTTTAAACTGCCCTATAGAAATGAAATGTATAACTGTACTCAAGTGGCATAATAGCTTTGGTTATATTCTAGACACTGTATTAATAGAACACGTCAATTCAGTATAAAAGGAAGCAGGCATTGGGAAAGTAAGGCAGGCTACAGATCAGTATCATAATCGTATTTTCTCTAAGTACCTCAGACAGACAGCTCAATCTCAGACAGTTTTTGCCTTTGGCACATTTTGAAAGGCGATGCTAGAGGATCTGCAACAAACTCTGATACGCCTCAAAGCTGGAGAATCAGTTCTGAAACCGAGAGCTTCTAAACAGACACTGAAAAGAAGGTAAGACATCCACTGCTGAAAATCTGAAGGAGTTAAAACGCTGATATATTTGGATATATAGTTGTGCAGCAGTTGAAATTGAGTTTTACTCTGACACTCAAGTGTCAGTTTGAGAGCAGGAATAAAGTTAAAGCGTCAAATCAAATTAATACTCAAGTCATGATTAGCACTCAATCAAGCCAAAAGTCAACTCTTTTATCAGTGTTAGGCAAATGAGTCTTAAGTCCTCCATTTTGCATCAAGTCATGTGACTGCTACTGCGCCCCTGGTGCAGAAGGAGTGCATGTTGCAGGATTTCATTGAATTGATTGTTTACAGGATGTGGAAAGTCCACAGTCTCACTGACTTCTGATCAGTTTCCTTGGAGAAATGTTTCACAACTCCAAAAGTGTGGGTGAATTTTGTATGACCCTGTCCGTCAAGTGATGGACTGAAATCTAACTGGCTGGCTCTGCACGACCCTGAAATTGTATCATATTGTAGATGCAAACATGGATGTTTTCAGCTGTCAACCTAGAGTTAGCAAGTAAAATCTACCAGTGTAGTGCAAACTGTAAAACACTGAACATTGTTCATTGCAAATTACTATAATTACAATAATGCACTGACAGATGTATGTAACACAAGCTGCAATACAGCTTCATTTCCACGAATATAGCATGTGCCATTAAAGCCGGCTGTCCTTATGAGGAGCTCAGTTAGAGCATTATGGTGATTCTGTTTACAGAAGTACAAAGATGACCTGGTTGACTGAGAACCGTCACAGACATGTTGATTCTGTGTTTGCATTTATGGCAAAAACATGTATTAACACCGATAAGACTGTACATACGGTCTTTCTATTGGACATGGACATGGACAGTTTGGGCATACTCTAGGTCAGGGGTCGGCAACCTTTTTGGCTGAGAGAGCCGGGAAAGCGACATATTTTAAAATGTTCTTCCATGAGAGCCATATAATATTTTTTTTATACTGGGGGGGGCATTTGACGGTGGTGCGGCGGTGGTGGACAGCACCAACATACTGGTGCACGGGAGCGGGGTGGACGGCCCACCATACTGCCGGCTGCGGCGGTGGGCGCCTCTGCGATCGACTTGATCACGTCTGGCGATCGACCGGTAGCTCGCGATCGACGTATTGGGCACCCCTGTTTTAGTGGTACGCAGTACCGGACCGTACCGGCTTACTTTCACTCCTCTGCGAGCTATCAAAAGAGCCACATCTGGCTCGCGAGCCATAGGTTGCCGACCCCTGCACTAAAACAATAACTAACACAAATAAAATACACATAAATACTTTTTTAAAGTAATTTATTTTCCCAAGCCACTCGGAGCCGCGGTGTAAGGATGAAAGAGCCGCATGCGGCGTCGGAGCCGCAGGTTGCCGACCCCTGCTCTAGGTCATAGGTTTTGAAAGGCATGTAGGATTGCCAAGAGAGTAAATATGAAGCTCCAACCAGAAGATGGCTAACTTAATTTAGCTTAGTATAACATCTGTGAACAGGGTGAAACAGCTAGCCTAGCTCTGTCCAAAGGTAAAAACAGCACCTCTGAAAATCACTAATAAACACATTAAATATTTCTAACAATTTATATAATATATTTATATAATAAATGTTTTATCTGTAGAAAGGAACAAGTGTACAATATCTCCTTTAATCCTTAGTCTTTTGCACGTCTCCAGGTTTTGTAGAACTCCATTAAATCATTAGATGGCCCATTGGAATTAATTAAACAAAATCAAATACCACATTCAGAAACTGGACATGTCTACATGAAAACAAATTTGTGTTCTTAGACACGCGCACAGACACACTTGCAAAACCTAAATACTGAGTTGCACTGACCACCACACATCTGAAATCGGGAAAGACTGCATGTGCTGACTGAATTTGTTAGGGTCCTGCACTCTAACTAATTCCATTTGAGAGGTAGGCAGAGACTCATACAATTAAAGCAATTTTACATGAAGTGCCTTGTGCAACTAGAAGCAAAAGAGTAAATGTGGGATAATTAAATAAAGGGGAAACAGTGATGTAGCACAGTCAGTCGCAAAGCTAGAAAAGACTCAAGTAAAAAGATAACTGCTTGACTGTTGTGTAATATCCTTTCATCCACCCATCTTCATTTAAGTGTGTGTAACATACAATGAAAAGCACCATGACAACCTCATGGGAATAGATGGCAGATATATGAAGACACTGTTGTCAGA
Source organism: Nibea albiflora (assembly GCA_014281875.1). Taxonomy (NCBI): domain Eukaryota; kingdom Metazoa; phylum Chordata; class Actinopteri; family Sciaenidae; genus Nibea; species Nibea albiflora. The sequence continues at coordinate 3,735,078 of CM024791.1, read as the reverse complement.
GTTACTCTCCATCTGTAACAGGTTTTCATTGCTGTTAACTCTCTCCTTTTCTATTGTTTAAAGCATGAAAGATGCCTGATTACCTCAAGGTCACAGTGACATACTATCAATGCTGCGCAGCTGCCGAAGCACAACATGAGAGATTGGATTGCTGAGAGCAACACAGAAGGAAGAATGGCATATTTGAGTTTATTCTAAATTCAGAACAATACATTGAAGGAATCTTGAATGTAGGTTTCATAGGTTTCCCGGCTTTCTAATCCTGAGTAATGAGCTCTGGGGGAAGTGATTTTCTTTTTTCCTTGACATCTTCATACACTTACAGAAAGTACAGGCAAGCGAGCACATTCATATTGGCTTCACACATTCACACATATCTCCCTCGCCTCATCATGCTGCGAAAAAGCAACCTCTCTCGCCCACTATAATGCACACAATCACACACACGCACAGTTTGATATTTTCTCCTAAGCAGCTTGTCTAAAGACAGTTCTGCCTGCCTTTCCTCTGTGACTCACTTTCTGTGAGCTGCAACGAGGCAGTGTGTGCGTTAGTGTTAGTGTGAGTATTTGCAGGTACTTTGGAACAAACGTATGATGTTACTTTGCTCACGTCTGTGCTTGTCCCTAACATTGTTGATGTGACCAGAAGGATATATCAGCTCCTACCATACAGGCACATACACTAATGGTGCCCAAGCAGTTTATGCACTGTACAGACAAACATAAAACATATTATGTTAAAAAATTAAAAAAAAACAGCCTGAAAAAGCAACATGGTGCCACCACTATCTGCAGGGAGAGGAATAGAGGTTGGGTGCTTTGCCACCCAGGTGGCCGGCAGAAAGGAGCACTGCTGTCACCTCTGAACCCAAACAACATGGCCGCTGTGGAGGAAGCACAGCCTGAAGGGAAGCCTTGCCCAAATCTGCTGGCAGAGGTCGCCAAGGTAGTCGGAAAGGTCTTTTGCATCAAGACGCCAGGTGTAGATGAGATTTGTTCTGAGATGCTAAAGGCTTTGGACATTGTTTGGCTGTCTTGGCTGACATGCCTTTTCAATGTTGTTTGGAGGACAGTTAAAGTACCTGCTTGGTGGACCAAGCATTTTTAAAACAGGGGACCAGAGGGTGTGCTCCAATTATCGGGGTATCACACTGTTTAGCCACCCCAGGGAAGTCTACTCTAGGGTTCTGGAAAGGAGGTTCTGACTGATTGTTGAACTTCAGATTCAGGAGAAGCAATGCGGATTCCACCCTGCTCATGGAACTATGGACCACCTTGCAGGGATGTTGAAGGGGTGATTGGAGTTTGACAATCCAGTCTACATGGATACAGTCTACGTGGATTTGGAAAATACTTACAATAATGTCCCTCAAGTGCTTCTCTGTGGGGGAATATGGGGTACCGGGGCCATTGTCCTTGTACAACCAAAATGAGAGTTGTGTCTGTATTCTCGGCATGAAGCCTAATACGTTCTCAATGGGTCTTGGACTCTGCCCCTTGTCCCCAATCTTTACTTGAAAATCATGCAAGATTAATAATTGGGATCCCGGAAGTGTGTTTATGCATTCGCTGCATTGAATTGTTAATATATAGTATGTGTAGATGTGCCAGGTCTATGAGCCTAAACAGAAAATAAACTGCTACTTGACTGTGCATTCCATACAGCAAATGAATACAGTACTTCCTCCGTGTTTCTTGAACTTCAATCCAATATGATCAAACTGCAGCAGTTAGATGTTCTATGCCAAATATACTGCTTCAAAGTTTGCTTTTTAAATTGGACATAGAAGCACGTATCATCTTACCCTCACATATTCTGGCTGTCTGCTAAAATACACGTGATCTTGAAAGCACCCCACTGCTTTATCAGTTTTAGAGTTGACTCTTGGTATTTCTGAAAGGCCAGTATCAGACCACTAGCATATCCTGACTGGCTCATAACTGACAAGAATGTCAGAAATATATTGAGAAGCCAGACCACTGTGAGCTTTGTAAACGAAGAGACATCCCTGCAATCAATCCTAAAGTTCACTGGAAGCCAACGGCAAGAATTGAAAGGAAAGGCAGATTGTTGTGCATGGTGAGGTCATCGTTGGATATTACCCTTATTAACGTATGTACAAGCACCTTTTTGCTATGTCCAGGGATAGAATAAGTAACATGCGTTTGTAACAACACTGAAATGATATCATCAACAAAGATCAGTTTGTTGTAAATGGTGAGATCCCTGGTGTAATGACACTGCCCAACTAATCATTTCAAGCTAGTTTTTTGTTTTGTTTTACATTGCGATCTAAGTATGGCTACTACAGATATTTCACACGTCCCAATTCCCAGATTAGGTTGCTTCAGTAGTAAATTTATCTGAGAAAAGATTGAAGTTGTATTATCTACAAAGCATTTGGTGCCCCAACTCTCTCTCCAGGACTTGATTGTGTCCAGGTGAAATATTCCCACTGCCTCAAATGTATCAAACCTATCCATGCTACTTTAATACAGAGAGCAAAATCTATATCTATAACATCCAATAACTATTGGAAGTTTTTGGAGAAATTTGGAGAAAGACTTTACCTTTAGCAGCACTGCAACTCCTTAAATTAAATTGTGCCGCCTTCCAACTTCGCTGTAGCAAGCAATGTTCATGTTCCTGTTCTATTTTCTATGCTGTGACTGGTCACGTCATGCAGCACAGAGCAGATGAACAGGATGGAAGTCAGACACACAAATGGTATTGAAAATCTTCCTACTTACTCATGGTAGAAGCACATGAACCAAAGAAAAATGACAAAATCCAAGTAAGTCTGGTGGACAAAAAAAACTTCTGAAACACCACCACTGGTGGGGTATGAAGCTGCGTGCAAGCTCAGTGTAATCCAGGGGTAAGACTGAACTCTTGGTGTCTAAGATGCCGAACATGACAGCATACCTGATAATGCAGGTATAATGATACTCTTAGCGTTGTTTCATAAGGCATTCATAGAAGTGATCCACTTTTTTGAAACTTAGCCAAATTGCTCATTTCATCCTAATTAATGCCATGAACAGACAACAAAACATCTTTGGCAGTCTCAGTTACAGTAGTTATGGAAGCCTGGAAGAGACATGGAGAAAAACAAATTCAGTTATTATTACATATATTATCATATTAGATGGCAACTACCGCTGTTATGGGTATCTGTTGTAATTATGTCTGACTATTATAGTGTGAATCGTTTATCTTGAAAAGTTTTCACACAAATCTTCTCAAATGAATTGACAACATTAATGACTACAAGAGTATGTACCCTAGTGGTTTTGGTGATGATATGACCTTTCCTGTAGCGCCACCATCAGGTCAGACTTTGAGTTTTAGAGTTAGTGCATATTGAAAATCTTTCTTCCAAATCTTTTCTAATTTGGGGTGCTCATTCATGACTCTCACAGAATGAACCATATTGATTGATGTTGGTGACCTGATTTGTACACCCCTGCCAAAATAAGCAAGCCAGTGTAAGCTTCCAAGTCAGCTACATCCAAGTCTCTCCAACTGTCCCCATCCATGCGCTTCCCCTCTAAAGTTGTCATCCCAAGCACAATATTTTCAATTGATGGCATTATGAAGAGTTTGAATGATGATTTGATGTCTTCAGTGTGGCTGATTGCAAATCTGGTGAGGCCTGGAACCATTTTAACAACATTAGTAGTACTAAGTCTACCCTGCTGTTGATGTGGGGAAAGGGACCATGTTATCTTTCCATTTTTGGAGGTGACCAAGTCTGCTGGTTGAGAGACAACAGGAGGGTCAACACTCTCATTCTCATCAGATGAGAATCCGTCAAAATCAGGGTCAACATCAACACAATCCCCAGTGTGAGTTCAGATGGTCACACACACAGACCTTCATGTCCATGGTTGGAATAGTTGTTTTCTTTACCCCCCTTTCATGTATCAGCTATCAAAGTATCACCACTGTACCTGCAGGTGTGAGGATATTAGGTCACACACAGAGACAGACTACTAAAACAGCTTGGGGTCAAATTGACCCCAGAGGAACACCAATGCGTGTCGTATGTGTTCAGCACATTAGAAAAATATCATCATGAAAATGTTTTGCTTAGTCAGTTGTGCCCATCAAATTAGGAAAAGTCATGAAATATGAAGCAAAAAAACCAAAGGCAACTATTATTTTTTGAATGATAAACATTGAACGGGGTCAAATTGACCCCAAGGAGATAAGGAGGGTTAAACTCGCTGGAAGTAGCATTTCCATTAATTCATTTCTACATTAATTTGCAAGGGTTCTTAATTAATCACTCAACCGCTACAATAGTCAGACAATAACATAACTACAACAGATACCCATAACAGCGACAGTGGCTGCGGTCAGTGCAGCTGCAGGTCAGTGGCAGCCTCAGTTTCAAACTTCTCTTTGCAATCTTTGCAAGATAACGCCAAACTACACTGCCACTGATTTTTTTTGTGTATAAGGGGACCCTTTGTTCCGAAGAGAAAATGTGCAATGAGCATCTGTTAATGCAATTTCTATTAAGATAGTGGCATTTGTTTCTACGAGTGGTTCTTGAATGAGTCCTGATGGATTGGTTCTTTTATATTTACAATGCAACACACACTTGGATGTAACATAAATCCTTCCATCACTTGACTACAACTGTGTCTTCAGCTACGGGGCAGTGACTTTATGACTGTGCTTAGCCGGGTATATACAGTCCTGGTCATTTCCTGTGATATTTAAGCACTCTAAGCCCCTAAGGATTCACTTCAACATGGTTCAAACCTATTGTAGGGCTGAGGAAATGAGCCATGTTGATAACATACAACACCCAGGTGGACTCCTCCAGAACTCAATTGCACATTAAGGCAGAACATATTACAACCAGCAGTCTGCCTGCAATAAAGCATGATAAAGGACCAGGAGTGATGATAAAAAATACATGTGGGGATCTCTTGAGAATTGCCTGGCATATGATGAAACCCATGAGAATACTCAGGCATTCTTCACAGTGAGGGCCATTATATTCTTGGAATAATAAGATCCATAAACAGAATTTACTGGAATGCACAAATGTATGACATCGATGTTCTTTTCTGAAGACAGATTTTCTTTCAGGATATTTTTCACTTAATTGTCTCTAAATTCATCTGATTTCAACACAATTGGAACACAATGCCGGGGCCATTGTTGCACTTTTCTTCTCTTCTTTTTTTTAATTGTGCATTTTGACATTATGAAATAGCTCTGCAAGTGTGCTGGCTGGTGAGCTGTGAGAGGAAGGGCTTGCCATATCAACAGGGACCCCCTATTCAATCACCTGAGACAGAAATACATTAAGGCCGCTGACTTGGAGAGGGTCAAAACCAGGATTACCTCGCTTGTGTTTCGATTTTAGCCACTGCTATGTTGAGCTATGGGATTAGATTTTTTTTTTTCTCCTCACAGGGAGTATGGAACCAAGTATTCTCACTGAAGGGTTCTGAAGCCAAACGACCATTGGAGAGAAAGCGTTAATATAGTGCCAGGAACCTGGATAATGAAATCCCTTTTTTAATGGGGAAACACTAATCATTCCCCCACCTTGGAACAGTTCAGTTAAGTTGATTTTAGTGGTGTCACTGGTCAGTTTCCAGTAATTGGAATCATATTTATTCATTTTATTCTTTTTCTAAATCCATTCTATCTTTTTATTGACCGTTCTACCCTCCACCCCTTTCCTCTGTCCCTGGCATTTGTCCACATTTCTGTTCAATAATTTTATCAGCATATGAGGTTATTTTTCATGTTCGACAAACCATATGAATATTGTCATAATGACAATTTTCACCCAAATTATTGAGTAAACTGCAAGCATTAATATGCAATAATAAGCTACTTTTGACAAAACTATTTACAAAATAAATTAGTCCATTATCGATGAATTTTATCATAAACACCTAAACACTAATAACCCAATATATAAATAGGTTAATAAGGTGAAATAAAAGATGAATAAAGTAAATAAAAGTTATTTTCTGTTTGTCTCTCATCCAAAGGATGAAGACCCCTCTATTACATTATTACTACTATTAACTACTATATATTTGACATGTCCCCACCAATGAATTGTCCCAACAATAGTTTTACAGATCTCAAATGATATGCTAAATTCTGACCTGGCAGATCAATGACAAGACCCTGTTTCATGGCTACAGCTAGTTGATACACTTAGTGTAAAGAAATGTACAGACACAACATCATCTGCATTGATGGCTATTGTAAACTCAAACCCATCATCCCCCTAACGATATTTTTCATGAAGGAGTCATTAAAAGGTCTCTCATCCCCTCTTCTTATTTGGCATAATATTTGTTTGGGAGTGTGGGAGCATGAGATGGAGCGGACCTAAAAAGTCTCTTAATGCTACGCTCAATAGAAACTGAAGACTTTTTCCTGTCTTTCATCGCTAAGATTGGGTGAAAGAAAGCAGAAAGCAGGGATAGAAAAAAAATACCATGAACTAATCTGCAATGACGGCAGGTGGAGGAGCGAGGATCCATGAAGTAAGGGGTGTCCATTTGTTAACGGCCGTTGTCACCACCACTCAAGCATCGCTAGTAGGTACTAACATCTGGTATCACAAGACTAGAAAACTGGTACCTCACTCCAAAAGTGTGTGAGTTGGCAACTTAGATATATTTTCACGTGTTTAAATCTAAATTGTCCAATAAAAATCATGGTTAGTCATCACTTTGTGCAGTTAAAATGTCTGTGATATTTATTCTGCTGGAAACTGCAGTATACAGGCTTTTTACAATACAATACAGGAATATTGTAGAGGAGTCAGGAAACAATCTAAGCTGAGAAAAAAAATGTATTTATGGGTTTTAAGTTGTATAATGTTTCAGAGCTGACTAGTTAATTAGCAAACTGTCATTAGCAGTGCACTGTAGATGTTTGTGTGGCTGTTCGTTCAGGTTGCTCAAGCAAGACGAACAAAAGAAGTGTCCTTGTTCAAATCAGCAGATTTTTTTTTATTCAATGCCTATGGCACCTGACTGTGTATTTATTGGACAGCTGCAGTTTAAAATGTAATGATTCGATTGTCTTTTGAATTGCAGTGCATTAGTCTAAAATGTAATCTAGCAAACATCAACACATTCTTTCTTTCTCTCTTTTCCTCTCAGCATTCCTTCTTTTTCAGCCCTTTCCACCACCATCTATTACTTTGTGGTTAGGTCTCAGCATGTCAATATAAAAATGTGTCTACTATAATAGAATGCAGTTAGCTATGCTTTCACCATCCCTTCGTTGTGGTTTCTCTGTAAAGCTTTGAACATACAGAATGTGTGCAAGGGTTTCGAATCACTTCTCAACCCTAACATGAGTTTGAGGGTTTCAAAGCAGTGCTCTTTACCCTCCTTTAGATGTCATCCGTTTAGCCACTCTGTGGGCAACACGCAGCATGAAAAATCTTCTCTTCAAAGGTCATTTTCAGATGAAAGGCACTCAATAAGGACTCTTTGCCATAGTAAACAAAGCAGCCAGTTTATGAAGCCCTGTCTCTCCAGTTCTTCAGATATTGACCAGTCAGCAGAGGACATTCATGTCTTTATGATTCCAAACAAAGAGGTGAGTTATTGCTTTCTGACCTCTGGCTTCTCAACTTGGACCTCGCTCAGCTGCCTAATGACTTCCTGCTCCTGTGCATTTGATGTGCTGTACTGGCAGAATCACATTTCTCTGGGACAGGCTGAACAACAAGAACAGTATTGTTATTCATAGCTTCAGAGGGCTAGCTGATTCACACAAGAGGGTGCTTTCAGTCTCTTGTTAAGCACTTGTTGGGGTTTTGAAAATTATTGGTTTTGGAAATCATCCTGTGTAGGATAAAGGACTTTCATTCATGTAATGTGGTGGTTCAGTCAACTATCTTGGTTTAACAAGGGACTTGACTTTCGTGAGTTGAATTAAAAACATTTGAACCAAATATTTTTGAAGTGACTATGAGAGTCTGATTTGATGGTGTTCACTGCCTTACGCCTTCACTGGTTAAAGTGATGCCCCTAATATAAAAATGTAATTATTTCAGTGGTCCATGATTTTCCTGGGATGTGGCATCAGAAAGGCGTTGATGTATCCTTGACTTAAATGGAAATCAGTTTGAAGAACTCATCAGAGTCAGAGTAATGTGTAAGGTTTGTTTTGTGTGTATCATAAAGTGACTACAGCTTGCATTTCATTGTCCAACCCTGTAGAATGATCAATACATAAATTGTGTGCTTCTGTTATGAGTGCATTTTAAAGAGGAAGACTTTTTTATGTTTTTTTTTTTTTGGTTTTTTTTGTTTGTTTTGCGCTGTACACATAATCCCTAAAGACATAATTGTATTCTGTTCTGAAAGATGTACTATTTTACGGTGAGAAACTTTTACATCTTGATGTAGTTCAGAGTAGCTGCTGCTGGACTAGAAAGCAGCAAGCTCAGGTGGTTTGGGCATCTGATGAGGATGCCTCCTGTGCACCCTCCTTTAGAGGTGTTCTAGGCAAATTCACCTGGCAGGAGACCCTGCAGCAGACCCAGAACTTGCTGGAGGGACTATATAGTCTGTCTGCCCTGAGAACATCTTGGGATCCCTTGGGAATGTGTTGCTGGGGAGAGGGAAGTCTGTCACAGCCTGCTAAATATGCTTCCACTGAAATTTGACTCCGATATAAGGAAGGAATAGAATTGGTGCATGCAAAAGATGACAACAGTGAGAAGTGACTGTTTACCCCAAAAACCAGCCGATAAAGAAGTTAACGTCTTCCCTCTTCTGATCATATACTTTCTTGATCTGATTTGTTAAATTCAGTATTAGGACACTGTGCTCATAATCTTTTATTTATTGATATGTTTGTATTTAACTTATTTGCCTAATATTAATATTACATACTAATTAGTAATAGCCACATGGAGATGAACCAACTCAAGATGTATCCACACTGAAGACTAGAAAGGAGAAACCAACACAGCATGGTTGACCTTACACATTACTGAAGCATGTCACAACACTCTCCTGCTCAACAGGAGGTCAACAGGAGGTATGGTGGGGAGCTACCCAAACACACAGACACGCACCCTACATCCCTTGTGTCCAAACATCATCCCAGGGATGCACGCAACCCACTACTTTCTGGTGACGTGCCATCGCAGAATAATCAATAGCTGCCACACTCAAACAATCATGCTGAAAGGAAGGGGGTAGTGACAGATTACCACACCCCGCACAGTTGAAGCACATCTCTCTGCAGGCCTCTTCAAAGTTTCATACACAGGAGCCAGGTAAAACTGAATGTTTGAAGACACTGTGTAAGAAACAAAATACTAAATACCAGAGCAGGCGTTTCTTCATGAGGTCTTGGACAGCACAGTAGTGTTTATGAACAACTTATAGTCTGCCATATGACAAAGACTGTATGCCCCTTATTAGTCTTCTTGTCTCTGGAGTTTCCACAAATAGAGAGTATGGTTGTCAGTTTCCTCTCCTGCTCTTGACGGGACAGTTGAAAACTACTACAACACCAAAACTTCACTGGGCAGGTTTCTGCCCCGGCACAACAGTGACACTGTTTTGGTCCGTACTCCAGGTGACTTCAAGCCCCACCAGGAGGGCTTCAGAAGCAGTGTTTTGCCCACCAGACTTTGTTAACTTTGGTTAAGCGCTTCTAAATAATTTTCTCTAACTGCTCATCCTCATCAGGGTCACTGTGGGACTGGAGCCCCGATTTCAGACATAATCATTCCTCCTGTTTTAGAACAATGTGAATAAAAGTCTCCTTTATGACTTCAGACATATCATTTGATTCTTCAGTTGAAGGTTCAGCTTATCCCGAACCTTTAAAACAAACAAAGCAAAAACTGTTCGTTTTCTTTCTTGAAAGTTTTTAATAAGGTCAGCTTCAGTTTTTGTGTTTTGTGCAAACACGCAAAGAGCTGAAAAAAATATAGTCCTGTCACATTTGCAGCCAATCAAGAATAATAAGGTATTTACTGCATCCATTTCCTCGTGAGATTTTCCTTACTCTGCTTCACAAATATAGATTTTACTTGGATTAGTGTATAGAATTCATCAATCATCTCACATATATTGCATATTGATATGCTATAATTGAGAAATTACTCGTATTTATACTTCGTATGCAACACTAAGGGAGGTGCGGCCCTCTTGGTCTTTTGTTTGCTTTTCTACCTTATCAAATTATGGAAAGTCAAGAGGGTGCACGGACTGGAAAAAATATATCAATTCTTAAGTTATGGGCCATGACAGACAGGCAATATCAGCTGTCAAATGCTAGTCAGTTAACATTTCTACAATGGCGGCTTTAAAAAGTGAGTGGTCAGCTTAGATTATCAATGGTTGCAGTTTGGTCAAGTAATCAATTTTGACTGATACAAACTCAACATAGTAACTCAACACAAAGCTTGTTCATTGATGAAATGTCCGACAAGTTGTTATTTACTGTAAGTTTCCAGTTCAGTTTACGGTCCCTGCAATGTAATAAAAGTATAATTATTAAGATGCTAGTAAATAATAGCCACATTTGTACACTATAGGTGTATTATTATATTTTGTTATTATTATTGACTTAAGTCTTTGGTGATTAATCAAACACCTTACTGATATTACTTTTATATGTATACTTTTATATGTAATTAATGCATAATCCCCAAGGTCTAATCTATTGCAAACCCCCCAAGAAACCTCAAAGAAACTTCAACTTCATGGTTATTTCTCTCCTTATTCTAATCTATGTCTACACTGGTTATAAACAAGCATGTGATTCATTTAAAATTGCAAATTTCCGTCATTAATTTTAGTTCTTGGATATTATTGCCTCCCTTAAATGGTACATGACTAACATTGATGTTTGCATCAGTAGTACCCACATCACTTCTCTACGTCTTTGTCTCTCCTACAGTCCTCTCTTTGGGACTGTTCTGCACTCAGCAGGAAGCGACGGCAGCAGCTAATGATAATTAGTAATGAGGTAAGCAGAGGAACCAGAAAATCTGATTTTCTGATTCCACGCCAAAGCTAAGTATTACAATTTCCCCTGAGTGTATCTGAAGTGGAAACAGAATAAATCAGACCTTGTTTGTTCCAGCAGATCCAAATCTCAGGCCTAGTGCCACTTTAATCCTGTAGTCAAGGACATCTTCATTATGCACTTTACCACTCTCAGATGGAGATCATGTTTCTCCACAAATCAGCCGTTAATGTTCAGTGATAAGCAGAATGGAGGGAATCTGACTAATCTGTACGAGGCTGCCATATAAGGAAATATAAGACTGAGCCTTTGTCCTTGCACCAATGCACCACCTAGCTACTATAGCACTAATAGTTAGAGTCGCATGGAGCATATCTTATTACAGGGGGTTTGACACTCTGCAATGTGACTTTGGGCTAAAAGTATGTTTCATTTATCAAAATGTTTTGACACATCTTTTACATTACTTTGAGAATTTGAATCGATTCGTTCCATTACAAACAAACTAAAGAAGCAAACATCTTAAACGGCATGACCTCAAAGCAGTTTTCTACTTAAGCAGTTGTCTGCGGCTGGAGGAATTGTTTCAATGAAGGCAGTTAGCTGAAAGAGGCTAAAATGTGCTAGGGTAAGGTTACAGTTGTGGTCAGTGATAACTGTTGGACACACTCTGGTGTCTTGCCTTAAAATGGGATGACCTCCACCTTAACTATAGCAAATAACTGCAGCAGCCATTAAAGTTCTATAACATTCTATGACTCGAAGCGAGTGTAAAATGTGGACAGTAAAGTTTGCAGAAATCAATCTTTTTTTTCAACTGACATGTATCTTGGGGCAGGCATCCCTGAGTGTCTCAGTTACATCTTGACACTGATGGAATGAAGCAGCTTCAGCAGGTTCCTCTCACCTCTGCCGTCACTCTCTGCATCAGTTTGTCAAATCCTTTCTTCTTCCCTGTTGGAGTCGTCACATCAGCAACAAAACTGCAACAGTCATAAATGTTAAAACGATAACAAGCTGAGCAGAGCAAAGTGGACGGGCTTCTCATTGCATGACTCTCTGCCAAACCCAGGAGGGAATCTCCACAAGAGTCCTGACGTAGCAGGCAGGGGGTGATTTGACGGAGAGATGAAAAGGAATGAGCCTCTTCTGATAAGGCACTTCCTGTTGTTTTTCATGGCCGTAACCCATTTAACTAACTCAACCTCCCCCAGAGAAAAGAAGGTTCTCGAGACATTTCCATTGCTAACCATACATTTCAGTGAGGACATACTATTACTATTACTCCTGCACATAACCGTTCAAGTCATGCAGATCACCTGCTGAGAACATGATGAATGGAGGAAAAGAGTCATTCAGGAGTGTGTACCTTTGCAATTAACAGTTTCTGTTATAAAAAAAATAGGTTTTCACTGCGTGTCAAATGTCTTAAATCATAGAATGTGTACGTGAGTTCCTACTCCTCACATGTTCTGCTTTCACTACTGTAATATGAGTTTGTTTCTAAGGCTGGCAGGTTAAGGTAAAGTCCAGGTTAATGTGTAAATACAGGAAGTCCAGAACAGAACGAGGGTCAGGGACAAGTAAGAGAGGCTATCTGTATGCTATGATGCTATATGTAAATTGTCTAATTCATACATTTCATTCAATTAACCACTCAAGTCACTTAATCTACACTATACTAGCACTGAAATGTTTGACCATGAATTCAAAAGGATAAAGATACAGTACAGAAGGCCTGCTATAAGTTTCCTCTGTAAACGAGTGAGGATTTGAGCACGACAGTTATTGATACAATTTAATCGGCCCTCCATTGTGGCTCTGCAGGGGTCAACACTTTGTCTAGAGGGTCAACAGAAACTATAATCTGGAGACTGCACACTCTAATGAATATGTCACCAAGTAAAATGCATGTTTTCTGCTCTGTGCTGCCGATCCTCTCCATCTCCTTTATCACTGAAAACACCCCTGATCACAAAATGTTTGCTGCTACTGTAAATAAGACGGAGGCTGTGCTTCTCGGGGAAATTAAGGCTTTTCTTGTAACAGCTTTAAATGAAGTAGGGTTTCGGTTAGCTGTAAGTTCCTTTTTTATTGAATACTTCAAGGTACTAGAGCTAAATCAGAAACTAAAAGTCCCTTTGCAACATTCTCATTTGTTTCCGCCAAATCTGAAAAATCTAGAACCTTGCCTGCACTTGTGCAGTTTTATCGCAGAGTAAATCATGTTCTCTTTTGGGTATTTACGTAGAGAGGTAGCTCATTGAAGATAACTTGGAACTGGCTTTGTTGTTGCAAAAGTTTCTGCTTTAAAACAAAAAGGAGCAGTTTACATAAAATGTCCAGGCATCAGCCAGATATTATTGATGCCTTTTAAATATTAATGTTAATTTAATGCTAAATGTCCAGGTTGTAGTGTAGCTTAAAACAGTTAACCCTTCCACAACTTTGTCAGATGTCTGTAACAGCCTGTGAATAGATGCATATAAAGGACTCGTATATGTGCACTCCTGGGTGCCTCTATCTGCTTCCACTCCAACACCACAAGTTACAAGTCTGAAGGCAAAGCTAATATTGCTGTGAAGCATGTGAAACATATTGTGATACTGTGGTTTTACATGGCTAACATGAGCATTCTTGCTTGCACAGGCAGACAAACTTATAGCTAGCTTATACACTATAGTAGTCTGTTTGTACTGTACAAACTGTTAATTATACAGCTAATTCATCCAGACTTTAGCAGCTGACCTGGTTGGTAATGTAACTGTAGAAAGTGTAGCCAGCGATCCAAGGCAGGGCCCAACTGGCTAACTCTAACTGACGCTAAGACAGGGTTGGCTGGCTGGCTGTGGATTGGAGGCATGGTGTGTGTCGTTGGCTCATAAGGTGATTTGCAAACAGCAAGCTAGTTAGTATCATGGAGTCAGTGGTACAAATAAATTCAAAAAGTAACATTGTTTTAATACGTAATTAATGTTCCAGCATCCAGTGATTATTTCAGCATTTGGCCATATGTATGCCATTTTTGGTCAATCCCTGAGATGATGCGTGTAAAAAAGTACGAGCAGCAGGATGCGGGCTGCAGTTCCCTTAACAGCCAAAGATGCCATGAATGAGGTTTATCTGAATGGTACACAACTTTTAAGCATAATGGCTTACTTTTATTTAGGAAGCATGTTCAGTCTGTATACACTCTATTGCTTAGGACGGGAGAATAGAAACTGGACAAAATGTTTATACACTGGCTAAATCGGCTGATAAAAGTAGAGCTTGTCTATTTCATTTCTTGAAGTGAACACAAAATTGTGTATTCTCTCTATCTGCCATCTCCCTGACAGAATGCAGCTGACAACCACATCATCCATCAGCGGAAGTGTCTTTTTGACTCTGCCGTATATTTGTGACTCTGTATCGCCACAAGCAAGCATTCCAGATATGAAAAAAAAAACAGGCTTTAGTGCCTCTGCGTTGTCTCATCATCAGATCTCCTTTGTCTCAGTGGAAATGAAAAGCTGGCTTTGAATTATGACTGATGAGGCAGCAATGGAGAGTCTGTGATGTAGTATGAATACAAAACAATGCCAAACAAGTCATAATCTCAAGTAAGCAACATTGGACAGTTGGCGTTGCTTTTATGCTGTTCATCAGCATCTCAAAAAGGAAATCAAGGGCAACTGCAACATGCAGCAATTTAGCTGACTCATGAGATTATTTTGTGTAGTTAAAAAATAAAATGACTACTTGAACCAGTTTTTCATGTGTGTGAGAGAGAGATTGTGTATAGTTTCATTCTCGGAGACTCAAAAAAGAGAAGTAATTACAGCACACACTGCAGGGAACATTACATACAAATATAATTAGTGTATATTTATTCTGTTCTTTCATATTTCACTGTAGGAGATAGTTGCTTTTGTTTGGCTATTAAACTGAAAATTATTCCTGAAAATAAAATGAAAACAAAATATTTCTGAGATATTTCTCTTAACCAACAATAACAGTGTGCTATATCCCAGTTAAGGAACTTTTTGGCAACTGAACAAGCTAGAAGGCTACACATTTTTGACAACTCAGCAATAGAGACGTGACTCCCACCAAATGCTCCCTTCAATAGCCCACTCTGATGGATATTTACGCCTCTTCGAGAAAGCACCTCAATGCTCGACTCTAGCATTACTGTCAAGGGGCTTCCTTAAATCCACACACTCCTACAGCATAACATTAAACTGAGCCAATCATTGAAACTTTAAGTTTCAAAAATGTCAAGATCAAGACAGAAATTCATTTTATTCATCACAGCTTTATTTTTATTGAAAAATAAAACCAACACTTTTAAAATAAATGCCATATTTGAAGTAAGTGATCTCATAGAAACATTGCTTTCTAAATTGTAAAAGCACAAGTGGAAAATGTGGCTTTTAACATAGACACAATCCACAGAGTAAGACATTTCAGCACTGGCTACATTATTTGACTGACATATGAACCCTTTGGCACTGCAGTGTGTTTTTGGGGATGCTGCTCAATGGGAGTTGGAAGCCGCCTTCCTCTGGAGAGTCTTGATGAATACAATGACCAAATGGCTCCTTGTCAAGAGGCAGCTTCAGAGGGCTTGGCACTGGACAAATCTCCATGTGTTACAGTCCCTGGGCAACCATTATGAGACCTCCTTTAGTTTCATCACACAGTATGACACTATCACATCCAATTTAACTCTAATGAACCCATTTCTTTGAAATGATCAAATCTTTGAAGCCACACAAATCATCAGGAGAGTTATTTCACCACATCAGTCTTCACTGTTTTCACATGCATTATTAACTTTAACTGAAAGATAACTCACACATGGATATACAATTACCAGGAGTCAGCATTTCAACATTTGTCACTCTCTGATTCAGCAAAGCGTTGAACGTTGAATTAAAAAAAAAACCATAGAGCAAAACAGGCAATTTATGCATCAAAACAACCAAGAACTCATTTGTGTACCTGTGCTCTGTATGTTAGAAGACCTGATGGATTTCTCGCTTTTATTAATGAGAGTTGTCCCAGAATTACACAGGATTAAATTAACAGATAATCTCAGTAATTACTTCAAATCACTGGATATCCTCTTGCCGGAACATTAGTCCCATATGAGAAAACCAGCTGTCTACAGCCAGGCAGTCAAGTGGAGTTTGACAGTGGGCCTCTGGAGACCGAACCACATGGTGATTTTCCCTCTGCCAGAGTGATGATGATGATGATGATGAAGGTGGTGATTGTGGAGGATCAGGAGTCCAATTTTTAACTTCAATGCAAGGTCAGATAAGTAGGATTAAACTCAACTGAGCTTTGTAAGGCAAAGTGATGAGACTGATGGCTGACTGGGAGCCATACAGATGGTCCTTTCTTCCCACCTTAGGCTTAGAGACTAACAGTAAAATAAATGTAATTTTCCCAGTTATTACAACTTATTTGGTGAGTGTGAGAGAGTTACATGGGTTCCACTGTAGTTTACCCACTCACCCCTCCAGCCCTTCTTCCCTGCCGTTAGAAGCAGATCTAAAAAGAGCCTCAAAGGCAGCAAGGTACCAGAGGAGATGAGAAAGAAGAGGAGGGGGAAAAAAAGGGGGGAAAAAATAAAAAAACTCACTTTAGCTGGAAAAATCTACAGTATCAATTCAAATAGACCTCAAGGCTGCACAACTAGTATACAGCTCACTCTTTCTCTCCTTGTTTATCCAATAACTACAGCCCAATGTCATAACAGAAGGACACTTGAGGGGACCAAATGTTTCTCAGGTCATGCAGGTCAAGTGCACTTCTGGTCACCCTTGGAGAACCCAAGTGGCCCTGCTGTCGTACCAGGTTCCCCCATAATGTCCCTTTGCTCATGATGAAGTACCCCATCCTGGGCCAAGTGCCTCATTCGTTAGGTCAAGTATTGTTCTGATGTGACCATAGGAACAAAAACCCTGAACAGAATTGCTAATCTGTAAAACATATTTTGCAGTTTGTTCAAATGTCTTGTCTTCTTATTGCATTTTGCTTGTGGCCATGTCACACCATGGTTTCATGTATGTCACTGTGATTTTAAATCTACCAACACAGTGATTTTACATTTATTTTAACTCTTACATTTAATAGTAGCCTACAAAATGAGCATGTTAAACATTAATGTTGGTCAATGTTGTGAAAATTCTAATTCACTCAAATCTCAAGAATATTTTATATAAGTACCATGAAGGGTTATGTATTCTTCCAAAAATCTAGTTTGTCCAAACATGTCTAAAGGCAAGAGTGTTGGCAAAATGCTGATTCACACGTTTTGCGAGGGCACAAAGAGGAGCTAAAGTGAATTGTAAAAATAGGCTCACATATTCAAAACTGTTTTTCCTGGAAGACACACACAGTGTTAATTTGTTACATTTGTTGAAAAGTGACATGTAGTAGATGTGTGAAGAACTAAAAAAAAAAGAGAGAGAGAGACAGCTTAAAAAAAAGTCCAGACTGCTTACTTCTTACCAATCACCACACCAATCAGTGTGTAATGCCATGGTCACACATTGGTGACTTCAGGGGAGTGATTGACTAAGGCTGCGACGATGCCAGTCAAAGCCCACCACAAGGTGAACTGCCCACAAAGAAAAACAGGCACATTTTTGCATGAGCTTTGATTATACTGAAATAGTATCATTAGTCATATCACTGCCAATGTGCTACAGTGGTAGAGCTTGGAGAATAAGTGGTGTAAAGGCAGCTGGGAAATACAGTTTACCAGCATGTTTCCCCAGGGTTGACCAGTATGAGCCAGCAATTGACTCCCAGCGCTGTATATTGATATACTTCCAAGTCAACTGGCCAAGTGAATCCTGGGAGCATTTGGCTTTGGACCAACCACCATGCGTTCCTTACTTCTGGGCCAACTCCCAGACTTCATGTTGGAATCTAAACCTAAGGTTTGATTCCTTGGCAAAGGAGGGATATACAGTAGTCCTCAGAGTCTGTAAATGGATCTATGCTCTCTCACTTGCATAATTAAATCAGACTGGTTCCTGTACAGTGATCCCTCTGTGTCTGTAAGCCTTTACGCTTACCTTACGCCTAATGAATGAATAAATCGGATTGCTGTGTACACTAGATCCTTCTATGGTATCTGATTCTATGAATTGTCTGTTTTCATTTATGCAATTCTGTAATTTCTTGGAGTTAAGTTCATGGTGTGAACTTTCTAAACCAGGCAAGGGTAACAAATGCGTTCAGTAATGCCGGTCTTAATTATGCAAAAGGAAATCAGGGAGTTATTTATATAATTAAGTGATTCTAGGTTTTGAATGATGATCTTATAGCCAGATATGGAAAAAAAAGAACTGTGATCTCCCCTGAGTTCTACAAAGATATCCTTGCATGTGGGGTATACTCTTGCGTGTAAACCCCAGTAGAAACCAAGGTTTTGATCACTATCTTGAGATAAAAAGTCAAGGACAACTTTGTTGTGATCTGTATGTGTCTTCTGTGTTGGATTCCAACTTTCCTAGATCTCATTTCAATTTGGCATATGTGGGATTTGCTAAACAAACAAGTCACATCCATGGAGGCCCCACCTCACAACTTACAGGACTCAAAAAGAACCAGCTGCTAACATTTTGATGCCAGATACCACCGCACACCTTCAGAGGTCTAGAGTCCACAACTCGATGGGTCAGGGCTGTTTTAGCACCAGAAAGTGGACCTACACAATATTAAGTAGGTGGTCATAATGTTATTGGCTTATCGATATGGTACCACACTCAGTTGTTTAGTGTCATTATCCACCCTTTGCAACTTTAACACCTACTATAAATGCAAGAAGTGTGTCAACAAGCAATCTGGTCATTAGTTTTATGACAGGATTGTGTTTTCTCCAGGTGTACTCAAAACTCTTCTCATTAAGCACGTGATGGCCTGAACGCATCCTTAGAGCATCATTTTACAACACATCAATTCAAATAAGGCATTCATTTGTTACATTTCAGCGCTCTCAGTGCCTCCTGCCTTTATTAGATAAATGCGTTAGCACAGTTGCAGGAGGCAGGGGTAGAACTGTGCAGTGCTTATTACCCTACACCGTTTGAACAGGCAGGGAAGCTCTGCTGCTACTGCTGATGTAGCACCTTTTAATTGGCTCGGGGGTTCAGTTTTACTATCGACATTACAAATGCGCACAGTCAAACACACATACACACACACACGCACGCATTCAAATGCACATTGCCTACATGTCGTGCACCTGAGGCTCAGCTAAAGGAACTGATGTGTAATTAACATGGAATTTGAAGGGCCTCAAAAAAAGAAAAGTAAGCGGAAAAATAAAGACAAAAGCAGGAACAGTGAAATGGCCATGGGTATAGCTAGCTAGTGATGGCTAGAACACAAACCATTATGAAAAATAAAACTAATTAAGGTTCTGTTTAGGAATTTCTGAAAATCTGTTTACAAATTCTCTATTTACTCGTGACTTATTGTAGTTTTAAGCCTGTTCAGCAAACACGTCAGACTGACAGCAGCTAGCTCTGATGCTTCAGGTCCTCTCCTCACTTTCAGTAATCCACTCAGGTCCACAAGTGCTTGATATACAGTTTACACTGAGAATATCACATATCCCCAGAGTCACAGAGACTGTCATCCATCTCGTACTGTCAACACTGCAGCTTCCATTAGAGTTTAGCAGTCAGAGAGGCAAAATCTCAAGTCTACAGAGTGCTCGTCACATTAATTTCACCGTGTCGCATGGCAGATGCTCCTTTTAAAGACCGCTAAAGCCGTTATTGACGATATTCAAAGACTCCTTCAGGGAAAAAAAAAAAAAAAAAAGAAATCTCATTATCTGTCTCAACAAGAATAGGACAATGAGACGTCTCACCCCACTAGCTTGAAACAGCCGGCTCAGCAGTTTCATAGATGAATTGTATCAGCAAACACTCAATTTACGGTATTATCTAGCATGGTGGGATGGTAAGAGAGCCGTGCATGGCAGCCCACTTTTGAGCCAGTATTAGAGCCGTGATATGATCTATACCTCCTTCTTAATCAATACATGATACTTTGACCTCAGCTCGTGTCTTTTCTTTTTACAGCCAGTCACCGGCTGACTGTTCTTCTTTAGTGGTGTTGCTGGGTGAGTTGGGGGATAGTCTGGCAGTGAAAACAGAAGAGAGAGAGAGAGAGTCATAGTCTGTGCTGAGTTAGAGAGGAACTCTGTGACCACCTGGGAAGCAGAATGCTGTGTCTCTGTTTGTCTGTGTGTGTGATATCTCCTGTGCATTGCCTTCCCAGGTGGCCTCCAACTCACTCCAGTCTTTTTATGCCTCATCCCTTAACTGCACACACACACAAACACACACACACACAGGTTCTCAGCGTAACGACGAGCATGCAACACTTGAACAGTAGGGGTCTTAAAAAGAAATACACTTTTTGCTGCTAAATTGAACTGAGGTTTTGCTGATATTTTGCGATGTGATATAACATTATTCGAGAAGTGAACGTTGTCACTTCATTAATCACATGTCTAGGTAACTAAAAATGAAAGTACACTGACATTACAGTACAACACTGCTGTGAGATTTAATCAATTCTGTGGCATAGAAACAGCCACATTTTACATACACGGATGATTCCGAGGAGCGTGGTTTACAGTACGTCCATTGTAAAGATCTATTGTTGGCTTTTTAAACCATAACTATGATCTTCCCCTGACTGTAACCAAGTGGTTTTAATCTGACTAATCTGCATTATCAAATTCTGTCTGGAAGAAGAGATGACTGAAGAAGAGACTGAAGAAAAGAAGAGATGAACCTACTGAATGAATACTTAGACACATGCTGAACGAGAAAGAGAATTCATATCAGGAGAATTAATATCAGGAGGAACTCAACAATCTTGCAGCCCAGTGTCAGGAAAAAAAACAAGGAGGAGAACCGATGTGTGTTAGTGCAGCTGAGGTGGAGCAGCTGAACATTTTCAGGTGAAGGAAAACCTGTCCTGGTCATCTTATATCTCCACTCTAGTAAAGAAAGCTTCCAAAAAGAAATTTAAGAAAACAAAACTCCCGCCAAGTTCTTGTTAACTTTTCCAGAGGAGCAATAGAAAGCATCCTGACCGGAAACATTTTGTTAGGTTTTGCGCAAAGCCCAGGACAGAAGGACTCTGCAGCGAGTGATTAAAACTGCCAAGAATACCTCAGTAGATTGATACCAATCTACTGAGGTGCTTTTGCAGAGCCCAAAGGATAAAGGAGAAGAGCTATCCTTTATTCTTTTAGAGAAACTCAGGGACAGCTGATGAAAGTTCTGTCAGTGGTTTATTGACACTTGATCTTCCTTTATAGAATTCGCTCTTACTCCTTGTTCATGAACACCATAGCTAGTCTTTTCACTCTTAATTAACCACTCTTTTTAATCGAAACATTAGGACCAGGAACAGATGATCCTTTACCCACTGAAGTCATCGTAGCTGGAATAAGTCTCTCATCCATGTGTCATTAAGTCTGCTCCTTATTTTATTTCTATCCCTTTCACACTAAAACAAGGTAGAGATTTCTGCGTCTGAATTTAAATGTGCATAGTGGGATATGTGGATATATATGTATGTGATTTTTGTATGATGATGATGATTACTTTTTGCAATGTCCTGGTAGAGTGAGGTATGTGTGCTTTTATGATTTGTATACATAGTATTTATTAAAAATCCTAAAGTTAATAAAACAACAATAAGACAACTAACTAACCCAGCGAAATTAATAAGACAAAATAACCACCACAGCAACAGCCTGTATACAGCTGTCATCTGACAAGCAATACAGAAGTATCCACTGCTACCAGACTACAGGACAGCTTCTTTCCTCAGGCTGTTGCATCATATTCCACATGAAGGGACTACAACTTGCATTTTTGTGTGTGTGTAACAGTTCATTATAGAGTAACAAGTAGCCGTGATACTCTGATATGAATGTCCAACAAACCAAAATGGAAAACTGGCCCATAAACGGAACAACAATCGTATCTCTGCAGCCAAGCTAAAGTGTTCATGGCTAAAATCGATCTGTGTAGTCTACTGTAATCTGCATTTGATGACTACTTTGCACACTTCTCAAAGATGATGAATCGCACATCACACCAACAGCTGACTTCAGCATGGTAATGAAAAGAATTGGAATTTGATGTTTCCACCTTTACATTCATATCACAAGCCAGTCAGCTGAGACTTTCTGCTTTCCCCACTGACTTTGATTCACGTGCATGATATAGAGGAGTGATGTGTGAAGACGCAGTACTGTCATATTGTGGAATCTAATGTAGCTCTTGGTTTTATTTTTTTTTTTTATTATTGTTCCCTGATTACCAAGATTTCAGATACTTCAAGTATAGTAGCAGCCTAACTAAATTACAGACGAGACAAGAAGGCATTTCTGCAGTGGAAGGCAATAAACATGTTGAAGGCTTCGTGTATGACCACAGCTACAGAAGCACTGCGTGAAAAATGCTGAATCAGAGAGCAAAACGTAGCAGTTCATTGTAACACAGCATGACAGCTGAGCTAAACTCCTCTGTATCCTGTCCAGCCGAGACTACATGCAGCCATAAATAACCCGCATCTTCTTTTATGAGAGATAGTTTATCACTTTTAATCAATAACTGCTTGAATTGCCAGCTTGGCTGCACATTTAAGAGTCATGAAAATTTACTGGGCGCAAAGAGAAGCATGTAAAAGGTTCAGTACACAAAAGAAAATAAAAAAGCAGCCCAAGGGAGTATGAGACAGGCTTCAACCACTGACCAAAAGTGTCCACAAGTGAACAATCTGTACACTGAGCTATGGCATTGCACAGTTTGTTAGCAAATATGTGGTTATTTATACTGATGTCACTCAACTGTCAGATTTCAAAATGCTGCAAATCTCTTTCAATTTGTGGTTTTGAGTGTCAGCAGCGATGCTTATTTTGCATTCAAATTAGCGAAAGCACCGTGATGTTTCTCATTTGGACTCCTTTCAAAGTGTCTGGCGAGGTTCAAAATAATCATGGCCCTTGAATTTTCTGCCAGGTCTTACCTAACATTTCATCAGAGCTTCCTACTTATTTTGACACTAATTTGACTCGCTTGAAATACAATTTAAAAAAAGGGAGGGTTCGGGAGGCAGGGAGGGAGGACGACTTGATTGCTTTTGATCCTGATTTTAAGAAAGATTGGATGGCTGTGTGGTCGGATGTATCGGGCCTTATGAGCGGTGACAGCGCTGTTGATGTTCAAGTGCCTAGAGTGTTGAAACTAGTTGAAGTTTCATCTCTTGTTCGCAGGCTGGTCTGGCTGAAAGAGTCCCTGGAGTTTTTAAGGGAAATTTCCAATCATATTAAAATTAATAGCCTTGCCAGTGACAGCGAGGGAGAGAGAGAGAGAGAGACAAAGAGATAAAAAACACATTTTTTAGGCTGTGAGACACAAGGGGAGAATCAGAGAGAGAGAATATGGATGAGAGGTTTGATTTATCACATTTTCTTTATCCTGAAGGTGTTAAGGTTTTTTTCAAGACATTAAAAATATTGTTTTTAGTAATTTGTATCCACCATAGACTTTATAGCTTCTCTGAGCAACTACTGGAATCAATGCAGTTCTCAGTCTTTTACGTTGATTTGAACCACTTTCTGCAGTAAATGTTTTGGGTCGATTCTGCCTGATACCTTACTAACCTCTGTCGATTTTTCATGCGCTGGTCAATGTTGGAATTTTGTGTTATGTTTCTCCTTTCAGACTAGTCTAAAGAAAATGCCTGAAATCCACATTCATGTGTTTCGGGTTTTATTTCATGAAATGTTGGCATTGGATAGTTGTTAAAGAGGATGGTAACAACCAGAGACTAAATCTTGTTCTGCAGTGCAGGTGGGTTGTTGGTGACAGGGTGTCTGGGGTGGTGCATGACTGATGGGGGCAGGAACCATGCAGCCATGGAGACAAACAGAAGTAGACGTGGCAGTGGGATAGCAGAGGTGGCATCTCCCGAGGCAAAAAGGTCAAAACCTCAGAAGAGCAAAGCTCACAAAAAAACACCACGAGGAAGACTGAAAGGTCAAGCTGGGGTTTTATTCAGCAACTGACTGACTGGTGGATCGTAACACCTCATTTGCATGTTTAAACATACAATTACAGGAGTGTAGTGTCTTGATAAATATATAAAATATTAAAGGCTGCACACGATGAGTTTTTTTTTTTTTTTTTTACCCCCTCAGATTCTTTGAAGGATCATACAGGGGTTTGTTCATCCTTCAGTGTCTGATTTATCTGATCCACTTCAGCAGTATGTTTTGCATAGGAATTAAGAATACAACGAAGTTTTTTGGAGTGTGACTATTTACTGTTTGGGCTCCTGGACACACAGCTCAGACATGCAGTTCAATGTTAAAAAAAACCCCAGCAATAATCCATATGTTATGTTTGCCCAATTTAGATGTTTACAAGTCAATGAATAAAACTACCAACCTCAGTATGCCACATTGTTGCCACAATGTTCTCCCTTGTTCCCATGATCTTAGGAGTTCACATCAGTAACAGGCAGGCCTCCACCTGTGGCACCAAATCACAGAGCAAATTCACATTGTAGCACCATAACCAAGAAGAAGAACACTGGCACTGGCATATATGAGAAATATGAATTTGAATGTGACCTTTTAAATACAAGTACTGCAATGTTTGCACTGCAAGACTGCCTCACTGTGAGCACAGTGGCTGTAGTATGAGGCAGACAGAAACCTTGTCCAGATAAACTTGGTCACATGTGGATTATACATAACTTGTCTAATTCTGGGTGTATAATATGTGTGGTGTTATCTTGAGGTTTAAAGTCTATCCACCAGCACGAGTGTCTCTAATTCTCCTTGATCAAGCAACAATAAATAATACAGCATAAGACATCAGAGGCTCCTGAACACTTTCTTCCTTCCTGACCTCACCATTGGCCATTAACTTTTTTTCACAACAGCAATTTCCCCACAATACACACATTGTGGTTTGCCAAACACACGTACAATTTCACCATGAGCCAGAATTTGGCTACTTAATTTAGCTTTTTATTAACTATTTATTATTTAAAAGTTATCTGCACTCATATGAAGATATTTACATAGAGATGAGCAGAAATGTGTCTTATATCATTCTTAAGTATGAAGTTGCTAATAAAGCTGCAAAGGAAGTCTTGGTCCAGATGTCCATTATATATTTTTTGGATATCTGCCAACTTCATAGGAAGTCCAGTAACACTGGTTGCCCCCAGTGGCTAAATCATCATCAGATCAATGAATTCTGAGATTACACTGTTCTACACTGTGAGCCGGTATAATGGTTTGAACCATGAACTATATCAAACAAAAGTCAAGTGAAGTCAAACTTTGTTTTTGTCAGAGAAAGATGACCTGGACAAACCTTCACAGACACAATGTAGCAGATAAATATGTATATCAGTGCAGTTACATGCTCTGAAGCTTCACCTCCTCATGGCGTGAATGTGATGAAGAGCGTGACACTTAGCAGTGAATTGACTTCATATAGTTTGAGCATATCCTGAGTCAACTGATATCTCTGACTGAGTTGTATTTCAGCGGACTCTGAAGCAACACAGTCAAAGATCAGTTTGCCACTCAATCTCAAAGTCATCCATTTTTCATTGTCTACACCACAGCAGAATGTCCAGCATGGATATCAAGTTTAAGTTTATGTTGACCACCTGTGCCGCCTCAGTTCCAGTGTACAACAGGTCCTGTATTCTTCAAAGCATGTGTTGTTTTTGTAGTCGCTGCACATGGGAGTCTAAAAACTGGATTCATGTTCTGTGAGCAGTCTTTCCAGAATTCTCCAGCGTCCTGAACCAGTTTTGTTTTTCTCAGAAAATCCAATAATTGGTATGCTACTAGACGGCATGCATGTCCGCACACTCACACAACCCCTGAGATAGAAGGGGGGGGGGGGGGGGGGGGGGGTCTTGAACAGAAAGGGGAAAGAGGAGCATGTCGTGATTGCAAAGTGTGTGAGTGTAGACCTGGATCAATCCACGATTCTAGTATCAACGCATCCCAGCATTCCGTGTGTGTACCAACTCTTGTCATAGTAATTGATGTCTTGTCCCACAGCAGATGTTTAATGTCAGAGTTCAGATTCAAACAGCCCAAACCAGACAACCAGAGAACAAAACAACACTCTGGACGGGGTGCCGAAGACGCTTTTTGCATGTTTAATTCAACGGTAGATTGCACTAATGCATGCCATTGCTAATTACTACACACCTGTATTTGTCGAATGAAGGCTGTTTAGCCTCCATCCTTCTTGTGTTCTCGTTTTCCCCTTCACTTGTCGGTCTATCTGTCTCTGGATGTGGCCTCTGGTTTCCCTCCCAACCTCCCTGAATGCGTCACCACCTCCACTTCAGCCAATTAACCCTTGCTGCAGAAAACGCCAGCTCAACCTTCCGGACGTTGCCAGATTGTTGCCAACTTGGCTTGTCTGTGTTTTTGACTTTGTGACTAATCACGAACTTCAGAAAAACCT
Source organism: Nibea albiflora (assembly GCA_014281875.1). Lineage (NCBI taxonomy): Eukaryota > Metazoa > Chordata > Actinopteri > Sciaenidae > Nibea > Nibea albiflora. The sequence continues at coordinate 3,708,523 of CM024791.1, read as the reverse complement.
CTGTACGGTCCAGCTCCATTAGTTCCCCGTCACCACCAGCTCTGTACCATCCTGGACACCCCACCACTGCCTCCCCTCTCCTGCACATTCCCAAACTTATGAACTGTTTAAATGAGATTCATTTGTTCGCCTGAACAGTGTTTGCATAATAAAACCCTTGGACCATTGTTATGTCAACAGTATCACATTTTCCTTTCCTCCCACTTTAACCCCGTCCTATTTAGACCCTGTCACTGTTTATCTAGCCAGCAGTCATCCTCAGCTTGTTTCTGATCAGCCACTCAATTATAATACCTGCCCACCACCACTGGACCTCTGCAATCATCTGCTGTGTCCTATTAGTCATAATCCTTGAGTCTTCATTGTGTTTTCCTGCCTGTTAGTATATGATTTCTGCCAATTTCTGCTTGCCTGCCTGCTCTATTTTTGGGCTTGTTTGCTTTGCTGATCACCTGTGTGTTGCTGACAACCTTGTCTTTTAACCGCTTGCTTTACTTCGTGTTTGCTCTGGTGGGTGTTGTTGTTCTTGTAGAACATGGAGACAGAATGTGACATGTCCAGAGTTAACAAAAGACATTTCCCCAGACCTGTTTTGTTCTATGTCAGTTCAGCTAATTAGAGACTACATATGAACGGCCATCTTTACATCTTACATCAACAACGCCTGCTCACTGTACTCCCATACTGACTGTACACTGACATGAGTGTAAAAGTGAAGCAGCCATTACCTCAATAGGCCTTCTTTTGACATTTCACACATGTACATAATAACATGAACGATGGCTGAATTCCATGTAGCTGCTTCACTTCTAGTTTGGTGTTTGGTCGTCACTCTCTGTAATACATGTTCTCTTTATTTATCTGAATTGAAAACTCAAGTTTGTAGCATGTGGTAATGCACATTACATGTCTTTCATATTAGTGGAAATGTGTATGGATGCGTTTGCAGAAACTCAAAGTAGATGATGACTGATAGCTTAATCTTACTATGATTTTTTAGACATTTCATTACAAATAAATCCAATACTGTACATTGTTCTTGGATCTGTAGTGTACATTTTGTATTGATCATTTTGTATGATCTTGAACACAAATGCTGTCTGTGTAAATATAGTAATGTAGGCTTCATATTTCCTCCTTCTTGTGGTGACAGCAATGTATACAGTGAATGAGAGTGAGGGAGCGCCGGTATTGAGGAAGTTGGCTAATCAGCAAAATGAAAAGGTATTTTCTAAATACACCCCTGCTCCACTCCTTACCCCTCCACCTCCACACACTGCTGAATAACCTTAATTATCAACAGTGCAATATGATACAATACAACAGTTGCTACTAAATGGAATTCCACTTGCCATGTTAGTCAGGCAGAGCTGACAGACTAAGACAGTCATGTGCTAAAACCTCATTAAAATGTAAGGACGGGTGCTGCATACAAATTCACCGTTAAACACTATTTTGACTGGTTCCCAGGCAGTCACCTCATTTTTATACTGATAATTAAGCCATCGTGACATTGTTGTGACATGTTTTCTACCCTCCTGCTGATCACGCATTCTGGAGTGTTTGTCTCAAAACAAGCTGGAATCATTCAAGGTTGTTAACACGATGTTTGCTACAGCACCCCAGAGGTGCCCTGCTTATTATTCAGACTCGCAGCTTTGCAGACCACTTTTATGGCACTTTACATACCATAATTGCACCCTAATTCAAGAAGTCCAACTTCATACATACTGTATTTTACATTTTAATTCCAAGCAGTGGACCGCATTGCAAGCTTTTCTACTATTACTTTCTTTAATTTAAAACCAAAGCCAGACCAAACCCCCATCACCTCCCCGCAGTGGTTCTTATTCTGTGTGCACCGCAACAGAATACACAAGCAGCAGAAATTTTATTTCACTCAGAGCCTACCTGTCCATTTCTTGCGCCTATGTGATCCAAATGCGAGACCTTTAATCGATCTTACGACTCCTGGTAGAAACTTTCTTCAATTTTAGTAAGTAGAAAAAAATGACAAAAAACAAAAAAAAAGAACAACAACTTTGTTCCACTCATTTAGGGCTGACGCTCACGTTGCTGACCCTCAGCACTTCATTCTGCATACGTGCAAACATCCAACTGTTTAATTCACTACCAGGGTCCATTAAAGCAATGAACCCTGCTGTTCAGCACACTTGGAAAACTATATCATTTACACACACACACACATGCTTCCTTACACTCGTATTACATCTCGCAAACACCGTTCACCTTTGGTTCACACATACACACCTCTCTCTTGCTATATCTTTTTGCTGTTATTCTTTCTCACACAGAGAGAGACACACACTCCCCCTATTTCTCCTCAGTTCCCTGCAAGCGTGGCTGGGCCAGATAGGACTTAATTTGTCCTGCCTCTAGATGAAAACATATGCTACGCCTCCCCTTTGTAAACAGACTGGGCAATAGAGTAGAAAGAGGAACTTAAGCTTCAGAGAGACAGACGAGCGCAGCATACCAACAGAGATTACAAAGCCGTAATACAAGAGCTGAATGTAAAAGGTTACTGTATACAGAGGCTGAATATAAGAGTGGATATTAGAGAGGAAGGATGGGGCATATATCACAAGACGGAGAAAGAGCGAACAAAGTTCCCTGTGTATTTTTTAATGTCTGTGGACTGAACTTTTCCAGAGCCAGACAAAACTATTTATGCAGTCGGATGCAGAACTAACCAGTTTTGAATCATGATTGTTTTGAAATGCAAAGACGTGCAGAGAGACTCTGACTGGAGCAATATAATCCAATGTCCAGGGCTTTCATCCAGGAGAGTGTCTCATGTCAAATCAAAAGTTTCTTTATTTCTATAAAGTCTGGATGAATTTTATTCTGTTTCTCTCTATTTTAGTGTTACTTTTTATATACTTTGCATTTATATTTATTTACCTTGTCTTCTGTTTTTACGCTGAGCCTATGCAAGGTAATTCCCAATGTACATTGTGAGTGTAGAGCTGAATGACAATAAAGTCTGTCTAAGTTAAGTCAGTTTATGCAGCACTATAACAACAACAACGAGGACGCTAAGAGAGATCGCACAGACCACCATGGGGATTTTTGTGATTTGCCAAGAAGGTGCTGAAGAAGATGATGAGCTAGATGAACATTGATTGAGGGTGTGGAAAGCTAAACAACCTGAGGAGCATCTCCTTTAGATTTACCATGCTTTTACTTGTTTTTTATACTTTTTCCCCCCTTCCATCCACCTCAATTATAGGAGACTGCTCTTGGACCCTTTTTACCATTGATATCTTTTTTCACTTCAATTTTAACTTCTTTTAACAACTGTCTTGAACTGGTGGATGAATGAATCATCATTATTTGTTCAGCAGTGACAGAGAGAAGCAAGAGGTCTTCAAACTGTCATTGAATTTACCCTTTAAATACTTGACTGCTCACATTCCACAACTAAAGTCAGTTTGAAAACTGAACGATGTTTACAGTCGACAAATGTAATATTCCCAAAAGTTTTAAGCTGTTTAATTTTGTGTTTCTACATTTGAAGTTTAAAGATGTAGTCTGTAACTATTCCACAAATGAATGAATCCATTACAAATACAATAATAAAACCATTACAAATTAATGCAATGGTTTGGTCAAATGAAAGAAAAAAAAACTTGGCTGATTCCATATGCATTTATGCATGTCTTTCGTGTTATAATCTTTGCGGAGAGTCAGGGGAAGTTGTAGGTACAAGTGCTGAAAATGAAAAAGTTTGAAGCAACATGCATCAGAGGGTTTGTTTTCCTTCCATACTGAAGAAAAATATATTACATTTCCAGCCCACTGGGGATAAAAATGTGCCAAGTCAGACAAAGAGAGTATGGCTTGGTTATATTAAACTGATATATAATACATAGAAGTAGATTGTGTTCTTAATTGATTTTCACGTAATGGGAATAATGAAACAGCAGTAATGTGGTCCGTGTGTAGACTATGTTCTTATAAATGAATAAAGTAAAATCATTAAATAACTTCTACGTAGATTGCAATATATTGTGAGTGTTATGCATTCAGCAGTAGGTCTTTAAACAGTGCACATCTGAGATGAGTTTCTTCTTTGTTTGCTCCGCCTGAGTCCAAATCTCCACAACTCTGAATTACAACTCTAAAAAAGATTGATGCTTTAAATTTCTTTCTCCTCATCTAATTTCTTTTTTTTTCCCATCCAAAGGTTTATCTTCTTGACTTGTTTCATGTTTACCTTTTTCATGTATTCTCCTCCGTCCTCGATCATTCTCTGGTCCTTTTCCTTCTCTATTCTATTGCCATTATCTTCTCCTTCATCTTGCTGACACTTGTGTTATGTGCTCTACAGTGATGTAGGTATCAGAGTGTTATGTAGACCTTTTTTATTTCACGCCAGAACATTTTGGACCGATTTACAACAGGACTTGGACATTGGAGGTGTTGTAGTGTTTGTAGTGTCTGTGTTGTATATTTTTCCGTTATATTCTGGAATGAGAAATGGTAAGCATCTAAGCCTTTTGTGACATTAAAATTCAAACAAACAACAGACGACAGTATATCTTATCCCATTTATTATATATGGATGGCAATAAGGATGCACTTTCCAGCAGACCACATATAAAAGTATATTGTAGCTACTATAACATAACTCTGGATTTGGTGTTTAGACCCAAAGTGGGACCTTTCTGCATTAGGTTTACATGTTTTCAACAATTTCTTTGTGGGCTCTCACTGGGTGCTCTGGCTAACTGTAAATTGCCCTAGATGTGAGTGAGGGTGAATGTTTCTCTTTGAGTCACACCACTTCTCACCTGATGCCAGCTGGGATTGGCTTCGGCCCTCCATGTGAAGTGGTGCTTATATATTATGGATGGTTAGAGAATTAGTTGTTTGCTTTCTTTGGATCTTTGCTTTTGAAATACAGATAATGAGAGGCTTGTGTTCAGAGGCTTAATGTTGTTATGAAACCCAAACGCTGTACTTCAATTTCAGCAGCGCTCAGAGTTGGCTGCTTTTGGCATGCATGTCACGGAGGTTCAGGAAGTGGAACCAAATGCATGTGTGAAGATGAACAAAAAAAGGGTAACTTTAACCCTTTGACGCCTGAATTTATATGCAATTATGTTATGTTATGTTTGTTGTTATATTGCAAAACGTTTGTTTTAAAGGTCTGTATCGAAGGGGCGTCAACCAACACTGGAGGAACACATGCACTATCGCAGCTGCATTTTGTATTGAAGTGAATCCGCGATCTTAGGTGTTAAAGGCTTAATAACTTACATAGAGGGATGGAAAATACAAAAGTAGCATAAGGGAGCTCATAAGTCTAGGCAAATACAAACAAAACCCATAAATACAATAAAAGTCTAAGAAATGTCCAGAAAGTCCAAAGAACCAAAAATTCAGAACAGAAAATACTATTCCATACCATTCCAGAACTGCGGAACAGTACACCTTAAACAGAAGTCCTGAAACACACACACACGTATATATGTAACTTGCAAGTTACAAACACACACCAGTGTACATACAATGTGTGTGTGTGTATGTGTGTGTGTGTGTGCGTGTGTTTGTGTGTGCGTGTGTGGAGCATGTCTGTATGGCAGCTCAAACCAACCAGGAGCTCTTTCTTATTTGTACATGTTATTTGCCACCAGCCTCTTGTTTTCCCTCTCGTCTATATTTGTTATGAAAGTGCAAAATGTTTTGTTCTAATTGAAGTGAAGACAAGCTGGAAATGTTTCAGTCTGTGCTGGCCCAGACAAATATGAATCCATTTGCACCCACTTTTTTTGTGTATCCAATTTTTATGTTTGCATTTTTATCCACTAGCCAGGAAAGATTAGAAACGTGGGAAATTGTGAAGAGAAATAATCACCATTGGAAAACAGGCCTTCCTTCCTGCTGTGTGATTTCAGGGGCAGTATCGGCATATAGACATCACTCCGACCATCTGTCTGCACTCAAATTTGTCAAATCAGTGTCTGGAAGTGTGAAAATACTATTACCCCACATCTGAAGGCCTCCGAGTTTGTTGCACCGAATCGGGCTTTGAGCTTCTCGAGCCGCCCCAGGGGTCCATCCTTAAAGCCTGGTGGGGGTGATTTCAGAGAAACCACATCAGAGGGAGCTACTCCTCCCAGGACCATCAGGAGAAGCAGCTGTACACATTGCATAAAAACATTCTTTGATAGCAGCAGTGCAGTAAATATTTTCCTCCATATGGATTTCCTCAGGTATATTTGCCGAATGTCAGTGCAGCAAGGTAACAGTCTTGTTCTCTTGCAAATATGCCAATGTCAATGCCATAGTCACCTTTTAAGGTGACTGTCCTGATATTGTCATTTGACTTGATTATGATGTTCAGATTTATCTCAATGATGTGTGAGAGTTCCTGAAGATATGGAAGAGGAAGCTTTTTGGGGATGCTGACGCAGTGTCCGTGCCAAAAATGAAATACCATGAACTGTCCAATCTCAACTTGGCATGGGACCATAGGCTGAGCTTATCAGAACTCACCAAGCTGATGGCAGCTAAGACAGTTTATTGGGCCAGCCAGTCAGATGGGCACTGAGTATTGACTGTACATTTAATGATTTACTGTTTGTTGTTTTAGGCACAGAAATCTGACTACTTCTTCCAACACTGGTGATATGGTTCTTTAGTTCCGCAGACCTTGTCATACAACTGCTTGTCAGAGTACATGCCCCACAGCTGTCTGAAGGAAAATCACATGGTTGTGTGTGGTGTTGAGTGTGTATCACAAATGGAACCAGGTCCATGCCCCCACGACCTTAAAACTCTGCAGCTGTATGTGGACGTGGAAAGCATGGGGAATGGACAATGGTTACCAACATGTAATGTGACGTTTGTGATGGGATGTGAACTCTGGTCTCCAAGTCTGATGCCTTTTTAACCACTGCAACCTCTATACTCCTTGCATTCCAGCTTGCTACATGAAGGTCACACACACAATGCTTCCTGCATTCTCTTCAGTGCTGGCACTGGGCAGGACTGGTGCATTGTGCAATCGGCCATTGTGAATGTAATAGGCATAAAGGGCTGAAATGTTGATGCAGCAGTGTTGGAGCTGTCAACAAATGAGATGACGATCAAGACAAATGAATATGTATCCAACACCATTTGGTGCATTGTTAGTTTCCTGTTTAGGCCGGGCATTGGTCCAAATATGTTTTTCCACAACTTCGACTTCAAATTGTGCTTCTATTACTTATTCCAACATCTGTTATTGCAAAACAGTCGGAAAAATGCATCTTTAACTGGAAAAATACCACTCTCTCCCTTTTTTCTGCCATATGCCCAATTTTTCTTTTTGCTGTGAAACAATGCGCATTTTTCTCAACAAATTACCGACACACAATATGAAACTGAATATTTCAGCTTCCAGATGTGCTTTACAGTAATTATACTGTCTCAAAAATCCACGAATATCTCAAAAAGTGGTGAAGAATTATGGCTGTTAAAATGTTGCACTTAGTATAAGAGGTGCAGTGTGCCTGGCAGTGAAAAGGCTTTGTGGTTGTTGACATGTCTGAAGAAAGGAGGGGTATTCTAGGAAGCCTTGTTCCTTGTAGCCTGTGATTGTGTTGGCTGCTGGCCATCCGTGCTGAGCCTGAGTCATTGTTGGCAAACTGGCTCTTCACCCTGACAGCCTTGTTGAGCTGGCTTTTGACCAGGCAGTATTAATCTCTGTTTCTCTTCCCATGTGTCTGCATCTTGAGTTTCCACAGGGCCGTGCCCTTCTTAGTAAACCGTGACTTAAAGCTGCTTGACCCCGCTATGGTTGTATTTGGAAAGCATGTAACACAAAAAGACGGGCATCACAGGAAGCGATTTCAAGAGAGGAGATAAGACGTGGAGCTGTGGAAATTCTATCATAACCACATCCCTCTCTGCGGTGCAGAGGCAGCCTTTAAGCTTTCACACCTGTCTGAAGGGTCAAACTTCAGACTGTGGTCCATGTACTGTCATCTTTCTAAAATCGTATCAGTTGATTTATGAAATTTAAAGACTTTTCTGAAAGGTTTTCATAAAACTTTAACAGAGGTGTTAAACTCAAATTAGTTCATTGTACAATTTGATATCACGTTTGGTGATAGCAGTAAAACCATTTCATTATGACTAATAGATAGTAGTAGAAGAAACTACAGTGGCCATGAAACTTGTGAAAAACACCAAAGCTCCTCAGTAGAGCATTTTTAATGTGTCCCTCTGTTCACTAGCCAAATCAGGAAAACAATGCATTCTATTAAGAAATTGAAATAAATGACTACTCTGCAATTGTCACAGAAGTTTAGGGGATGCTTTTTGCATCAAAGATAACAAAAATCTAAAAAGACAGGACAAGACATTAGGTCAAATTTTAGCAATCTCTAGATAATTAGAGCTGAGCAGCACTTTGTCCCATTAGTGTGTGGATCAGTTTAAAGGACATGCATGTCTATACTTTTAATTCTAAGATTTAATAATCTAGTAATTAATTAATTAATCATTCGATTTTTTTAAATGTACAGATTCATTCAACAGATTTGGTGATCGGTAGCGGAGGCATACAATTTGTGTGAATATAGGTGACCATCTGATCTACTAATATAGCACATCCCTGATGATTTTGATACCACATTGGTTTCACTGATTTGCACGTGCTATATATTTGTCGCTACATCATCAGTTTCATCCACCCTCATGCTGAAAGTCTCTGTTGCCCCAGAAGTGAAGCTAGCCTACTTATCACAATTAATTATGTATAACCAGTATAGCCTAGCCTATAGCCTATATTTCTCATTAGGCCATAATATTCCCAAATGCCTAATTCATCTTTTGCCTAGAATGCTGAAAACTTAGCCTCAGCTTCCCATATCCATTTTGAATATGGCTGCCAGCTGTAATAACAATTATATTGAAAGAGGTATCAGGTGTAGCCAAACTTCAAGTATGTACTGTCACTGCCCAAGCACTTGAGACTTTTCAGAACTACATTTATTGTTCTGTAATGCCAGCTAATCTGTAGCCGACCTTGGTTGTTATTTTAATTTGTTGTTTTACAGGGTTCTACTTAGAGAACATGGAAGAAATATAATGTTCTAATAATAGAGCAAGTTGCCTACAGCCCATGTTGTTGTGGGTTTCCTCTTTCTTCTTTTTTTTCACACCAAGACAGGTGGCTTAGTTTAATTGGAAACCCTTCGGGTCCAGTTTGCCTGGAAAGAAGTCGATGGGTCCTTAACTTTGTGTGTAGAACCAAGGGCAACACCATGAATGCTTAAAGGACAGATAGTCTAAGTTTGTATTGTTATCGCATCATGTCGATCCACCAACAAAATGCTGAAGACATAGAACTGTTAGAGATCGGGTGGCTGTGACTTCAATTAACAATGATTTCTAATAATATCGGACATGCCCCTGTGCAAAGTATTTTGCTTCCAAGCACAATGAACTTAATTTGCAAAGCTGGGTCATCCCTGTGTACAAGAACACAGCCCTTTCATTTGAATGGACGACAACACAACTCAAACTCGGAAAATGTAGTGGCCAATCATAACTCAAAACAGTTGAAACCTAGCATCTTTACCATATTTAAGCCATTACTACTACCAGCATTTTTACTATGACTGTTATTTGTATCAGACTAAAATCACCATGCATGCATGATGACTTTCCAGAGTTGTAAACTCCTGTGTTAGACATACGAACCGATGTGCAATGTTTAAGTGTCTGATAAACCTTCAAACTGATGGAACTGTTCCTCAAACCGGACTTTCCGGATCATGTTTCATGTCTCACCAGCATCTGACACACCAGTGCAGCCTCTTGCTTTGTTCCAGCACAGGGCAGGTTTTCAGCCTGAAAGCCTGCTAATGCTTCAATAAAACTGTCTCTCTAAATGTACTCAGAGAAGGCTATTATGGATAACTTGCAGCCTTACAAAGGAGCTAACATGATTCATGAAACTTTTGCTGGGAGCTTGTAGTTTGAAGAAAAGAACAGACACACATTCACCTATGTGAATGTGACATTGCAGCCTTCTAGCGCCACATTATGTGATGACGCCACATTATGAAATAATGTAATACATTTTCACCTCATTATGTAATAACATCACATTTTGTAACAAAATTCTTGAACACAATTTGTGATAAACTTTGCACCATTTTGTAATAGGTTGTTATATTGCATCAGTTACTACACTGAAAGTAAATCAGTGTTACTGGCACGGACATTATCAGTACACTGAAATGTTGGAAGACACACACGACCATCACAACTAAACCAAAAACGTAGCATAAATAATCTATTACATCAAAAATATATATCTCTAATCATGTTTATGTAATCTAAAAAAAATTAACTATGTATAACAGACACTTCCATATTTTACATTGTCTTTAAATGATGTCTTTCTTTCGTTCAAGTCGCAAAACATGAGTTACTATTTCTTCCCAAAAAATGCCCTTGATGGTGTCAATAGGCCATGTGCCTCAACACAACCCAGGCCATCATCCACTTGCTATTCTTTCTAAATAACTCCTTTAGTCTCAATGAGAGAGCAATCCCAATCCAGCTAATTTATATAGCCTCATATAATACTATTGACATTATCATGGTCATGTTCCATCTGAAGGCTTTCAGTGAAAATTTGTAGAAGAAATTGTGATGTAAGGAAAACACTTCGAAACTCTGTCGAATATGCCAAGCCTTTATATGTCAGCATCTGCTGTCAACTGAACAATATGACAGCAATTCCGTTAGCAGGTTGGGCATTTCTGAATTTCCATCATCATATGGAAGGGCATCATCATGGGGTATATCCAGGGGCTCCTGGTGGTGTTGATCCAGGATTTTCATTTACATTTCAGTGCACCGATAATGTTTGTGCCAGTAACACTCCTTTAGTGCAGTTTTTGTCTCTATGAGGTTTCAAACACGTTCTCTGTGAATACAGTTATACAGTATTTCATTAAGGTTTGACCAATGAATCATACTATTCATCATACAATACCTACTATTTTTTTTAAATAAATTCATATTTATTACTCATTCTAGTATGCTTAAAGTCAATGTCATTCTGATGGTATAATGTCTTTTTTTAATCACACATTCATTTTGGTGGTTTATTACATAATGCACCAAATTAATACATTTTCTTCATAAGAAAGTGCAACACAAGCATTTTGTAATTACTGATGCAATATGTAACAACTTATTACAAAATGCGGCAAAGTTAATTACAAATTGCATTCAAGAATTTTATTACAAAATGCGGCGTTATTACATGAGGTGAAAATGTATTACATTATAATTAATGTAGGTGAAAATGTATTACGTTATTGTATAATACAGTGTTATTACATAATGTGACACAACAAGCCTCAAATGTTTTGACCAACTGGTGAAATGTACAAGATCACCTAATGGTAGCTGGGATTCAGTTGAAAACCCAGCAACACTTAAAGGGATACATCCCAGATGCCATTTATTTCCCATCACAAAGAAGTTCCTTTCTACTTCCCTCCCTCCCTCCCTTTCTTTGGCATAAGCCCAAGAGCTAATAACTGCCCTTGACAATGGCCAACAAGTATTCAAGTCAGTTACTTTGAAACACTGCAGTGGAATGAAAAGGTATGAATTATGAGCATGCAAGAAACTGTTCTGATTTGTGAAACAATCTGTTTGGTATCATAAAGAACGGTAGATTTCCTGCCAAATCAAACTTGTTGGCAGGAATTCTGAGTAAATATGCCTCAGTGCTAATGAGAGTGTTGATTAATTGATTTTGAAACGCTACAAGAGGCAACTTTCTGTGTGTAAACACTTTTTATGCCTCATATTTAACCCATCTCAGTGTTTTTGCTCTTGCACCTTAATTTCATAAATAAGACATCTCCCTGCACTGAATGTCTATCTTAAAGTGTTTTTTTATGACCTCCCTTTCTGTCCATCTTTTTTTTTCCCCTTCTGGTATTTATACATAGCATCTTTGCTCCTCTCTCTTTGTTACCCTCTGATCCGTTTCTTTCTGCACTATGGAGTTATTTCAGTGCCCGTCATCCAGTCAGAGGGGCAACAAAAGAGCCTGGGAGCTTGAAATCGATTACTCTCTCAGGCAGAGAGTACAGACACCTTCTCTGCTGGTATCACCCTCTTCCATTACTGACAATCCTCTTTCTCTCCTTTTCTGTCTCTAAACCTATTAATCTATCCACATCTCTGTCTCTATTTTAGTTTTCCTTTCTCCCTGTAATGCTATACCTCTCACATTATCTCACCACTTCTTTTACTCTCTTTTTAAAGCATACTCATTTCATTTCAGTTAGAAAGGGTCAATATTAATTTCAAGTTTGTACGTCGGGTCAATACTGAAGTAAATGCATGACGTCTATAGTCTGGTTTTGTACAAAGAGTGGGAGCAGAGCTGATGGAGAAGCTGCTCACTGCTGGGAAATAAATGTTGATTGAGCTCCAAGAACATCTTAAGCAAAAGTAAAATAAATGAAAAAAACAACTTTGGAAATTTTGGTTTTAAAGCACGATTCTGAAAGCTTTGAACATACATATTATAACCAATAAATACAACATTCCTTGATTCAATATACTCATTGTTTTGTTCTTTGGATTGGCTTATCCTGGTATGACTCATGCCTCCATAGCTTCTCCACTGGCTCTACCACTCAACAAGCTTTACGCACTTCACTTTTATTGTTTTCCTTGTTTTGTAAATTGCTTTCAGATAAATAAATAAAAAGATCTTAGATCTAAAAAATCAAGATAACTTCATCCAGGGAAAACTTTATACAGAAGTCAAACTTTTTTGACTTCATGTGCCACTGAGCAGCTTTCATAAGGATCGGGATAAATATTTGTTTTCTTCTTGCACTGATGTATGAAGACCCCTACTACCAAGATGGCCCATAAAGAATATGCACAGCATGCAAGTCCTCAGCTGGCTGAGTTAGTGACTTCTTGTTGGCTGTCTACTTAGATGAATGCCACAAAATGAGCTCTTTGTTGGATACTGTTGGATAAAACAACAGAAAACAAGTTGCGTGTAAGCTGGTGTGAGTTTGAGCATCCAGCACTGACTTAAATCAAACAGCTTTACGCTGTGCTTTGCAACTCCTTTTGTCACATCCCTGACATACTGTAGGCTTCAATGCAATGCCAATACCTGCTTTATCCTAAATACAATGTTCGCAGGTCAATAATCTTTTGAACTCGGTACACTTCGGGACACTACACTGCTCAGCATTATTCCCACAAGAACTAGGCTTCAATATTGGATAAAGTGACAAATCAAAACATAAAGGATGAGTGTGTAGATTTAGTTACAGATTGGAATGCCCTCCACTCATCCTCAAGGCTGCAAGGGAAAAATTATAATGGCCACCAAGCACACAAAAAAGACAAAGCATCCAGTTTAGAGCCACTCTTTAGTTTGCCCACTCTGGCCTACTGTAGCAATATGGCAGTGCAACATTGACTCAATATTAGAAGAGCCGTCGTGTATAAAGGTCCATTCTAAGGGCACATTCAGACAGAATCTCCTGAAACCAAAGAGTTTTTGTATGCAGTGTAATAATAACGTTATTATTCATTTATTTATTTTCACAGTGTATTCGTGTATTAGGGTGTTCTGCACACTTGAATCCCTTAATAATATTGGACTCTTGTGGGTTCAATGAGCCAAATAGTATGAATTTGTGATGATGTTAATTATCATAGCCATGTCATTTTAAATGATTATTTTTCTGATATTATTAATAGAATTAATCATATCATGGAAAACTGGACTGTGTAGTAATGGGTTTTCACTGTGACTCTGTTTTGTATGAATAAATATTGAATTAACCAGCCACTAAGACAAATTCTGTGTGTCATATGGTCATAAGTACCAACACATTGCAAGCAGTCACCATGATTGTTACGGTACATGACCAGCTGTGCAGCTGAACTAACAACAATAAATAGTGGTCGTTTGCAGACTGCTGTGGAAGAAAGTCATTTTCTTCAAAGTTTTATTTGTTTTGTCTCTGCAGCCTTTGGTCAATACTTAAAACTGCAGACAGACTGTAAATGACCTTTTGGTGTTTTCATGTGTACTCATTTCATTTCAGGTATTTTCTCAAAATGATTTCATAATTCTTCATTGGAGCTCTTATTTTAAAGTCAGAATGCCAGTAAGAGGACAATGAATGCAACATCAGCGTGATGAAAGTCATTATATTGTGTTCATTAAGCAGATGACTGATGAGAGTACAGGGCTCATCGTGCATGTTGAGTTTCATAGTTTTGGGCTTCTGGTTAAGTCTTTCCTGGGTGTCATGGAATTTTCTTTAGGTTACACAAGGTCACGTGCAGGCCTTGAGGTCCTCGGCAGGATTAGTTGTTTGGCTTTGGCTGAGAACAGTAGGTGCCAGTCTATCTCAACACTGTGGTGGCCAGGGTCAAAGAAACCTCTTGCTGCCTTCTTAGACATATTAGATAGCTCACTGTTGATGTTCCAATCTGCGTAAACAGACATCTGTGTCTGCAGACTAGAATATGCTGACAATGACATTCGCTCTGGCTAATTCTGGGCGTATAGCATTTGTGGTGTTATCTCGGGGTTTAAAGTCTATCCACCAGCATGAGTTGGACAGAATCTGAGAGCGACTCAGGCACTTCTGATGTACTATGAGAGTGTCTCTAATTCTCCTTGACCAAGCATCAATAAATAATACAGCATAAGACATCAGAGGCTCCTGAACACTTTCTTCTCTCCTGACCTCACCATTGACCTTTGACTTCAGCAATTTCTCCACAACAATAGGATGTCTTGTGTTACGTGACTTCCTGTTTGTCTCTTTCCCGCCCTTCTGTATCTCCTGCTTTTTAATTAGTTCTCTTGGATCTAGTGCATGTGTTTTTCTGTTTCACATATTAGGTTGTCTGCATCTGTTCCCCAGCCCTGTGGTGTTTGGTCTTCTCCTTCTCCCGGTGTTCCTGCCCGTAGGTTATCTCAGTTCTGGATTTCCTTTGGACTTGGATTGTTGAATTTATTTTCTTTTATTTATTTATTTTTTGGCAACACTCCTCAGCCACCTTTTGTGTTTACCTGCCTGGTCCAAAAGGATTAAAGTTACCTTTTGTTCACCCGACCTACCCGTCTGGATTTGGGGTCACTTTTTTAATCAAACTATAACAATGACCTTGCCATCTGTGACCCAGCTCACTCGGACTTCCCCAGATAAGAAACAGCTGCTGGGTTGCCACTGGACACAAGGCACGATATAAACCCACAAAATGAATTATAGCATATAGACATACAGCAAAACTGGTCATGTTGACAGGTTGAGTTACTTTGCTTCAACATGTCTTCTCTACACATTGTTTTGTAATAAAGTTCTTTGACCTTACCTTCAGCAATATACATAATCCCATTATGCTTTCAGTCACTTTAGACTTTTATATTAAATTGCTCTGGCAACAGGATAATGGAGCCTTAAATTATCTTTTAACTTTTTTCTTCTCTACAAAGCAACAAGAATGTAAACTATATTTTGTAGGTGAACAAAATAAAAACAGACATGTTCAGAGTTTGTCCTGTTTTAGTGTTGCATGACATGGCAAGGTCAATGTCAATGCAAAACAATGTCATGCAGACTAAACACCTTCAGAAACAATCTGATGTTGATGTTATCAATTTTTCTGTTACTCAGAGTTTCTTTGCCTCAAACATCTTTGTGCTGTCAGGAGACTGCTCCAGCAGGGGAGGAGATGTACTCTGCAAACTTGTGGGGGCACTTTAAGCTTCTCTGGAGGAGTTGTTTCTCCTAAGCTGCTGGACAGTCAGCAGTCTCTTACCAGCTCTATCATCGCTGAGTTGGCATTTTCCCATCGCATGAAAATGTGCAGAATGTAAGCCACATTAACAACCAACTCTGCTGCCACTGGTTTGACACCCATCACCCAGTGACGCAGAACTGGTTGCTGAATGTGTCAAAGGCACAGTCCTCCAGCCTTGTTATCCAGGAGGACTCGTCTCCCACGAAAACATGAGGCCAAGATGCACCTGGGAGTGTTGATCTGGGGGAAGATGTTGCAGTCCTTAGGGCTTGGCCACAAAGAGCTGGAAAGTACACTGCTCCTTCCTGTGTCCACCAGGTGGAACTGGGCATCGTCGGGAAGGACAACAGCAAAGGACCACTTTTAGGATGGGCTTTTTATACCACACCTCCCATTATTTAGATGATTAATGAACCCATTTTAGGAAAAGTCATGAACTGAGAAATGTAGGAGTTTTATTTTAACAGTTTTGAAAAGGCCTTGGCCCTGGTTCTGGTGTTAAAAGGAGAGCACACAATCATTAGTCAGCGATAGATGGAGCTTGTTGCTTTGTAATGACTCAGTTAATAGTGTTTATATTCAAAAGTAGTGTATGTGTACAATGTGGGTGAGGTATGACTCAAATGTTGAACTCTTACAGCCTGAGATGGTGCTGGGTGAGCTAACTTATTGTATGTTCAGTTCGTCCTGAATTTAACAAATTAAACATTTAATGCTAGCAGCAAGACAACGGAGCAGAGTCTTCCGTTTTGAAGTTTCTGTGCACCAATTTACAACCTTTTCTCCACAATACTTGCCAGTGTTTTCCTCATTTCTGTAGCCAGCTGTGGCAGCCTAGTTTAAACTACAATGAGCACTACAGAGGGTTTGGCTGAGACGAGTTCTGTTGTCTTCTTTTGGTCTCCAGGGAGCCGGGAGGTTGTGTACTAGATTTGAGATCTAGTACACAACCACATTTCTCTTAATATTGTAGCTGAGAACAGCATTTCAGTCAACCAAGAAGATATTCCAGAATATCTGCACAGATATTAGTATGAAAAAGTTCACATTTTTATAATATGTTAGCAAACTCAAACATTAGCTGTATATACTACTCTATGACTCCACCCCTGAAGTAAACCTCAACAGAGATGGTGAAGACTGTGAGGTTCATGGTGAGAACCACCATGCTTAGAGCTTCACAGGCAGATAGATATGGATACTCACCCGTCTGGATTGGTTTGGAGGCTTCATCATTGAAAACTTGATCAGCAACCCTACTGTGACATATAGTTTGTGACAGACTTGGTGGAACTGGCAGCTATTTGGCTCAACATGGATGACATCTGTGTGTGACGTCTCTCCAGTACAGGTCAGTGCTGGTGTTTGTTAAACCGATATTATGCAACTGTTCTACCATAAAATGACAGAACACAGGGAAATGACTATCAGGGTAATGTTAAGTATGGTTTAATCGGGGGTGAAAGTAGTTTTAAATTTTTGCCGGTACCATTACCAAAACCTTGATCTCTCACTTCAAGCATTTTGAAATAGCAAAGTCAAAACCAAACAAAGAAAAACATTTCAATATTTTAGCTACCTGTAGGCCTATGGAGATTTTAAAAAGTAACTGTTTTGTAGTGTTTCTCTCTGTTTTTATTTAAAATGTCTGTAGATGATAATTGACATATTTAAATCATGCTTAAAGTGTTTCAGCCAACCACATGAATGTGTGGAATTCCGTTGGTAATTTATTGTTCGTCCTGTCCTTGGCTTATATTTGATTACATTGTTAATTAAAAACAAAAAAAACAAATAATTATAATTAAATAAATTGTGAAAATGAAAACAAAAATTGTAACTTTGAGAGGAATTAAAAAAAAGATCAATGATAAATGTTAACCATTATTGGTTAGGTGAGAAAATTGACTGTAAGACTGTAAGAGGAGTCTCTGCATGTTAATGCATGTTACTAACTAAACGTCTTCCCTGGAGTTTCTGTGCTGTCTCGTCCAGCAGGTTCTCATGGATCGTGGCTGCTGCTGTGCTCCTGCATGACGTCCACTACATATATTATTACTGTCATTATTGTTACCATATCTCCATTACAGTTTATAGTTAGTTTATGATTTGCTTCTGCTGTGCATCTCTCTCTCTCTCTCTCTCTCTCTCTCTCTCTCTCTCTCTATTCGTCTATAGATTCTGCCTAGAAAGGAAGTATTTCCTCGCCACCATCACCGAGTGCTTGCTCATGGTGGAACTGTTGGGTCTCTGACAATAATATTATAAAGAGTACAGTCTAGACCTGCTCTCAATGGAAAGTGTCATGACATAACTTTTGTTATGATATGGGGCTATATAAATAAATCGATAAATTATAAATTGGACAGCTCTTGTTGGTCTTTATGGCTTGATTTATATTAGATGTGCGTAGGGGATTCATGGGGGGATTTGAGATAGAGGGAGAATTTGGGGGGGGGGGGGCAGATGATTGGAGCAGGTAAAGTGAGAAATAACGAAAATCAGGCCACCACAGAACAAAAGAAAGAACACCAAGAGCAGAAGTTAGCGGTTATTCAATAGCCCAAATAAATTGAAGAGGAGATTATTAGTTGCTAACAATCTTCTGAGGAACCCGGACGTCTAATCTGTCTGAGGCACTTTCAGCTGCAGAGTTAATTTACTGTAATGATTTCCCACAGCTAGCCGAGGGCCTGCAGTCTAGAATGAAGTGGGAATCTAATCTGTTCTTGGTTGCTGTTACGCTGCTCAAAGACTTATGATTCTATCAAATTATCATGGTCACAAGCTGCACCAAGACACCCAGCAATTTGAATGAGAGGGAGGCAGTGCTAGGGCATCAGGTAAGGGGAAGCTAAGTATGATTACAGCCATATGGAGGGTGGGTTGATTACAAATGAAACCTACTCAACGTCTTCACATCTCATTTGAATGAAAAGGCTGCATGTAGCTGAGCTGTCAATAATAACCCCACACGTATACACTTATTATTTTTATTTTATTTTACAGAGTCGATTACACAATTTATAATTAAATACAAATGTGTGGGGATCTGCTACTGAACTCGGATCAGTGTGTGAGTCTGACAGCAGTACTAGCCATGTCAGGTGGCTTATGAAGTAACTTATTTTGACTGTTGATCTGCTTCATGCCTTGAAATGAAAAGTCAATTCCCAAATGTGTACGTGTATACACAAGAGCTGAAAAAAGGAAATAAATGTGTTAAATTACCAGAATGTAGGGATGAACAGATCGCAGTGTAAATAAGCTCTTCTTTCGGTAGCTGCTCTAGGTAATGAGCTAAGGAACATAAACAACTTGTTTTCTGGGTGAACAACAAGGCTTTCCTCTGAGGACCAAAACATGCTTTGTCCGCTTTGAACTGCTGCATTAAAATCAAGCAAAACTAAGAGAACAATAGGTCGGATGGGTTCACCGTTGCACTAGTATATATTTATTTATTTATTTGATCCCAACTTGTTTTTTTATTTCACATTAAATAAACAATTTCAAAACGTACAAATCAATTTCAGCCAAGTAATGTTGACATTTTAATAAAGCAGTGACACAGATCATTGAAATGGTGGTGCCCCCCTGGTGGCTCACATGGTGGGTGGCCTGGGCTCAATTTGAACATGGACCTTTCCTGCATGTCACCTTCTCTCATGATTTTCCTGTCCTTTTTTTTTTCAGGCAAATACTGATTTATTAACATGTTTTATGGCAACCATTTGTATTCTTCCTCCTTCTGTGTTGATTGAGTCTTAAACCTTTGGCCTGGTTTGGATTAATTTAGTGGTTATCAGACTCTGCTGTACCTCTTGTAGAAGTTACACTTGGATCATTCTTAGTGTTCCGTGACTGACAGTTTGGTGACCATACGTCACACCAGTATCCTCTTTGTACTTGAGTCAAAGTCAAATTATCCAGATTGAAAAATGACAATGTGTCCAAAATCTCAATCATACAGAATCTTGTATTTTGTTCACACTGGAAAAGTGTGGCAGTACTGTGGCAGTAGATACAGGTTTCAGCTCATCTGGGAGAAAAATATATTTATATATATACAGAACAGATCTTACAAGTTGCCACAACTGTCACAGACTATTTGGCCAAGAAGGGGAACTGTATCAAGCTGTTCTTAATTCTTATTACGAGTCAGTCTCTTGACCCTGTGCAACACATGATCTGAATAACCCAGTCAACTCTGTGACATTCAGCTAAAACCACTTGTACAACAAGTAAAATGACAGCAAGTAATAAATACAAAGCAAGCAAATGCCATAGAATGAGGGACTGCTACAAAGTGACAAAAATTGAAAAGCGTACTCAAAGCAGCGTGCATTCTCAGTCAACTTTTGTTGGACACTATTCTCCAACTTGAACAGCGAAAATTGAGGAGCTGCTCTCAGCTGGAATCAATTCAAATATTGTGCTGAACCAGATCCAAAAACTTGTAAAAAAAGTAATAAGTAATCCTAGAACATTTTAACAATTCAGACACTTCCGTCTCAACTTTAGAACGTGTGTATATATTTCTACACCTAAAACCAATTTGCTATATGCGACTATATTGCTACATATAACGTCCCATACATTAACATGAAACCTTTGAGTCAAAGCAGGAAACATACAGGTGAATCACAGTTTGTCAATGATGGCTCCATTTCTTCAAGTGCCCCACTCAGCCATGACAGCGAGCCAGCATGCATGCAATTTTCAGTGTCACAGTTACTGTAATGAATATGTTTGTTCCAGTCTCATGCTTTGAAATGAAAAAAAAAAAATCAGAGTACCACTACTTTGGTTTTCCACAAGGACAGTTAAATTGTTGAAATTGACTTTGTTCTTAACAAACGATTCAAAAAATGCTCCCAATGTTGCTCCAGCTATGGTGTGATTGCAACATGTAACTTCATTCCTCAGTCGTCACATTGAGTGAGTGATGATTTGGTCCTAAATTTCTGTCTATTTTCAGGTGCTGAAGCACAAAATCAAGCTTCAGTGGAGCTTCATGTGTCTCACAGAGTGATGGAGAAACACTGTCTTAGATTGGC
The DNA here is from genome assembly GCA_014281875.1 of Nibea albiflora. Lineage (NCBI taxonomy): Eukaryota > Metazoa > Chordata > Actinopteri > Sciaenidae > Nibea > Nibea albiflora. The sequence goes on along the minus strand of CM024791.1, from coordinate 3,687,617 downwards.
AAGCAAACAATTCACCACATTTCTCTTACCGTTTGCATGTGTGCTTTTAGGAGTGTCAAAAGCAACAGTCAGTTTACAACACAACCATTCTGCCCATTACACAAATGGCCAATATCAGAACTGGGACCAGTCAGATCCTGTTTTTCTGCTCTTTTGCTGAATATTGCTACTTTATTTTGAAATGATCTCGTCTTGCTCTCTAAAAGAAGGTTTTGGCATTGTAGAAAATGCAGTATAGCTCAGGACCAGTTCCATTGTTGCTTATTACCTTAAACTTACAACCCTCTCCTGAAACCTCCAGCATAAAAGGGAGCTCTATGAGTCATTATTGCTGAGCCCTTTATACCTACACATATTGGTACTTTGTGTGCCAATTTGAAAGGCGAAAAGCCCAGGAGTGGGCAGACACACAATACTTTATTTCCATAGAACGTAATACTTCCATGACTCATATTAGGCAGCGAAGCAGCTGTAGCAGTGATGTCACCAGGAGCCCAGGGAGTTACAGGAATTTAATTTGGAATGGAGCATCCTCCTTTGCGCTTTATGATGTTGCAGAGGAGTTGAATAGGGGTGTGCTGTTATCAGTCATAGGATTTAACACTGTTGAATAGGTTATAAAGAAGTGTACAGGGGTTGACAGGTACAGTAGGGGAACCCTAGCATCTGGTATGATCCCATAGTGGGATAGGGATGGTGGGTTGGTGCCAGTTAAAGTCTTGCCACATCTGTTTCTGGCTAAGAATTTGCTGCTTTTATATCATTTTCAGTTGAATCTTTCAGGGGTTTTAGATTGTTGGACACACCTCGGTGAGGTCATTTCTTTTGTGTTTTTGTCTCATCATTTCCTGTTTTATTTTGAAAAGTAACTCTCCTCTCGTTTCAGGTTACTTGCCCTTCCTTGTGTGTCACCTGTCTGTCTTCCCTAATCAGTTAAGGGAAGGGAGCACCGGCTGCACACAATCAGTGCTCCCTTCCCTCCATGTGTTTAAGCAGTCTGTGTGTCCCTTGTTTTGTAACAGCGTGTTCGTCTTTATCATCACGTAAGCCTGTACCCTAGATCTTTGCCACAGCCACAGCTTTGCCTTGCTCCGCCGCTTTGAGTTTTTTCCTCGTGAGAGTGATTTTTCTTTGTAACTTTATATCTTGATCTAGTATTCTGTTTGATAGTTTAGATATTGTTTTGTTTTACTCCATTTAGAGTGATTTTGTGTTTATTCAGTTTTAATCCTTCTTAGCATGAAATGAGGCAATAAGGCTTTTAATTTCTTGTCCTTTACCACAGACTAGTTGATCAAACAAATTAATACTACATTTACTTAACTCAATCTTATTTTTAACTCTTTAACTCCACTGCTATTTATTGCACTTGGCACATTAATGAACTTCCTAAACACAGCTTTTCTCATTGTCCTCTTCACATTTCATCAGACTGTGTAAATCCAAATTAAACCCAAAGTACAACTGAGCCTCATGGAAATGTCATTTATTTTGCAGGCATTTGGTCATAAACCAAAGCGTCGGTCATACCAAAACTTTGGCCTGATAATGTAATGCTTTTCAAACTTTGTCAAGCAAAACCAGACACTTTCATTACCCACATTGCAAAGTGACTGTAGACAGTTTGGGTAGAAATATAGGTTTGTTACACTTTATTTATTTTCACATATGCAGTAATAGCACTTGTAAGGAGACTTTGACAGCTAAAATCAGTGCAGTTCCCTTTAAGAGTGTTGGATATATCTTTATGTGCAATCATGCAACAGTAATCATAGGTCCACAATTACCACTCTACATTTTTTTTCACAGTTCCACTAGCTTCAGTCGTCGCACAGAGGCCACTCGAGGAGTGAGAAAGAAAACGGGCAAAAGGAACTCTGTTGCCCTGGTTCACTTTCATTACGACAGATCGACTGCCAGTTGTTAGCGCCATGCTACTATTTTACAAATCACAAGAATACCTGTAGATACATTTCAGTAAAAATATAAAGCAATTTTCTCCATCATTAGTTCAGTCACATTTACACTGATGTGTAGGCTGAAATGTTGATTGATGTGCACTGTCCCTGGTAAATGAATAAATAAAGCAGAGTTTTACATTGTCACGTTCCCTGAGAGTGTCCAGAGGATGATGGCAGAAGCAATAAAGTTCACCTAAGGGATAAAGAAACAAGGAAAACAGAAGTATATCAGCAAACAAACTGTATTAACTAATAAAAGTCAGAAGTAAAATACACAAAATAACAAAATGAACACTTGAACAAAGAGAGGAAATCAGGTCAGCAAATCACACAGAGAAACACCCTCAGAGGGAATAAGAATTTATACTAGCAACCAAACAGACTAAACCTGACATATGGTCCACTGACTCTGTCATGCAGGTCTCTCCATACTTTTAAGTTCTGGTCCTGATTAGGTGATTGAGGAAAGCTGCCACTAATCACTTGATCTCAGACACAGTACTCACAAAAGACGCATATTAATGCTACTTAACCAACGCACTGTGGGTGATGTACGGCTCTAGAGTGACCCTCTTTCCTTCAACCCTTTGACGGTCATCTCACCAAGTTCACTTCAGTTTTTCAGACAAATGGAACTACACTTGGCGTCAGTGATTCCCTTGAGATTAAGTGCTGAGGGAAAGTCAAGAAGGTCATGTTGAATGGCTATTGAAACACAGCACCGTTTGCACCACCTTCTCCTGTGGTTCTAAAGAAAAACTGAAAGTTTGAAAAAGTCCTTTTTGGAGTAACTGTTAAAGGTAGCCCACATTAGTTTGTTGTATTTAATCTTGTGTTTGAAATTTAATCCATACTCAACTCAACAGGAACCTATGTCCCAGACTGAACCCAAATACATCAAAAAACCTGTATAAAAACTAGTGCAACATCACCTGTAGTCAGTCCATCTGTATGTCAATAACTTTCTGACTTTTCCATTACTGTACTTTTCTCCTCACCTTTTCTCTCCCTCCCCATGTTTCTAATCTTTGTTGGCAGTGCACTCAGTCAGCCATATTATCACAGCTGTTATCTGAGTCCATTATAAAGACTTGTACCATTTTTGTAGCAGCTTGATAACTACCTGACTGAAGTGTGAAAAGCAAAGTAAGGTGTAAATAAACAAGCATATCTTTCTGACCACCATCTCCAAAAACTCCAGGACTGCCATAGTTGTGAAGTTTCTCTTCAAGGAAATGTATGGATTCAGAGCTTACTTACTGACATTTTAATTGGTTACATGTAAAAAAAAACTGGCAGCATCTCAGAAATGTTTAAAAATCAGAAGACATTTTATAGGATGAAAATGGTTTTTAGTTTCCATCTACAGGCATGTTTGTTATGGCCTGCATAGGCCTGCTTTGACTTCTAATGCTTTGTCAGCTCAGCCATGAATGAAATAGAAAAGCTGCAATGCTTGACTTTTTTGTGCTGAGTTAGAAAAACTGCAGAAACAGACACAGGAGTACCTCAGGTCAATTCACAAATGTAGAAATGTTAAAGGCACCACTGGGTATACATAGAGGGTTATTACACGACCTACGTAGCACAAGACAGCAAAGTAAAATAACCAGTCTTTCTAACTGTTTGTTAACAGGGAAAAAAAGGTTTAGAACAATATCAATTTTAGAATCCATCACAAATGCAGCTTGTGGGGAAAAAAAAGTAGTAATTGTGTTACTGAAAGAGTAACACAATTACTACTTTTGTATCCCTCCTGAGTCTTTTTGCATAAATGTGCTTCTATGTATGCTTAAAGCCTATGAGTGACTTTCAATTAGGGGGGTTCACAAGGATGGATATGTTGGAAACGGTCAGGACAAGAACAAGGACGATGAGAAAGCTGAAGCAAACAACGTTAACCGGAGAGGAACACACAACAAAGCGCCATTGTGGGAAATTCTGCGAAGGCACCAGAGGGCTCAAGGTGCATGACCTCTGTTTGTAGAAAAACAGTGACCCAAGTGTAGTGCATGGACACAGCGTCCAGTCAGACAAAGGAGAACCCCACAGTGCTGAAGGTCTCTCCACATTTGAGCCACCTCAGAGCTAGAGAACAGACCAAGTCAGTTCCCTCCTGGTTACCCCATCCATTTGTCAAGAAGAAAGAGGATTAAGTGGCCTAAATCACCTAACAACATGGCACTGTCGCAGTTTGAAAACAACCTGGATTGCATCATGGAAGCCGCTCTCTGGTCCTCTGCATAGAAAGATTGACTCACTAATAGCCCTAACATACAACCTGGCTAAGGAACGTTTTGCACCAATCAAGTCAGCCCCAGCGACCAAGGCAACCAAACAAGAGGGAAATGGAAATTTGTTGCCTGAGAAGCGATACAAAGATCCAGCAGTTCAAAATCAGCCGACCAGCAGAAAGAGAGGGAAACAAACACCTAACAAGCAGGCCAGGTGTGCTAAATCTTGAGGGCAGAACATCTTCATCAGCAGAGGAAGAGGAAAGAGAGGCGGTGAATGCAGTTCATCAAAGACCCATACAGCTTCACCAGAACTATTCTAGGCCAAAAAACAAAAAAAGTCTTGCACACTATTCAGCCCAAAGCCAGCCGTAGAGTTCTTGCGAGATGCACACAGTGACCCCTTTGTGGCCAGGGACTTGGGCAAACCACGACATCCACAAGCCTGAAAAACCATAAATAGAGCTGAACATGACATAAGCTACCTAGCAGGAAATACAGGACATTGTTCTAAAAGCCAAAGCTACAGCAGCCACAGGCCCAAGTGGTATACCATACAAGTATACAAACATTGCCTAAAACTTCCTAAAAAACCTAGATCATTCTCAGGTTGTGGAAGATGCTGAGAACAATCTGGGCCAAAGGTATAGTTGTCACAATCCACTCCGGTCCCCTGCCTGCCTTTCCCTCTTACCTGCACCCAGTAACTTTCCACTCACCTGTCAGCCCCGCCTCCTCATCAGTCACCATGGTTTCTCCCGCCTCCCACACCTGCTCCTCATCAGTAATCAACCCTGTTTTTCAGCACCTACCTCCAGACACTCATTGCCAGATTGTTCTTCGCATCATGCAAGTCTTTCCAGCACTTTTGTCCGGACCGATCTCCCGTTGCCGACCCCGCCTGCCTTTGACCTGCTCGTCTGTCTCAGCCCCGGTAATCACCTCAGCTTTTCGTCCCCGACCACGAGTTCTACCTCAGTGTTTCTGGTGTCTGTCTGCCTGTTTCCCTGGCTGTTTGGAGATTTCCCCGGGCAGTCTGTCCCTCTGCTCCAGCTCGTTGCCACAGACTCTCCAACTGAACTCAGGATTTATTCCCTCTCTCTCACCTGCCATATTGCCTGCTGTGAGTTCCTCAATAAAGAACATTACAACGTATCCCTTGCTGTTGTGCTGCATTTGGGTCCTACACAAGCCCGTTACAATAGTTCCACTAAGCTGGAAGCTGGCAGAGGATTGTTTTATTCTGAAGGAAGTGGGCTCCTCCACAATCGCCAAATTCAGAACAATTTCCCTGCTAAGTGTGGAATACAAGATATTCATCCCTGTGCTGTAAAAAAGGCTGACCTCCTGCATGATTCAGAACTAATACATTGACACATCTATACAGAAAGGAGGCATCCCAGGCTTTTCAATTAAATGACCAGCGAACTGATCCGAGAGGCAAAGCAGAAAAAGTGTTACTTAACAGTTATGTGGCTAGACCTTGCAAGTGCCTACCTGTCTATCCCACACACCTTCATCCATGAAGGACTGGACCACAATTACATCCTGACTATGGCTATCCAAAGCATGATTTCCAGCTATCTGGGAGGGTTTAAGCTCAGATTTACAGTCAGGCCAATTCACAACCAACTGGGAAAAACTCCAAAGAAGGATTCCCACAGGGTGTATCATCTCCCCCATTCTGTTCTGTTTGTTGTTTCTGTTTATCATGGGAACCTCCAAATCATGGCAGTGGAAGGTGTAACCTGTCGCCCCAGGCTGGAATTGGGCATCTGCCAGCCAGTTATCTGAGGGTTCATAGATGACATCACAGGAACAGCCACCTCCCATGTCAAAGCAAGAAGGAGTCTTGTGATCAGGAGGGGCAAAGTCACAGGGAGCTTCAGTCTCCATGTCCAGGGCAAGATCATTCCACTCATTAAAAGCGACCCACTGAAGTGTTGGAAAGTGGTTTGACGTAAGTGACAGACAAGGCCATTGTCAAAAACACTGATGCAGATCGAAAAGTGGCTGAAGAAGATCGACAAATCTGGTCTCCCTGACAAATTCAAGACATGGCTGTATCAGCACAGCCTCCTGCCCAGGCTCCTTTAGCGCTTCCCAGTCTATGAATTCCCCATGACAGTTGTGGAGAGCATCGAGAGGACGATCAACAAGCACCTCCGAAGGTGGTTAGGGATTCCCCCATGCTTTTCCTCTGTGGGACTACATCTTATCAGGGCAACTGCAAAAACCCCTGCTCTAAGTTACCTTATAAAGTAGCTGAAGAATTGCCACCCTAACCGGTTTTTGACATAAGAATAGAGCCCCATCATGGTTTTGCTCTGCATGTTCTGGAATTGCTCATAGCTTGCTGTTATTTTCAAGAGTGACCCTTCAATAAGAAAGACTAGATTTGAGGCATCAAAGTTTAAGTTGGAGTTTATTATTCTTGTACAAGAAGGATAATACCTCCCTAACCTGTCTCCAACCCTTGAACCAGTGTGAATTACCTCAACTTAATTTATAGTTGAACTTAATCTCTCCTTGTTAGCCTCAGCAAAACAAAGAGGAAAACTGAAAATTCATGCAAAAAACAGGATACACATATTGTATGAATTTAAAAACACCTGGACCCCAGTATAATCCTAATTTTTATAACACTGGAAGGGTCTCGGAATAATTCAGCTGTGATTGCACTTTGAAGTAAAAGACTTGTGGTGTCCTGTGAGAAATAAGAAAGGTGAAATGCAGGTGTGATATGAGTTGAAGTAAAGGATAAAGGCTGTGAATTGAAAGGCATTTCTTCTAAAGTTCCAGCAACATGAGGGGTGCGGAGAGTAGGTGGTAGAGATACAAAATTACAGCAAGTCTGTGATAAGAAAGGGGGATTTTTGAGGTGACTCTTGACTGAATTCTCTGAGTAGTATATTTATCAGTGGATGGTTAGCCAGAGCTGTTCGTTTTGAGAAGAAGCTTAAGTCTAGAGCTTATAGTTAAACATTGATGATTTGGTTTCTGACAGGCATCCCAGAATGGACATAGATAATGAAAGAGGACATGATAATGAGATTGAAAGAAGGTTATGTAGTACTGATCTTGGCAGTGGCAGAAACTCACAAGACTAATTTGCTTTACTTTGCTTTGCTTTTACTTTATTATCTAAATGTTGGATATGGGATGGAATGTGCTCTTTTTGACCTTCAAGAACTGTTAACGGTTGCCTGCTGAAGGACTTGAAAATATGGGGGGAGCAGGCCATGGACAGTATTTACAATGGATTTCATATCCATGACACCACTTGTAGTTTTCTGAAGAGCAGAATGTGGTGGAGTTGCCATCTTAACAGTACTGTCTCTGCTGCCTCCAAACTAATTTAAAATGGCACCAGGAGCTGAAGGCCCCAGCTGACATAAGCTGCTGAGTGTTGGAGCAAGGGAACAAAGACGTGTGCCAGCATTGCAGTGCCAAAAACCATCCCTGGACCTGCTGGAGAAGGTGGAGGTGGATAGCAGGGGGCACTGGGCAGGTCATGAAAATTGGTTCTATTCAGTATGCTTCACTGCAGCTCTGAATCTATATTGTCACTGATTGCAATCATGTTTTTGGTTATATACTGTAAGAAACGTTGGTGTCATCCTGAGAGGGTCATCTGTTTCTTGTTGTAAAGTCAGCATGAAAAAAGCCCAGCACATACTGTAGGTCAGTGAGGAGAAAGGGGCAGTAATAGATCCAACTGTATCCAATGTATGTCTAACAATCAGTCGTTATATTGTTATAGCTCTGTAGCATTCTTGAATTTTACACTTGATTACTTCAGTATCGGGGTGCAAAAAAATAGTTGTTGGATGCACATATAATTTATCCAGATTATCTTCAGCAACAAAACAAGCTAAATTTGAGGCAATCATCTTGGCTGCTTGTAACATCTTGATCTCACAGCAAGAGCAACTGATGTTGAACGATTAGCTGTAGCTGTAGTGGATTTTGTTTTAGCAGCATCCCGTCTGCTGTCAGCACCTGTGGAGCTTGCCTGAGTCTGATCTCTTGAGGAACTTGCTCGTGGTGCTTTCACAGATGTAAGTGAACAGCTGGGTGCACTGGAGGTGTCTTGGAGTGGATTTGCTGTTTTCAAACAGAGCATTTAGCAGCATCTGATGAAATCTGGGTAAAAGTAGACCAAATGTCAAATTAATTAGGTTGATACAGGCACACAGTGTACACATTGTGCAGCCTATTAAACTTAGTAATTAGTCCACAGAACACAGTAACTTACCCATGGATGAGTCCATTTGTTTCTTCTTCCCTCTTTTCACTCTGTTCTCTTTTCAATTACTCTGTCCACCTGTGGCGCTCATTTACTGCTCCTTTGCAGTATAGTTTATATTGTTCTTCATTGTTAAGTCATGATATGTCCTTTCTGGTGCTAAAATGTCTTGCCACTGTGCTTTATTGGATTGATTAAAGTTGCCCTAATTAAATTAAATCATAGTATCAGGAAAATGCACATTTAAAATAGGCATTTTTTTTTTACTGTAATATTCCATTCCATCCAGGAGATACTGACATTATGAGTGCAAATGCAGTGGGGATATGCTGACATAGTATAAGTGTACAGCTTAGTGTTTATGCATGAGTCAAAAGCATTAATTATATATTCTGAAGCCAAGTGCTGATGCGTGTTCTCTTAACTGTCTGACCCACCTTAGCGTTACAATGTAAAAAGACTTGGGTGTGCACAACTTGTGCAAACATTGTTTGCTTCATCTGTTCAACCACAAGTTAAAACCAAGGTTTTTGTAATCTGCTGGATCACTGCTGTAAAGCTAAAGGCTTTACTCCCCTAACGTGTTGGCCAGAGGCTGAGTTTTTGATACTTTGAGATCTGGGTGGTTCATCCCTCAGGATACAGTGCTTTAGGTTGCCCTGAGAGAAAATCAGGTCTGTTATTCTTTGTTTGTCACCTTTTTTCTACCAGTGTCTAGTAAATTCTGAAAGAGCTAAAGCTTCTGTGTTCACCAATAGCTGACTGTTTTGAAGCCTAATTGAGGTCTCCATCATGTTAATGTCGGATTGACATTGTTAATGGCTGGGTGATTACAACACCATGTCTGAATGCTATTTATTAGCTGCTGACTCAAAAGCAAATCTTGGTTGACATTCTTCATGGCCCGCAAACAACTTTTGAGGAGATCTAGTGTTTGTTTGTTTTTTGTTGTTGTTGTTTTTTTTTTTTCAAATGAATAAGAGAATACTGACATTGATCTGATGCATGTGCTTTAACTAGAATAAAAAAAAAAAACCAGTAAAGTGAAGCTTTACTTTGCTGTTTTGGTCCCTCTCACCACTCTCATCATGTTATTGCAGCAGGCAGCTGTTTTCAGTGAAAATGTTCTAAAAACCTACTGTACACTGCCTGTTCAATCTGAGAGGCCATGAGCTATCATCTGACAATGATTTAGCCTCTGGGGCTAACGGCCAATATTATTGGACATCTATGGGATATCCAGAATAGATAGCCAGGCCAAGATTACCTCTGCAGTCCGATTAGCAACTCGATAAGTGGATGGCACATTTCTGCTAATCTCTATAAACAATTATCTGCATATGAATGATAAAAAAGTTAATACAGATCTAAATCACTGCTAGTTTCTGACATTGTGTGCCATCAGTTCGCTCTTCACACGGACTGTTGCAACCAAAACCCTCTCAAACGTAGTTGGTCAATAATACTTCAAATGGAAAATAAGTTTCAGTGCTAAAATCTTGGTCACTCTGCATTCATTTGCACATTCAATCACACATAATGTCAGGGTGAAACAGCAACATACAAACAGAGGAACACATTCAAACCAACTAAGTTGTTTTTTTTTTTAGTACAAGACAAGACAAGACCGCACATGGCCTTTCTTCTTTCTTTTCAGTCCATATGTAACTATGTTATATGTGTATTTGGCCTGATAAAGAACTTACGTGGCTGAAATGCATATAGGCACAAACAGAGATGAGCTGATGATGTGCAGAAATGAGAGTTATATTGATCATCTCATCTCACTCTTAGAAAAACAAATAACACATTTCCAGACAATGACTTTGATTGTCAGATTTGTTTAATGAGCGATTCATTGAAAACACTGTGCTGATATGTGACATTACCAGATAATTCCCCTGAAAGAAAACAGACTTGTTCCTGTATTTTCCACCATTCCACATTGCACTTAAGGGACTTTGTGTTCCCTCTGTTCCTGTCCTCATGGCCTGTTTATTCACAGAGCCGGAGACAGAGAGAAGGAGAGGCCGAGGGAGCGTTGCTCCATCATTGTATCACACTCACCTCAATAGCCAAGAGAATAGAGGCCACAGTGGTGTAGCTGGAAGCTGTACGGCTGCTTATCCCACAGTGTTTGTGTGTGTGTGTGTGTGTGTGTGTGTGTGTGTGTGTGTGTGTGTGTGTGAGGGTTTAAAGAAAGAGAGGCAAGAGAACAAGAGAGGAGGAAGTAAGAAACACAAGACAAGCGTGTGTATTTGTCACTGTGTGTGTGTGTGTGTGTGTGTGTGTATGTGAGAAAGAGAGAGAGGGAGGGGAGAGGGGGTATGAGTGCGTGAGTAAGTAAAGCAGATTGATGTAACCAAGGGTTTCTGTCCATCACTCACCTTCCCTGCTCCCTTCTGTGCAATATTGCTCTCTCAAACACACACACATGCATACACACACACTGTGAACCTCAGCATTTTTCCTATTGGCTACCCCCCAGACGATACATCAACTCGCTATGGAAGTATCCCCAAGACCCCACAAGTTATAGAGCTGACACACATACACACCTACACATACATATATATATATATATATATATATATATATATATATATATATATATATATATATATATATATACACACACAACCATGCTGGTCACAATTCATCACTCTAGCTGTGCAACAATCCCTGAGACCCTACAAGTTGGAGCTGGAGATATAGCTCACACACACACACAAACACACACACACACACACACACACACACAGCATCATATCTAAAGCTGCTATCCATCAAGCAAACTACCACCATCCCTGAATTCCACAACTACCACTACTAAAGATATACTGTGACTACTGTGTGTGTGTGACAATTTATCACCTATCAGCCAGCATATGACAGGATCCTTGCTATTAAGGCATGCACGTGAGTTAGCATGTGTTTCTACTCATAACCACTGACTGAGAGTTTGACTTACAAACAACACACACACAAAATTGAATTTCTTGCAGTCTGTAACACACACACACACACACACACACACACACACACACTGCTGTCAAGCCCATTTCACATACATTGCCATGGGAGGTGAGAGTTATTACAGGGAAGCAGCTCAGGAGAGGCTTGACACTGAATGTGATGAGTGGGCCAGCTGAGGTCTACAGACACCGTGGGTTGTGTTTACCCGTAGAGAGTAGTGTCACTAAACTTATGTGTTAAAATGTGTTTAGCTTATATGGGCTTCGTCTTATTGTGGCACATACTTGGGCACATTGGATCTCGCAGGTCCTGGACAGCAGTGACAGTGTGTGGCTCAAAGTTATATATTCTTGCTGTTCAGTCTGTGATATCATCTGTGACCAGATGATCTCTTTAACAGTACGGAACATGCCCTGCAAATGCAGCGGGTCTTCTGTGTTGCTTCTTCTATGTGTTTTTATAGCTTTAGACCAAGTCAGGACCAAGACCAGACTCAAGACCCAGACCAAGGCAGGGCAAATTAGGACCAAGACCATATTCACTTTGTCTGAAACCAAGATTAAGTAACAATGTCTTCAATTCAAAATGTGGTCTTGAGACCCAGGAGTGCCCAGGATCAAGACAACCTCAGATACTACTACATTATACAGAGTATTGTATTATCAGTACAATGATACAATCATTGTTGATGTTGGTCTTTTCACATGATTTGTTGATGAAACTTTAAAATATATAAAAGACCCTCATTTTTTTCACAAAGTTTTCAATATTGGTTAAATATTAAGCCATAGAATACACAGGTGTGTATTGACTCAGGTCAGGTCTATGTCTTCTGCTGAGTTCTGCTAATGGCTGCATCAGACTTTGCAAAGGAAGTGGTCCAGTGTTTTCATCTTTAGTCATTTCTTAGAAGGTATGTGACATTGCACATGCTAACAAACCCACAATGACAATGTTGACATCCTAACTTTAGTTATATTTATTTGTTCTTTGCAAGCGTTGTAAATAAATTTTCTTTACTTTCAAAACCAAATTGCCGTATGTGGCTAGTGTGGGAAGATGGGGCCTATTCTTGTTATGCCCTACGCACTCCTAGACTGGGGTATAACATGGCATCCCTTTTGGATGGATTGAGACATCTCACTCAAAACCACAAATATCAATGTTATGTTTCTTTGACTATCTGTATGGCATGACAGAGCCAAAGACATGGTTATGAAAAATGCTTTGGTATTATCTCATATTCTTTTTGTTGTCAACAAATCACACTCACCCACACACTAAATTGATCTAATAGGGATATTCCTTTATGCCACAGAGCTCCATTGTTGCCCAAAACTTCTGAAAACACATCAGTGAGTCACACTCTTCCTATGTACTATGAACACACCACACTGTAGTTTATTTTGACTCAATCCCACATGCTAGATGTGGGGTTTTTTTTATTTATTTTTATTGTTGTGACTGGAAAAGCTGTCAGGAAGTGACGGAAAAAGATGACATTCAACAAAGGTCACTCACCAACTAGAAACAGCCTCGCCCTATCAAACCCCTTGGCCACCAAGACACCCCAGCAAGAATGCAGAGTGGAGTGGGGTTTGAACTTAAGACCTTTTGGTTAGGAGGCAGCTGTTGTAGCCACTGAGTCAGCCTGACCCCTTTTCAAAGATTTGTTTTCAGTCAGAACTAATGGTCTTGAGGCCACAGACAGTGTAGAGAAATCATAAAGTATTGAGTAAATCTTAGACAGCTGCCTCACAGTTGTTTTGGTAATAGATATGAGCCAAGAAGACTGAAATCTTTCCCTTCCATGACTGTATGCAGACCAGCAGACTGACTTCTTCTCTTTGGGGAGGAAACTCTTTTGAACAATGTTCATTTATTGGTGGTTTATACCAAGTCACACTGTGGAAAAATTGTCAACAGGAGGCTACTGCCAGTTTCTCACAAATAATATCACAAGAAAATAGACTTCTCCGCATGGTCTGAAAGAGGCTTGGGCACTGATCAATACAGTGCTTCTTAAAATTCAGGACTCGCCCTTTAATGTGAGTCATGAAGTCAATATTTGATGGATGGGACAGATTTATTTGGCTGCTGGTATTTAACCTGCAGTGCTGGCCTATGCGGGGGGCTCCAAAGATTTCAGAGGAGATCCAAAGCTTCAGAAAGTTGGAGGCAATTGCATTTAAGTCAGATTGAGAACTTGAGAAAAAAAAAATGAATCTAAGACAATCAATCTTTTACAGCCAGAGCTGAATAATTAAAGCAAATGTTTGCAGCACTTCAGGAAACTACCATAATAACAGTGCACTTTGGAAGTACAATAAAAAGGAATTACAGCACACTCACATAGCACAGAGCTTATATAAGAACTCACTGTATAATAGTGGGTTATGCATTATGCATTGGACTATTAGCACTCATAAGATGAATTAACATGACATGTGAAACTATATCATGAAACTTTGAACAAACATATTATGACATCTGAATGACTATTATCATCACATAATATCTATCAGAGAGAGAGTAACACAACCCGTCTCCTTCCCACCCCGACTCTGAAGACCTGAAGTCTGAAAATTGTCCTGCTTAGTAATTACCATCAGAGGAATTCACAGCACACTCATCATTTTATGTTTCTAATTTTAAAGCCCCATAAAAGCAAATTTAAAGGAAAGGTTCATATTGAAAAGGTCGAGAATCTTTGCTCCTCTATTTTCATGCAAGAATCTGTGCACTGGAGGTTATGTAATAGACTCTACATAAACTGCAGCACAGCATATATTATTGACTTGAATGCTTTTTTCATAATTGTTTTCTTTATTGGCATACATAGGAAACCAGTAGTTCCTCATGTGGGACAGCCCTGGCCTGGAAGTCCTTAATTAACTCCAGTCTGTGGATTCTAAAAGGTCCACTCGGTTCTAAAGAACCCGGACCCACGCTGGGATCTGAGTCGAAAATGAAATGCATATTTAATTGGAGAGAAAGTGATTGTTTTCTTTTGATCCATAACCCAGATGGATACAGAATGATTTAGTATTCATGCAGGGGGTGAAAATGGGATTTTCTATTGTCATGTGAAGCACATGAATGTATTCTTTTTTTCTTAGCACATGATTATTATATTGCAGTTTTGTTTTGTTTTTTTAAATCTGGCTTTTAATTAATAGAACAACATTCTGCTGTTGCTCATGGTGTTGTCCCTCTGGGTTGTTCACATTTTGGCTCAGATCAATCAGGGCATGCTTGTGTGGCTGTGCTCTGAATGATGTCCTGGAAGAGAGCACTGCAGAGCTGGAAGTCCAGCATGGCACTGATGTGGAGAACTGGATGGCTGGTTATGGAGATTCTTCAAAAGGACTTGAAACACCATCCAAGGATGCTTCACCTAAAACTCACGAACAAGCCATCAATCTCTCAATCTCTCTCAATCACCAAAGTTTTTAGGATCATTATTCATAGTCATTTTCATACGGGGCCAGCAGCTGGAGGGACAGATCTTTTCTTTAGTCCATTCCTGATTCGATAAACAGTGAAAAAGGTTTCACAGAATCGTTTTGTCTGTCTCACAACCACACACACAAGTGTGTAGCCAACTTGTTCTTACTAATAAAAACTCAATGAACGTTGGCAAAATAATATCCATTCAGCACTTCCCATTGTTACCTTGCTTACAGAGTTGCTCACTCTGGGTATTCTTTGTTTGGATATGTTTCTTTTGCCTCCATGGATCAACAGGAAGAGTGCCATCCTTTGAATTACTTGTTAGTCACACCACTGAACAAAGGAAGTCAGGACTGGGGCTGACATTATACATAAGCCTCTTTCAGCTTAGGACAGCAAAACCCTAAAAATGATTGCTTCGCCATGTTCCTCTTAATAAACACTGAATCCGCATCGGCTTGTATCCTGATATGATGGTCTGATCGATTTGTGTAATGAGTAAATTATGCTGAAATTAAGCTTTTCTGGTCATTTCACTTCATATTATAACAATCGCAGATGAGGTCCAGCTTTCCATTTGGTGAGTAATGTTCCTGATCTTGTATTGCAGTGGTGTAGTCAATGCAGGTGAAACAAATGCAGTAGCACTCTACTTGTCATCTCTATTTCCATATAATTTCCATTTTGTATAGTAAGCAAGTGTGTGTCCAAAAGATTGAGACAAGAACATCTTGTTCCCCCACACTGTCTTTTTCAATTTTATCCTTGGTTTATCTTAAATGTATGCAGAGCAGTAACAAAATAGGTTTATAAAAATGGATAAAAACCTGACATCACCTGTCCCGTTCAGACATCAATAGAAAGATAAAAGTGGTGCCATAAAGGGTTCAGAAGAGATTTACTGAACCTTCAAATCCCTTAAAAGTGTTTTGCCATCTTATTTTACACTGCCGAGCCATATCCAGCATTTAATCAAAAGATATCTGTATTTGGCAAAGAGTGGAAATACATAACACAATTACTTCAACTGAATTAGCATATGTTTGCAACAAGCTTTTGTTGATATGCTGCAGCGTACGTTTAATTCTATTAGAACTCTGTTATATTAAACTGTACCAGACACAAAATGCAAACACCAAGCAGAGACCAGAATCATTTTAATGAAACCAAAGGTGATGGCCTGGATGACTGGATGAGATCTCGAAGGGAGCAGATCCAGAACAGTGCAGGGCTGGTGATGGCAGACAAATTCAGGAGCAGGTGCTAGGATGAGACTGAGCCCAATGTGGCAGGGGACCGACTGGCAGGATTTCCTCAAGCATGGGGAGAGCAAGGTTAGACAAGATTCACAAAATAAGTACATAGAATTATTTTGAAGATGACTGAATGATCTGGTGAAATCTGGAAGGTTGAGTGAATCTTTTATACAGCATGGGTCGATTGGATATCAGCAACAGGTGGAAAGGTGATAGTCAGGTGAGAGGGAGACTGGAGGCCAGTAAACAGACAGGAGATAGTGTACTAATGGTGCTTGTTTAAAAGCCTCAGTTGCATAGATGAAGTAGGACAAACACGTAAGACTGCAGAAAATGTGAGGCTGATTTTTGACAAATGCCTCAACAAGCAGCACATAGTAGATCAAGCTGACATTGCTGACTGTTATTCAAAATAACACGCTCTGTGCAGACTCCTGATCATAAAAAAATAGCCCAAAGGGGAGCAGTTGAACTATGTTGAACTTATTACCCATGGCAGACGCACAAAACCAAGTAAATGTGACCTAATTTGAGCAAGTTAACAAAGGTTTGGCATGCAAAACACATGGAAAGCAAACATTAACAAAACATTGTGGCCATGACGTCTTGGTGGAAATATATCTTAACTTTTCGTTGAGCCTGTCTTCACCATTGCAACTCCAGCATTATTCAAAAGCCTAAAACAAAGACGATATCTAGACAATGTGATTAAAGCATCAAACCTCTCTCACAATAACGCTTCAAGCTAGCTCGGTTAATTAACTCCCTAGCTTGTTAACCAAAAGTCATCCAGGTTGGGGAGTACTGCTGCATAAGAAAAGTTGTATGAGGTCATTTGTGTGGAGTCCGATGAATTGTCTCAAGTGATGTCACAGCTGGAAGCTTCCAAACTCCCAAATAAAAAAAAAAATGTGATGCAGATGTTGAGTTGACAGGAAATGCCCTCATGCAGATGTCTAAATTGAATTCCTCCACAAAAAGTCTATTGTGGATTTTGTGTGTAGGTGTTTATATTCCATCCACTTTGCAGGCCCTTTATGTATCTTGCATCCTTCCCTTGTGAGATGACATCAAACCAGACAAGAATAATGATCATTTATTAATAGCCATGCCTCACCTACCACATATAATCACATATCTCCATCTGTTGCGCTGCTTCACTTCGATGTGACAAGGCAAGAAGGAGAAAATCACACACTTGGCCTTGTGGTAGGTGGAGGTGTCTTGATGGAGACAATGTGATGCATGGACACTCTCCTTTATGTTCATGCAGACTGATAAATGAATAGTGAAAAGCCAACAAGAACAGACACACGTCTACAGCTTGTCTCAAACACTAGTTTTTCAATCTTGCCAGTGTGGGGAATGAGGTTTTGTGTGTACATACAGATAGTTAAATACTATTAACACTGTTGAATATTCAACAGTACATTTACAGTAAATTACTGTAAAATAACAGCTGTATACTGTAACCCTACAGTAGTTACACCAATATAAAAACACAGACCACCAATCATACAGATCTGAATGTGGGATTTTTCTAAGCCTGAAAGAATCACTGTATTTAACTACAACTTCACAGTTGATGTCAAATCAGATTACTGCCATTTAGCAGAATGTTGCTGTACAATTAAACTGTAATAGTAATGTAACTCAGTAGCCAGAAATATGCGTTCACTGTCTGTTAATCCATCACGATGGACTACAGGATGATTGGCAATAGCTGTTGTGGAGGCTAACGTGGATCTGAAAAAGAATAAAGACTAACGTAAAGCTACATAAGAGACACAGGACTCTGATTCTCTAAGTGCACTTCAGAGAACCATGATCTGGATGTCATACCAACTAGACAGCACGGACATGAGTCACCTCCAAAAGGTGTGTTCCGAACACACTAACAGTAAGTCACCCTGTGAACTATCACGAGTGAGGTCACTTCTTCTATAAGACATGAAGGTTAATAGCACAGTTGTACAAACTGATTTGTTATGACATTTTTCTAATCATACCAAATATTAAATGTTGGAGAGCACTGCAAATCCTTGAAACAAGCTACAAGCCAGCCAGTAACACCTCTGGCTACCAACCAAGCACCATTTTGGAATGACATTCTCTGACCCCTTCAAATGGTGGGACTCATTTCTACTTGGAGGAATAATTCTTCAGGAACCCATGGACAGAACAGAGCTAAAAGCTAAAACTGTAACGTAAATGTAACACGTAAATTTGATGGCTGAACATTCCAAATCCACAGGCATTAATCTGCTGCTTGAACAGACTTCACTCCACTTCTGGAAAGAGATTTTTCAACCTTGATCACAGCTGCTTCCATTAGCCACAGGTAGGATTAATCATTTTCAACTAATCTAATGAAGTGAATTCATAATGGTGTGGATCATTAGGCTTATAGGTGGCAGCATGTTCCCAGTCCACTGACATATTGGTTGATTTTGACGGCATACAAGGACCCTCAGGGCAAAGCCATAGAAAAATCATTTAATGCTCCTTTTATAATCATATCCCCAATGGAGGGGGGTGATGGGAACTTGATTCCCAGAGCTTCATCTCTTTTTTCCTGGAGAACAAATGGGTACAGATAGAAATCACACTGTGAGTTATCACTAGCCTTACATATCAAGAAGTCATTTACATCATCCAAGACCTAAAACAAATAATTTAAGAAATAAGAAAAGACAGAGCTTTCACAGGCTGGGACCTTTAACACAAATACTACTACACTACACTAGAAATTCCAAACAAGTTAAATCTCAGTTATTATACTGAAATATAAACCTTTAGCTTCCATCTCTTTGTGAGACAGTTTCAGTCGTCTTAAACTAACTACTAACGTTTCATGTATTTGACCCCAGGAAGACTAGGAATCATCAGCTAAAGCTAATGACTTTCTTGATACAGTTAAAAAAAAAAGAATAAAAATAATTAAGTAAGTGTACTCTTTTTATTCATGTATAACCATTACCCTTTATATAAGAACACTGTATTTGTTTTAGTCAGCAGCAGAAATCACAGGTTTGATAACATTAGTGAGTACTTTCTGACTTGTGCACTTTAATGTAATTCATCAGCCAGTTTTTATATTTGACTGTCATTAAAAACCTGCTACCACTATGCTAACGACCTACAATTTGTGTTTTAACAACTCTAAGTGTAACAGAGTGCAACTTAATCATAGTACTTGAACTCAAAGTGACTGTTTCATTGTAAGTAAAGTACCTGTTTCAGTTTCTTGGAATTATGTTGAAAAAACTTAAATTTAAAAAGAAAAAAAAACTCCACTCAAAAACAGAGTTTACCAAGTTTAATCAGATGAAAGGTGGGTTGAAGTCGAGTAAGTAAATCCAGAGAGCAGTAGCACTGAGCTGGAGGCAAGCTGACGATCACACAAGAGAAAAACTGCAAGATTGGGGGAAAACTGAAGAACCCAAGAAAGACAAAAATGCAACACATAGAAATGACTGTTTTGCCCATAGCATGTGTGAAAAAAAAAAAAAAGATCTCAGACTCAGGTGTCAGACTCAAATGCTCAGACTCAGACTCCTTTGTCATCTTCAGAAAAACCTTTGTCAACCTCAGAAAAACCTTTGTCATCCTCAGAAAAACCTTTGTCATCTTCAGAAAAACCTTTGTCATCCTCAGAAAAACTTTTGTCATCCTCAGAAAAACATTTGTCATCTAAACCTTTGTCATCCTCAGACCAAACAGCCTCATCCTCAGAAAAACATTTGTCATCTAAACCTTTGTCATCCTCAGAAAAACCTTTGTCATCCTCAGAAAAAACTTTGTCATCCTCAGACCAAACGGCCTCATCCTCAGACCAAACGGCCTCATCCTCAGACATCATCCTCAGACCAAACGGCCTCATCCTCAGACCAAATGGCCTCATCCTCAGACCAAACGGCCTCATCCTCAGACATCATCCTCAGACCAAACGGCCTCATCCTCAGACATCATCCTCAGACCAAACGGCCTCATCCTCAGACATCATCCTCAGACCAAACGGTGTCATCCTCGCATGAACCAAAAAACGAAACCGAAACCACACGTCTCGTCAGTCAACTTGACCGGGGGTTGGGGACCACTGGTTTAATGAATTAGCAACATTTTCTAGCAAACTAGATTGCTACCCTGTTGCAATCTAGTTTGTTATGCATGGCTAGCTAAAGTTGGGTTTTAACAAAAATGGCATTCATTTTAAATGCTCATAAAAATGTGCGTTGTATTATCTTATTGCTGCGCATTCTGATCGTGGCGTCGCGTGTTGATGACGTTTTCGATTCTTGTAGTCTCCAAGGCAACCGGAGGACGGGAGGATAGACGGTCGTGTTGATCAGAGACGGTTGGTCATAGGAAAGAACGTCTCTGCGGTTGATGAACTGGTTCTGAAAGTTTTCACGAGTGAAATAGCTTGCAGAAACATAACATAAACAACACTACTGTGTCACTGTAAAAGCTGCTGGCTACTTTTGCTAATTCATTAAACCAGTGGTCCCCAACCCCCGGTCAATTGGTACTGGGCCGCACAAGAAATAATAAATTATTTCCGTTTTATGTATTATCTGAGTATGGGCGATCTTTTATTTTGAAAAACCTTTTATTCGAGAAATTATTCTCTCAGTGACGTCTGGGTCACTTGCGCGGCGTAATGGTAACGATAGCGACCAGTCACGAGTCAGAATGCTCTGAGTCGTGGCTGGTCCCCCTGGTCTGTTTATTTAGCCTAAACAGCAACAATATTGTAGCTATTCTCAGCAATCCATGTGAATTTGCTTGAAGACTAGGAACCAGCTATGATTTTGTGTGTTAAGTTGACTGACGAGACGTGTGGTTTTGGTTTCGTTTTTTGGTTCATGCGAGGATGAGGCCGTTTGGTCTGAGGATGATGTCTGAGGATGAGGCTGTTTGGTCTGAGGATGATGTCTGAGGATGATGTCTGAGGATGAGGCCGTTTGGTCTGAGGATGATGTCTGAGGATGATGTCTGAGGATGAGGCCGTTTGGTCTGAGGATGATGTCTGAGGATGATGTCTGAGGATGAGGCCGTTTGGTCTGAGGATGATGTCTGAGGATGATGTCTGAGGATGAGGCTGTTTGGTCTGAGGATGATGTCTGAGGATGAGGCCGTTTGGTCTGAAGATGATGTCTGAGGATGAGGCCGTTTGGTCTGAGGATGATGTCCTTTCTGAAGATGACAAAGGAGTCTAAGTCTGAGCATTTGAGTCTGACCCCTGAGGATGTCCTAAAATGAACACCGTACTCACTTCATCTGTGAAAGTCAAGTTCATCCTTCTAGTTCTATACTTTTCTTTTCATGTATTCATTTATTCGTTTTCCATACTTGAGATATATGAAGAGTGACATTTACAAAGTCAAAATTTGGAGGGGAAATTGAATGAGAGGGTGTAGTGGATCATTTGTGCTATTTGTTTAAGGAGATTGTGGCATACCGTATGTCCTCTCACCTGCAGATAGTTTGATGTTCTTCAAATGACTTTTTGCCTTTTCAAAACCACATTTAAACTATTATTATTAAACTGTTCCATCCTGGGATAAAGTGACAGTATTCCACATTTTCAAGAGACTTTTTTCACAGAACATTTTGAAACATTTAA
This sequence comes from Nibea albiflora, assembly GCA_014281875.1. NCBI lineage: Eukaryota > Metazoa > Chordata > Actinopteri > Sciaenidae > Nibea > Nibea albiflora. The sequence goes on along the minus strand of CM024791.1, from coordinate 3,665,859 downwards.
TTTTAAAAAAGGTGTTCCATTGTTCACTTCCTTTTTGTTAAACTGTTTCTTTAATCTGCCTTTTTCATTCGTTCTCTCCTGATTCTGACTTTTCATCTTCATGTTTGTGTCAACACTCTGCATATTTCAGAGTATTATAAGCTTTCCGTTCATCTGCCTTCAAATCACACACGCTGTTTGTTCTGCGACAACAGGTGTGCTCATGTGCCAGTGTGTAAAAAGAAAATGTATGAAAAGCATAGAGACTGAAGAAAAGCCTTTGTGATCTTCTGTTTATGCCAAGATACATTATGTGACAATAATAAATTCGGCTTATTATCACCTAAAGTGCAATATAAGTCTGCCAATGTGTCTGTTTATAAGCACAGTGTTATGGAGATTAAAAAAGGAATCATCTTTCTTATCTCTGATTGCTGGAGCTGAAATATCAGAAGTTCTTAAATAGTTTTTAGTCTGTGATCCAAATGAAATTCACCCTGGGACCAAAACCAAAATTTGATTCTGTCGCCATGGCGCTCAGTCTCATTACAGCATATTAGTTCCCTGTCATGTGGGAGCCCAACAGAAAACTACAGAAAGCCAGAGCTAAAACAGACAATCACTGGATTTATCAATATAGATAGAGGGGGAGCGGCTGAGTGGGAGTTTGAAGTAAATGCATTTGCATTGTAAAGAGTAGACCCGGTCTCAACATTAAACCTGCGTGTTTTAAAAGTCTAGACTGCCTCATTATCTATGAGGACTTGACTTATTGCTGGTGTGATATTACCAACGTCTACACATCCATGTGATAGCAGTTTGCACTTATACTGGTTGCATATGTATATTGATTTTGATTTGATTACCTGTATTTGTTTCGTCTGTACCAGGGGATAACCTCCTTTGCGGCGAAGTGAAGCCAAGGAGGAAGTACCATAAACTGCAGCTCCTCAAACATCCACTTGAGGCTGGCTCCAGAAGTGAGTCAGTCCCCATGTTCAAATGTCCAACTTCACAGCAGAAATAAACATGTTTACAGCCTGGTACAAAAAACAGTTTTGGTCTCTATAGCTAATTTCCCTGTTGGTGACAACGGTACTGAGGCTGAATTTATATACAACTCACCGGTTCAAATGATATTAAGGCTTATATTTATGAACAAGTAAGAGTGTGGCTGCTTTGATTGGCAGGTGGGTGCCATTACAGTTGGCTTGTTTGAGCACCCGGGCTTTATTCAGCCGACCTCGGTTCCACCCACGCTTAGACAGGACTGCCAAGATGGCGGCATCCAGAGGCACCACACTGAGCCTGTGGCTGATTTCATGGCACACTGTGACTCTGTCAGGTTGAAGTAAGTGTGCACACAGAGAGAAATAATATGTAAAACTGAGTGACAGAAGTTGTTAAAAATAACTCCTCCTTAAAACTTATTTTTATCGTCTACATAAGAGCTGATCTGTCCATAAAACCAGGGGGTCAAGGTGATGTAATGATTTATTCATTCATACGGTGTGCTGTACAATCTCTGTTTTTGTTATAGACTAACTCTGTCTCCAAAAAATAAAGAAAAAAATAGTTCCAGCACACCCGTCTGTAGACACGTATTGTGTGTGTCGTTATTAATATGAATAACTCTTCATGGCGTGAATTCTTGAATGCAGAATGCTGACATTATTTGCCACACTAACTGCAGTACACTCAGCTGCTGTGATGGTTTGCTATATCACATTTACTTTTTACGTTTGGTTGTTAATCTTTTGCCACAACCTCCAGTATTAATCATACTCAGCTGCTCTTTCTAAAGTATATGGTATTATTACGTACATCATACTGTGCAGCTATGACTCACTTTCCTCATTAAGAGGCTCACTGACTTTAATTACAAAAGCAAAGAGTAGCTGTGTTAATTCAACAAGGTCAAACTCTTGATTTGTTTCTGACATGACATGTCATGACAATCGTTCTTTTGGGACTTAAAAGCAAACCTGAACATGGCGGCGACACTCACAGACATACTGCATGTGAAAACCATTTAAATCCAAGCAACCCTTCAATCTGTGTCAATGCGTCAGATCAACCAACTCCCAGTTTATATCTTATCTTGTCGGTCAGTCTGATCTATGAATCATATACAGGGATGGTGAAAAAGCCTAGTAAGTAAGTAGCTGTTGAGCGAACTGCTAACAGCAATAGCAAGCTTGGCTAGCTATAGTTATCTTTCATCAGTAAGAACCTCCAAGCTAGATTGCAAATTCAACAAGCTTGGTATCTCAGTTGCTAATGGACATTACGCTAACGCAGTTCATTCAAGAGACTTTGTACCATCAGCTCCTGCCTCACATTTGTCTCTAGCAGAGCTCATAGACCAGGGGTGGCAAACTCATTTTCTAGGGCCGCATTCAGCCCATATGATCTCAAGTGGGCCGATCCAGTAAAACTATTGCATAATCACCTATAAATATCTCCTACACATATGTTGAATATCGTGAACTTGATGAACAGCGTCAATCTGAAGTGCAGTTTCGACAACATGTCTGTTTTTCCACATTCAGTCCGTCTACTCAAGTACACTTACATTGAAGCACATGAAAACGTTCACAGTGAAGGAAGCATCCGTGCACATTGTTCAACGTCTTTAAATATGAACACATCAAGCATCCAATGTGTTCTCAGACTTCTGTACTGAGGAACTTCACCGGCTACTCATTGTTGAACTTGAAAGTTGGACCCTGCGCACCACGTGAGAGTAGGAAATGCTAGTGTCAATTTAATTTTATTTCAAAGCATGCTTGCACTAGACAGTATGCCCGAGACCAGCAAAGGATTTTAATATGGAGTGTTCTACCTCGACAGGACCCAAACATCAGTGGTTCCGCTCCCAAACCATCAGACCGAATAGCCTCTTTTTCACAGCTCCACATTGCTCATGCTATGAACAGTTAATGTGAGTTGAAATTGATGTTACAGATTTGTGTGGATTTACTTCACCCCTGAGCAGATCCACAAATCACAGAGGAATTTTCATTTAAAACGCTGCAGTGACCAGGCTGCACCACCCATGCTTTATTTTAATAAATTCATAAAATTAGATTTATATCAGTTTAACAATGTTGATATTTCTGCATCTCTTTCTGTCATACTCTCTCTCTCTCTCTCACACACACACACACATACACACACACGGTTCAGATCCAGTCGTCCTCAGTGGCCTGTGATTGACTTGACAAATGTGCCGTGGAGCAGTGCTCTGACAATATATACCCACCTGGTCTCAGGTGGAAACCTGCAGGTTTTCCCTTCAACACTCCTTTCAGCACATCAATCATCGCTGAAGTCCACGGCGGCCATCATTCTCACTGAGGAAAATAAACAAATAAAAATGCTGAATGTCATTTTCATCATCAAGTGCTTCATTCTTCACCATTATCATTGCCATCATGGATATAATCAGGTTGATAAATATCTACATGTGGGCCTCAGAGAAAAAACTCACAAACACGGAGTGTAGTTTAAATTCTTAAATAATAAAATAAGACTTTGGTAAAACATCTTGTTGCTTCTGCAGAATTTAAAGACTATCAGCAGAGCTGACCGCTCCTGTCAGACCCTGACAGAGAGAAAATCATCCCCACCTTTGTGTCTTCCTGTCTGGCCTGCTGTGACAGCCCGGTGTCATGCTTCAGTCAGGCCTCCACCTTCCTGACGGAGTCTTCCAGTGGTGCCATGTCACTAAAAGTGTGTGGAGAAGAGAAAACTTTAGAGCAGAAAGAGCACGCTGGAAAAAAAAAAAAAGTGAGGTTACGGAAGGTTGCTCATTTTTACAGTCATTTTCTTTTTCGTCTTTTAATGCTAGACACAGCTCTGTAAGGTGATGGACATTATTATTATTATTATTATTATTATTATTAATTAACAACAAACTCTTATTTTAAGCACCGTGCCATTAATGACACATTAATTACAGTTATTTCTCGTTTCTGTGCAAAAATGACCTGATTGTTGATACAGTGTTTTTCTGCTTTCTTACAACTTTCATAGAAATTGATGCAAAATTACAATATTTATATTAAACATAAACATGTGGCTCATGTTCATGCTAATAATTTAACATGTTTCTTCATAGTTTTCACTTTTATATAAACATTTACCTTCAAACTCTGTAACCTACTGTCTTGAAAATGACTCAATTAATTATTCCTCTATGATATTATTAGTACTAATTATCAGTCATTTTCCGTTATTTTAAAGTTGTATACACATTATAGACATATCTCTGGACAATATTGTTATATTAACAACTGAATATTATCTAAAGTGATATGCCATTCTCATGTTTGTACATTAAACAATATATTATTCACAGATTTTTACAGCTTCTTAAAATACATATACATTTATGTCAAATCAATAATCTGTGCATAGCTGTTAGTATTGTCACTTCATTCAAGTGTTCATAGTGGTCGTAATAACTAATACAATCAGTAAAATAACAATATTTCTCTTCAAAATCTCGACCAAAATTTTCAGACAATGTACAGTTTCTGACATTTATTCCAATAATATTTTACTTTTATTTCAGTTCAGTTTCAGTCATATGTTTTTGAGGATTTACACGTGCAAAAAACTATTAGAACTAACTAGCATTTATTATTTCATACTTCATGCTGGTACAATGACAGTGACTCCAGTGTAAGTCGGTGTGTAGAAAAGGTGCTTTCCATATTATGATTTAAAAATGATGAATTATAATTAAAACCTCACTGCTATAAAAACTTTTAAACAGTGATCATGTGTCTTTGAAATGTTTGAACTGAAAATAAAAAATAAGTATCAGAAAATGACATCTAAGTTTAATTTGCATGTGATTTGCATGTGAGATTGATTTTATTTAATAAAAAATACATCTTTCACTTCTTTTTATGTTTTACATGTATTAGCCTGTTTTATATCTGTATATATTTTCATGACATGCGCATATGCATGAATCTATTCTATCCGTGCATTCATTGTATTCTGCTTCATTAACTTCATCTTGTCTTCTTGTCTTTGAGTTCATGAGTTTGAGGAAACGGCTCCATAATTTCAAATCATTTCTCATTGTTCTCCTCTACAAGTGTCACTCTGATAATAATGGCCTGATGTTTCACTCTGTGAAGTTACAGCGCTGCGTGAATGTGAAAGATGGAGACCAGAAAACAAGGGGAGCAATCAGACAAGTTTGAGTTTGAAAAGAGGCTTTTCCTGCCTCCTAGTGGCGTCACGGGTAAAAACCCAAAAAAAAAAAAAAAAAAAAGCTCTCCTCTCATAAACTGATGACTGTAATGGCAGAAAAAGGATTTCTGCAGCTCGGGTTCTGTAGGATTACATTTGCATGATAATGTCACATCCCCGCAGGTATGCAGATTCATCACTCATCATTATTTGCTGTTGAATCAGATGCTTATCTAAACGCTGCTTTTTATGCAAGACGGCTCCGAGCCTCAGAGTGAAGTTGTGCTCAGTGTTTGGGAGCCGAGCGATGCGCCGCAATTCACTTTGATTTGTCACGTTTGTAAAAATGTTCAGTTCTCATATTCAGAGGGAAACAATGTGACTGCAGGTTCACTTTCAAGGCTGATGTTTGAATTTTGGAGTGATGTTTTCTCACTGCGTACCGGACAGAGCGCTGCTGATCAATATTAATGATAATGATAATAGTGTAGTACAGAGTGCCTCATATCGGAGTTATGTTAGATTATTATCACTCCGTTTAAGATAAATCTGGATAGATAGAATTATTCAATCGAACCATTTAGCAGGATGTGTGTGTGTGTGTGTGTTTGGTTAATGTTGACTGTGTCGGTGACGTAACGGCCCCTGGTTTCTCTCTCTCTCTCTCTTTCTCTCTCTCTCTCTCTCTCTCTCCCTCACACACACACACACACACACTCACGCACACACACACAAACGCAGTGAGGCAGCAGCAGCAGCAGACGCTCAGTGCAGCTCTCAGTGTGCGGAGCGGAGGAGGACCGACGGCACAGACTGTAGTTATGCCTCAGCCCCGGGAATACATATCTCCCCTCGCTCTCTCTCTGTCACGCACTCTGCTGCCTCTTCTTTCCTCCCCTCGAGTTCACTTTTATTCTCCGTCTCTTTTCTTTTGGAGAAGTCGATAAGGGAACGCCGGCCGTGCGTCATGGTGCGTCTTTGCGCATTATTCCTGGATCTTTAAAAAAGAAGTGATTTCTTTTGCCTGGACTAAAATGAAGCGCCTTTTCTGTGTGAAGGAGAGGAGAGACAGCGTTTCGCAGCCCGTGTCTCTCTCTGAATATTTGGCTGCAGCTGCTGGTGATCTGCGTGAAGCCACTGAATAAATCGGCGCTCTCTGTAAGGGAAAAAGGGGTTGCAGTAAGCGGCTTTTTCTCCCTCCGATTCTCCCCCGCGTCTGACAATGTGCCAAGTCCATCCATCACACAGGATCCCGTTGATTTGTGATGGTTTTGCCCTTTTTCTTTTCCAGGATTGATTTTTTTTGGGAGGGATTTTGGATTTTTTTGGATTCAAAGTGAAGGTCAATGGAGAGATTTGCGCATCCGCCGTGCGTCACGGTCCCATTTTAACACCAAATAGCCGTGGTGCGCCTATTTTCTGCCCGCCTGTATGTTTGTGTGTGTGTGAGAGTGTGCGTTTGTGTGTGTGTGTGTGTGTGTGTGAGCGCCTCTACCTCTTTTTCCCCCCACCCTCCCTACTGTGAGAACTCACCCTCTGATTTTTCTCCCCCCCTCCTCTCCCATCCAAGGCTGCAAAGTTAAATGCTGGATCTATATTTCAGCGACCATTTCTGGCTGTAAAAATGCTGAGCGGCGTCCTCTTTCTGAGCGTCCTCACGGTCAGCCTGTCACCGTCCGAAACGGAGAGCCGCAAAACTTCAGCCTCCAAAGAAATCTGCAAAATCCGCTGCATCTGCGAGGAGCGGGAGAACATACTGAACATCAACTGTGAGAATAAAGGATTTACCACCGTCAGTCAGTTCCAGGCGCCCCCAAATAAAATCTCGCAGCTTTTTTTAAATGGAAACTTCCTGTCACGGCTCAGCGCCAACGAGTTTGTCAATTATGGCAATGTCACTTCACTGCATCTTGGGAATAACGGCTTGCAGGAGATCCGAACCGGCGCTTTTAACGGGCTGCGCTTCCTGAAGCGGCTCCACTTGAACAACAACAACCTGGAGGTGATTAAAGAGGACACATTTGCAGGACTGGAGAGTTTGGAATATTTACAGGCAGACTATAATTATATCAGCGCCATAGAGCCGGGCGCTTTCAGTAAGCTGAACAAACTCAAAGTGTTGATCTTAAATGACAACCTGCTGTTGTCTTTGCCACCCAATATTTTCCGCTTTGTGCTCCTCACCCACTTGGATTTACGTGGCAACCGGCTGAAAATGCTGCCGTTTGCAGGGGTTTTAGAGCACATAGGCGGGATCATGGAGATCCAGCTGGAGGAGAACCCGTGGAATTGCACCTGTGATCTGATTCCCCTCAAATCCTGGCTGGACACTATTTCCGTCTTCGTTGGGGACATAGTGTGTGAGACGCCGTTCAGGCTGCACGGCAAAGACATCACCCAGCTCATAAAGCAGGATCTGTGCCCTCGCAGGAATGCTGGTGAGCGTGTCCACCCCCCCTCTGACTCCCACTTTCAAGGAGCCCTTCCCCCGACCTACCACCCCGGCGTTATCACCCCCACCCGTGCCCCGAAAGCTTCCCGTCCTCCCAAAATGCGCTACAGGCCCACCCCTCGCATCTCAAAGGACAAACATGTCTTTGGGCCCATAATGGTTTACCAGACGCGATCCCCCGTGCCCATGTTGTGTCCCAGCGTGTGCGTTTGCACGTCACAAAACCCGGACAGTGGATTGAACATCAACTGCCAAGAGCGGAAGTTGCATAACATCAGCGAGCTAAACCCCAAACCCTCCTACCCAAAGAAACTCCACCTGACCGGTAACTACTTACAAGTGATTTACAGAACCGATCTCACTGAGTACAGCTCGCTGGAGCTGCTTCATTTAGGAAACAACAGGATAGCAGTGATTCAGGAGGGTGCGTTCGAGAATCTGACGAACCTCAGGCGCCTCTACCTGAATGGGAATTACATTGAATCTCTTTCTCAGTCACTCTTCGCTGGCTTGCAGTCGCTGCAGTATCTTTATTTGGAATATAACATCATTAAAGACATCTTACCACAAACCTTTAACTCTTTACACAACCTACAGCTGCTTTTCCTCAACAACAACCTGCTAAGATATCTCCCTGACAATGTCTTTGGCGGCACGATGCTCACAAGACTCAACTTGCGGAATAATCATTTCTCTTACCTTCCCGTTCGAGGGGTCCTAGACCAGCTCTCAGCATTTATCCAGATAGACCTCCAGGAGAACCCCTGGGACTGCACCTGTGACATTGTGGCGCTCAAAAACTGGATGGAGCTGTCCAGTACCAGTGTGGTGGTGAATGAAATCACGTGTGATTCGCCATCTAAACATGCAGGTCGCCTCCTGCGCTCACTCCGCAACGAGGCTATCTGCCCTGAGCCCAGCGAGGTTCCCCCGCCACAAAACACCCCCCCTACAAAAGCCCCTACGTTAATTACCCCTTCCACTGAGGCTACCACCCCCTCCTCATCCTCCTCCTCCTCTTCTTCTTCTTCTTCCTCTTCCGTTTCTTCTTCTTCTTTTAGCTCAGTTAGTCCCACTGAATCCCGAATCCACACTCCTGAGGTACACCCCGAGGTCCCCCTTTCAGTCCTGATTCTCGGGCTTCTTGTTGTTTTCATCCTTTCAGTCTGCTTTGGCGCAGGCCTCTTTGTTTTTGTTCTGAAGCGGCGCAAAGGAGTGGAACACGTCCCCACAGGCGCCAACAACTTGGATCTCAACTCTTTCCAAGTGCAATATGGCTCCTACACCCCCGAACCGACCCAGGACAAAACCTCCGAAAGCCACGTTTATAACTACATCCCCCCGCCTGTGGGCTCCATGTGCCAAAACCCTATTTACGTGCAGAAGGACGGCGAACAGGTGGCGTATTACCGCAACCTGAAGGAGCTCAGCTTTGGGCCCCTGGATGTAAAGAAGGATGACATCCTCACGCGCAGCCCAGGGGCCTACACCATCAGCACAATGGATTTTATGGATAAATCCCCAACATCGTGCGGTTTGACCACCCCAGAGCCTCCTGAGATGTTGTATCAAAACTTAGGGGAGAGGCCCAACAAAGAGCTTCCCACAGCTGCAGGCGCCCCCCCTTTCCATTACAACTTTTGCACTTTACCTAAGAGACCTTGTATCGTGCCCCCCTACGAGGCTGCTACAGCCCGACGGCATGTCACCAACCAGGACAGGGTGAACAAAACTGTGCTGTACGGGACCCCCAGGAAATACTACGGGGCCGAACACCCCTCCAAAAACAATGAGCACCCGCTCCTGCTCCCCGGGAAGCTAAAAACAGAACCAGACTACCTGGAGGTTCTGGAGAAACAGACTGCGATGAGCCAACTGTAAGATAGCGACAATGCCCCCCCTTCCCCCTCCTCCACCTCCACACAGGTTCTGTGCAGCATTCATAATAATCACGCAGTTACTGTAATAATAGCCCTCTCTATGTATCTATCTTATCTATCTGTGTTCAATCCTACACGATTGACTGGAAGCGAACCGAAGCCTTTGATCACCTTTTTCCTCTCTTCTTTTTCTTCTTTTTTTCTTTCCAAGATGTATAAAAGGAATATAAGAAGTATATTATTATGCAGTTCTATTTTTCTCCTGGAAGTTATAAATTATTTCTTCTTTTTTTTTTCTGAAAAATGAAATTCCAAAAGACTTTGATGACGGCAGGTATCTAATGGGCAGGACTGTGTACAAATACGGCTTTGTGCTTTTCATAAAACTGTATTTTATTTTTTTTTTCCCTGTGACAAACGGAAAAAAGTATGAAATAATTATTCTTTGTAGACGAAGATATGCGACAGATTGACATTCCTGTACATATTTAGCATACGCAGATAAATGGTGAGTGTTAAAACCAGAACAAGTAAAAACATTTTCAAAAATCCAACAAGCGGCAAAATCTTACTATACCTACTCCAGAAAGTGCCTTTGCACTCAACTATTTTATCAACAATGCTCTCTGCAAAATGGAAATGTTCCTCTTTTTTTTTTTTTCAAAGTGCTGTATTTTAAAGAATCATGTAAAATAGAAGACTTATTTGTCTGTTTAAAAAGAACAAAAAACGGCAAAAAAAAAAAAAAAATGAACTTGAGACTGGGTGTGAAATGATTTATGTTCTTGACAGGGAGAATCATGTTATTTTGCTTTCGATATGAAGTGTCTTTGGAGATGTACAACTTATAGAGAATATTGTATGCTATAGGGGAGCAATACAGCGCGGCGAAATTGCGCCATTAAACTTTCACTGAAGCACTTTGTCAAGATCCTGAGCTTGAGGTAAATTTTGTTTAGACTGTGCATAATTATTTTTGGATGCTGCGGTGTGCCGCGGACCGTTTGTGTGTGTGTGCGCGTGTGTGTGTGTGTGTGTGGTGGGAGCCAGAGAAAATGAAAACAGAGCTCGCCTGCAGCTACTGCTCCCTCTCTCTCTCCCCCTCCACTGAAATGTGATGGTCCTCCAATGATTGACGAGGTGGATTTTGTCTCGATAGCCGTAGCTTCCCTCTGTCTTTGACCTGACACAGCATTTCAAGTTTTTTTTTTTCTCTTCGCTCTAAAAATCCCCCCTTACTCCGCTCCATCCATCTGATGGTGCACAAACACTAATGTTTGATATAGAGGGTCAATATTTCCTTCAGCGGGGACGAGGATGTGTCAAAATATCATCGAGCGCTGCAAAGCCAAAGAAAGGGAAAAAAATAGAGTCTGTCCTCAGGAGAGAGATGTAGATTGACAAATGTGTTTTTTTTTTTTCTTAAAACATCGGCTTCTTCTTCTGCTTTGTAATCTTACAGGAGAGAAGAATTGTCATTAGTGGAGCAATTAACAGTAGTGAATTGCCCCTTGTGGATAAGCAGTAAAAGAGAATGTGCCTGTGCTGAAAATGGAGGGTAGTGTCTGCAGTACTGGCTCTGCTAGAAAAGCCATTTCTCACAAGATACAGCAATCCTCTGCATCCTGCAGCTCACACACCACTGTAAAAAAACATATGTGGCATATTTTGAGTCAGGAGGGGAGAATTAGTCCAACAGTCGACAGCCATGCATTGCTCTTGCGAATAAGCAGTGAGATGAAGTGTGCTCTGCAGCAGCGAGAGCCGGACTCTCTTAAGAAACGCTGCGCTTCAACCTGCCCTTTGAATATGATGTCTGTTTGTGTGTGTGTGTGTGTGTGTGTGTGTGTGTGTGTGTGTGTGTCATTATAGGCCTGCCCTCCTCTCTTTTCCGAGCCATTTGACATGGATGAACTGTGCTACCCGCTCTAATGCTAATTCTGTTTTCTGTCCTTCAACTCGAGTTGACATTGGCTCTTTGTATCCTCTGTGAATGGTCTCCCAGCGGCCAAATTCTTCTCTCCTACTCCCCCCTTCCTTTTTTTCCCCCTTTTGTATGTCCCCGGCGCACCTCCCTCCCTCCACCTCCTCCCCTTGTCTTTTGTCCTCATGTGCCCCCCCCCCCCCCCCTTCCTCCCCCCCACCTTCACCCACCCTGCTGGATCTCTGCTGGCTATTGTGTAGCTGTCCAAGGTGCTGAAATGTTGCCGGCAACAGGGGCCGTGTTCCAATCTGACGTTTAAGACCTGCCGAGCGGAGGAGATGAGCGAGTTTTCACTTTTTTCGAGGTTGTTAATTGGCGTGCTCGGTGGTGGTCTGTAGATTTCTGATGTTTTGCTTGCATGGGGAAAAAAATAGGTCCGACTGAGCTGGAGGGCGTTGGGGGAGTCCCTGCATATGTAAGTCGGTTGCATTTTCTGGTTGTGTTGATCACAGCATGGTTTGTGCTACTTACACCATATAGCATAGTGGGAACAATAACTTCTTTGTAAATGTGCTTTCTTGTTGTTCCATGTCAGCAAAATCTTGCTGTCTAAGAACTTCAGTGTATTATTGCTATGACCTCCTAATGTTTTTGACCCCAGTCTATTCAACCAGTGTGTTTTCTGTGTGGACCATGTTCTTGTGTCCTCCCACAGTTAACAGGTTAATTGGGGGCTCTAAATTGGCTGTATGTGTGAATGGTTGTTTGTCTCTATGTGTCCTGTGACGAACTGGTGACTTGTCCAGGGTTTACCCCGCCCCTCGCCCAAAGTCAGCTGGGATGGACTCATGGTGACAAAGTCAAACAGTTAACTGGATTATATAAAGCACTTGAGCTGCTGACCTCAAATGAATTCAGTGACACCTCAGTGTAGTATATACAGCATATACAGTATACAAAGTGTTCTCACAGATAGTATGTGAAGAAATCAGCATACTTTTCCGTGCATTGCCTGCACCAGCGCATGTCAATCAAACAGCAACTTCTGAATTTTCCTAGCTGTTAGCAGCTCCTCCACTTCCTCGGTGCAACGTTGCATTTTATGTGTGCCTACCTTTTTTGTGTGTAGAGGGTCTAAGCAGGTTTTGAGTGTTTAATGTGTTCAGATGTGTGTGTCCTGTGGAACTGGGACACGTGAGTGTGTGCACGGCTACGGCAAGTGTGGTATTAAGAAGCTCGTCTGTTATCTTCAACAGACGGTTGTGAATCTCACCGCTCGCCTTAACGTTCTCTGTCAAATGTGGTCGGTTAAACTCGTTTAAAGCTGCTTTTAGTTTGCAGCTGTGTCGTCACAGTGACGTGAATGGAAGCTACAGACAAGTTCTGATGAAGAGGAATTATCGTGAAAAAACGTTTTCCTCCATCGTCGCACACGTCCCAGGCGGTGCACAGGTACACTTCACATCCATCCATCACAGCAAGAATTGGGCCAGTGACATCAGCAAGTCCCCACCGGTTCACAATTCATCCATGATAGATTGTTTCAATAAACCAGTATTACCAGGCGGGAACCTCAGTTTCACTCAGTAAGCAGAGTTTTGGGTAATGTTGTTTGCAGCAAAATTGTGTTCCAGAGTGAACGAGCTCTGAAAAAAACACAAAAAGAAAACACTCCTGTAATGTTGTTTTGCTGTTACGACTGTGTGCAACACCTCATTTACTCCTAATCCTGATATTTCCTGCACCTGTTCCCTTTTTTTCTTTTTCACCTCATGATTTTACTTGCGGCCCCGTTAGTGCTGTGACTTTTTTTTTCCCTCTTTCTTTCTTTCTTCTCCTTGGATGCCGTATCGAGTTGCTTTCATCCGTGGTTTTCTGGTGCAAAGGCACGCGGCGAGCGATGGGGAGATGCTGCGGTAAGCAAAGCTGTGAATGCTGTCATGTGGGCTTCCTTTTTAACAAGCTTCGCCATTTCAGCTGCTGTGTGAATGCAAGGGGGGAAGAAAGAGAGTGTGAGAGGGGGAGAGAGAGAGAGAGAGAGAGAGAGAGGTCGGGAGAGATGAACGGAAGGAGGGAGAGAGAGAGAGAGAGAGAGCTGTTCATTTCTCTCCTTTTCTGAAAATGGAGTGATTTTCCTTCCTTGGGCACAATAGGTCCTCTGTGTCTTTTTAGTGGCAGTGAAGGAAAGAGAGTGCTCACACACACTCACACATTCACACTCTCACACACACACACACACACACACTTGCATATATACACACACACAGGGGATATAAGGGAGGGTTGGAACATGTGCAGCCTTGCACACCAATGAGGAAGCTTTCTCCCCAGAACACTCTCCTCTCTTATCTTGCAGCCATGGGACTCTTGTGTGTGTATGTGTGTGTGTGTGTGTGTGTGTGTGTGTGTGTGTGTGTGTGTGTGTGTGTGTGTGTGCGACTGAGTACGTTCATATATCTGTATACTGTATGTGTGGATGTCAGTATCTCTGCAGAAGCATCTCTTTTTCTTCTTTTGGATTGGATTGAAATGTATAAATAGGTATTTTGTGGCCGTCGCTCTGCCTCTCTGCCACTCTGTCTACCTCTCTCACCCCTTCCTCACTCTGTCCCCCCTCTCTCTGTACGATATGATAGAGGACTATAAATTGGTATTCCTATAGTGCGGCTCAATGTGTGGATAAGCGATTCAGAGATGACTTTGAATCATAAGGGGCTGTCGCATTGAGTTGATTTATAATAAGGCATTTCCAGGGCCTTTTCTGTATGTGTCTTTGTGTGTGTGTGTGTGTGTGTGTGTGTGTGTGTGTGTGTGTGTGTGTGTGTTGGCGCTTTCTGACTTTGGTGCGTCATATTGTTGCGTGACGTCTGCTTTTCACACATATGATTTTAATCATTTTGATTCAGACTGCTGCACTATATTTCCCACTGTAACACACTTACTCTGTGTGCGTGTGTGTGTGTGTATTGTTATGCCATCAGTCAATTTAACCGTTCCCTTTAACTCATTTTCAATTATGTTCACGTCACCCTGAGCTGTCATTCCATATTCTGAGCCTTGTGTTTAATTGAAGCCGCTGTGGATAGTGTTTCTGTCTGAGAGCAATCGTTTCATTTAGTTTCCACGACTTCCTGAACTTGGATATTATAAAGTGTCATATTTAATGGCGTTAAAATGTGTGTGAGGAAGACGGGAGGAGCTATCATTTCTGTTTGTGTCAGACAGCTGGAAGATTATTGCTTTGCAGAGTTTGTGGAATCGCTGCCGTTTCCTGGTGGAGTGTCGCTTTAGAGAACATTCCGTAAGGTTACATTTCAGTCTGTTTATGCTATTAAATGTTTGTTTTTTTTTTGCCGGTCTTGTTTTCAGCTTGCACTGTACACAGGGCTGGATTAATCTCCTTGGGGGCCCTGGGGGAAAAATAAGCATGCAGGATTCTTTAAATAAGTCCACCCCACATCCCCAAATCCCCCAGAAACCAATCAGTGCTGCAGTCAATGCATGATTTCACATATTTTTGGTTAACGCTCCGAAAAATTCTAGCATGTTGCTGCAGTTCACTTAAATTAACTTTTTTCCCCCCACAAACAGCTTGACCTTTTAAAAAAAACATTCCTCTTTCATGTCATACCAAATATGTGCCATTTGCAGATCAACCGGGTTTGATTCAACAGAATTGTCCAATTTTTCAGTCACCGTGATCCGGTCAGTCCTCCCTGCAGACTCTTTGGAGAACTGTCCCACAGAAAACAGCCTCCGTCTAGGCAATCAGAACAAGTCCTGCTCTTTATCTACCATGATTATGTGGTGAAATTTGGAGCAAGCAACATTGTTCTAACAAACAGTAATGTGATAGTCTTTGGCAATTTATATGAGAGAAGATCTTCAAATTTATGTGGATCTGTGCAACAGTCAGCTTTGAGTCTTTGCCTTAATGCAAAACACTCGTCATGTCACAGGTTGAACTAAACATCAACGGAAATGTAATGCTCTCTATGTTGGACTACAAGTTCAACAGTTCAAATCTGCCTTTGCCTTAGACCACGTCAATTCATGTTTGATGACTTGTTTGATTTCTAAAGGGGAACTTTTAGCACCAAGGTTGGATTATTGTGCAGACAACTGCCATTGAGACTTGAGTTTTCACTCCTTCCGTGTCAGTGAGCATGTTAACATGTAACTTGATTGACTGCCAATGATCTTCTATTAGCACTCGAGTGAGGTTGGATGAACCTGATGACCCTTAGAGAGGTTTCTATTCAGCGGAGGGACCTGGGTGACCCTCTTAAAACTCTGCCGTCCTGTGTATTAAATGCATGCGTCACGCTTACTGTATGTGATATGATCAGCCATTTATCTATCGGACTGCAATTCTCTCTGCGAGCAATGTGGCGTGTCTGTGGAAGATTAACTGTATGAAAGAGAAATGACAGCATAAATACTGCGTGGTCCGACTATCTCCGACAGACACTCGATGGTACATGCAATATTAGCAAGCACGCAAGTCTGCCTCCGTAATTTAGAGAGCGAGACGCACTGTGTTGTGTCAACCGAGCAGAGCGAGACGCGGCTGCTCTGGATGCAAGGCGTACTGCAGGGAGGTGGTTACATGTAATTAAAATGTAATTAACTTCTTTGCGTATAATTACTGCGAGTGTTTAAATATTAATGTCACTGTGATTGTGCTTGATTGGATTATTGATTTACAGTTTTTCATGTACAGGCAGTTGTCAGCTGCCATCTTGTTTACTCTCTGTCAATAGTCACCGAGACTCAACCTGGAAGCATTTTGAATGTTACAATGATAAATTAGAGCTGCGCT
This sequence comes from Nibea albiflora, assembly GCA_014281875.1. NCBI lineage: Eukaryota > Metazoa > Chordata > Actinopteri > Sciaenidae > Nibea > Nibea albiflora. The sequence goes on along the minus strand of CM024791.1, from coordinate 3,649,591 downwards.
AATTGTTATTTTCCTTATTAAGAGATCAAACGATTATGTAATATGAGCAATGCTTCAAACCCCCATAGAATTATCACCCCACTCTGCGGTCTCCCAGGACTTTTTCCCAGACAACTTTGAGGTGTTATCTCAAACAACATACTTGGGAGTATCCAGAAATGACCTCAGAGGGGTCCCTACAATGTCAAGTGTGGAACCACTGACTAAACTGCTGGTTTTGATGAGTTGGGTTTGCAAATTGTTGTTTGGACAGTCACTGACCTCAGTGCACCAAGAATACTGACAAAGGTGCAAACAAAAGGCAGAGAAGAAGACGACTCATAGCTAGAACACATAAAACATTTTTAAAAAAAGACTTTGCGATGGTTTATGAGGATTCAGCATGTTTGGGCTGGTCCATTATTACAACAGTCTGAAACTCCCGGCACTACTTCCTGTAGTATCTGTATATATACAGTCTATAATAGTCTTTTCTTGCAGGCCTATGTTTGACTGTGCAGTGTTTAACATTGCTGTACTGGTAGAAAAGCTGCTTGTAATGTGTTGTATTGTTGGCACTGATCCCCATGCAGCACAGAGTAAGACACTCGCTCACCTGCAGGATGTCACAGGGGTATTAGACAGCTGTATTTGGCAGAGGGAGAGATCTATCAGCTGCTCTTTGTTCCGGGTATCTTTAGGCAGTGATGTCGTGTATATGACACTGACTGCAGCAGCTGATTTCCAGAGCGATAAGAAAGGTTTAGCTCGTCTGTGTAAAGGGTTGAATGTCAGAGGTGTTTGAAGCAGCCAGGCAGATTCCGTTGCACCGCAGTCTCAGGTCTCTGTTTGCCCGAGGTGTGTTAACCGGTCGTATTAGAACACGACCCCCCCAAAAAAAATGCATTTCTAATTTGGACTTTCAACATTTTCTATCTTAAAAACATTCAGGATCAAATCTGACAGTCTGCCAGTGAGTCAATCAGTCAGCTGCCTTTTCGGAGATTAAAAGGTCTCGCAAAGGGGACAGACTCATTTGGTTTCAAGTCATTCTAGCTCTTACATGCTGCTTTACGCTGATCAAGGTTCTTGTACTTTCCCCTATCAGTCGACAGTATTGGATATCAGAGATGTCGAACCTGCTTGTATCTGTTTCAGGGTGCAGAGTGATGCCACTTTGATCCAAAGTGCTTTGGGATTGGGTGTAAGAGGTTGTCTTGTGAGTTGTATCTGAATACATCTGCAGTGTTGAGTTTATATCGCCTGAACTTGGAATGAGGGTCTTAAAAACACGTATTTATCTGAGCACGTTTCGTCAACACAAGCTAACACAATGTTGTGACATGGAAATAACACTGTGGGAGAGTACAGCGTGGTTTGCAAAATGTAGTGAATGTGCTAAAATATGCAAAACTGTTGATACGGCTGTAAAATCTCTCAATAATTCCGGTTCATTACAACTCGGGTCTCGTTTTGTAGTTTGGCCGGTTTAGGTGACATTGCCCAAGTGATGGCTTGTTCCTGGGAAGAATTAGTTTTTTTTTATATTGACATAACTGGGTTTAAGACATCATTTAGACAGTTCTACAGCAGTGGAATCAGTCAAGATCTCAGTTTTTCCACTTGGACATAGGTGGATTAGAGTTCTCTCTATCCTCAATCTAGGGGTCTGTGTCGAGGTCGAAGGAGCTCGACCAGGAGACACTTCCTGTGACAGGAGGAGAATCAATTACAGGGAAGGATGGAGGGTGGGTAAAGATGTAGAGAGGGAACAACAATATAGCAGAATGGAGGAGCCAAGGACAAGAGAGAGAAAAGACACAGAAGAGAATCAATAGACTTGGTTCAATAGCCTCCTTGGACGTGGCTTTGCGAAGACGGAATCCTATTCACGTACGTGTTGGAATGTGTGTGTGTGTGTGTGCGCTCAGAAGTGTGTTTGGTCATGAAGCATTAACAGTGTGTGTGTGTGCATTTAAGTGTGTGCGTATGTTCCAGAGCTACATAGCTCCAGGTTTCTTCATCTGGTCACTGTTGGTCAAATGGGATTTTCTTCAATTTTATGGTTAACAGAAAGTAATAGCATGGGACTGTGTATAGCCCAGGGGTGAGCGAGAGAGAGAGAGAGATTGGGGGTGCAGTGGGCGAGTAAGGTAAAGACACAATGAAAGAGAGATAAAGAGAGAAAAGGAAATAAAAATTAAGAGCACCCACCCTGTGGCCTGTTCACTCATTCAGAATTCATTTCCACTAATGGACCCGACTGACTTTAAATCACAGCAAGATCAATGCAGATCTACACTAAGTCTTGTTGTTGAGTGGCTGCTGACTGAAACGGTATTTACACGCAAATCAAAGGTCACGTTTTAACCTCATATGGTTTTGTTTCAGTTTTGTTTAATATCACTGAAAACGTTCATATTAGGATCATAATGATCATATTAAAGACATTCTGGATAAGTTTGGATCTTATAATAAATAGCTAATTTAGATTTTTTTTCTTCATTAGCACAACTAATCAAGATGATTAATGTTTTATTTGATTAATGTTAATTTGACAAAAAGAAGTTCCACATTTGGAGAGTTTGCTTTAAAGTGGTTGGTTGTTCATCAGTAAATGGATGGATGGATTTGTTTGAATGGAGCAAACCCCAGGCACTGCTGACAGTCCCAAAATGTGGTTGGATTTCAATACGTAGACGGAATTGTGCTAGGAATATTTTGTTACACTACTATTTACAATGCAATGTAAATAACGAACCTTCAATCTATGGATTGACTGTAGGACTGATCTAACATATCATATATCGCCACCAAGACGTTGACATTTTGGGTTGCATCAGACCTGAGGTCCTGATCAACGTAAAAAGGTGTCTTTCTTTGTTGCCTTTGCAAAATTCAGTTTTCACATAGATTCAGCTTTCAGCGCGACCTTCTGTTTCTTAGCATAAAAATGATTCCAATGCAGCCCCCTAAAACTATGAACGATTTGTCATGCATGTAAGATTTTTTGTTTTCCCACAAGTAAAGAAGCACTCGTTCCAAACGGTGACACTGAAAATAATAACATGCGACATTCCTCTCAAAAAAGCTTTTAAGTAAAGGGAATGAAAACCAACCAAGAAACAGCCAAGAATCACGTATATCCTCTATGGAACCAGCTTTCAGTGCTACACTTTTATTTTGAGCCAAGGCTGGAAGGAAAAGAGGAAAAAAAAAAAGAAAGGAGGAGAGGAGCTAAAGGGAGAGGAATGAGCAGTGCACAAAGAAAAAGAATGATTCGGAGGGGGAAAAAAGCAGAGATGGAGGTTGTGAAGGAAACAGAGGGAGTGAAAAATGAGAAAAGAAAGCAGAAAGAAAGGGAGGAGAAATAGTAATTAATCATCTTATTAAAGTAAAATGAAAAGGGACCACAGTCAGAACAAACAGAAAACAGAAAGAAAGGAAGAAGAAATTAATGAAGCAATAAAGAGTGAAAGAGATCGGATGAAAGAAAGAAGGAGAGAGAGAAGGAAGAAAATATGTTGTCATGGAATTAATGAACGCTAGCACTTGAATCCCACTGATTTAACTGTATCCCAGCCCTGAGGCTACATGGAGCTGAAAAAAAAGAAAAGAAAAAAAAAAACATGTCACTGTGATTTTCATATCGCTACTAAACCCATTTCTCATAAAGTACAGCTTTAGTAGAGCTATTACTGTGACTGACATGTACTCTTTGCACATAATATTAATCTCGAGTCAGAGATGAAGAGCAGGAGAATGGATGGAGGAGAGGAAAAGAGGAGCGCCGAACAAAGCCGAGCTTTAATTCTCCTCCGGTTCAACTTTTATAGTCCCGTGAGGTTCAAAAACACAGTTTGCAGACGAGCTTTACCGTTAAAACACACTTTAAAACTCACAATAACCATCACATCGCAATAAAACAATAAAAGCCCATAAGAACTATTAAAACACCAGAGCAGTCCTCTCTACATACTCCTCTGGCATGCAGCGCCGCATCAGCTCAGACGGTGCAGTCGATAGTTATTTTATTGTGGAAGGCTGTACAGACAATAAATGAGTGGATGGATGAACAGTCGTGCGGGGCTCAGTGTTGATTGTTGTGCTGCTCCTCTGCATGGATCAGCACAATGTGGAGAGAGTCTTCCTCTCCTGCTCCATGCTCACACACACTTCACTCCGCTCGAGATAACACACACACACGCGCGTGCGCGCGTCTTCTGGGAAAGCAGTGAGCTGCTATCATTCACCCGCTGATTGATTTGTTTACTCTGGTACAGTTTTTCCTGCTTCACATTGATTCTTCCTTCCTTACTTTCTTCCTCTCCTTCTACTTTTTCTCCTCACTACTTTTTTGTTGTTGCGAGTGAAAGTTTCCAAAATCAGATTTCATGAAAATTACATTCCCCCCACAGCACCGAATCCATCATACCTCTTCCTTCCAGTAGATGTCTATGGAGGCGTGGGTCATACAGAAGAAAAAAACTATTGATGTGAGAATCAATAAACCATACACATTAATCAATACATTCTGTGTAAGCATTAACACATTCTGAAGTCTTTTGGAAGATTTAAATAAAGCAAATGTAAGAATGTTAATTGTGAATTTCCAGGCCCCAAAGGCAGCAGAACAAGCTGGAAACACAACACTGACATATTGTGAAGTATAGTGAAGAAGCTAGCAAGCTGCTGTCTGTTTACACATCCCTGGAACATGGATAAGAACAACATGAACAACTTGGTCAATCTGATTCATTTAAATCAAATATCCACTCGCCTTTTAGCTCAGTTTTGGTTTCCACCAGCTCCTCACCAAAAAAAACCTAGCTCTGGCGCTCACTGTGTTCACACTCTATGGTCACTATCTTTGCTTGCGTGCTCGTTGGTGATTGGTATGTGGCGAACAGTTGGCTTATTGAAGCGTTTTGACTGGAAACAGTCTGCTGCTGGAACGAGCTGAGTGAGAGAGTTGAAGCGGTAAAGTTACAGGTCATAAAACCAAAACAATGAGCTGAAAGATGTTACAAAGGTCTGTGGAACTCAGAACAACATTCAAATGTCAATATAACATTTTGATTAGTGCAGGTTGGAGGAATGTAATGCAGTGATATCAAGTAAAGAAATACAAAGATGAATAGCGTCAGAATATAGTGGAATGAAATGGTTGATGGTATTACATCATATTTATCAGTAGGGTAGGCAGGTATCATGGAATTGTCTTTGGATTGTTAATGATTTTTCATTATGTTGGCTTAAAAGTTGAAAATTACTTTGTGGTTGTGTAAAGAGCAGTTAAAGGTCAAGTGTGTAATATTTTGGAGGCTTTATTTACAGAATATGGCAGAGATGAAATATTTGTGTTATGTTTTTCTTACCTTAGAATGACTTTTATTTTAATTTTATATTACTGGCTTTGCAGGTTGTTTTTCAGAGAGTCTGCCATGTTGAAATCTCATGTCTCCAAAGCAGCCCAGAAACAAACTGAACACTGGCTCTACATGGGCCCTTTAATGTTTTTTGTGCATTCTATGGTTGTTTTTCCTTCATGTTAATGGTGAAACTCCAC